>OX376237.1:18296986-19496986 GCA_947364205.1 Agrochola lota | reverse complement strand
TATCACGCTTTTGTTGACGCTGTTGAGACGAATGTACTTTAGAGTTATATTTTGTAATGTAAATGGTAAATAGTTTTGTTTTTGTACTTATCGTGAAATAACGGAGTTTCCAATACGTTTATATCGAAATAACGAAAGGGTGATAACCGTTATTTGTCTAATATATAATGCATGGACTATAGTAAGCTCGTCGACGTGTGTATCCTGCCTATTCTAACCTATGGCGCTCAGACTTGCTCATTGACCGAGGCTCAGAAGTCTAAACTTAAGGTTTGCCAAAGAGCGATGGAGCGGAGCATTTTGAACATAAAACTAACGGATCGGATTCGCAACACAGTAGCTGGAAGACAGGCATCACCGATGTTGGCGATAAGAGCGCGAGGCTGAAATGGGACTGAGCGGGCCATACGTACAGGATGCATCAGGACGGATGGGCCAGGGTCATCCCGCAGTACCCTGCCTGAAGACTGGCGACGTCACCAAGGCAGGCCTACGAAAAGCTAGCGCGCCGACCTACTCTTTCTTGGCTGATTGGCAGGTAAAGGCAGCAGGCAAAGATGAATGGCGAAGTATAGGGGAGACCTTTGCCCAGCAGTGGGACAGTATAGATAAAAAAAAAGCTGTTGGAAACCAAAAAAAAACAAACCTAAATCTTTCCCATAATGCACTTGGATTCATAACCGTCATTTAGTCAAATCCATGGTAGTAACAGGTGACGTCATGCGTCACGTGAGGCAGTGGCCATTAGCTGGTAATTCAGGATCGAATGCAAATCGCGCGAGGCCGCGGCGCAGATACATTTATCTGCGCGCGAATTGATACGCGACTTGCATGAGCGTGCCTACAGAAAGGATTTCGTGTATTTTCCAAAAACTAGGTAGATACTAATTTAACTGTGTTATTAATTATTATTAAAAGCTTTTATTTAACTTCACTTGTATGTATGTCCTGGAATACTGCAATTAATATTTCACCCACTTCCACTGAAGTTATCGGGCTGAAATTTGGCATACGTGTTTGGTTCTCGTGACAATGCATGATTACGCTTAAATTTGATTAAGCTTTTTTTTTTAAAGGTTTTACTTGTTTTATAAACAAGTTATCCTTACTAATATTAAAAATGCGAAAGTGAGTTTGTTTGTTTGTTACACTTTCACGTTACAACGGCTGAACAGATTTGGATGAAATTTGACAAATGGGCAGATTATGACCTGGATTAGGACATAAGATGTTTTGTGAAACCGCGGGGTGCAGCTAGTACATTTATAAAGTAGTAGTAACTTAGTTATATATTTATTATTAAACCTGACTGTCCCAGAAAGAGGGTTATCGCTTAAAATAAATACTGTAGAGCGGAACGCGGAAGTAGTTGTAGTAGTTAATAATTATGTTGAAGTAGGTACCCTAGCCAGGGCTCGGATAACGGTATATTTTTCAAAACGTTTTCGTCATAAAAAGCTAAAGAACGATTTGTTACGGTTACGTTCAAACGGAACGATGTTACGTTTTTGAAGAAGAAAAACATTTAAATCGTTATCGGTTAATAAAACGTTTTTAACCGTTTTTAACCATTTTTGGGTTGATCGATAGGAAACTCGCAACACGACCCTAATCAATACGTAAGCAGCAAGCGCATTGGAATCAATGATATAATGAAATGACGATAAGGTACAATTTAACTAAACAAGTTCATGCTTGTCGGCGCACGCACCGTGCGCGGCTGCGTCCTGCGGAATGAATCGGTTTTTGAAAATTTTCTCATTTCGTTTTTGTTCCGAAAATGTTGTACAAAGAAGAACAAGAACTGTTAGAAACGTTTTCAAAACGTTATGTCAAATAACGTTCCTGAGCCCTGACCCTAGCAGGGTTCATTTGTGAAACTTATACTCCGCAACGCCTTGGAAACAACATGAATGCAATAAATGTTGTTGAATGCAGTTAAAGTTAACTGTTCCTATTTATTTAACGCTTTATTATACTTTTACTGAGCAGTCTTCTAAAGTTATTAACTTTCTTTTATAATATTTACATTTTGTCTTTCTTTTTATAACATTCAGATTTCGTCATTTAGAATAGGTCTTTCTGTTCAGTTTTGAACAAACTGCAACATTTTTAGTGTAACCGATATAGAAGCATACCTTACGAAGTAGATAGAACTTCAGTATATTGTGTCCGAATTTTCATGTGACTTAGACCTATACAATTTGCTGTGTGCCGTACAATACGAGATCGGATGCAAATCGGACGGAGCCGCGACTAATTTATCCGCTCGTACAGCGCCGGCCGGTCGGTAGCCCTTACGTAGGGATGTGCACGGACAGGGTATATGGTGTGTTTCAAAAGTATCTGATAGAAGTGTAAACAATATTCTGTTCTGTTTTAATTATTTTGCAATCACTCACTTAACGGAAAAATTTGTTTGTAGTTAGAACAAACCTTTTTTTTTAAACATTCATTTATATTTAGAAGATTTCAACTTTATATTTCACCACTTTTTCCAAAAATTATTATTTATAATAAAAAATTTAATTGTTACTGAAAAATCAGTGTCGAAAATTGAGGTGAATAAATTAACCTGAATTATCAAAAGAATCTGTAACGTGGTTTAAAGTGAATTTCACGTAAAAAAATCTAATGAAATTGGCATCCTTCAGAACGTTTTCTGATACATTTGTTTACATTTTTATCCTATACTTTTGGAACAGACTATGGCTTGTTTTAGGAATGGCGTATTGCGCCGAAAGCCGTACCAAAAGCGTTTTAATAAAAGTAAATCAACTTGAATTACCTATTTGGTGAACCTAATATGCCGAAAATGAAGTTATGTTGTCTAAGGTAATTAATTTATCACGGTGTAGGTTTATATCGATAAACTCGACACGGTATCAATTTCACGTGTAAGTAGAGCTCAGCCTAGCAATTTCGTGTCAGATTATGTAAACGCAGTAATTTTATACAATGATGGCGTTTTGTTAATACAAACAAGCTGTTAATGAGGGCTGACATTGGACGCAGTAATAAAGCATTAAAAACATAAAAAGGCTATTAATAGCGTAGCTTTTTAGCTTCTCACACATTTATGACGTCATCAGTATAATATCAACATTACCACAGCTTGTGCGTTAATAAAACCCCAAACACACTACGTTCGAACAGTCTCCACCAACGCCATAAGATGACCGTGTCCACCTCCAGAATGACGTCATTACCGTGACGTAGCTACTGGTAATAAGGGGTGCCATGCAAATTGCGAGGGGTTCAGACTAATCCGACTGCGTGTAAATTTCGCTGTCCCGGATGCGCGCTCCCCTACTGAAGCACATGTAGGATTGTTTGTAGTCGTTGTAGTGAAGGGATGTTAGATACTAAAGTGTCTTCAGGATTTTCATAAAACAACAAAAAATCCCCAACTTTTGGTAGCTGTTATAATGTTACAACTAAAATGGAAATAAGATACAACTATGTTTTATAGATCATCTTAATATACGCTACCTCGTCGGTCTAGTGGTTGCAAGTGCTACTGCTGAGCATGTGGTCCTGGGGTCGATTCTCAGGTCGGGCAAAGTGTAATTGGGTTTTCCGTTAGGCTCATCCCCTGTTACATGGGACTTAAACATAACTGGCGAAATATGGGTGTACCATAGGTTCGCCTCTGCTCAACCCTTCAGGGAAACAAGGCGTGATGATAAAAATATTCAGTAAACATTAATCTTACTATTATCGCTGCTACAATTCTTTCAGCATTACAAAGCATCGTATTGCATTTTTAGCTATTAGTTTTTAAAAGAATTCCCTGTATGAACGGTTGTATCGCATCCGAAGCTGTAATTCTTTAGCAAAAAGAATCGAATGCACTATCGTTTACGGAAGTACGCCTATCTTTCGTTCCGTTGAGCGCAGTACACATGGCTAATGAAATTTTCATACGAAATGGACACTAGGTGGCACCTCTGTGCAACTTTACCATTAATTCCAACCGTTATTTTTTATCGATGGAAAATAACGATAATTTATGTTGTTCACAGTATCAGGTTCGTACCGGTAATTTTTCGACGAGTTTTGGTAATGAAGAATTATAAATTGATTCGGGAATTAAACTTATATTTTTTCGGTAATCCATTTAGGGTTGTACCTTTAATGCCTGCTGGGGTTGCGGGTTTGTCCGAAAGGGATATCGCGGCCCCGGCACACAGGCAACGGAAGGAACACGGGTGGGTTTTAGTCAGTAAAAGTCTGACACACCCTCTCGCTCTGCCCAGAGCGGGAGAAGTCAATTGATGATTTCCCATCCTGGAAAAAAAAGAAGAAAAAAAAAAAAAAAGGGTTGTACCTTTGTCTTTTGTATTTGGGTTTGGTATGATTATAAAATATTTTACTGCTGTATGAGCCCCTTTTTCCCTACGGATTAAAAAGTCATAGGGATGTAACACATAACATAAAGCAGTATCTTATTAAAAAAGGTTTCAAATGTATCCTCGATCTTTCAATAAAAAATGCAATCATACTTCTTATCATTCAAATTAACCGGAAAGAAATAACAATACCAAACAGACACTAAACCATAAATTGTTACCCATAAAGAGGAAACACTAACACAAAACGCATAGATATATCTTATCTCCATCTCTATTAGCATGAAAACAAAAAAAAAGTACAAAATTAATTAGAACCCCCTAAAACAAGTCTCGCACAGGAAACTATACCGCTCATCGCGTTGTGGGCGACAGTATAAATTAAAAGGCAACGATTAATTCTTCGTACTAACATAACATTTACATATTCTCGCAGTTACAGGGACTTTTGATAAGGCAGGGGAGCTAATTTCATACAATTGTATCGTCGAGATTAAAGGGGTACTTTTTTCGCTGGTGCTTTGGGTACATACCTATACAGTTTGGCCATAAAATATGCACTTGTTAGTAAAGGGGCGAATAAAGTTCGCTAACCCTGAGTTTGTTTCTTTAGACAAAACTGATTCATATAACGGTACTTATATACAGTCGAGCGCATGTCGATGGTAACACTTTAACCTTGAGCGGGCCTAGCTTAGTACAGAGTTTCAATAGAATACGAGGCCAGGTTATACTGATTTTGAGACCACTGACGAGCGGTGGACTGTACCAGAAGAAGTCAGAAAAGATTGACTTCAAACTGTTATAATTATGATGGACTAGCTTCTGCCCGCGATTTTCGCGTGGAAGTCGCGTACCCACTAAGTAGATCCCTACGAAACCAATAAGTGTTTCCATCCATAGCTAAAAATCTATAAGTTCGTTAGTTTTATTACCTGAATCAGGTGGGATTTGTGAGCACAGTACTTGTGTTGTCATTATCATTATTAGCGCTGAGAACTGGTCATGAAATGAATCTTAACCCTGGCTGTTTTCGAGAGTAACTATCTGAAAAAAGGGATATTATTCACACACGTCAAACTGCTAAAGCAAAGCTCTATTTTAACCGTTCACGCGCTATATTAAATGCATAACCGATATGAATATCACATAAAATACAGCCCTAAAAAACTAGGCACTCCACTCAATAAATCTGCATTTATTTAAAACGTGAAACCCAATCATACTGGCACTGAGTATACAATACGGTTTCCATCAAATGCTGGCACAGACGAGTTGAGTCCGATTCTATTAGTGCCAAAAATCGGCAACACAAACAAAAATGTCCCCTGGCGGTCCCCACAAAAAGTAAGCTTGAACATACAGGGGGACAAATATCCATTAATGGGTCTGAAATGGGTTTGACACCAATAGTGGTGTGTTTGGCCAATGTTGGGAGGTATTTATTTTGTGATAGATATAGGATATTATCGCGTTTTAGGAAATTATAAAAAATAATAACTTCTTCTACTTACTTCTTCTGTTCGTGTGGTTAGTGACTAACCTGGTGTCAGAATTTTAAAGCCGCCCATGGGCTTCTGCCTGGGCTCCACATGCCGTTGAAAAATATCTCTCAGGCGTTCCGGTTTCCTCGCGATGTTTTAAATTAAATAATAACTTTATTCCTGAATGTTGTAAAGTCAACGAATTTGATAAATTTAAATCATTATAATTATAATGTACCTAAATCAACTTTGACAATATATTCATCGTCATTTTAGCGCTCACTGCTGAATTACGGGGATAGGTTATTGCTGTTCTAGCTGGAAAGGTATTATGGATAGTGTAGAAAAAAAGTTACGTACTTACCTTTGTCCCAGAGAGGAGGCTTTTAAGAATTTATACCTGTGTGATCTCTCACAACAGAATGAAAATGCAATAAAACCTACATCACTTCCATCCTTTCTCACTTCCTCTGGAAATTGCAATGGATCTCAACCAACATTGGCTCTAACATTGGCCAGTATAGTCTGCCTATAAAACGCAGATGCATTTGCCGTGTTCACAGAAATATTGTCATAATATACGAGCATTTTATTCTCTCATAAAACTGGTAGATGATGTTATTATTTATGAAGTGATATATTTTTAAGACCGGTATTTTTGAATGAAATATGTAAGAAATATCATCATTTTATCATAATATTGTTATGTTTTGGTGGTTGTAAAACATGAAGTCCCTTTACTGGGTAAATAACTTACTGATTATAATAATAATAGACTCAGCCCCTTTTTTCAAACCACCTATTGGAAGTGGCTATTGTCCCCTCTATTAGGTTATAAACCTACAATACTAAGGAGTTTGCAACTAAAAACCAGGGACAGCTGAAAAATATCTGACACCACCCACACCTTTGCGCTAAGGTAAGCAGCGAAATTCAATTGTTTTTGCGTTTCTTTGCAATTTAGTTAGAACTAGCTTTAGCCCGGCCCGGCTTCGCACGGGTAGCACTTAATACTCTACGGCACATCTACCTACCCTACCTACCTATCTACCAGATATACTCGAATGAAATTGTTTTTTTCTGTTAATACGATATCGGAATCACTTTTACACGTCATATTAAAAATATGCTACATGAGTTCGGCGATTCCTATCTGACTACTCTGAGAAGAAAGGCCGTAACAAACTCAGAGGTCGCAGTCTCTTTTAAAGTCCAGACATAATCTTGGTCGGGCCATTTCAGGACCATGTAGATTAGTGTCTGAAATGGTCTTTTGAGGAAAGAACCACAGAGATTTGCGTGCAAGCATTTTTCAGTAATCGTGGAGTCAACTTCGAGAATCGTCAACTTGACGAACAATACCAAAAGGACATTTGGGTAGGCCGCATAAACTACTCAAACTGCCAGACTATCATTAAATCTAACTGAGAAAGAAAAATATATATATATCCCCGTAGTCACATTCACAATAATTTAAAATAATATAATACTTTACAAAGTAATCATGTCATTTTCTATATAATTTTCAACAATGTCAGTCTGTTTAAAAAACTGGTATATTTTGATGATTACCTAATAATTATAATGTCCAGTTTTATGGTTTTATCACAAGGCACAGAGCGAGCAGTGCAATCTCAAGCTTTTTTATCTTCTAAATAATTTGAATTTTTATAGTACCCTTTTTCAAAGTTTTGTTCTAATGCAGCCTAACTACCTAAATACCTACATACATACATACATGCCTACCTACCTACCTACATACTTACATAACTATCTACCTACCCTACCTACCTACTAAATCCATTTTCATATTATTGCCTTTCAAATTAAACCAGTTTAGGGCACATCGCTTAGATACTTTCAAAGTCTATAAGATAGATTGACCTCAAAGGTAGTGATTTCATGAAATAGTCATTCAATAGTGCTATTTGGACTTAGAAAGCTGTATTCATGATGATTCCGTAACTGGATATTTTCTTATGGGATTGAGGCATTTGACAAACATACAACCTGACACTGCTAACTTTTAGGATAAGCGCTCTTAAGGGCGCTAAAAAGTAAAAAGGCTTGGCCAGCGAATCTAACACTCCTTGTGTTAGATTTGCTGACCAAGCATTTTTACAATAGGTTTTACGATTATTTCTTTAAACATTTGTTGTTTATTCCATGTACTCGTATAGCATCACAAATTAATTTGAAGTTTATAAGTACCTACCTATTGTTATATTACACCTGACTGTGTGTGCAGATCCTGCTAAGTGCTTTCAGAGAAGATAATATGCAAGTATGTATGTCGGCGGTATCATATTGGTAATGTTTTGTAATTAGAAACACTTAGTATACAATTGGATGAATTGGTGAATAGTAACCCAAGTTTGTTAGTTTTTTTGTGTTACATGAACTGTTGTCAAATAAATATTATAATTTCTTTTACTTTTAATAAAATAAACTATTAAAAGCTAGTTATAATTCACGATTCATGTCATGCACAGTCAGCTCTATAACGTGTGAAAATCGATAACTACGACAAATAAAAATACCAATAATAAAAACAAGAGCATCCTCCATTAGTGTGCCACCATCAAACAAGCATAAAACGAGTCATAAAATATAATCAAACGTCGATACGCGGCCATTACCACAATGGCGTGCAAACTTTTTATTACGACCAGATGCGGTTACAAGGGGTATAGTTAAAGAGATTTGTCCTAAAATACGGTGAAAAAGTTTATTATTAGCAAAAGTTTTGTTTGTGGGTGATTAACTGGGAAACGGAAGAGGCTGTGATGTGAGGTCAGTGGGATAGGGAGTGATACGATGAGAGTTGCTTTATAAGTCCTTTGCAGTATTTATTAGTTTATCTTGGTTTGTAAAGGAGTTGAAATTGGGGCATTTATTAATAAGAAGTTTTCCCTAAAAGTTGTAACTTTCCTAGGATTTTGTAACGAGGGCAAATCCGTCTAATCGTTTATTTTAATGTGGACATCGTCTGCGGTTCTAGAGAGAACCATTGAAAGATTTTCATTTACGAAACTTTTTTTTTCAATTTATGGTTGGATAAAATCACATAGGTATTCTAAAATTATTATATTTTATTATATGACATTGATTTTACATTCTGTGATTACTTCCTCACACACTGACTTATTAATTGTATTTTTTTTTTTTTTTTTTGGAAAATCGTCTACTTTTACAATGTTTGTAAATATGTGAGAACCATGTATCTATCACATAAGTAATTAATTTATCCGTCGTTGCTCTCTTTAAAAAAATATTTTTACCTATATTGTGGTATAGTAATTTATTTTTCTATTTTTAGATGCATCGTCTTCACATATAATTATATAACTAATGTACCTACATATACAAAATATTGTAAAACATTTTAAAAGAGTAACGGTGGAGTTTCTTGCCCATTCTTCTCCATACGAAAACTACCTTTTGGAAGGGGCGACTAGAATCAATTTTTTTTTTTTTTGTAATTGTTGACGTTCAAAAGTGCCTTGCAAGGGCCTATTTGAAATAAATGATTTGACTTTGACTTTGACTTTAATAGAAGAAGGTGGGAATACCGTGTTGCCAATTGTTTAAACTTATGGGTACTGTTATATACTATAGGCTTAAAAGGGTTTACCAATTTTCATCTAATGAAGTCTGTTTTGAAGTTAACCCGTGAAAACGTACGAATCAAACAGAGATTCACTTTCACATTTATAACACGGATGTATAGCTTGGGAGTGAACATAATACATCGGCCTGCGCCCTTTTTAAGGAGATTAATACGGAGTGAGCCTTATTTTTGTAGAGAGGATTATGAGCCGCAGACGAAATGTTCATGTATAAAATTTAAAGGAATCCATGTCTACTGAGGTGGGACTGGGAGCGAATGAATAACAGGCTTCTGAAGATAATTGTATTATGGCACTTCTTCACTTATGGAAGATAATATGATTAAAGATAACTGAGGATTTTGTCAGCAACCTTATTGTGAGCGGATATATTACCTATATTTTATTTAACTCTATACCCGTTTTCTCATAACTCGAAACCCGTTTGAATAAAACATCAAAGCTGTTTTCTCTAAATGGGTAGACAGAGGTGTATAGAAAGAAAGATAGGAAGTACATTTATTTAGCACAGATAAAAAATCACAAAACACAGCACGGTCATATTTCGCCAATGTTAAAGTTCCTAGTCCGATACAATATGGCCGAGCATACTGTCATCAACCGAGCATATTATTTAGGTGAAAGGTGGCAATATTCTCTTCCTACCTTTTTGAATTAATTACCAAATAGGCGGAATATAGAGACACAACATGTCAGACCTTTAAAGAGTATGATTAATCTAAACAAAGGGTTAATTAAAAGCACATTTTAAAACCAACTTTAACGATTTTCTTTCTATCTACCTACTCCTTAATTACTTTAACCAAACGCATCATCAATTAATTAATTAAAATACCTCTAACATATTAGTCATTCATCATAGTACACGGTATAATTGCGACCCCCGCTCATGAGACCCCAGGGACAGTAGGAAGGGGTCTTTAATTGAACTACCCTTATAATAAAATGTAATCTTTGGGCTCTTGTCTTATCTGCGTTTATTACTTAGGGTTTGAGATATGGATCCATATTGAATTGTGTATTTCTTGTGGTGTCTAGAACTCAAGGCTCAAAATGGCTGATGATTTATGAAATTGTTAGGACTTACATAAGTTGTAATTAGCATATAATTGAGTAGCAGCGTCCTATAAGTTATATCATAGTTTGAAAAAAGACGGATTAAATCCATCTTCCAAATGTGGTAACTGATGGTTATTTTAAGTACCTTTTACACGTTCAATCATAGATTCAAAGTCTGAGGTGTAAGATTCCGAGGTCATTTATGATCATTAATATAAGCGAAAGTTTTAATGGATATAATATAATTTAAATTATTGTTTAAACTTAATGATGGTGTTAACTGAAAAAAATAAATAAAACAGATATTTGATAGGCCCAGAAATTAAAGGTACAGAAACATTAAGGTTTTTTACAAGCAAGAACTATTTAGTCAACACTCCGTTTCAAAGCATAACGCCAATCCGAAATTCGAACCCAATACCGATAGGTATTGAACATAAACGTTCAGTACAAGTTGCGCCGACCACGATGCGAAATCACCGGAGTGCCCCCTGGCGGCCGATTATGAAAAGAGTCTGATGAATAGACCAGCCAAGGTTTTTTATTTTTTATTCGAGCACGGACAAAACTTTGGTTAGGTTTGGTTCACATTGGTGTATTGTGAGATTTGAATTTGGAATAGAATTTTTGAATGAGATTGTTTTAGGTATTTATTAACCCCCGACGCAAAAAGAGGGGTGTTATAAGTTTGACCGCTATGTGTGTGTGTCTGTCTGTCTATCTGTACATCTGTCTGTGTGTCTGTCTGTGGCACGGTAGCTCAAACGGGCGAACCGATGTGAATGCAGTTTTTTTATATATTTGAAAGCAGGTTTTATAGCGATGGTTCTTGGACATGTTTTATCAAAATCGGTTCAGCTATTTCAAGGTCATCAGCTCTTATGTGTTAGCTGCTGCAGAGATCTTAGACGCATAAGGTATTTAGTTTACTTTCAAACATGTGTGTGAACTAAAAATTTAAACACCCATGTGTGTTATGTAACTATGCAAGATTATGGAATTCTTAGTCTGACGCTGCAGCCAGGATATCCAGCACCCTAGAACACTCTTGTTTTTTTTTTTGTTTTTAAGTGGTCACTTTTCTTTTCTGCGTTGGGGGTTTTTTAAATTTTTCCATTTATTCATAGTTATCTCGAGTAGATTGCTTTGTTTGCAATTAAAGGAAAGGGTGACTCGACACCTCGATTATTTATGGTTGCAAGTATTTTAGACGAATCTGTTCGTAAAGCAACTTAGTGCTAGGTTTTCTTCTGTTACAAGTGCTTTTACAGACCTTTTTCCTGAAATTATTTATTATATTATTATCTTAACATAACATTGCTCCTGTATTCCCCGAAGGATTAGGCCGAGGTGTACCATAACAGTGCACCGACATGTTGCACGTTATGTTTTTATTCAAATGAAGTAATAAAAAATGTAAAAGCAGACGTCTGGGTATTAAGGTCCCAGGTTCTTTCCGAATGTAATTGTTTGAAACGCACGTTGAAAAATATTTTGAAGTATCAATCCCATTACAATGTTAATTGAATGTAAAACTTCAGAACTAAGTTTCCATTTAGAGGAAAATTATTCAATTTTTCTGGAGAGTTGGCTGTCACTCAATATGTTCACACCTTTACAATCAAAACTCCACTAGAGTATGCATAAACACACAGCACTACGCTCGTAGTTTTTATTGGGTGAGCAGCGAACGTGCGGTAACTTCGCCTCTTGTCCCGTCTCACAGGAATTGTCTTTTGTCCTTTACAATATGTTTATGTTCCCTGAACACACGAAAAATAACGAGTTATGTTAATTTCGTAAGGTGAGATAATTTCGAAAGGCTATTAGAACGGGCTCTGCTCTGGTGAAAATAGAGAATGCTCATTTCATTGTATAGGATTGTTCATACTAATGCTGCCATAATAGTACATTTAGTATGTACACAATTAGTCATCATCATCATCATTTCAGCCGAAAGACGTCCACTGCTGGACACAGGCTTCCCCCAAATGGGGGGGTTTGCCATAATCGCCACGCTTGGCAGGCCGGTTGGCGATCGCAGTTTGGTGTTAAAATGCATAGAGAACGCTGCTGCCCATTGTCTAGTGAGTCCCTTAGTCGTCTTTTACGACACCCACGGGAAGAAATGAGATGGTACTATTATTTACGTCCGGCACCACACAGAACGCAATTAGCATATACATACTAATTCCATCTTGTTCTAAACTTTGGGCGCCTGAGCTCTGCTCGGGTGAAAATACGGAGAAAACGATAAGATAAGATTTCCCAGATAAGAGACCTAACTAGATGGATTTTTCGCCCGCGTAAACCCCTATATGTCATACTTTCATCGGAATCGTTAGACCCGTTTGCGAGAATGTGATTAAAAATATATATATACAAATATTGCTTATTTAATAGAATAAGATTATGAAAATTATAACTCAACATAGAGGTTTTACTTGGGAAATGATTACACCGATTGTTATTTACTTATAGGTATCAATAATATTGGGGCAATGAAGAAAGCGCAATTACGTTTAAAGTAGGTATTGTTTAGCTGTTCAACCAAACTTAATATTATTAATGCGAAAGTTACTCTGTTGGTCGGTCTCCCTGTTATCTTTTAACGCTTTAACGACTGAACGGGTTTCGATTATAGTTGGACAGACGGGTAGACTGTGACCTGGATTAGGACATAGGATATTTACTTTTATCCCGCAGGAAAAAAGCTTGTTTTAAATAAAAATCACCATGGTTGGAAAAAAACTGGTGATGTTTTTCTGTCGATACAAAGAGGCTTTTGATAAGTTTCTATTATTGAATAAAAAAAAGAAAGAATTTAACTCTATTAATGCATAAATAACCTAATATATTCCTATAATCCCTGCTGAAAATACACAGAACCGCAATAATACATATTTAATGCAACAAGTAGAATTTAAATTATGATTTCTGGTCGATGTCTTGACCGTCGGCTTTTATTGTTTTAATTATTCATACTGTGTTGTTATTTTGATTGGCACTGTAAACTTCATTGTTTACCTGGTTATAATAATATCAGCCTGTGAACAGTTCTAATTAATAATAAATATTACTCAAGGAAATACATTAAATATTACATTGTTAAAGTCAGGATAAACGTTACTATTTTTTTCGAATGATTTATTTTCATTGCTTTTCATGAGTTATAGCCAATTCAAACAATAACTTAAGTCCTAAACTTTGTTCATATTCCACTAAACATTATTATCGATAAAATAATAAAAAAAAAACTTCTAAAGGCCATCGAGTGTGTCGAAAAACCGACCCGAATCGACGATATCCATAAAAATAAATGATCGAAAAATTCTCCAATAGCTATCACCTGATGCTTTGGGCGTCGACCTTGGGTCCCCCCAGAAATTTACATCACTACGAAATACATTGCGCGGTATCTAGGATCACCGTTCCAGTTATTCGTTGTTCAACGATCAATGGAATGGGAATGAGTAGATAAAGCTGCCAATGTCCTAATTTCGTGGTAGGGCTGTCAGGCGAGTAATACGATCGCTTTTTATCGGCACGTCTGAGACAACCCGATCTTTTTATGTTAAAGAAAATTTTTTTCTTATATCACAGAAGTATATAATTTCTTTTGTAATTTAGACGATGAATATATTTTTTGGTTCATTAAATAGGAGGAAAGAAACAGCTGCGTATTTTTTTAATATATTTTGTTTGATTATGGGATTTTTTGTCAGTGAGAGCTTTTTAAGAATGGATTATTTGAAATGGGTCATTGGAATTGACATAAAATTTGGCTATTCGTCAGTGTATTTTTTAGTAAATGTTTCCTTTTGGTTTATAGGTGCACTAAAGGAACTTTTAAAACTCCATCCCCAATTGAATAAAATGTAGCGCGAATAAAGTTGCGATCAAAAACCAATGTTAATGTCACCACAAAAGCATTACAAACACGTCATAATAAACTCACATCTTTTCAATATTATCACACTAAAATTAATTACTCGCAGCCAAATGATCAACACAGAACAAAGGTGAAACTTATTAATTTAATTATAATAATTGTTGGCGTCATTAAATTAGTGACATTCGTTAGTTTAATTGATCCCTTGCAAATTGAATGGGATATGTTTGTTGTTATTTCTGTACATGGATATTAGTTGTATTGTCTTTGGTAATGGGGAAGGTAGAGATCTTGGTCGTATCGCTTATCGAAGCAATTAGGCGTATCAACATTCGCTCGGATATTCATACAAAATTATAATTTTGCAGTTTGCGTTTAATCATAGTCATTTATTTGCAATAAATACCTATTCGTACAGTGTTGGTCTTAAAGTCAGTAATTAAGCTCCTAATACATAGTCAGACATTTGACATGCAAAAAAACATTACAATGTATTTAATGCTAAAGCATGCTATATATGTCCAATGGCATGCTTTAAATGTTTCTAAAAATAATCTTAATTCTTCTTTAATCATTTTGTCAATCAATCAATCAATTCATACAATTATGAAACGTCAGAAGCTAGGTGCACAGTTCATTTTTGTCGTTTCCTATGGAGAAAACCCGGCGAGAAACTTCACTCTCACTTGATATTAAGTGATATAGCGGTCATCATTAGTTCCTGTATTTAATTTATGATTATTAGACATACTCGTAGCTGAATAGTACAGTTGTGTAAAACGTTCAACATAGACCAAATAAAAAATATGAGATAAGTTTTAAGCCCTATGTTTTATTCTTTAACAAAACAATTATTTGCAAATGAAAATACTTGGATACTACACGTCTTGTAAAACTAAAGTATTTGACTAAATGATTTGTTCATAAATTATGTTATTTATATGTGTGTGTGTGATTTGTGTTAAGAATCTTGCTTGTTTATTTTAGTCAACCCCTGGCAATATACCCTCAAAGAAATGTATGCCTACGTAACTAAACTCAAAACTTTTTTACAAATATACAGTCGCGCGACTTTTCGAGAGAGCAAGCAATCAGCTGGTCCGATCTGTGGAGTCTTGCTTATCGAGACGAATTTAGGACGCGCCTTATATCAGATACCGGTTATCCAATAAATTGCCGCTCAGATGGGTGCAGAAAAGACTGACAATTTTTAGTTTTAAAGTATCAAGTCAAAATAGCCATGTGCTACCCAAAAAATGTTATTAAAATGCTTGTAAATTATGTTCAATTTATTAACTTATTAAGATAAGCCAAGAAGTGCATCTAAAAAACTTAAACCAACCCTCCCTGCTCACCACATAAAGGATACAGCGTAAAAATATCAAAACTGTATCAGTTGAAAATAAAGTAAAAATTCCAGAAAGTTTTCATTTTCAACGCTTGTTTGCAACGCGCGTAGCAACCGTAGCGGTACGTAGCATGAAAAAAACTGTTAACAAAATCCCTTGGTGCAGTTCCAGACGGCGTAGGCGGCGTAGCGCTTCGTAGCGCTATGTCGCGGGTACTATAAAAGTTGTGTGGAGAGTTAAAAATACTGAATGAAGTTTCTTTGGAGGCGTACTTTGCAATTTGATGTTAGGGTTCTGTATGTGAGTGTTTAACTTTTATAGGCATTAGAATTAATTTTATAATAATATTATTCAACTAACCTGAAATAAGTTTGAAAGAATACATAATTAATTTGAGATATGTGCACAGTTTATTCCTATAAAGAATATCCACAACCATAATTGTTATTTACTGACAAATTATTTTTATACCTCGAGTAAGGAATTCATGAATTTCATTTGTCATTTGAAATATCTTGGGCTACTCTCAATCTTGTAGGTACTTTGTGTCTGTCATATATAAATTACATTTTCTAAGTATGTATGTAGAAATTTCGGTTTTAAAATCGTGTCAAAAGTTACACTCAAAAAGTTGCGGGATAGTAATCCTGCAAAAATAAACACCACCCATCGTCAAACTCCGCACGAGTCTATAAACCTCCGTTTTACTAGGGAACCCTGTAAAACACACACACACACCGTGTTGTGTGTGTGCACACATAACACACACACACGTTGTCCCCAACGTCTCGACACTCCATAGTTGTCGCGAAGTTTCTCCGCAAGAAATGTTTTATTGAGCTCTGTATGAGTTTCTACTCAAAATACTATCAAACTGTGGATTGAAACAAAATGTCTGTTTTTAAAGACGGGACCGATCAGAGATAAATAAGATTTTTAATTTTTTCTATTTTATAGGGAACCAAGCTAAAAGTGGAATTAGAAAAAAAATATATTACATTTCAAACTTTTTTCCCAAGAACACTAGTAGGTAAAGCAAGCTTCTATAGTTAATTTATATAAAAGCAAGCTTATTATCAATGTCGGAAACTATTTGACCTTGACCTTTACCTCATTCCATTTCCACTTTATTTCAAAAGAACACTAGAAAACCCTTCAAATTTGAATTCTGAAAAAAAAAAACTTTCTTTGAATCAGATGGGCGAGTTTAAGACTGGAGTTTTTTAGTTTAGAATACCTTAGATTTCAACAATGATGTCTAATTTTATTAGCCACTACACCTACTCAAATTAAAATTATATAACAATTATACAACAATTATACAACAATTATAAAACAATTTATTTTCACAAGGGTATTTTTTTATTTTTGTCAATAACAGAGTCCCATCGAGTAGAGTCTGAAGTGTTTTGTATTTAATAACGTTCCATAATGAGACACTTGACAGAAACAGTACCTGTCGTTATAAACGTAGGTAAGCTAAATTATTATAAAAATAATCTTTGGAGATATTTTTTGTGTTCATGTAGGTTGTAATAAAAGTTTAGGCTTTTTTAAAAAAAATCATGAATCTTCAAACAAAAAATAAAAAATAACTACGTTATTAATCAATAGTCTGATCGATAATATTTTGACAATTGGGCTAAAGAAGGCTAATTCTCGTACTTAAAAAACATTCGTTGAATTCGGTTCTACTGCAAATCTAGCAACGACAAAGCTAAAAAATCTCAACAAAAAAAAAGACTAGAGAGAGACGAAAGAGTGGCTTAAAAGATATTTGACCGTGTGCTTCACATTTCAAATTACTAATACAAGTCACAAATTGCATTATTAAACTCGCAACATAAATAAATTAACAATATCAACTGATTGAGCAATCCCACACAATACCATCGTTCTTTACACACAAATAAAGGCCCCTTTTCATTGACAAAACATCTATTACCTGTATGGGAGACCCCCGCCATTATACAACCGTCCGCCAAGCAAATCGCAGCGCGGACGTAATTGGCAAATATTTAAATAAAATAATTAGTCCCCAACACAAGAGAAAATCAACCTTTAAAATAGCTATATAAAGTTGAAATTCTATTGGGACATCAACCAACTCGTTAACGCTGTACCAATATTGAGACAGTGCTTGGTACAGGAATTATTGACGACTCGTGTTTGAACGGAAATCGTTGAATCAGGCCCTGTCGGGAGTAGTTGTCATATTTCCGCGACTATGTGTAGTATTCGTTAGTTTATAATCGGATTTCTATAATTTTTGACATATTTTGGATATGATGCAATTTAGCCGGTTTATGGTGTGAGTTTGTTGAAACGATAGCTACTGTTTTTGTGTGTGTGGTTATTTTGACAGGTTTTTTTTTGTATAATTTCGGTTCGAAAAACTGGAGTAAACCTTAATAATTTAGTTACCAATCCAGAACCAATCTTCTTTTTCATTGATTTCTGACCTATGTTTGTACTTGTGAAGCACTAGTACAAACATAGATCAGAAATCAAGGTCGGGGGAAATCAAGGGTCACAATTTAAGGCTATAAACCTTTTTTAATTTTTTTAAATTCTTTTGGTATTTATAACAAATTTTCTTCCTACAAGTTTTTAAATTAACCTCTATTTGCATAATGCCCAACTCTTCATTTTCACATAATATTATAAAGCCCTTCCACAAATCTGCATAAAGCAGTAAATATCTCGAAACTAGTTTATCTATTGGCAAGTAAAGCCGGTGTTGACTGGCTACAGCGGCGATGTGGTCGGGATTAAATAAACAATTAGCCATGAGCCACATAAATGTCAAACGACCCTTGTAATCGCCTTCCGAGCGATAGTGTGACCGCTGGCTTATGTTGCTGGGTGGTTGAAGTTACAGCGGTTTTACATAATAAATAGTTTTTGGGCAGAGAAAAGCAAGTATCACAACAGTAAGCACGTAATACTGGCTATAATTTAGGTAGTTTAATTTATACAAATAATTGGTATAGTAGGACACAACATAGTTTGAAAATATATATATATATATATACGGCGTAATATTTTGGGGCAACAGTACGGAAAAACAGCGCGCTTTCATTGCTCAAAAACGCTGCATTAGGGCTATATTTAATTCAAAATTCAAAATTCAAAAGTCATTTATTCAAACTAGGCTGAGAATCAGCACTTTTCGAACGTCAAAATTACATAAGACAGTCCCCCAAAACGCCCACCCTTCACCACTTCCTAGTGCATTAGCTGGGAAGAAGAAGTGGCGCAACAAACTCCCCAGCAGCACAGCTGTCTGTTCAGTTAGAAGAACAAAAAAAATAAGATTCTATATAATAGTATTCAAAATAATTTAGATAATTTAGATTACGCAACACAAAACATAATTTAAATTATTAGCCATATGTTCGCTAGCACACGCCAATATACCATACAACATCATCGAGAACTATACTCAGGCAGAAATAAAAACTAAACGTAAACAGAACTTATCTAAATAAAAGCCTCCAGGCATAAAGGGCGTGCCCGCTTACATATAGTTGTAACTGGAAGTTATAAATGATAAACTAGGACCATCGAGATAAAATAAATAAAACAAACAGTTAATTACTAATAACAATAACTAATATGATCAATTGTCGAGGTCACTAGCTAACCACATATTGCAATACAACTCATTAGAAAAAACATTGTAATGAGTAGATTATGTCAACAAAATAATTAATTTGTGTGAAACTGACTCCTGCAAGCATTTCTTTAAAAACAATAAATTATTAACTCTACCATGTATATATACTTGAGGCAGCAGTATTTGATAAAAACAATATCCACATGTTCAGCTTCTACACGCGTATACGGCGCAAGGACAAATTACGTACACCAGCCAGTAAAACTCATCTAATGCATGAGAGCATCTTTTGTTCAGCTTCTCGCATTTTTAATAATATACCGGGGCCTATTAGAACGATTGTCAAAAATGAAAACTTTAAAAGGGCTCTCCATGATCTGTTGGTAAACAAAAGTTACTACTCTGTAAAAGAATTTCTGTCCGACAAGTCTCTACTTAAATATAGTACCCAGTCATGATGCGTTCGATGACCTAAAATTTTACCGTAAAATCTATTTTTATTTATGTTTAATTTTATGTATGATTTTTGCAATTTGACATTTTAATTTGTTACGATTCTTTTTATTTATTTATTTTTATTTTATTTGTATAATTTGACATGTACCTACCTATGTTAATTTGTTATGTTTGACTCTGTTTTAATTTTTTTGAATCATATATATAAATTAATTTTATATTCTACAAATTGAATTTGACATTTCCCTTAATGTTCCCTTTTGGTGTTTTTAATCTTTTTATTTATTGTGCTAGAAGGAAAGTGAAAATAATTAGTAATAATGTTAATTTTATTAGTCGCTAATTTATGTTTAATTATTGTATGCCCTACGGGCGGGACATAGCTGAAGGAGATTTCTCAAATATTTAAGAACTGTACTGTACCTACCTATGATCCACAATAAATATATTTGATTTGATTTGATTTGAAAATATGCATTCATTTATTTAAATTTTACGAATGCACATGGTTATATAACTTTACAAATTATTGCGTTTGCGTAAAGATAATGTTCGCTTAAAGCAGTAATAATGATTGGTGATTTTGAAGGCGCACTCAGTTCGGATGGTGATCGGTTTTACGAATTTTTACGATGCTACGTCTAAGTTGTGTCATACTTTACATATTATTATCCAGTGTTCTAAAAATATGTAAGAATTTGTCACAATTTTTGACCATCAAACTGCTGCTACAAAAAACTATTTTGTGCATGAACAGGGGCAGTGTATTTCAATTAACCTGCCATAACCAAAAGTCTAAGCTTAGTTTAATGGTTTAGTCGAAGTATATAAAAAAAATAAAAAAATACATGGTATTTTCCTACTAACCACGCACTACAATCACTGGCACTCCACCCAAAAAAACCGCAGTGTTATCAATACACACATTGTAATACAACCCCTATTAGGAGATACTATTGATAAATGTATAATACCGGCAGATAGCGATGTTGTTATTAAATTTCCAGCGTTTCCACCATTATGCGACCGGCATCAACATTGTTTTGAATAATTGCCGCCCGAGTTAGTGGGAAATTAAATTATTCTACGGTTATTTGTGGAAACCCATGCCTATGTACTGTGTCAGTTCAGTTTTCTCGGGAAGTATTCAGTCAAACATCAGTGAAGTCTTTGATACCAGAAAAACGTTTTCATAACTTTGCTTTCTTGCCGACTCTTCTCCATAGGAAACGACAGCTTCTGACGTTTCATAAGTGCCTACATGAGGTTTATGTGAAATAAAATAATTTGAATTTGAATTTGACTGACCCAAGAGCTAGATCGTCAGATTAGCGAATGCAAGCTTGATCAAATCCCACACGATGCACTACAGAAAATATTGACTATGTGAGTTGCATGAATCCAACAGAACCAAGAACATTATATTAATGAAGAACATTTTTTTATTTTTTTTTATTTTTATTTATTGGTTGAACACGAGGCTTTTAGCTACCGTTGTATGTGTATTTTATGTGTTTTTGTCTTTATATGTGCGTTTTGTTTGTGCAGAATAAACAATTATCCTTTATTTTTTTCTTTAACAATGCATCAAAATCAATTAATCACAAAGAATGCAAAAAATAACCATCCAAGTAACTCGAGAATAAAATCCGAATAAACCAACTCCCATCCCCAAATAAAATAAAATCATGAAAAATAAATGTATTCTCCTAATAAATTGTGGCTGGAACTCAATAAAACCGCTTGTGACCCATCCGATGGGTTATAGACCAGTTATATGGGTTTATTGAGTATGGGAAGCGATTGCTACTGTCCCGACCATATCCCGAACGCGCGAGTTTAGTGTGTACTAAACTTGTGCCCAGCGTTTTGATCGTAAAAGTCTTTTAAACTTCTTGAATGATCTAAAAAGCACTTGGAAGGGAGAATACGGAATCTACCATGACCTTTATACGCAATCTAGTTTGGTAAAATTGGTCGTAGATTTTTGGTATTGTATCATGCATTAAATACTCAAAAGCCTGACCTCATGAAAACTCGTGTAGAACGAATTATTATTAAGAATTTACTGAAACAACCAAATCAATATTGCCAGAAAGTTTATCGTGTTTCAAATAAGATTTAGGCCTGATTGCACTACCGCAATCACTAAATACGTTTAGCGCTAAACATTATTTACATGGGAAAAGACGCGAGTTTATGGTTACGAATATAATATAAATAAATAAAATATTTAAAACATCATTCTGTGACTGTCATCTTCACGCGATTGACATAAAAGTTACGATATTTGAAATTCTTTAAGCGCTAAACGGATTTAGTGATTTTTGATGCCAGCGGGCCTCAAAGTTTAAATAAAAATTAAACGCGCCAAATAAACTACCAATGGCTCAGCTGTACCGTGTCCTCAAATCATCGCTCGTGGTAATCTGCAGTTTGCAACTAATTTTACAGTTAATTTTACATGAATATCATAAAATAAATGATCATCCTATAAACATAATCCTGCCGGTATATTGCTGTGATATAACCATTTAACGACACAACCAACCGCACAGTCCCCACCAACCGCTATCAAAACTGACTGAACTTTCATTATTATGCCTCTTATTTATCTATATTAACTAGATTTAATGTTGTGGAATGAACAAGACTGAAAGATAGTCATAATAAATACTACCGACTGCCCCTGCTTCGCACGGTTTTTATGACTTGAGTAAACGTCGAGATTCCTTAATGTTAGTTTAATATTGTTTTATACATAAACCTTCCGGAATAAATTCTCCAAAGACGGGATCAAAATCCATTGTGCAGTTTAGAAGACAAACGCGGTCACACAGACAGTCATGAAAAGAGACTTTAATTTAAAATATGTCTTAACATCAGCGTTTTTATGGGACTGCCATCTAATATTGTTATGGGACTTTTAATATCCACACGATGGACGTCCGTCACACATACACACACGCACACTTGTATTTGTCCCTGTTTATGTTAACATGCATGTAATTGTGTAGCCCTTGTTGGCGATCCAATAAAGAAAGAAATAAATCATGCCAATAAATTAATCGTTACGTGCAAACACCCCCCACCCTAATTCACTAGACCGATCTACTTTCAATGAGACCGATCTGACATTGATAGTGTTCTATTAGTGCTGATTTATCAATGAAAAAATTCGTCTTTGGTTGACGGATGGAAGGTAAATGGGTCTTTATTCTACGTGCTATTCAAGCCACAATAATTGTTGATCAAGGCATCATTGTGTCGTTAATCGTGTGGGTGTAACAAAACCTATACCCGATACAGATAATTGTCCCACTGCAGGGCAAAAGCCTCTTCCCACACAGAGACATGAACATTGCTAACCACGCTTGCTCAAGACAGGTTGGCGATTTCAGACTTATAACTATAAGTCCAAGTTTCTCACGATGTTTTCCTTCACCGAGATCAGTAATGTCCCAGATAAACTCAGAAAGTACATATGAATTGAAAAAGTCACATTGGTACTTGCCAGGATTCTTACAACCTCGGGCACTAGAGGCGAGGCTTTCACCACTAGGGCCATCACGACTAAAATTCCGATAACAATAACCAACATATAATAGTACCGATGAAGTACGAACCAAAAGCTAGTTATTCGTAATGCTAACTGCATCATAGTTTCCCGCTAACAAGTCGGGCCAAAGAGCTCGCGCACTCAATCACGCCTGTCCGGTACACTGTCTTCACGCCGCAACGTTTGTCTTGCAATGTTAGAGTGATACCAGACCGACAGAGACGCGCGGTTTTATTAGTTGAGAGTGATTTTGTTTCAGAGGTAATTTAACAGTAATGTGACAAAAGTTCACTAAAATTTGAGTATGTCTTTTTAATTGGTTTTAGATTGATTTTAAATCAAGTTCTGCGATTTCTTAGTCTTTTTTTTGACACATAATTATTTAACTCCTTTCTATTACAAAATTAAAGCAACTTCCACTTTTAATTAAGGCGACGATAACAGAGTTTTTTATGATTTAATACTAAAGATCACGTCTGTTAATGAATTATATGAATGAGTAGTGTTAATGAATTGGAAAACATATATGTTAAATTAGACCCACGCCAAGCCAATGCCACTAGCAGTATTGTGCTATATTATCAGAATTATAGAAGAACTCGTACAAAGCTGCATACACTGTACATGAACATTATATCGTGTTCTTATGACGTCAGCATACTTACTGAAACCTGGCTCATTCCTGGTATTCATGATAGTGAGTTTATCGATGGCCGCTATACAGTTTTAGATGCGATCGCGATCGATCGGCAACAAATAAGCGTGAAGGAGGAGGCGTTTTAGTGGCTGTTCGTCGTGAGTTGCGTCCCACTAGGATGTCGACACAATTTACCCATGCTTGCATTGAGCAGGCCGTGGTTCAGTTACCAGCATCTCATTCGAATAAGTGCAATATCATCAGTGTAGCGTATATTATATAAGCACCGCGAACTCCTGACGACATATACAAGCATTACTTAGACATGCTACAATGCATTGCTAACGATTCCGCTACCGAGTCATTCTACATTGCAGGAGATTTTAACTTGCCTGATATCAATTGGTTGGACCAGGGTATTTACTCAAAGGTGAATGCTGTGACCTCCAGTGACCAGCTTCTTTTAAACTTTATGTCTTCCATTAACGGCTTACAATATAACAAGTGTAAAAACAATCTAGGGCGAACACTTGACTTGTTTATATATAACGCAGACTGTCAGACTATACCCTGTAGCTCGCTACTGCAGCCAGACACCCATCATCCTGTTTTTTCTGTAATGACTATATGCAATATGCGATATGCAATTTGTTCCTATGAAAATCCGTTCAATTCCTAGGTATAACTATCACAAGGCTAACTATCCTGACATTAATGAGCAAATTACTAAAGTAGACTGGGAGAAGGAACTCTCCGGTCTGCCCGCTGAGCAGGCCGTCAACACGTTTAACGATATTTTATACGGGATAATCAGACTTAACGTTCCATTGACTCGAGTAAAAAATTCACTATTTCCTGAACACAACAAAGAACGTGCATGGATTAATTGGAAAAAATATCATAACCTATCCGACTATGAACACTTCTCTAACTATCGCAAATTATTTCGAAGAGAATGTGACACCTGTTTCGGCAATTACATTAATTCGGTTGAAGATAATCAAATCCATTTATAAAAATGGGGACAAAGAAAACGTCGAAAATTACCGCCCGATCTCAATCCTCTCCACCTTGTCAAAACTTTTTGAGAAGCTTGTGCACGGTGCTTTATATCCGCAATTTCATCCACTGATTATACCCGAACAACATGGTTTTGTTAAACGGCGCTCTACAACTACTAACCTTGTGATATTTACCAACTTCCTATTTGAACACATGGATCACCGTGTCCAAGTTGACGCCGTGTACACTGATTTTCAGAAGGCTTTTGACAAGGTGGATCACCAGCTACTTTTGGAAAAGCTGGCCTTTAACGGAATTCGTGGGAACTTGCTGCGTTGGTTTGTCTCATATATTTTTAACAGGGCTCAAAAAGTCGTTATTAATGGCTACAAATGTCAAGCCGTTACTGTAAATTTTGGAATTCCTCTAGGATCCATTTTAGGACCTTTTCTTTTTGTTGTATACATAAATGACATTAAAACATGCTTCATTAATGCTCGTTTCTTAATGTTTGCAGATGATATAAAAATATATAAATCATGCAAAAATATCCAAGACTGCAGACTCCTCCTAGACGATCTTACCAGACTTAACTATTGCAAAGAGAACAAGCTTTTTCTTAGTCTTCCTAAATGTCATACTATATCATTTACAAAGAATAAGAATAAAATTAACTTTATTTACTCCATTAATAATCAACATCTAAATGTAGTAGATTCCGTTCGCGACCTAGGTGTTATTATGGACTCGTGCTTACATTTCAACCTGCACATTGATAGTATAATAAATAAGGCTTTTCGTATGTATGGCTTCGTCATGAGATCCTCAAAATACTTTGTGCGACCCTCTACTTTTTTGATGTTGTTTATATGGATAGGTCTTTAGTATGCTCTCAACTTGAATACACCTATTTGGAATCCATATTACCTCAAATACAATGACAAATTAGAAATGGTACAGAAAAAATTCTTGCGTGGCATGAACTACAAATGTTATCATTCGAAGATTCCTTACACACATTTATTACGTAAGTACAACATTCTAAGTCTACAATCTAGACGATTAGTTTTGGATGCAATGATGCTGCATGGTTTGTGCCACAATAGATTTGACTGCACTGAAATTACAAATAAAATATCTCTCAAATATCTCTCAATAAAATGACTCGCGTGCCCCACCTCTTCCACGTGATTTTATGTAAGACCAACGCCGGGGCCCGAGTACCGCTTTGACGCCTTGTGGAAACTTATAACGCACACTTCATGGACATAGACATTTTCTTTTTCTCTAATTAAAAATCAAAACTCGCGCTAAACTTCATTAGCATCAAAACTTTAAATAAGCACTTGATTCAACTTAACTTAGAACAATATTCTTAAAATCAGCTTCCGTTTTTCACTTATTTGATTAATCCGTGGAATATAGTGTGGGTTATATGTTTAACAATTTATCTTAAGAATCTTATTGTATCACCTTAACATGTAACTGTTTTTTTGTCCCTAATAAATAAAATAAAATAAAAAATCATAACAAACCGTCGCTATCGAATACCATCACGAAAACTGTTAATTTCCATTGAGTTTCCTCCCACCGCCGCAAGCGATCACTCGTTCCTACAATGTTAACACAAGTTGTAGCGGCTGCAATCAGTTGCGGTGAGAGCCCGACACTCCCGACACCTCTGTAGCAACCTGATAGAGCTCTTTCATAGTTAGCACGCTATTTTGTGAAGTAACTAAGTGGGTTTGACGGTCAATTTTATGTAGAAGGAATGACTCAATATGATTTACCTTGCATGCATTGTGCAAAAAAAAATCACACATGCCAGATATTTATACGCAATCGTGAAAATACAGGTCATTGTATGTGGACCACTCCACATACAATGAGCTGTGTTTTCACGACTGCGTATTGGAAAAGGAAAAATATTTATGAATGAGCATAGTTAGTTTACTTCAAATTCTATAAAGGTTAAACAATACTTCAATAAAAAATGAAATATCGAACGTCTATCTATCCTTGTCCTTATGAGTACCTAGTTGGTGCATTATGGCACTGTTTTTCCAATTCATCATAATATTCAATTCACAAACTACGCTGACATCGGAAATTAAATATCTTATCAATGATAAACAAAATTAACTATAATTACAAGTACTTAAAGTTTTTTTTTTCACCTAGCTACATCTTATTAGTGATTGAAAGTGTAAAACTATTCATAGTAAATAATCCATTTGTCCGGGAACAAGGTTCGGTAGTACATTCACTTTGTTTATAAACAAACCCGAGGGGTGACGCTTGTTAAATCGTCTGTCTGTTTTCCTAACCTCGGTCCTGCGGTTGTTACCTTGTACTGTACAATAAATTACTTCCATCTATTCCTAAGCTGATTTGAATTCGAAAGTCTAAAGACTTTATTTTACGTTTATTAAATGCTTTTTTTTAAGTAACTGCATAGCAAAACCATAATTAATCTCCACGTTCACTCACTGCGAGTTAATTGGCGATTTCTATGTTCTTTCGTGATGATTGGTTACAATTTGTTGTTTTACTGTTGCTTTCTGATTAAAAATCTGCCAGTGAAACCGGTACAACATCTCCATAATCTGTTAAACAAATGGAAAACGCTTTAAAATGTAAAACGTACGTAAAAGTATTGTCAGATTCCGCCGCATATTGGCGAAGTTTGCGCGCTCCGAGGCGGATACGTATCTACATAAGTTGCGGATATTGAAAATATTTTGCGGATAATCCGCGGATAGTGCGGCGCGCGGATACCGCTGTCTTTTCTTCGAGAAAAATGTTTTGTAACGCTCCAAAGTGTCCAGCTTGAATTTTTTAAAGTTTTCTTCGTGTGTCTGTGGGATTCTGGTTTTAAAATTCAAGAATTTAGCTTGCATTGGCTGGTAAGGGGAGAAATATTTTCTTTGTTATACGAGTATGTGTTGGTTTTTATAATAAGTTGGTGCATGAGAGTATGAGAAGCTGGTAATCTTGAGCAAGTTCTCAGTATTCTTAAGGGATCGCATATAAATAGAAATCAAGCAAGTTTTTAATGAAAGTAGGTACAAGTAACTACTTAACTATTGGATGCTAATGACTCTTTCACTAATACAGTCACAATATTGAAGATAAAAAGACTAAATAAATAAATAATAATCTAACAATGGTTTGATTACAATAATTCTCTTGAAAATTAAACTCCTATAATTCACTGACACAGCATCCCACCTCAGTAATAACAATAACCAACAGTACTGCAAACATATTGAGTAGATAGGGGCAATATGGATCATGCGAGCTAATGTCACGGCAATAACGCGCGCGTCATCTGACGGCGCCTGCCGCTAATTGTCACTCGATAATCAAGTGCCAGCCTCGGTTAGGGTTATTAGAAACGATAAATTCATAATACAAGCTAAATAATCTGGAAACAAGAGAATTTAATTGAAACAAAAAAGATATTGAAGAGTAGGTAGGTGTTTCAAAATTAAATCATAAGTAGATTGATAACACAGAATTAGCTAGCATCATGGTGATGATTGCTTGTTCCTCCTGTATACTATGAATGCATTTACCCTGCAGTTGGGCAATTAGTTATGTACCTACTGCTTTATTTATTGAAACTTAATCAAGCCAAGAAAACCGATTGAAAATTGATGACATATAGTAGAGCTAATGATAATGATTCAGATGTGCAGAGCTCAGTTTTTTAGATAGCGGAAATATCGACGCAAACAAAAAGGTTTTACATGCTGCCGGTAACGAACAGCATGATAAAAATATACCCATGTTTTCATACTGCAACAATTATAAAACATGGTCGAACGCCCTGCCTACACAATATAAAAATGGTTTCAAAAATAAAATTCCTAACAGAGAGTACAGTTGTTTTGCATTTTTTTTTTAATTCTCACTGTAAAAATAAATATTTTATCTGAACAGGGCCCACATTTTTTGATATTGCTGCTTTTTAACAATTTATCTGGTTCAGGTTCTTCCTAAAGAGAAAATAGTGTAACTATGGCCTAAAAACGAATAATTATATTGATAGTGTTTCATAATTTGATAACCCTGACCGCGACATATGTGTACCGCTATGTTAGTTGCCTTCATCATTACGATTAGCTTATTGAGTTTAGCTTCATTATTGTGTGATTTATGATTGGCTGTTACAGGCATGCTGCATCTCGTAAGTAACAGGCGTGGGCGTCATGGACAGTGTTGCTGTCTGTTATGTGATTTTGGTTTTTAGGTAATACAATGTAGCCCATGGGCATGTGACCACCCGTATTTTTCTGAATATTCATGACAATTTATCGGAAATAAACTTAAAAGGGGGGTCTATCTTTAATTATTTTTATTATTTTTTAATTTTCTCTTATTATTTTTTTTACTATTTTACAGTATCCCGCTATGATTTTATGGATTTACACTTGTGTATTTTAAAATAAATACTGTTTTTTTTTTTGGAAAAAAAAATTACCTCCGTTTTTTTTCATAGTCGACAAATTTTATTTAAATATTTAGTTTATCTGATAAAATAACTCATAAGCTATTAGAAATAATAAACAGAGTCCAAATCGAGCCAATAACATAGAAGATATGGCAAACGCTACTAAAAACATAAAAAATTGAATAACATGAAAAATATTAAAGATAATCGTAGAACCCCCTTTTAAAGTTAATTTTCGAAAAAAAAATCATGAATATTCAGAAAAATACGGGCGGTCACATGCCCATGGGCGACATTGTATATTCCTCTGGTTGGATACGGGATTCCAACAAATTTCCATTAGTTCATAATTCTGATGACGAATAAAGAGACAATTGAAGCTGTGGATGGCTTGGTAGGTTTTTGTGTAACTGTGAACGACTGTAGATTAGTATTCTATACGATTGGCTCCTGATTTTTTTGGCCTAGCCGCGGCATGTTATGGTTATTGGTTTGGTACGGTTGTTCTTTTCAATTTCTCCTGAAACTGAAACTAAGTATATAATATAACCAACAATCATTTACTAAACAAAGTTATTTGTTTTTATTGATAGTACATATATTTTTCGCTGTTATTCGTGGATCTGCAAGTCGTTACGGGTCGTCACAAGCCCAAAACTGACAACCAGTCTGGCAAAGGATATCGTAGATAGATGGATAGAATATGCTTTATAATATGTACACCACAAAAATTACAAATATAAATGTGGACATTTTACATAGGGTGACACAATGGGCGATCTTATCCAGTCTTACCAAGGGGTATCGTATTACCCGGTCACTGGATTATGGAGGTCAGATAGTTGCTCCATGTAAGATACTGATATTCAGCTGCATCCATTTAGACTGGAAGCCGACCTCAAAACAGTTGTGAAACGGCTAGGCAGAATGAGTAGGTATGCGGTTCACCACTATCTCACGTAATGGTAGCCCACAACAGTTTAAATCCTGATTAATTTTCTTTATCTTGCAACAGATTTTACGTTCGAGACACAGTAACATTGGAACGAAAGATCAACAACGAAAGAAATTCTTATAATTTTTTTATTACAATTAATTTTCATTAGCAAATTTCCAAAAACTCCAAGTATTGTTTGTCCAAATCATTATATAATGTACACATAGCAGTTTTAACCACTGCATACATGCAACATACCGCGCGGCGCAATAAGGCGCATCGATTGACTGCGGCACGCCAGCGATGCGGCCTGCTATCTGCACCAATATTGTATTGTTACGGCCTATTAATGTCCGAACTGTGACTTGATGGCGCTTGATACGTTTGTTTTGATAACACAAGAGTTGTGTGCGAATGTTTTGGCTGGAAAAGACGGTAAATTAGGGGCTTTGATATAGACAAGGCAATTTAAGTAATTTGGGATCCAAAATAAAGACACTTGACTCATTCAAGGAAGATATTGAATGGCCTGCTTTTGAATGGTCAATTCTATAATGCTATGAAACATTTATTGCACACTGAAAATATCTTCAAGTGCACTTGTTTCAATGTACTGCTATGCGCCTTGAATGATAATGAAAAGCCGTTAACAAGACAAAGCAAACGCTGATAGGTACGTTTGTTAACAGTGAAGAACAAAATGTCTTTATAGCAAAAATACTCGATCATGAAAACTGCACTTCCCTGTCAGGACCACTTACATAGACATTTTATAGTGGCTATGACCTCATCTAGACTAGGTATACAATAAAATTCTGTACCTAACTATTACATCCCAATACCATCACAAGTCATAATCACAAGCACACATACAGTATGATATCACAACTCACGATGATATGTGGTTCTTCCCTCGCCATATAGTATTGTAATTGCCTATTATTGTCTCAACGCCTACGCGCGTACGCGCCTGGCACTCTGCTCGTAAATCGACCACTTTCATAAATGAATACATTTAATTTCATGATATTTACACTGATTCGTTATTTGTGTTTCATTTGTTATATAAATTGTTATGCTCGGAATGGTAATTAAAATAATTGTTATGTAAAATATTGTTGTTTATTTTTGCTTGTTTATCGTTTCACATTTTATTTTGGTGTGGAAAAAGACGAGAAATAGGTTCAATGTGCCATCCTGATAAATATGATGGGGCTTTGTATTCTGCACGACATCAACTCTAGAATTCAGAGCCATTTATTCATTCAGACCAATAACAATTTTACGGCAGCCGGACTATTTTGTAAAAACCCCTGGAGATAGGGATTAACACTATTGACAGCTCGCTTCAAACTCACTTCACATAAGTTTCACGGTAATATTTTTGCAAAATAGACGAGTCGCTACAATCTCCTTCCACTCCAATATCAGGAAAGCAATATATTACTTCGGTAGTAAACGTTTTGTTCTACCTTAGTAGTAATAAGAAAAGGTGTAAACCCTCCCATAAACAGTCAGTTATAACCGCGGCAGTTAAAACATCATTAAAGTGCGTACTGTTATGGTTATTTAAAGAAAAGCCATGAAAATAATGGCTTCCCTTCTCTTTATAAAAAACTTGTTATTTTTTAACGTATGATCGTCATTACTGGCACTCTCGTTATTAACTGTTGTTTAAAGCTCGAATAAAATACTTCATATATAATTTTTCTACATTAAAGAAGATTTTACAAAGACGCGATACTGACAATAGCGAAAAAAATCACACGAAAATCGTTTACAAAATCTCCCTAAGGGTACCTATGACATTTAAGGTTTAAACATCCAATTTAGATCCTAATAATACCTAACCAGTTCTTGCCAGAAAACTTAATATTAATTCCTAAGTAGTTCTTGCAATAAAACTTAATATACTTGAATTGCTTTCTTATTAGAAAATCTCATCAAAAGACTTAAAGGTCTAAAGTCAATAGTATTTTAACCTTTAAATTGCAAGAACTCTTGACAATTTCTGTACTATCTCGGAATTGCCGTAAATTGCTCGGTATTGACGAGAATTTATAGTTAACCACAATTGCCAAGAACCGAAGAGTCATCCGTGTAAGTAGGTACAACATTAACCAGCACGCTGAAAATCACACATTAAATCTGAATTATCCCACAACCACTTCTGATCAGAAATCAAAACACACAGACCACTTTACCAACTACGTATGTACCACAAATCAAATCCCACACCACTTCAACTACACAAGTACCTACCACAAACTTGATAATTATTTTTCTAATATTTACGATGTAATTTCCCCTCGCGGATACGTTTCCTGGTGACCGCTACCCTGGCCTGCATAAATTACCGTTACGCAACGATTAATTTTGTATTCGCTCACAAATGAAAATTAAATGTCTTGCATTAGTTTGAATTATGGTGGGACTATACACACTCTCAGTTGTTTTTATAAGTATAAAATTAGTTAACACTAACAACAAACCATGCCAACACTGTACATAATGTTGGCATGGTTTGTTGTAAATCTATACAAAGAAAGTCGGGAGCACTGTAAAAACAATTTTAGGAATAATATGTTGTTTTGAAAGTGCAATTATTTTTATTTCTTAGCAAGTTTAAAAGTCAGATAAAGCTAAGTTAAACTTATGCCAAAAATAGAACGACCACTCGACACGTCGTTTTTTAGAGAAACCAAGACATTTTGGTAATGTGTCTTTTTGCCTACAATACTGTCAAAATGTTGTTATTTAATTACATACACAAACAAGAATAGCTCAAATTGTAATTTTCCTGTGTTTAGTATAAGTCAACTAAATAACAATTTACTTCTTTAGCATGAGTAAGCATCACATCTAAGGGTAAAATACACACGTCAAGACAAGTCGACAGATAATGGGAGTCGTGATCATGGCTCCCATAAAAATAATGTTTATTCATAATTTATGGGGTTCCATGGCGAGGCTGTGACTCATGATGCCATGAGATGAGAGGTTTTATGACTGTATTAGAAAATCTACAAGAATTATTAAGACAGATTTTTTCTGTGAGGCGAAGCACTTTAAATAATGGGAAAAAATTCTGTTTGCCTTTTCAATTTATTGTTTTTAAGGCAATGTTAACCGTGTTTCAAGATAAAGCACTTAATGATTTGAATTTGAATTTTTATTTTGTCGGACGTTTAATTTTACAGTGACATAGAAAAACGTGAATTTATGTTAATCAATAATTTTGTCTGGAAGTACACACGAGATTGACACGGCAGTCATTGAACTTGGACTCACTGAGACCTATTGAGAGTAGTGACGATGTTACAAGAGTGAACGTAAACACCTTGAGGATAGTGAAGTGAGTCTACAGGGCCTAATATACAAAATAGCTCTCAACGTTGTTTGTGAGAATATTCAATTTGTAATAGGACTTCTGTACAATCCTTTCGTTGTTTTTATAATGTTGGTCTTTGCCATTCGTCATCATCATCACCATTTCAACATGAACGATGTTTTTAATATCTTGTTACAATATTTTCATTTTAAAAAGTGTCCATGAACTTTTCTCCATAGGAACCTTCTACGCTTTGGAACAGACTATATTTCTGACTGACCGACACCTTGACAGTTCAAAAGTCCCTGTAATTGGTTTAATTGAAATAAATGCTTTGAGTTTGAGATTGATTAAGCCCTCTGCCTCGTAATGGAATAGCTCTAAAAAGTTCTAATATTTCAGTTTAATCAATCATAAACAATTTTCTTATTTACTTTAGTCTCAATAAAACCACACCACTGTTTTCATAGCCACACCACTATCCGGCCAGCGAGGCGCCACTCAACGACTCTCCAGTCACTTGCCCGTGACTCAGACGAGTCTATCTTACGGATAGTGTTTGTCTGTACCACTTAATCATGCTGAGAGGCTGGAGGTTAAAGGAAAGATGTTTTATGAGTTCTGCTGTGTGAGGTTTCGAGTTACAGGGTAAAATATTTTTCTAAGAAAAAAATAGTTTGTCAAACAGCGGGCTGCAAGAAAATGTTTCGATAGTCGAAACAAACTTGGTTGGTCAAATCATAAATAAAAGTATGATTAGACCAACCAAGTTTGTTTCAACTATTTTCATTATGTACATTATACATATTTTGGTTGCTTGAGTCAAACAAATATTTACAGTTACGCACTTTACTGCCATAAAATCGTTTACAACAGTATTTACGTTTTACTATCTGAACATCCTGATAGGTAATCAAATTATGGTCAGGTCTCTTTCAGTACAGCAGTACGTCAGATTTTTGTCTGGCCTGAAAATGTAAACATATTCACACCAAGAACCAGTCAACAGTGAATCTGTACACAAAACCGCAACACCCTTAAAGCCACCACTTGCTAGCACTTAAACCTCTGCTTACCCCTCAAAACGAGCGTGAAGCACGTGATAATCTAAAACAATCAGTTCCCCGCTCTCTGACTCCACTCGTGAGTGCATTGCGTTGTGTGTTCAACATGTTGTGACGTCACTATATATGCTTAGTTTGTTACTATGGCGAACTTAAATGTCATTTTTGTGCAGAAAAGTGGTGAAATGTGTGCATTTTTGGAGGCTCTTGTAACAAAATAAACAAAAAAAAAAATATTTATCCTTGTGAGGACACACAGGAACACACAGGGTGCCTGCAATATTTATAGAACCTAGTACTTTTCACCATCTCTCTCAAAGATCGGCAACGCATTGGCAATACTCTCAGTAGGTATTGAAGGTTTCTACAAGTAGCGGTAATTCTTGACCCCAACTTCCCCCATCAGCCTGTTCACCAACAAACAGTCTAAAAATCCGTAAGCAAAAATGTTCCCGATAAACAGCGGGTGATAATGTAAAACAATCAGTACCTATCCCTATCCCCCATTCAGTTGACTCGCTGTTGACGCACCTCGTGTGAGATGACGCGCTGACGTCACAACATGGCGTGTTTGTTTGCACTCGCAGTTTGTGGCGCTATGTACTGATTTCAGTGAATGGGGAATATATGGGATTTATGCTGATTATTGGAAAGAGAAATCGCTGTGTAGGGAATTTTCTTAAGGGTGTTATAAAATGCTTGCATTATTTGTTGTCATAAGTGTAACAGCATTAACAAACACAAACTTGGACTAGGAAATGCAAATTTCGGGATTTGAAGTTCAAAAGCCACTCAGAACAACACAACACTTCAAAACTGCTGCGCCAACCATTCCGTGAAGGCTCGTAAAAGTATCCCATGTATTTGACAGTGTATTAAAAAAACCTTACGGCCCTCTCATTACCAACACGAAATATTTCAAAATTCGCAGTTAATTTCCTATGTACCGCGACCACGAAATGCAACAAGGACAATTTAAATCACCCACGGCCCAGTGGTCGCGTTGTCCGTTCATAAATATCCGAGAATATCCGCACTAACTGCACGCAGCGGATACGGCAGACGCAGTGCGGCGACGCATTGCCAACATTCTCTGCGATTTTGAGCCACACCGATACGGAGGAACGTTGAAAAAAATGCAAAGATGTGTCGACGATCCGGATTTAAATGTTTTTGCGACAGGGGTGTGCGATTTTTTGTCTGGGATGTGTTTTCTGAGCTACAACATGCTGAGCGGACTTTTCTGAGCTATCTTAATATTTCTATGTTGATGTTCAATGTGCAGAATCAGGTTAGAGATAAGAAAACTTATAGAAGCACATTCAATAATATTATCTTCGAATAAGTAGTACCTACTTATTTATTATTATTTTTTAATATTATTTTATTTCCTTCGAAAACATTCCAAATAAATATTTATATTTTCATGACAAAATTTACCAGTACGGAATCTCTAAAACATTTCTTGGCTATCCTAACTTAACAATTATATTTATTAAATAATATAATTATATAATATTATAAATGCGAAAGTGAGTTTTTTTATTTGTTTGTTTGTTACGCTTTCATGCTAAAACGGTTGAACAAATTTAGATTAAATTTGTCACATGGGTAGAGCATGACCTGGGTTAGGACAAAGGATACTTTTATCCCGATATTCCAAAAGGATCGAGACTTATGCGAGTGAAATCTAGCACAGCTAGTGATTTAATCAATTATTATACTTCAGTTAACATACTTTACATTCATGCAATGTATGGAGCCAATTCAACTTGTTTGTTTTTTTCAGATGTAATCGTCAACATATAAAATTATTAAAAATTATCACTTGCTCTGAGGATGAAATCATATTAACACCGAATCTGACAGTTAGCGGATATTGTCACTTCATACGTCATCGCGTCGGATTTACATTATAAATACTGTGAAATATTTCAACTGTTCGGATATTTTGCGAACAAATATTTTTCTGGTGTTGTTTAAATTTAATTTAAGAGTTATTTCACAATGTTTCCAGCTGTGGGCAATACTTTTATGACGGATAGTGTTTTAAATAAACGTTATACGATTTCACAGCCGATTCACGTCGCAAGTTGAGTTTTTATTTCAATGTTTGGAATTAATTATGATGTGTTCAAATAATAAAACTGCATAACATTTTTGAGACGATACTTTCATACAATACATGAAACACTCATATCATTTCTTTATACAATACAGTACTACTAGAGATGATTTGTAAAACTGTAAACACTTAAGCCTCGTGCAGACTGGTACGACGAGACGGCGCGACGCGACGGCGGCGTGACGCGACTCGAACAATACAATTTCTAAGAAAACTTAACCGGTGTCGCGTCGCGCTAGTCTGCACGAAGCTTTATTCACTCACCATTTTATAATTCGAAATCAAAACAAATCAAAAGACAACGCCATTCCTCTAAACCTCTCCCGAACAAACTTCAACTGATTCATAATATAAAGAGAACAAAACGAGAAACAGTTTCAGCGCGGTATTGTCGGATATTTTTATTTGTCCCGGTATCCGCACGACAAGTTTCTAAACGTTCGCGGTTATTTCTACGTCCCTACCGGACAATTACAGTAGTTGATGCAGTAATTGAGTTTTCCTTTTCAATATTTATCGTTATTATATTTCTATGAGCGATTAAAGAGAGAATAAGGAAACTTTTTGTACTAGAAATTTATTTTGTATATAACCGTAAATGTTCTTAGTTAAGTGTGAGACGATCTTCAGAGGCTGGTAGCATAAGTAAGACCACTGACCGCTGTCAAAAAACATGTTTTTCGTTATTTAGTAAGCCAACTGAATATAACCCCAATTAAATCTCATAAATATTTACCTTCTACCAATCCGGTTTCGGCTTTCCCATTATAAAATAAAAAAAAAATATCTCGTTACACACGGACATAGTTGAAGAATCAGATATAAAACTGCAACTGCACATAACATTGGTCACATTGTCTTTGAGATAGTCTTGAGACCATGAAACTTGTCTATTACATTTATAGACCGCGATACTGCCGCGACTTTATGAGTTCGACATTGTCACAACTATAAACCTGAACATAAAAATCTATAACGCAAGATTGGGTTTAAGAAAATAATAATAACTTACAATTTTGACTTGACGTCAACAGGGATAGCAAAGATGAGATGAGATGAGATTTTTAGTTCATCTTTGCTATCCGCAAAGATAAACAAAAAATCTCCTTGGACGTAAACTGATAATAGAGCTGTTAAAATTTTGCCACATATTAATTAGTTGCTTTTCATAAATTATAAAACAAATAATTATTGCAACAACAATACACAACAAACAATGTTATAATTTGTCTAAAAAAATATAATCTTAACCATAACCCAAGTAGAGGCTATCAGAAGCTTTGTGACCACTAATAACGGGTAGTTTTTCAGTCGAAGTCGACCATTTCTTAGAACGCAATGGTTACAGAGTTGACTTTGTCGAATATTTTATTTGTCCCGCTATCCGCACGACAAGTTACTAAACGTTCCCGGGATACGTGGTGACATCCCTAGATTGGCCAACTACTTGGTGACTTGCTATAATAATATTTTTCCTCTTCAGTGGTTACTGTGATCCTGCAGCTGCTGTGTGGCTATGAAAAGGATTATTTCGTTGCTTTTTAAAGGATAAGGGTAAAATGTGTCTTGCACAAAAAATATCTGTAACATTCTATACCTACCACATTCTTACTAAACGGTCAGTTTAAATAGGCATTGTTTTGGTAGCCTCACCTGCCCCACTTCTAGGCAATGAAACCACATAATCTTCTTCTCTAAATCCAAGGTTGAATTCAGCGTTTGTATTTACAATGTATAATAGAAAATGGAAAATACAAGGAAAAATTGTTAGTACACTGAATTATGCATACTTTTATGTCATACCTAAGCATCAAATAAATGATTATGATGAACTAAACTTAGATTTCCCTACTTCCTATACAAAAACACTTGACTTTATAAATTAGAATTTTATTGAGTAAGAATATTCTTATTTGATTAATTATTCTTTTAATGTTTTTCTGCATGCAATAATAATAATATTATGTAATGTGAATTGTTTTATGAATAAATAAATGAAAATTAAATTTAAATGCGTCTTACTACTTTTTACCCGACTGCGTGTACTGCACAAGACACTATTATCAGTTATCTGAGTATCTGACGGCTCAAAAACGTTCCACTTGAAGGAAACTTTAATTTAATTCCAATCAAAAGAAGAAAACGCCATTGTAAGTCTTCGTTCGCAATTGGATTCTTACAGAGTTCCTATCTTTACTGAGTACTTTAAGTTTCTACTAGACTAGCATACTTGACCCCTTTTTAGTAGAAAATGCGCTTTTTTATTTGATTCAAGGATTGTGGAAGTGGTTCAGTCTTGAAAATGAGTAAGTCTATTGATTATTTTGAAGAAGATACTTTTTGGTTGAATGAACAAAAGGCAGATGTGAGTGGAAACGCCGGGAGGGGGCGCCCTAGGAGGACATAAATAGTGACCTTTTTGGTGATGTTCTTCTGAAAGGTCAGGTGCGTGGTACTCGCAACCGACGTGCGTGTATGACCAGATGTATGAACGTAAGCGAGGCAAAAAGAGTATGAAAGGATAGTAGCAGGTGCCGTTCTGTAGTTTCTGCCTGCCCCCATGGGAAGAAGGTGTGAGCTTATGTATGTATGTAAGTTACTTTTTGCAATTTCACCCCTGCTCTAAAACGGTGCAGACCAAGTGCAATCAAATGCGGAAAAGAGCATGACTTAGAACTTGAAAACCAAAAAGAGAGCGGACCATATACCAGTCATACAGGGGGGCTAGAGACACAGCAGTGGGGACATTATGAACTGATTTTAGTCATACCTAACAGCGGGCTAGATAACAAGATATCAATGGTTTGAATTCTACGGTTGCACTACTGGAAATACACATAAAGACAATTTACTGCTCGTATAGAATTATCAATAAATATGAATAATGTTTTTATTAAAGTTAATGGAAGAGTTAGAAAAGGCATGGGTGAAAGTAAGTCTTGTATTCTCAAATTGTGGTATTTACCACAAAACTCAAATTATTATTTACCTCCCAAAACGAGCGGAAACGGAACCATCATTCACATAAAATATACACGGAATTAAACAGAACTCGTCTCCCAGCGTTCGTGTACATTGAAACTTTCCGGGTTGTGTACTGTATAATTGTGTATAATTTGTGTACCGTGAGAAACACAAGGTGCACCGAGGTGTTCGATTCACGACACATTTAATTACTTTTTGTTGAAATTCCCTTTTCGTCGGGTATAATTTAAGGCGTTGACGACAGGGGAGGACTGGGGAGGAAAGATCAAAGACAAAATGTGCTGGCTATTTCTTGTGGTGATAAGTATTTGTTTGTGGTTTTTTAAATCGTAAATGAAAGACATAGAAAGCTTAAGCGTTTCGATATCGCTACATAGGACAAATTCCTTTCAAAAAGACTTACTTCTTCTTTTTGTGTGGTTAGAGTGATTAACCTGGTGTCAGAGTTTTAAAGCCGCCCATAGGCCTCTGACTTGGCTTCACATGCCGTCGAGAAATATCTCTCAGGCATGCCGGTTTCCTCACGATGTTTTCCTTCACCGTTTTTGAAGCAAGTGATAATTATACAATACGCACATGAATCCGAAAAGTCAGAGGTGCATGCCTTGGGTTCGAACTCGAGACCTATGACTTGGCAGTCTGGCGGTCACACAACTAGGCTACCACTAATTATAAAAAAAAGAAGATAATTAATTAATTATAATGCTTATTAAAAATACTTACTGTAAGGTGCATTTCAATAAAACTTACCAAGTTTTTATTGCTAAACTAGCTGCACCCCGCAGTTTCACCCACTTATGTTTCGATCCCGTGGGAATATCGGGATAAAAAGTATTATACGTCCTAACTTAGGTCATGGTCTACCCATGTACCAAATTTCATCCAAATCCATTCAGCCATTTTAGCGGGAACACGTAACAAACAAACAATTAAACAGACCTATTCTCTTTTGCATTTATAAAATTAAGTAAGGATATTAGTGAGGATACAACATTTGCATAGAAAGGGTACAAACACGTGTAAATAAAAACTAACCGAGTTAAAAATTATGTTATCGACAAGCTACATAGCGATCAATAGACTGAAGTAATACTAAACCTATTCAAGATACAAAATTGATTATTGAAAATAACTCAAATAGTCTAGCCCCCGTAATAATTGTAAATGCCTAATAATTACATAGCTAATAACATGGTAGGGTTCGCCTAGGGGGCACTGATTTCTAGTACGGCAGTTACTTCGTTAATAATTCTGTTGAAAGCGATGGCCGACAATTTGACCTACCATTGATTTGATTCCAAACCCGTTATTTCGAAATCTATTTAATATTTTATCGGATAATGTTACTAGTTATTTTAAACACATGTCAATATTTTATTTTTCTTTTGTGGCTAGTTATTAATTTTGAGTTCAGTGTTCTTTGGGTTAATAAGTCGTGTTGCTCACCCCTGCATATTTCCTTCCTTAATTTTATGTCTGATACTCGGTAGTTTAAACTGTAAATGGATTAGAAACATCTACGTATTTTGATTGATAATTAGATGTCCTACTCCAGTAAAAGGAATGAAGATTCTTGCATGAACATCATTCCAAAATAATGGACAAATATATATGAGAATTTGGTCTCAGGCTGACAAATAAGCCTGCTGGGGTTGCGGGTTTGTCCGAAAGGGATATCGCGGCCCCGGCACACGGGCAACGGAAGGAACACGGGTGAGTTTTAGTCAGTAAAAGTCTGACACGCCCTCTCGCTCTGCCCAGAGCGGGAGAAGTCATTTGATGATTTCAAATCCTCAAATAAAAAATAAAAAAGGGTGACAAATAAGAAAGACTGCGCCGGGATCCTTGGCGACCTGTAGTAGTAATGTTCCGGGAGGCTCCAGATCCATGATGGTAAATATTCATCCATACAAAGAAGATCAATATACTATGATGAATAATTATATATACAGACACCAGTACAACTAAAACTAAATAACAACTCATTAATAAACGAAATACAATGACTAACGGCATTCAAACCAGCAGTTAACGCGCACATAACTTCACCGAACAAACAGACGTACAAACAAGCGACGAGACGCATACGTCCACAGATTATATCCGCAGTAATGTTGGCACAGCAGCTGCTTTATCTGTTGGCGAGTGGACTGGCTCTGATTGTGTTTTGGATAGTGTATTCTTAATAGTGGTGGCGAAATATTGTGAAAAGCTGCTAAGGAGTTAAATATAATGTGTATTTAATGGATACTCTAAAAACTTATTGATCTTCTAATGATGATCGCCTTTTTAATAAATGGCGAGGTGAAAGTTTGTCGCAGTATGACAATTACTAAGCTAGCGCACTCCGACCAATGAGTAAGCTAGGAGGTTTATCGATGTATAGATTAGGAACAAAATAGTGAATGACTATTATTTAAAAAAATTTAAGTTTAAATAATAGAGTGTTTACTGAAAGCAGGTCCAGTTAAATCTACATTACTATTAAGCGTGTACGAGTTATATGGCGATGCGCAACTGCTATAATTATGAGACTAGTCCAATAGGCAACACCGGCCTCATATAGTTTTAAAACGTTTTTGGCATGTATTTTTTTTTTTAACCAATTTACAGAAATAAATATGATTTATTCATCAACCAATCATCAAAAAAGTTTGTCATTACGATTTCAATAAACTTTTCGCCTAACCGTCCGCCATGATCCCAATATAAGACGCCCGCCTACATTGTTCAGAACTCGATTGTACAAACGAAATAGAGCATGAATAATAATAATACAACTAAAATCCAAGTAGTTCGATCACAAGTAACCCAATATAAGCTAGACCCGACCCGGCTTAGGTTGAATTATGACAGTGATTAAGCCAAGTTTGAGCCTCTCATGTCATCTTGTGAACATGTTCGGAACTATACTTGTACTCGTATGTAAGTTTCAAGTCGCGGGTTAGTAAGTTTCGGTTGTATTGATTTTGAAAGTTATTGGCTTAGGATTAGAGTTATTATTAAGTCGAGCCTCTGAATGTAGAAGGGGTGTATGTTCGGCTAACTTTTCTACAATATCTGCATATTAGATTACCAATAAACTGTTACGCCGGTTTCCGTGATGGATACGGGAAAATGTAAGTAGCTTTCATTCTTACTTTCCCCAACACTGTTCGCCTTCAAAACAAATCAAGTAGTGACACTATGAGGAACCGGTAAAATATCGAAGCTTAAGGTATTTCGTTTGTATGAGGATCACCGGGGCTATTAAAGTAAGTACTATAATATAACTATTGGTAAAGAGTAAAGATAAGTAGGACCTATAAAATTAAACGAAGTAAAAGGAGTATGTTAGGATCCAGCAAGTAGCGTTCTGTAGTTTCTGCCTACCCTATGGGAAAAGCATGAGTTTATGTATGTATACAATAACAGTATTTGATGTCGATGACTCTTCGTAAGAATGAGAATAATAAACGTCCTATACAGAATGTACGGTTAAACGAGGGTCATACTGTAAGGGAACTTAGTACTCGTGAAAATGAAAAGCTTTTAATATGGGACTAGCTCCGTTAGAAAAGAAAACCAACTGTGGAAATAAAACCATTGTAAAAAAAAATACATGAAAGTAATTGATTGAAAATCTATAGTTCTAACATTCAACCCTACCTACGCGATCAAAATATAAAGTATGTCCCTTGTTTAGCCTAACACCCAGACAGGCTAACATCGCAGATGACACTTCCCTCACTTTTAAAATCAAACGTCAGTTAGTTAACTTTGAACAAGTTAACGATGCACTCTCTGAAGTTGTGCATTGGTAATAATCTTCTCCGGAACGAAAAAAAGACTAAGCTCATTAAATTTTCAACGCTAAGTATCAGGTAGCAAACTACCAATGTTCAAGTTAATGGAATAGAGTTGGACCCTGTTGAATCAACAGTTTTTCTTGAATAACTATTGACGGTAAATTACAATGGGCCCACACATGGAAAAATTGTCAGGAAGGCTTAGTGCGGCCGCCTATGCTATTAAAAAAATTAGACAGGTAGCTGTCGTAGATACAGCCAGAATTGTTTATTTTAGTTATTTTCATAGTCTTATGTCATATGGGATTATTCTCTGGGGAACTTGTGCGGACATTAATACTATCTTTGTTCTACAGAACCTTTCTCCTAACACAAGCAATTCGTTGCATAAAAGGTGATCTCCAATAATAATATCATGTATCGTAATGCCCTTTGAAATTGAAATAAAGAATTATTTTTTTAGTTATTTTTATTCTACTGAAAAGAGCTGTTCGAGCCATTTACAACCTGGTCCAAGAGATTCCCTTCGAGAGAATTTCAGATAAATAAATATTCTTAGTCTCCTTTTCTAAGAAACTTATTGGTGTCCTTTCTCCTAAGCACCCAACCGATGATGACATAAACAGCTTAATCACCTCGACCAACGTCAAATACAATCAATCCGCAAAGCAAACCAGTAACTAAGGTTGGCAACGTATATGTTCTGGAATTAGTGACGTCATAACTGGCAGCCAGTAGTGTGTTCCAGTGGTACCGACACGGCTTACTGGCGCGTAGTCTGATTAATGGCGCATGGGCCGGGTGATATGATTCTCAGTGACGGAGGAGTAATAGTTAGAGCGTCTTAATTATGTTGATGTAGTTGCAGTACTGGGAAATTGAGTGAGGCTGCTGTGACGGTCCATTTGGAGACGCGACTTAAGGGATCATTCAAAATAGTCTCTCGAATGCAGTCCTAGACAAGTATCAAAGACAAGGTGCCATAATAATTTTGATTCAAAGACGCACGTTTTTAATCACATTTCAGAGTGTCACCGACAAGTCCAACAAGCCAGAAGTGATCTGTTTTAAAATTGAGATAGTTTTAATAACGGATGTTGCATATATGGCTCTATCTTAGCAAACCTATGTTCTTCATGGAGAAATTATTGTGCGGAGTCTTTCTTTATCACAAGTTCACCATATTCTCTCATGCAACAGCAGCTAGAAGGTGAGATTCTTTATTATAGGTACATGCTTTTTTTACATAACAAGTTCTACGTATTATACATATTTTCAAACCGCACAGCAACATGTAGGTACGTAAAAAAACACATTTGCACCCTCAACATACTAATAAAATCGTGCACAATACGTCAGGGTATCCATTCCCGTACAAATGTGACTGCGTGTGTTGTCGTGACAAAAAATGAGCGGAGACGTAACGTAGCAACGAGATGAATTTCGTGTCATAGCGTGAATTATGCGCCCATAGCATCTTCGTGCTGTAGTATATGCAAGGTTTGGCGATAACAGTATATCCAGCTGTACGTTTTTATCGTAGCGAATATATTATTCCTGTGTATGACATCATCATCATCTAAGGAAAGCCTTTTGTTTTTTTCTTTATGTTTATAACGTATGCTTACATTGTGGATTATTTCATGTCAACTTTTAACAGTTGACATGTGTATGTAACTAACCAATCTTCGCAAAAATTTGAACGATACGGACTTCATAATGAATACCACTTTTATCAAATGATGCTAAAACTATATTTAATACATTAAAAATTGCCATTGAGGAGCGTATTGTTGCGAAAAAAAAGACGAGTATGACAACTTAAAGTTAAATGTTGTTTGATAATTTGGAGGTTTCTTACATTACACAATACAAACACTATAAAAACAGACTCCAAATACTGTACTTTTAGTTCCTTCAAAATTTAATTTAATGTATAGTGTTTAGTATAATATGTTATTGTGGCATATATTTTATTACATATACTATGACATAAAGTAATCACAGCGGCGCAAGATGACTCGCGAGTCGTAATTCCTGTTACGATTATGATCGCAGCTGCGAACGCGTCTTGTTTACCTAACTATGTGTGAATATGTCCCTGTTTACGAGACATGTGTTAGCTAATTAGAAATATATTAATACATGTATATTAACTGATTATAAATATAACAGCCATGTTGCTGATTGGATTATGATAGCACAATATCAATGCAATATAAATCTGCTGCAATTAATATATAATAAATAATGCAATATTTTGACATCTGCTATTTATTCCATAAAAGACTTTTACAAGAGGCAGTTCAAAATAAAGTTCAGAGATATAAAATAGCCATGCATTCACGATTCTTAATGTTATTTAATTACCTTATTTTGCTAGCATCTTACTAAGTTGTGTATTTGCACATACCTGTAACAAAAAAGAATTAATTATTCACATTATCGATTTAAAAGCTTAGTGATACCTAAAAGTGTGATGTCCAATAAACTAACAAAATTTATCAAAGTCCACTGTAAATCATAGACCTTAGAACTCATCAATTAAGATATTCCAAAACGGGACATTCCATATATAGGAAGGCAACATCGCCTCATATCTCGTAGAATAAAATTCAGAGAGCAAAGGTACGAGCACAATTTAAACAAAACACATTACCAAAGAAACGTCTCTAGTATCAAAACAAAAGGCATTATCAGCTAATAAAATAAAATTTATCACGTTCCAGTAGTACCTATCTACTATCTATATGTCTTGATAATGCAGTTTGCATGCGAGCGGCAAAATGCGCGGGACATGGTGCGTGAAACAAGATGAGAACTTCACTACACACCGGGACCGAAGAACTGGGCTGTTTAATTTAGCATTTTGATTGTTTGAATTCTATTTTCGTCATACAAGTATGTATGTATATAAAGGTGGTCAGCGGGGTTATTGCGTAAAGCACAATGGCAATGGCAATCGATGGCAATGCCTTAAATTTTGACAGTTCAGCCACGTTAATTGCGTTATTTATGTTGTTGAGCAGATATTTTTTTCCAAAAATTATGAAGCAATGAAAAAGTTGAGATGGTAGTATTTTAAGGCTGCTATGTTTTGCAAACAGTTAAGTTCCTTTAAAGTGATTATCAAAGAATAGTCAACAAAAAATCATGCTATCAAATTCAATTAGAAACATTAGAAGACAGCTGAAGATTATAGTAAAGCTGTCTGGCTGCCATAATTCGGATTACCCATTTCTTTTAAACCGGAACGGTTTCCACGGGACGATAAACCGTCGATAAAAGTAAGCTAAACATAAAATTTTACAATCTTGAAATTTCCAAAAACGATCGTTTTGAGGTCTGAGTTGAGTCACATTTACGGGTTATCTACGTGCAAATCGGTTTAAATGCAATTTAAAATGAATATTATGCATATAACTGCCATAGTAAAGAGTAAGCGTATGGGGTAAAAAATAGACAGACAAACATTTTATTTCTGAACTGCGAAATTTCTCTAGAATTTTGCGAGCAACTTTGAATATTTTGACGAAAAGTTACGGGCAGCTGTAAGTTCTCAGTTTCATTAATTTAATTTCAGCATCTTATTTGATTCGTTTCTATTTTCAGGCAAATTGTTGGAATATCCTTTTCGGTATTCCCTTCTGCTTAAAGCATTTTCATTGAAGCTAACAAAACTAAAATACTTTTCATAAAACAAATAAATGCAATATATTATACGAATGCATCCAACATTCTGTCCGCTAGTGTACGTCTGTCTCACTCCAGCTGATATATTGTTATTGTTGTAAGAAAACAATGGACTCGAGTGAAAAATGCGCTTTTTACTAGCACAGCTTATAAATTAAATGGACTTCTATTAAATATTTTTTTTTTACAATAAAATCTATTGCTACTAACACCTCTCAAAAGAGTTGAAATTTTAGTATCGTATTTTGATTTTACGACTTTCTTAAACTACGTATATTAACGTTCTCAGTCACTTCCTTCTAAAGTTCACGGACATGGAGAGAATATAGCCATAACCACTACCGGAGAGGAAATTGCAGCATTTTGCTCTCAGGACGTGGGTACGTATTCTATAATAACATTGACCATATGTGACAACTTTTGCAGCTTCCCTGGATGGAGGAGAACTGTTGGTGTTTTCTTTCTCTCTTGGTGAAATAATGCTGAAGGCTATACAAATGATCAAATATTCTGTACTTATGTACGTAGTAGAATGATAAATAGTAAAGTACCTACTTACTTATATCCAAATCACAACTATCATTCTTTGACAGTAGTATGAATATTATATTATAACACGACAAATTGTCTTAGTGTAGAACGCATACGTAATAATAAATATCGCTGACTGTAGAGCAGTCTAGATTAAAAATGTACCTTTATTTTAACATGCATACAACACACTGGTTAAAAGTCACTACGTCCAACACTAGGTATCACCAAAGACAAAAGAAAATCATTTATCATGTTCATCACTAGCTTCCACATTCGTATCCTTATCACGTTCATAGTACATATACGTGTACCTACGCTCCTACCTATGTACTTACCTGAATGTAGCCATTTTGTGTTAAATTTTTAATTTCCAAGGAAAAGCTAACGGCCTCCTTACACACTTATTGTACGTTTATGATTAGAAACGGTGTCATATGTCTGTTTTTACTGTTATTGTTTGGATGGTGTTAATATAGTTTTTTATGTAAGAGGAACAGGATTAAAATTGCATGTTCTTGAATAAAACTTGTGCACTCCTGGCTAAGCTGCATGCTTATTTTCGACCTGACCAAATGATGAATGTTCCTTTTGCTCCAGCTGAAAAGACACCCTACTAGTTTTTCGTCTTTTATTTTATTTTTAACTAAAAATCTAGCCGTGTATAATTTAAAAAAATAAGAAGAAACAGCAGGCATTTTTTACTATAAAAAATCAGATATGGTAGTATATAGTAGGGATAGTATAATGTCCAAAAGCAAATGGCAACAAAAAAAACAAGCTGTCGTGCAAAATACATAACTGCATTTTTACTTTCAGTATGGGTAGGTAGAAGTAAAAATGTAGTGATGTATTTTTTGCAACCCACTACATGTTCCCCTTTTCATCGCGCAGCGATAAAAAGAGCAATAGAATCTGAGTGGGAACATGTCAGCTGCACTCCAGTGCACGCAACTCTATAAGTATGCAAATTTTGATAGTCTTAACATATCAAGAGGGACTCAAACGAGATGAGGAAGGGAGGCTGCTGCATTTTTGATTTTGGGTCCTAAGAAGGGATGAGTGGTATAATTTTATTTTGGGGACACATGATTCTGTCGACTGACAAATATAGTGAAGGGGGCTTGGCCAGCAGACTGTAGATATAACTGATAACTTTTAACTTGCATTAAAATATACAGGATGGATTTTTGAGATGGGGCAGTAAGGGCAGCTACCTTAACCGTTGTAGCTACAGCAAAACGGTCTTAGGAGACTGTTCTTAACTTTTTCAGAAATTTTGATCTGCATTCACAGATTTTAGAAAAAAAATACAGGCAGCAAGAAAAAGGGCAGTTTTCAAAAAAACTTTTTTTGATGCCAAACGATTCTGTTTCTTATGAGGATCAAAAAACTCTCCTGGACCAACTGAGGTTTCAGTACTAGAAAAGTCAGAAATCGCAATAATCTTTTCCCATACATTTCGTAAAAAATGAGATTCCATCAACTGGCCAAAAATAAAGAAAAATTTTTTTTTGTAGCGGACAGTCTTTTTAGGGTTCCGTAGTAAACAAGGAACCCTTATAGTTTCGTCATGTCCGTCTGTCTGTCTGTCTGTCCATCTGTCTGTCCGCGGCTTAGCTCAGAGACGGTTAGTACTAGAAAGCTGTAATTTGGCATATGTATACATATTAATCATGCTGACAAAGTGGTAAAAATAAAATCAAGAAAAAAAAAATTTTTGGGGTACCTCCCCTACACGTAAAGTGGGGATGTTTTTTTTTTTCCTCATCTACCCCATGTAAGAAAAGAAAAAGAAAGGTCTTTCAAAAATATTGTGAGTTTGTCGAAACCATTTTTGGATTCAGGGATACGTTTCCGAAATATTAAGCTTTTAACTGAATTTAATATTCGTTATATCAATCTAATATTCGTTATAATCTCCTTGAAGTGGACTGTATTTTTCAATAAAAGATTTCTTCTATTCTTCTTATTTATTTCGAAGTTGTTTTCTTCTCGAGAGCTGGGAACCGACTGTGTCCCTATGGCCCAATGGCCCGCCTTTTATACAAAATTGCTTAAGCCTACGTTACCTTAACGAGGCCTCTGATTTTTGAGACCATTCTAGTTACAATTTTCGCTATGGTCCTGCTTTTTGTAGCTCTGTTTTTAATAGTTCCCTAAGTCGGACTTCCCTCAAACTTATACAAAACATAGCTCTTATATCCCTCTGTCATAACACATAACAATATACAATGTATCTTTATATACTAAAAAGTTTCTAGAACATTAACGCTTAAAATATCTCTTTTGAACATTTTCACTATACAAAATTGTTATTATCTTTAAAACCCGTGGACCGATTTACAGAATTGTTTACCTTCTACCAATCCGGTTTCGGCTTTCCCATTATAAAATAAAATAAAAATATCTCGTTACACACGGACATAGTTGAAGAATCAGATATAAAACTGCAACTGCACATAACATTGGTCACATTGTCTTTGAGATAGTCTTGAGACCATGAAACTTGTCTATTACATTTATAGACCGCGATACTGCCGCGACTTTATGAGTTCGACATTGTCACAACTATAAACCTGAACATAAAAATCTATAACGCAAGATTGGGTTTAAGAAAATAATAATAACTTACAATTTTGACTTGACGTCAACAGGGATAGCAAAGATGAGATGAGATGAGATTTTTAGTTCATCTTTGCTATCCGCAAAGATGAACAAAAAATCTCCTTGGACGTAAACTGATAATAGAGCTGTTAAAATTTTGCCACATATTAATTAGTTGCTTTTCATAAATTATAAAACAAATAATTATTGCAACAACAATACACAACAAACAATGTTATAATTTGTCTAAAAAAATATAATCTTAACCATAACCCAAGTAGAGGCTATCAGAAGCTTTGTGACCACTAATAACGGGTAGTTTTTCAGTCGAAGTCGACCATTTCTTAGAACGCAATGGTTACAGAGTTGACTTTGTCGAATATTTTATTTGTCCCGCTATCCGCACGACAAGTTACTAAACGTTCCCGGGATACGTGGTGACATCCCTAGATCGGCCAACTACTTGGTGACTTGCTATAATAATATTTTTCCTCTTCAGTGGTTACTGTGATCCTGCAGCTGCTGTGTGGCTATGAAAAGGATTATTTCGTTGCTTTTTAAAGGATAAGGGTAAAATGTGTCTTGCACAAAAAATATCTGTAACATTCTATACCTACCACATTCTTACTAAACGGTCAGTTTAAATAGGCATTGTTTTGGTAGCCTCACCTGCCCCACTTCTAGGCAATGAAACCACATAATCTTCTTCTCTAAATCCAAGGTTGAATTCAGCGTTTGTATTTACAATGTATAATAGAAAATGGAAAATACAAGGAAAAATTGTTAGTACACTGAATTATGCATACTTTTATGTCATACCTAAGCATCAAATAAATGATTATGATGAACTAAACTTAGATTTCCCTACTTCCTATACAAAAACACTTGACTTTATAAATTAGAATTTTATTGAGTAAGAATATTCTTATTTGATTAATTATTCTTTTAATGTTTTTCTGCATGCAATAATAATAATATTATGTAATGTGAATTGTTTTATGAATAAATAAATGAAAATTAAATGTAAATGCATCTTACTACTTTTTACCCGACTGCGTGTACTGCACAAGACACTATTATCAGTTATCTGAGTATCTGACGGCTCAAAAACGTTCCACTTGAAGGAAACTTTAATTTAATTCCAATCAAAAGAAGAAAACGCCATTGTGTCTTCGTTCGCAATTGGATTCTTACAGAGTTCCTATCTTTACTGAGTACTTTAAGTTTCTACTAGACTAGCATACTTGACCCCTTTTTAGTAGAAAATGCGCTTTTTTATTTGATTCAAGGATTGTGGAAGTGGTTCAGTCTTGAAAATGAGTAAGTCTATTGATTATTTTGAAGAAGATACTTTTTGGTTGAATGAACAAAAGGCAGATGTGAGTGGAAACGCCGGGAGGGGGCGCCCTAGGAGGACATAAATAGTGACCTTTTTGGTGATGTTCTTCTGAAAGGTCAGGTGCGTGGTACTCGCAACCATGGTGGTGTATGACCAGATGTATGTAAGCGAGGCAAAAAGAGTATGAAAGGATAGTAGCAGGTGCCGTTCTGTAGTTTCTGCCTGCCCCCATGGGAAGAAGGTGTAAGCTTATGTATGTATGTAAGTTACTTTTTGCAATTTCACCCCTGCTCTAAAACGGTGCAGACCAAGTGCAATCAAATGCGGAAAAGAGCATGACTTAGAACTTGAAAACCAAAAAGAGAGCGGACCATATACCAGTCATACAGGGGGGCTAGAGACACAGCAGTGGGGACATTATGAACTGATTTTAGTCATACCTAACAGCGGCCTAGATAACAAGATATCAATGGTTTGAATTCTACGGTTGCACTACTGGAAATACACATAAAGACAATTTACTGCTCGTATAGAATTATCAATAAATATGAATAATGTTTTTATTAAAGTTAATGGAAGAGTAAGAAAAGGCATGGGTGAAAGTAAGTCTTGTATTCTCAAATTGTGGTATTTACCACAAAACTCAAATTTATATTTACCTCCCAAAACGAGCGGAAACGGAACCATCATTCACATAAAATATACACGGAATTAAACAGAACTCGTCTCCCAGCGTTCGTGTACATTGAAACTTTCCGGGTTGTGTACTGTATAATTGTGTATAATTTGTGTACCGTGAGAAACACAAGGTGCACCGAGGTGTTCGATTCACGACACATTTAATTACTTTTTGTTGAAATTCCCTTTTCGTCGGGTATAATTTAAGGCGTCGACGACAGGGGAGGACTGAGGAGGAAAGATCAAAGACAAAATGTGCTGGCTATTTCTTGTGGTGATAAGTATTTGTTTGTGGTTTTTTAAATCGTAAATGAAAGACATAGAAAGCTTAAGCGTTTCGATATCGCTACATAGGACAAATTCCTTTCAAAAAGACTTACTTCTTCTTTTCGTGTGGTTAGAGTGACTAACCTGGTGTCAGAGTTTTAAAGCCGCCCATGGGCCTCTGACTTGGCTTCACATGCCGTCGAGAAATATCTCTCAGGCATGCCGGTTTCCTCACGATGTTTTCCTTCACCGTTTTTGAAGCAAGTGATAATTATACAATATGCACATGAATCCGAAAAGTCAGAGGTGCATGCCTTGGGTTCGAACTCGAGACCTATGACTTGGCAGTCTGGCGGTCACACAACTAGGCTACCACTACTTATAAAAAAAAAGAAGATAATTAATTAATTATAATGCTTATTAAAAATACTTACTGTAAGGTGCATTTCAATAAAACTTACCAAGTTTTTATTGCTAAACTAGCTGCACCCCGCAGTTTCACCCACTTATGTTTCGATCCCGTGAGAATATCGGGATAAAAAGTATTATACGTCCTAACTTAGGTCATGGTCTACCCATGTACCAAATTTCATCCAAATCCATTCAGCCATTTTAGCGGGAACACGTAACAAACAAACAATTAAACAGACCTATTCTCTTTTGCATTTATAAAATTAAGTAAGGATATTAGTGAGGATACAACATTTGCATATAAAGGGTACAAACACGTGTAAATAAAAACTAACCGAGTTTAAAATTATGTTATCGACACGCTACATAGCGATCAATAGACTGAAGTAATACCAAACCTATTCAAGATACAAAATTGATTATTGAAAATAACTCAAATATTCTAGCCCCCGTAATAATTGTAAATGCCTAATAATTACATAGCTAATAACATGCTAGGGTTCGCCTAGGGGGCACTCATTTCTAGTACGGCAGTTACTTCGTTAATAATTCTGTTGAAAGCGATGGCCGACAATTTGACCTACCATTGATTTGAGTCCAAACCCGTTATTTCGAAATCTATTTAATATTTTATCGGATAATGTTACTAGTTATTTTAAACACATGTCAATATTTTATTTTTCTTTTGTGGCTAGTTATTAATTTTGAGTTCAGTGTTCTTTGGGTTAATAAGTCGTGTTGCTCACCCCTGCATATTTCCTTCCTTAATTTTATGTCTGATACTCGGTAGTTTAAACTGTAAATGGATTAGAAACATCTACGTATTTTGATTGATAATTAGATGTCCTACTCCAGTAAAAGGAATGAAGATTCTTGCATGAACATCATTCCAAAATAATGGACAAATATATATGAGAATTTGGTCTCAGGCTGACAAATAAGCCTGCTGGGGTTGCGGGTTTGTCCGAAAGGGATATCGCGGCCCCGGCACACGGGCAACGGAAGGAACACGGGTGAGTTTTAGTCATTAAAAGTCTGACACGCCCTCTCGCTCTGCCCAGAGCGGGAGAAGTCATTTGATGATTTCAAATCCTCAAATAAAAAATAAAAAAGGGTGACAAATAAGAAAGACTGCGCCGGGATCCTTGGCGACCTGTAGTAGTAATGTTCCGGGAGGCTCCAGATCCATGATGGTAAATATTCATCCATACAAATAAGATCAATATACTATGATGAATAATTATATATACAGACACCAGTACAACTAAAACTAAATAACAACTCATTAATAAACGAAATACAATGACTAACGGCATTCAAACAAGCAGCTAACGCGCACATAACTTCACCGAACAAACTGACACACACAAAGAGACGTACAAACAAGCGACGAGACGCATACGTCCACAGATTATATCCGCAGTAATGTTGGCACAGCAGCTGCTTTATCTGTTGGCGAGTGGACTGGCTCTGATTGTGTTTTGGATAGTGTATTTTTAATAGTGGTGGCGAAATATTGTGAAAAGCTGCTAAGGAGTTAAATATAATGTGTATTTAATGGATACTCTAAAAACTTATTGATCTTCTAATGATGATCGTCTTTTTAATAAATAAGCGTTTTTTAACTTTCTGGCGAGGTGAAAGTTTGTCGCAGTATGACAATTACTAAGCTAGCGCACTCCGACCAATGAGTAAGCTAGGAGGTTTATCGATGTATAGATTAGGAACAAAATAGTGAATGACTATTATTTAAAAAAATTTAAGTTTAAATAATAGAGTGTTTACTGAAAGCAGGTCCAGTTAAATCTACATTACTATTAAGCGTGTACGAGTTATATGGCGATGCGCAACTGCTATAATTATGAGACTAGTCCAATAGGCAACACCGGCCTCATATAGTTTTAAAACGTTTTTGGCATGTATTTTTTTTTTTAACCAATTTACAGAAATAAATATGATTTATTCATCAACCAATCATCAAAAAAGTTTGTCATTACGATTTCAATAAACTTTTCGCCTAACCGTCCGCCATGATCCCAATATAAGACGCCCGCCTACATTGTTCAGAACTCGATTGTACAAACGAAATAGAGCATGAATAATAATAATACAACTAAAATCCAAGTAGTTCGATCACAAGTAACCCAATATAAGCTAGACCCGACCCGGCTTAGGTTGAATTATGACAGTGATTAAGCCAAGTTTGAGCCTCTCATGTCATCTTGTGAACATGTTCGGAACTATACTTGTACTCGTATGTAAGTTTCAAGTCGCGGGTTAGTAAGTTTCGGTTGTATTGATTTTGAAAGTTATTGGCTTAGGATTAGAGTTATTATTAAGTCGAGCCTCTGAATGTAGAAGGGGTGTATGTTCGGCTAACTTTTCTACAATATCTGCATATTAGATTACCAATAAACTGTTACGCCGGTTTCCGTGATGGATACGGGAAAATGTAAGTAGCTTTCATTCTTACTTTCCCCAACACTGTTCGCCTTCAAAACAAATCAAGTAGTGACACTATGAGGAACCGGTAAAATATCGAAGCTTAAGGTATTTCGTTTGTATGAGGATCACCGGGGCTATTAAAGTAAGTACTATAATATAACTATTGGTAAAGAGTAAAGATAAGTAGGACCTATAAAATTAAACGAAGTAAAAGGAGTATGTTAGGATCCAGCAAGTAGCGTTCTGTAGTTTCTGCCTACCCTATGGGAAAAGCATGAGTTTATGTATGTATACAATAACAGTATTTGATGTCGATGACTCTTCGTAAGAATGAGAATAATAAACGTCCTATACAGAATGTACGGTTAAACGAGGGTCATACTGTAAGGGAACTTAGTACTCGTGAAAATGAAAAGCTTTTAATATGGGACTAGCTCCGTTAGAAAAGAAAACCAACTGTGGAAATAAAACCATTGTAAAAAAAAATACATGAAAGTAATTGATTGAAAATCTATAGTTCTAACATTCAACCCTACCTACGCGATCAAAATATAAAGTATGTCCCTTGTTTAGCCTAACACCCAGACAGGCTAACATCGCAGATGACACTTCCCTCACTTTTAAAATCAAACGTCAGTTAGTTAACTTTGAACAAGTTAACGATGCACTCTCTGAAGTTGTGCATTGGTAATAATCTTCTCCGGAACGAAAAAAAGACTAAGCTCATTAAATTTTCAACGCTAAGTATCAGGTAGCAAACTACCAATGTTCAAGTTAATGGAATAGAGTTGGACCCTGTTGAATCAACAGTTTTTCTTGAATAACTATTGACGGTAAATTACAATGGGCCCACACATGGAAAAATTGTCAGGAAGGCTTAGTGCGGCCGCCTATGCTATTAAAAAAATTAGACAGGTAGCTGTCGTAGATACAGCCAGAATTGTTTATTTTAGTTATTTTCATAGTCTTATGTCATATGGGATTATTCTCTGGGGAACTTGTGCGGACATTAATACTATCTTTGTTCTACAGAACCTTTCTCCTAACACAAGCAATTCGTTGCATAAAAGGTGATCTCCAATAATAATATCATGTATCGTAATGCCCTTTGAAATTGAAATAAAGAATTATTTTTTTAGTTATTTTTATTCTACTGAAAAGAGCTGTTCGAGCCATTTACAACCTGGTCCAAGAGATTCCCTTCGAGAGAATTTCAGATAAATAAATATTCTTAGTCTCCTTTTCTAAGAAACTTATTGGTGTCCTTTCTCCTAAGCACCCAACCGATGATGACATAAACAGCTTAATCACCTCGACCAACGTCAAATACAATCAATCCGCAAAGCAAACCAGTAACTAAGGTTGGCAACGTATATGTTCTGGAATTAGTGACGTCATAACTGGCAGCCAGTAGTGTGTTCCAGTGGTACCGACACGGCTTACTGGCGCGTAGTCTGATTAATGGCGCATGGGCCGGGTGATATGATTCTCAGTGACGGAGGAGTAATAGTTAGAGCGTCTTAATTATGTTGATGTAGTTGCAGTACTGGGAAATTGAGTGAGGCTGCTGTGACGGTCCATTTGGAGACGCGACTTAAGGGATCATTCAAAATAGTCTCTCGAATGCAGTCCTAGACAAGTATCAAAGACAAGGTGCCATAATAATTTTGATTCAAAGACGCACGTTTTTAATCACATTTCAGAGTGTCACCGACAAGTCCAACAAGCCAGAAGTGATCTGTTTTAAAATTGAGATAGTTTTAATAACGGATGTTGCATATATGGCTCTATCTTAGCAAACCTATGTTCTTCATGGAGAAATTATTGTGCGGAGTCTTTCTTTATCACAAGTTCACCATATTCTCTCATGCAACAGCAGCTAGAAGGTGAGATTCTTTATTATAGGTACATGCTTTTTTTACATAACAAGTTCTACGTATTATACATATTTTCAAACCGCACAGCAACATGTAGGTACGTAAAAAAACACATTTGCACCCTCAACATACTAATAAAATCGTGCACAATACGTCAGGGTATCCATTCCCGTACAAATGTGACTGCGTGTGTTGTCGTGACAAAAAATGAGCGGAGACGTAACGTAGCAACGAGATGAATTTCGTGTCATAGCGTGAATTATGCGCCCATAGCATCTTCGTGCTGTAGTATATGCAAGGTTTGGCGATAACAGTATATCCAGCTGTACGTTTTTATCGTAGCGAATATATTATTCCTGTGTATGACATCATCATCATCTAAGGAAAGCCTTTTGTTTTTTTCTTTATGTTTATAACGTATGCTTACATTGTGGATTATTTCATGTCAACTTTTAACAGTTGACATGTGTATGTAACTAACCAATCTTCGCAAAAATTTGAACGATACGGACTTCATAATGAATACCACTTTTATCAAATGATGCTAAAACTATATTTAATACATTAAAAATTGCCATTGAGGAGCGTATTGTTGCGAAAAAAAAGACGAGTATGACAACTTAAAGTTAAATGTTGTTTGATAATTTGGAGGTTTCTTACATTACACAATACAAACACTATAAAAACAGACTCCAAATACTGTACTTTTAGTTCCTTCAAAATTTAATTTAATGTATAGTGTTTAGTATAATATGTTATTGTGGCATATATTTTATTACATATACTATGACATAAAGTAATCACAGCGGCGCAAGATGACTCGCGAGTCGTAATTCCTGTTACGATTATGATCGCAGCTGCGAACGCGTCTTGTTTACCTAACTATGTGTGAATATGTCCCTGTTTACGAGACATGTGTTAGCTAATTAGAAATATATTAATACATGTATATTAACTGATTATAAATATAACAGCCATGTTGCTGATTGGATTATGATAGCACAATATCAATGCAATATAAATCTGCTGCAATTAATATATAATAAATAATGCAATATTTTGACATCTGCTATTTATTCCATAAAAGACTTTTACAAGAGGCAGTTCAAAATAAAGTTCAGAGATATAAAATAGCCATGCATTCACGATTCTTAATGTTATTTAATTACCTTATTTTGCTAGCATCTTACTAAGTTGTGTATTTGCACATACCTGTAACAAAAAAGAATTAATTATTCACATTATCGATTTAAAAGCTTAGTGATACCTAAAAGTGTGATGTCCAATAAACTAACAAAATTTATCAAAGTCCACTGTAAATCATAGACCTTAGAACTCATCAATTAAGATATTCCAAAACGGGACATTCCATATATAGGAAGGCAACATCGCCTCATATCTCGTAGAATAAAATTCAGAGAGCAAAGGTACGAGCACAATTTAAACAAAACACATTACCAAAGAAACGTCTCTAGTATCAAAACAAAAGGCATTATCAGCTAATAAAATAAAATTTATCACGTTCCAGTAGTACCTATCTACTATCTATATGTCTTGATAATGCAGTTTGCATGCGAGCGGCAAAATGCGCGGGACATGGTGCGTGAAACAAGATGAGAACTTCACTACACACCGGGACCGAAGAACTGGGCTGTTTAATTTAGCATTTTGATTGTTTGAATTCTATTTTCGTCATACAAGTATGTATGTATATAAAGGTGGTCAGCGGGGTTATTGCGTAAAGCACAATGGCAATGGCAATCGATGGCAATGCCTTAAATTTTGACAGTTCAGCCACGTTAATTGCGTTATTTATGTTGTTGAGCAGATATTTTTTTCCAAAAATTATGAAGCAATGAAAAAGTTGAGATGGTAGTATTTTAAGGCTGCTATGTTTTGCAAACAGTTAAGTTCCTTTAAAGTGATTATCAAAGAATAGTCAACAAAAAATCATGCTATCAAATTCAATTAGAAACATTAGAAGACAGCTGAAGATTATAGTAAAGCTGTCTGGCTGCCATAATTCGGATTACCCATTTCTTTTAAACCGGAACGGTTTCCACGGGACGATAAACCGTCGATAAAAGTAAGCTAAACATAAAATTTTACAATCTTGAAATTTCCAAAAACGATCGTTTTGAGGTCTGAGTTGAGTCACATTTACGGGTTATCTACGTGCAAATCGGTTTAAATGCAATTTAAAATGAATATTATGCATATAACTGCCATAGTAAAGAGTAAGCGTATGGGGTAAAAAATAGACAGACAAACATTTTATTTCTGAACTGCGAAATTTCTCTAGAATTTTGCGAGCAACTTTGAATATTTTGACGAAAAGTTACGGGCAGCTGTAAGTTCTCAGTTTCATTAATTTAATTTCAGCATCTTATTTGATTCGTTTCTATTTTCAGGCAAATTGTTGGAATATCCTTTTCGGTATTCCCTTCTGCTTAAAGCATTTTCATTGAAGCTAACAAAACTAAAATACTTTTCATAAAACAAATAAATGCAATATATTATACGAATGCATCCAACATTCTGTCCGCTAGTGTACGTCTGTCTCACTCCAGCTGATATATTGTTATTGTTGTAAGAAAACAATGGACTCGAGTGAAAAATGCGCTTTTTACTAGCACAGCTTATAAATTAAATGGACTTCTATTAAATATTTTTTTTTTACAATAAAATCTATTGCTACTAACACCTCTCAAAAGAGTTGAAATTTTAGTATCGTATTTTGATTTTACGACTTTCTTAAACTACGTATATTAACGTTCTCAGTCACTTCCTTCTAAAGTTCACGGACATGGAGAGAATATAGCCATAACCACTACCGGAGAGGAAATTGCAGCATTTTGCTCTCAGGACGTGGGTACGTATTCTATAATAACATTGACCATATGTGACAACTTTTGCAGCTTCCCTGGATGGAGGAGAACTGTTGGTGTTTTCTTTCTCTCTTGGTGAAATAATGCTGAAGGCTATACAAATGATCAAATATTCTGTACTTATGTACGTAGTAGAATGATAAATAGTAAAGTACCTACTTACTTATATCCAAATCACAACTATCATTCTTTGACAGTAGTATGAATATTATATTATAACACGACAAATTGTCTTAGTGTAGAACGCATACGTAATAATAAATATCGCTGACTGTAGAGCAGTCTAGATTAAAAATGTACCTTTATTTTAACATGCATACAACACACTGGTTAAAAGTCACTACGTCCAACACTAGGTATCACCAAAGACAAAAGAAAATCATTTATCATGTTCATCACTAGCTTCCACATTCGTATCCTTATCACGTTCATAGTACATATACGTGTACCTACGCTCCTACCTATGTACTTACCTGAATGTAGCCATTTTGTGTTAAATTTTTAATTTCCAAGGAAAAGCTAACGGCCTCCTTACACACTTATTGTACGTTTATGATTAGAAACGGTGTCATATGTCTGTTTTTACTGTTATTGTTTGGATGGTGTTAATATAGTTTTTTATGTAAGAGGAACAGGATTAAAATTGCATGTTCTTGAATAAAACTTGTGCACTCCTGGCTAAGCTGCATGCTTATTTTCGACCTGACCAAATGATGAATGTTCCTTTTGCTCCAGCTGAAAAGACACCCTACTAGTTTTTCGTCTTTTATTTTATTTTTAACTAAAAATCTAGCCGTGTATAATTTAAAAAAATAAGAAGAAACAGCAGGCATTTTTTACTATAAAAAATCAGATATGGTAGTATATAGTAGGGATAGTATAATGTCCAAAAGCAAATGGCAACAAAAAAAACAAGCTGTCGTGCAAAATACATAACTGCATTTTTACTTTCAGTATGGGTAGGTAGAAGTAAAAATGTAGTGATGTATTTTTTGCAACCCACTACATGTTCCCCTTTTCATCGCGCAGCGATAAAAAGAGCAATAGAATCTGAGTGGGAACATGTCAGCTGCACTCCAGTGCACGCAACTCTATAAGTATGCAAATTTTGATAGTCTTAACATATCAAGAGGGACTCAAACGAGATGAGGAAGGGAGGCTGCTGCATTTTTGATTTTGGGTCCTAAGAAGGGATGAGTGGTATAATTTTATTTTGGGGACACATGATTCTGTCGACTGACAAATATAGTGAAGGGGGCTTGGCCAGCAGACTGTAGATATAACTGATAACTTTTAACTTGCATTAAAATATACAGGATGGATTTTTGAGATGGGGCAGTAAGGGCAGCTACCTTAACCGTTGTAGCTACAGCAAAACGGTCTTAGGAGACTGTTCTTAACTTTTTCAGAAATTTTGATCTGCATTCACAGATTTTAGAAAAAAAATACAGGCAGCAAGAAAAAGGGCAGTTTTCAAAAAAACTTTTTTTGATGCCAAACGATTCTGTTTCTTATGAGGATCAAAAAACTCTCCTGGACCAACTGAGGTTTCAGTACTAGAAAAGTCAGAAATCGCAATAATCTTTTCCCATACATTTCGTAAAAAATGAGATTCCATCAACTGGCCAAAAATAAAGAAAAATTTTTTTTTGTAGCGGACAGTCTTTTTAGGGTTCCGTAGTAAACAAGGAACCCTTATAGTTTCGTCATGTCCGTCTGTCTGTCTGTCTGTCCATCTGTCTGTCCGCGGCTTAGCTCAGAGACGGTTAGTACTAGAAAGCTGTAATTTGGCATATGTATACATATTAATCATGCTGACAAAGTGGTAAAAATAAAATCAAGAAAAAAAAAATTTTTGGGGTACCTCCCCTACACGTAAAGTGGGGATGTTTTTTTTTTTCCTCATCTACCCCATGTAAGAAAAGAAAAAGAAAGGTCTTTCAAAAATATTGTGAGTTTGTCGAAACCATTTTTGGATTCAGGGATACGTTTCCGAAATATTAAGCTTTTAACTGAATTTTTTTGTTAGAGTCAAGTGTCCCCCCCCCCCCCCTTCTAGCTAAATGGTTGTACTTGGACTTGTGAAAAAATTCATAGCAGTAGTATATATAACGAAATGAAAAGGAAAACTATGAGAGCTAAGTAGGCTGTACAGGTTAACGAGAAATAATCAACCAACTTAAATTTGCAATTTGAAAAACATGATCTCCCATACATTCCGTATACGTATAATAATCGTGGTATAAAGTTCAGAGATGTTTAAACCACAACAAAAGTGTAGTTAAGCAGACTTTAATGTTTCATTATAAGCAACATTTTAAAATAAACTCCTTTATCGCAGTGACGTATTTGCATATACAGCGTGTTCCTCCACGCATATTTAATGTTCACGTTAAAATCAATGACCGAACAACAACAAAATTATTAATGGAATCACTAAACCGGACATTCCCTATATAACGACGGCAACAACAACGGTTGATTGCACCTAATCCAGCACTCGCTAAACAGAGGTTAAATAATGGACAGATTAATCGGAAATTAGCCGAGCTGCTGCCTCGCGGACAATACGGTCAGGAGATAACTATCAATAGAGCGGGAGCTGGCAATTTTCTGGTTAGTTAAAAGATTTTCTATTTGGTAATTTTGGAAACAATGTGTAGCATCGAATCTTGCCAAATTGTAGCGTTATTTCGCAGAATCGGTATCGGCTTTATTACTGTTATGTTTTAGATTTGATGAGTTTCTGCATTTATATAATTCTGGATACAACTGTGGTACATAACTGTGTGTGAGTGTATCCTTATTGTGCTTATATAACTCCTGTTTAGGTGCTAAAAAAAATCCCGAAACTAAACGTCCATATCTCACTGATATCATTAACTTGACACATCACATAATTGCAGGCTCCCAAACAACACTCGTGGTCGCGGCGTCAAGCCCAACGGGCTGCGATAACGCGGACGCCTCGTTAATTAATACGCGTCAAACTGTTTTGAATTTTGATATTTAGATTTTCAAATAATGTATTCATATTTGGTATTATCATCTAATTTGAATGCGGTTTGGGTGAAGCCGCGGTTTCACATTAGATATTTAGGTTATTGAATAATATTCGCATGCGCCGCGGTTGTGTGGATTATTGCAGATGAATTGAAACAAACAAACAGAATCTAATATTCGTTATAATCTCCTTGAAGTGGACTGTATTTTTCAATAAAAGATTTCTTCTATTCTTCTTATTTATTTCGAAGTTGTTTTCTTCTCGAGAGCTGGGAACCGACTGTGTCCCTATGGCCCAATGGCCCGCCTTTTATACAAAATTGCTTAAGCCTACGTTACCTTAACGAGGCCTCTGATTTTTGAGACCATTCTAGTTACAATTTTCGCTATGGTCCTGCTTTTTGTAGCTCTGTTTTTAATAGTTCCCTAAGTCGGACTTCCCTCAAACTTATACAAAACATAGCTCTTATATCCCTCTGTCATAACACATAACAATATACAATGTATCTTTATATACTAAAAAGTTTCTAGAACATTAACGCTTAAAATATCTCTTTTGAACATTTTCACTATACAAAATTGTTATTATCTTTAAAACCCGTGGACCGATTTACAGAATTGGAACGCAGCAAGTAGTTTTGAGCCTAGTCCTCTTATTTGACACTAAGATCCTGAGGATATCTTTACATATAAAAAACCTCATTTCAAATCTACGTAAATATACTAACATTTTTCTTTATACATTAAAATCACGAGAAATGCTACGTTGTTGGTCTTATAAGATTCACATAAGATTCCTTATACTAATTTTACTAAGTAGAAACTAATTAGAACACAATTAAAACCTCTTAAATCTAATTAGAAACTAAAAAACTCACTTCACAAGGGTGAAAGGTCCACCGAGCTCCCGCCGCTACTTGTGCTACGGTGCACAGATAGGGTCTCGGTTTTCATACTTTGACTAACCACTTTTACGTATTGAAGATCGTTCATCATCACACCGGCACACAATTTTGTTTTGCTCACGAATAGGTTGCACATGCTCGGCGTCCGTTACATTTCTCCCCCCGGCGCAGCTCGCGTAGCCTCTTCAATCTTCATCACGACGACGAGCTTGCTCACGGGGCGCCGGAAGGTCCCGGTTCTGGTTCGCACCTCGACGACCCTGATGCCGCCGTCTGGTCCGCAGTGTGTGCGCTCGACGACTCCCATCGGCCAGGTGTTCCTGGGCAGCGTGTTGTCGACCACGAGGACCACGTCGCCGGCTTGCATCGGTCGCACGTCGTTCTGTGGCTCGCCGCGAGGTACCAGAGTGGGAAGGTACTCGCGTAGCCAGCGTCGCCAGAAGTGGTCAGCGAGCGCTTGACTAGCTCGCCAGGTTCTTCTGTCGGCCTCGTCACAGGGCCCCGTCGTTGGCAGCCCATCTGATGACCCCAACAGGAAGTGGTTGGGGGTCAGGGCTTCAGGATCGCTGGGGTTCACGCTGACGTGGGTCAGCGGTCTTGCGTTGATGGAGAACTCGGCTTCTGTTAATAGAGTTCTCAGTACTTCTTCTGCAGGTGCCTTCTCTCGGAGAGTGACGCTGAGAGCTGTCTTCACGGAGCGAACCATTCGCTCCCACGCGCCGCCTTGGTTGGGCGCGCCCGGAGGTATGAAGCGCCACTCCATTCGATGCAGCAGCCCCTCGTCTTGCAGGGCAGGCATCCACTCGGTGTAGGCGTTGCGAAGCTCTTGATCCGCCCCACGGAAGTTAGTCGCGTTGTCGGAGTACCTCAGTCTTGGCCAGCCTCTGCGCGCAGCCATACGCCTCAGCGCCATGATTGCTGAGTCGGTGGAGAGTGATGTGACGAGCTCGATGTGCACGGCGCGGGAAGTGAGGCACGTGAAAAGTGCGCCCCACCTCTTCTCTCGGCGGCGCCCCACCTTGACCATCATTGGCCCGAAGTAGTCCACCCCGCAATTGATAAACGGGCGGTGGAACTGGTCGAGGCGGGCGTATGGCAGGTCCCCTGTAGCTGGTGGCTGCGGCGTCGCTCGGCGTCTTTGACAGAAGGCGCAGTTCTTCTCTACGGCGCGTACCGTGGGTCGTAAGTGTATAACCCAGTACCGCTGCCGTAGGTCGTTCGTCACGCGTTCTCTGTTGGCGTGTAGTTCCGGAGGCACGTAGCGTAACACCGTCTTGCCGCTGGAGCTCCATCCTCGTAGCGTGAATCCAGCATGTGCGTGTACCGCTCTCGTCTCCTCGACCGCCTTCCAAGCTTCCTCGGCATTTTCATAGCTGGCCACTAGGTCATCCATGTAATGGCTCCTCTTGATTGCTTCCAGCGCGCGCGGACACCCCTGCCCGTACACATCCGCGTTGTAATCCCGAACATGGTGGGCCATGTAGGGGGAACTTGCGGCGCCGAAGATCATGCTGGTCATCTTGTATTTCTTCGGAGGCTCTTCTCGTTCGTTGCCCCTCCACAGGAACTGCTGCGCTGGTTGATCTTCCGGCCTTATCTTGATCCTCAGGAACATCTCCTGCACGTCCGCTGTGATCGCTACCGTCTTTTCTCGGAATCGGAAGAGGATTCCTGGCAGCGACAGTAGTAGGTCGGGTCCTTCCAGCAGTTCGTCGTTCAGACACACACCGTTGCTCTTTGCTGCCGCGTCGAACACCAGCCTGTGCTTGCCGGGTTTATTTGGGTTCTGCACGGCAAAGTGTGGCAGATACCAGCAGATGGCGCTCTTCTCTTCGGATCCGTCGCACAGCGTTGCGTACCCCTTGTCCAGCAGGTTGGTGATCTGCTTGGAGTACTCGACCGCGAACTCTGCATCTGCGTCCATCTTCTGCTCAATCTTCTTCAGCCGACGAAATGCTTGCCCGTAGCTCGGCGGCATGGTGACGTTGTCCCGTCGCCATGGCAGTCCCACTTCGTACCCGGTGTCAGTCTTCTTTGTGGTCGTTCCAACTATCTCGATGGCCCGTAGATCTGCCTCCTTGATTCTCGGCTTCCCCTGTATGCCGAGTGAGTCGATCTTGAAATGGCCTTCGACTAAGTCATGAAGTTCCTGGCTGCATGTTCCCGTCGCTCGGTCGGACTCGTAGACATGCAGCACGTTTCCTTCTTGATAGATGGCGTTGCGTGGCGCGGTTCCGTGCACCACCCATCCTAGCTGTGTTTTTGATGCAGCTGGTTGATCAGGGCCGCCGACTCGGAGCTCGCGGGACACGATGCACTCCCAGTGGTCTGTTCCCACTAGAAGCCCGGGGCGCGCCTTCTCGTAGCACACCTCTTCTGATGCCAGGTCCCGTAGGTGCTCGTAGTCCAACAGCGTGTCCGGAATAGACTGCTGGTGCAGCCGAAGATTCTTCATTGTCCTCGCTCTGACCTTGTAGCTGTTGTCATTCTTCAGGCCTCTGATCCGTATGTTCACCAGCTGACTCTCCATCTCTTGCTGCGACATGTTGACCCCGTTCAGATGAAGTGGTTGTGACGGTCCCTCTGCTCCGATGCTCTCTGCCAGGTCCTTGTCGACGAGGGTAATGGTAGCTCCTTCATCCAGGAGGGCGTATGTCCTTGCCTCCCCCCGTGGTCCGGATACGACGATAGGGCACATCTTCAGCAGGACTGCTCTTGATCCGGCAGCTAGGCGTGGTGCCACTGACATGACCGCTTCTTCCTTTGGTGGTTCTGCTGGCCTTGGGTCTTCTCTCTTCGCTTGATGGAGGGTCGCATGATGTGGTCGGCTGCACTGGTCCACACCGCATGATTTGGCTTTGCAGCTCATGCGCCTGTGTTGCTTCTGGGCGCACTTGAAGCATATCCTCTTTTCTTTTAAGAACCTCCAGCGTTCTTCTATCGCCAGTGCCTTGTACTTGGGGCACTGCGTCAGGATGTGAGCTTGTTCACATTTAGGACACTTATCCTTTCGTTCTTCCGCTCCTGCAGTAGTGTTGAACACGCTGGCTTTCCTTTTCAACATTATAGTTGGCCGAGTTTCCTTTTTCTGGCTTGCAGCGCATGTAGCTGGAGCGTATGTGTACCGCAACGCTCTGTCCGCTTCGCGTATCAGGAAACGAGACATGACGACAATCTCTGGGTCCGCTGTTCCTTCGTGATCGTAGGCGTAGTCGCACCATCGGGATCGGAGATGCGGGCTCAGCTTTTCCAACACTTCTCTTGTCATCAGGGGGTTGAATAGGTATCCTCTTCGGTCGATCGTCTTCAGGACGCAGATGATGTTCTGCAGCTTGATCGCGAAGCTGTTCAGTTCGGCAGCTGATGTACCCGGTTTCGGCAGCTTCTTGAGGTCTTCCAGCGCCTTGTCGATGATCACTTCCGGTCTCCCGAAGCACTGCTCGAGGGTCTTCATTACGATATCTGGATCGGTGGCCGTATGCAGGAGGGCGGCCACGGCGTCTCTTGCTTCTCCCTTGAGACAGCTCCTCAGTCGCTGGATGTTCTCTGCTGCTGATATCTGGTACATGCTGGTCGTATCTCGTACTGCTGCCTTGAACGGCAACCACTCGTTGGCTGCTCCGGAGAAGGTCGGCAGGTCCATGTGTCGAGGCCTGGGCCTCGCCATCTTCTCTAATGTGGCTGCCAGGTGCTCGATGCTGCTTCTGTTCCTTGTCGGAGTCGGTGATCTTGCACGTTGAACCTCGAATCGCAGCTGCTTCTGTTCTTCGCGGGTTCCTTCTTCACCCCGTGCCTCCTCCCCCCGTGTGCTGAGGGGGTTCGTTCTCAGCCACTCGTCCACCTTCTGATGTGGCTCTTCACGGGGAGGGCTGGGTCCTTCTTCGTGCACGCTCTCATCGTCGTTGATAGCTGATACCTCCACGGCTAATCGCTTCTTGACTAGGTCCGCTTCCAGCTCCAACTCCCTTCTTCTTATGGTAGCCAGTTTCTCTGCTGCTTCCAGTTCCGCTATCCGTAGCCGCGTGGTTACACTTGTCGTCGATCGTTGTGACCTAACCGATCTGCTTGGTGATCCCAGTCTTCGTTGAACCGCGGCTGTTGTTGCTTGAATCCCGGAAGGTCCTGCTGTGCTGGTGTCTGCTGGCTTGGAGAAAGGTGACGCCGGCGGGTCCAGTGAGACTCTTCTTAGACGTTCTCGCTCTATCAGCTCCGTTTCCCTGCGTCGCGCCTCTTGCTGCAACTGGATGCGTCGCTGTTCTTCTATCTCCGCTGCGTCCCCTTGGCTCCTTGTGACCACCATCTTCTAAGTCTTTTGGGACTTTTCTTCAGGAATCTTCTAGTTTTTCAGGTGTCTTCGGATCTTGAATGATCCCGACTTTTTTCAGTTTTCGGTTCGGTTTGGGTCGGCACGTTCGGTTCGGGTCGGCAACTCTTTGGTTCGGCTTTGGGTCAGCGGCTTTCCGGCTCGGCTCGGTCGTTCCTCTCCTGTTCGGGTCGGCACGTTCCGGCACGGCTTCAGTCGGCAACTCTTCGGGTCGGCTTCGGGTCAGCGGCTTTCCGGCTCGGCTCGGTCGATCCTCTCCTGTTCGGGTCGGCACGGTCCGGCACGGCTTCAGTCGGCAACTCTTCGGCTTTGTGACGTCCGTTCGGTGACGTCCAGTTTGTGACGTCCGTTCGGTGACGTCCGGTTTGTGACGTCCGTTCGGTGACGTCCGGTTTGTGACGTCCGGTTTGTGACGTCCGGTTTGTGACGTCCGGTTCGTGACGTCCGGTTTGTGACGTCCTGTTTGTGACGTCCGGTATGTGACGTCCGGTTTGTGACGTCCGGTATGTGACGTCCGGTTTTCGACGTCCGGTATGTGACGTCCTGCTTGGTGGCGTCGGTTCGGTGACGCCGGCTTGGTGACGTCGGTTCAGTGACGTCGGCTTGACTGACGGTTCCGTTTTTCGCTCTTGCTGCGGGTTCTTTGTTGATTCTTCCTCGCAGCTTGGTGGACCAGGATCCTGTGGCGGGTTTCTTCGTTCTTGATATCCGCCGCTCGATGGACCAGACTGAAGTGGACTGTATTTTTCAATAAAAGATTTCTTCTATTCTTCTTATTTATTTCGAAGTTGTTTTCTTCTCGAGAGCTGGGAACCGACTGTGTCCCTATGGCCCAATGGCCCGCCTTTTATACAAAATTGCTTAAGCCTACGTTACCTTAACGAGGCCTCTGATTTTTGAGACCATTCTAGTTACAATTTTCGCTATGGTCCTGCTTTTTGTAGCTCTGTTTTTAATAGTTCCCTAAGTCGGACTTCCCTCAAACTTATACAAAACATAGCTCTTATATCCCTCTGTCATAACACATAACAATATACAATGTATCTTTATATACTAAAAAGTTTCTAGAACATTAACGCTTAAAATATCTCTTTTGAACATTTTCACTATACAAAATTGTTATTATCTTTAAAACCCGTGGACCGATTTACAGAATTGGAACGCAGCAAGTAGTTTTGAGCCTAGTCCTCTTATTTGACACTAAGATCCTGAGGATATCTTTACATATAAAAAACCTCATTTCAAATCTACGTAAATATACTAACATTTTTCTTTATACATTAAAATCACGAGAAATGCTACGTTGTTGGTCTTATAAGATTCACATAAGATTCCTTATACTAATTTTACTAAGTAGAAACTAATTAGAACACAATTAAAACCTCTTAAATCTAATTAGAAACTAAAAAACTCACTTCACAAGGGTGAAAGGTCCACCGAGCTCCCGCCGCTACTTGTGCTACGGTGCACAGATAGGGTCTCGGTTTTCATACTTTGACTAACCACTTTTACGTATTGAAGATCGTTCATCATCACACCGGCACACAATTTTGTTTTGCTCACGAATAGGTTGCACATGCTCGGCGTCCGTTACACTCCTGTTCGGTTATATACAGTCACACGAAATTTAGGTAAAGTAAATATAGAGGCTGTGTTTGAGTAGTCTCCAAGATAAAGGTTCTACAAAGCTAGAGTTTTTATATCTCTGAGAGACGAAGAACATCTAGTTAAAACATAATAATACAAACCTCTTCTGACTCAGAACTGCTTTCCTAGCAACAACTCGTATTGCTAGAAAACCAATATTTATAAGAATACCAACGAAGGAAAACTCTATTAAGTTTAGTTTCCATTATAGAACAGAATACAATGCAAAATATTAAACCACACGCGTTGTGTGGTTTGTGCATTTGTGTCCATTCACTTTATTATCAGCTATTTGATATTGTGCCTCGCCCGAGATGGTTCCTTTTCCATACGGTTCTTGGATTTAGTTTTCAGTTGAATCATAATAGGGATTTTACAGAAATTACAATGCTTTACGGAACCTCTGTTAATTTTTAGTGCCAACAAGAAATAAAAGAAAAATCTTAGTTAATCAGTAATGTTGGTAGGCTGTAAGCTATCCAGTGCGAATATTTTTGTAACTCATAGAGCCTCTCCTCTTCAGGTCCATGTAGGTACTCTTTGGATCTCGAAAGTACCAAAGTACTTCGCCAATACTTCATGCAAATAAACAGACGTACCTAAAAATACAGTTTTCATCCCCTTACTTAAAACTCCACTTGTCGTTCTGTCAGTAAGGCAGCTATTCCAAATATACAAACCGTAGGAAAATATTCATAAAACATAAATGTATGATAAAGTATTCATTCTGTCCCTAACTCGATATGTGACTTGCCGTCTTGTTGCACACCGCGACGTTGCAAATATGACACGATACAAAAGTTGATGCTTAAGTATTTAGCTGTTTAATATTTTGTCAATTTGGGTGAAGTGGAACGTTAACAGATAATCATGTGCATGAAACCAAAGTGATATTTAATATTCGACTTAATTTGCCAATAAGTTCGCCTCGAGAATCCATGTTTTAATTCGATTAAAGGTTTTTAAATTATCTGATGAACCGTATAATTTATTGATTATTTTCTTCATAATCTACTCTGATACTAATTCGTTTTTATCAGTGGAAACTTGTAAATGGCCTTCATTTTTATATTTTATAAGTTAGCTGTAAAATTCCCGAATAGAATAAAATAAATAAATTAATATTTAATATTATTAAAATTTAAAAACATCTCTTTTTCTGTACCGTTGTGCAATATTTTGAGTGAATACTTCTCATGTTTGACGAGCGGGGGTATGTATTTAGCCAGCGATGTCACAAGTTTGATAACTCGCCCCTCTTATACACTCGACCGATTATGGTGCAAGTCATAGTTTACTTAATTCAATTGACATTCTTCTACTAAAATTACTCTCAGGAGTGAAATTCACATGTCTATTATAAATGTGAATCACGACCTGGCCACACGTGATAGTGCATGCCAAAAGTACCGCATAATTTCGAAACTAGATGGAAAAACAGTTTTAATCAACCGTTGTTAGTATTAACTGTAAGCGGGCACGCCCTTTATGCCTGGAGGCTTTTATTTAGATAAGTTCTGTTTACGTTTAGTTTTTATTTCTGCCTGAGTATAGTTCTCGATGATGTTGTGTGGTATATTGGCGTGTGCTAGCTAACATATGGCTAATAATTTAAATTATGTTTTGTGTTGCGTAATCTAAATTATCTAAATTATTTTGAATACTATTATATAGAATCTTATTTTTTTGTTCTTCTAACTGAACAGACAGCTGTGCTGCTGGGGAGTTTGTTGCGCCACTTCTTCTTCCCAGTTAATGCACTAGGAAGTGGTGAAGGGTGGGCGTTTTGGGGGACAGTCTTATGTAATTTTGACGTTCGAAAAGTGCTGATTCTCAGCCTAGTTTGAATAAATGACTTTTGAATTTTGAATTTTGAATTCTACCAAAATATAAAAGGCGCTGTTTCTTGGTAGTAAAACAAAAGTATATTTAAGTCAATCAAAAATAAAAACCAATAGGTAGCAAAAACATAGATAAAAGGTAAAATATTCTATAGGGCTTAGTGCAGACTTAGGTAGCAAAAACATAGACAAAAGGTAAAATATTCTATAGGGCTTAGTGCAGACTTAGGTAGCAAAAACATAGACAAAAGGTAAAATATTCTATAGGGCTTAGTGCAGACTTAGGTAGCAAAAACATAGACAAAAGGTAAAATATTCTATAAGGCTTAGTGCAGACCTGCACAGTTAGTAGGTACATTTATCATCTTTTAGTTTGAAATAAAAACCACGAGACAGAAAAAGGAGCTGTACTATTAAAAATTAATTAAAGACATGAGGGTTCTCTTGCTGCTAATTTATAAAAAGTCATCTCGAGCAGTTCATTGACATTTTCATTTTGATAAAGCTACAAGGTATTTTTAAGGGTTCCGTACCCGAAGGGTGCCAAATGGAACCATATTACTAAGCCCCCGCTGTCCGCCCGTCCATCTGTCTACCAGCGGGCTATATGTCATGAACCTTAGTAATATAATATAATATGTAGTGTCTTATAATAGGTAGACAGTTGAAATTTATCACAGATTGTGTATTTCTATTGCCGCTATAACAACAAATAATAAATAAAGTTAATAATTAATTTGAGTTCCCATACAAGAGGCGAGTTGGTTTTGGCGTTTAATGCTCGATCTTAATAAGTTACGGAACCCTTCGTGTACGAGTCCAACTCGTATTTGGCCGGTTTTTTAAGTTAAAAAAAAATCTCAATTCGCGCACCCTAATCCACCGCACAGCATCCCTAAAACATTTGCATTGCATTACAAATAGTCGTGTCCACCCCCAGAGGGAGATGTCTTGATGCGTTTAAAATATTTGCCGTAGACTTAAAGTGTCACTCCGCGAAGCCTCAAGATATGCAGTTGTTTATCTTTAACTTCAAAGGAGGACAGTTTAAGTGGTATGTTAGTTACTTTTGTATTCCAAGCGAATATGTCATGTTTTTTTTTAATATAGCTTAGGGCTGTTTGTCGTTTTAATGTAAACTATTTTGTTATTCATCATTACAAGTTGGGAGTTGCTTGAAATGAAAATAGAATGTTATTTCTTTTTTGAGAAGTTGGAATTAAGTTGTTAGTTTTGCCATCTGTTGTGTTTCTCACGTGTCTTTTTGTTATAAATAATGAATATAATAATTGTAGGGAGAAGTTTATTAAGATACTCGTAGGTGATTATATTTATTTCAATCACTTGTCTTTTCCCAGGTTCGTTGACACGGTAAGGTATAAAGTAAAATGTACACACCTATATCTATTCCTTTTTTGTTATCATAGTCTAAAATATAATCTTATTATTTAATTTCGTATGTCCAACTTATTGCCCAAATAAGTTGAACAATAAACAATTTTTCTTCTTTATATTATGTATCTGTGAATACTTAAACTATATAATGTCGTCCATGGGCATGTGCCCGCCCGTATTTTTCTGAATAATCACGACCAGTTATCAAAAATTTACTTAAAAAGGAGGGTCTATATAAAAAAAAATTCAATGTCCCGCTATGAAAAAAATGTCTTCGTCTCCGTTTTTTTTTCATAGTCGACAAATTTTACTAAAAAAGGTTAGTTAATCTGATAAAATAACTCATAATCTTTTATAAATAATAAACAGAATCCAAATAGAGCCAATAACATAGGATTATGGCAAACGCCATTAAAAAATGATAAATAGAATAACATGAAAAATATAAAAGATAGACCCCCCTTTTAAAATTAATTTTTCATAATTTTTCATGAATATTCTGAAAAATACGGGCGGGCACATGCCCATGGGCGACATTATATATATGTCTATAGAAAATAGAGACAAGATAGGGAACTCCAAGCACTTTATTAGCACAAAACACTACTGGCCGGATTTATAAATTTATTACAATCATTACGCTCCTAATTATCCTACTAATCACATCCATTACACAACATCTAACCCCACAGGCGATCATGAGCCCCGAAACCGCAACAACGAACCCGAAATATACCATACAGCTCTCAATCCGAACAAAATGCTACCAAACAACAGGTGGTCGGGAAATTAAATAATAACATTAAAGACTAAAAATTAAACAGTTTACCAAAGTTTTAATGTGTCGGCCGTCGGATAAATCACTGTTTTAACGTGAAATTTTCCAGTTTAAATTGATCGCCATTAAGTAAAGTTCTGGGGCGATTGTTTAATTACGGGCCTGTCACTCAGAATTACTTTTTGATGGAAGAGGTTGCAGGAAGTAAGAGGTGTGCCGCAGGGAGGTGTACTAGGTCCGCTGTTAGCTGTGTGAACTTATTGATGAGGAATAAGATACTTGGTTGACAAACATTATTTGTTTCAGTTATAAACTAAATATGAAGAGTATTAAACTCCTTTCTTATGCCTTTACTAAAATAAGATACCGCTGAAAATTGTCCCTGTAATGAACAGGTCCACTCAAATCTGTGTGTTTTTTTCCTCAAAATACCATTTCAGACGCTAATCTACATGGTCCTCACATGATCTGACCAAGATTATATGTGGACTTTAAAAGAGACTCTGAGTTTCTTTCGGTGTTTCTTCTCAGAGTAGTCGGATAGAAAAAAGTGATTGCATGTTTTCAAAATAGGATTGACGAGAAAATGTAAAAAGGTTCGTATAACACTTACAAAAATAAATACACTTAGTCACAGACATCAACCTAGTTTCACAACACTTATTAAGCTATTTCAATATTTACATCCACCTAATATAAATGTATAGTCTGACGCTCTGTACATACATATTTATGGCTGCTGTCGCTAATTACATTGTTTAGTAGAATTACCAGCGGCCCATCTATCTTCATTTGTGGATCTGCCCGGTCTGAGTGCTAGCAATGATTGTATTTCGTGTCTTACTGAGAATATTTTTTAATGTTGTATATGTTTTTTTTAACTGTTTTGTGAGTGTTATAATACTAATTGAAGAACTGTATTTTCTTGGTTCTTAAAATTTTCATCGCTTTTTTAGACAAAAATTGTGAAAAGAACAAAGTTCGACTTTTTGATAACTTGGACTCACTAAAGGCATTTGACTCAGTGTGTATGATAAATTATTAAATCAAATGAAATATATATTTTATTGAAACAAAAACAGGTTCACAAACACTAAATGTTCGGTTACACCTACATTTGTTTAAAAACTGTGTTGTAACCATTAGGTCCTACCTCCGAAAGGGGAGACGTCGGCGTTCAAACATTTATAATACAAAAGCAATAGAATAAAAAATAGTTATAAAAGAAACTAAAGTAAAAGTAGGTATATTAACTAATAATTATTGTTAAGTAATTATGTAGTTATGTATAACGTTCCTTCGTTTATAACTTCGTGAGCAGTTTTTATTAAATTAATTCATTATCTACTGTGTGTGCTGGGAAAGGCGCTTATATTAATTCTAGGAATATTGTTAAAAGACTTCTTAACAAAAAGCTTAACAATAACCCCATTATTTTTAATAAGAATATACCTGACAGTCTACCTGTTTCCTGATTGAAATATATTCCGTTAGATGGCAACAGCTGATAAGACACATTATGTTTTCTTTTCATCACGAAATCGGAAAGAAGATAAAAATTAAATGTGTTTTCGTGTATTGTCATATTGTATTGCCAACATTTTGTTAAAATTAAAAATTGATTGAAGCCTCTGTTTCCCGCTGTTTGTATAATACAGTAAAAAAATTGGGCCTTCCTATTCTATGTACTCTGAAGGGAGGGGAAACTCAACTCAATCAAATAATTAGCAAATATTTGTACTATGTAATTGGCTTACACAAGTGGGGTAAGCAGGGACCAGGTGGTGAGGGAGGGTGGTCATGAAAAATTAGTGTAGTTTATTTTTTGATGTCTGTTGGCATGATTGTTAAATTATTTAAGTAATGGATAAGAGTTTTCTATGAGATTTAATAAGTAGCATAAAATAAAGTTAAGTTTAAAAAAGTACTATGTTTCTGTCTGCAATTTTGGTTGTCTGTTTTTCACGACGTTTTTACCCCAGTCTAAATGTTACCGGGCCATCTTTTTGGGATTATCTCATGATTCATACAATATTAACGAATTTTGTGATTCATTGATATTTCGTGTATTAACTTTATACGAAATATCAATACAAAATAGCACATCCTAAAAAATTAGCACATCCTCTATGAATTTCAAATCACTTTTTGAAGAGCCGTTCTCGAGATTACAACCGATTCTCATAAACATATACTACTTAATATGTAAGTCGGTAGCCTAGTAATAAAATCGAGGCCCAAACTCATTATACTATGGCGTTATGTACAGAACCCAGCTCGTGATACGGCTTGTACCTGACCGGAATTGAGATTGTATCTTCAAAGCCATCGAAGTGTAATGTTATTGCAATTTTGATAATGTACCAAACGAGAATCTCGAGATTTTTTCTAAGGAGGTAATGTGCGTGAAAGGTCTTGTAACGGTTGGTGTAGCTGTAGGCGTTCAAAACCACGCTTAGTAACTGCTCTTACCTTAGGATACAATTTTCCGAAAGTAAACGTGTTGCGATATTCGGATGGCGCTCGTTCCTTGTTAAATACGAGTACTAATCAACAACAGCTGCTGGAACAAGTTGAAACTCTATTTTGTTTTCCTCGTTGGTTTAGTGGTTACAAGCGCTACTACTAAGCATGAGATCCTTGGTTCGATTCCCGGGTCGTGTATTGTGTATTGGGTTTTTCCATCAGGAAATTCTCAGTAGCAGCATGGAGTCTGGATATGTGCCCGGTTGTTAGCGACAGGCTCGTGCCGACGTGGGTATACTATATGTAGTTACCTAAACCACTGCCTAACCCTTTAGGGAATAAGGCTTGATGTTATGTATGTATGTCTATTTCATTTCTATTGTCAGTGTCAATGTAGTAACTTCATTTTTTTCATAAAATAAAAAAGGAGAGGTTTTACACATCACTCTTCGACTTTGTGTCATTTTGTAAGGAACGTAGGTACGTACTCAAAGTATCGATGCCCTTGCATACGGGAATGGAAGTCAGACACATCATATAATAAGAAAAGCTGCTTACATGTTAAAACGTTATTCATAACACTCTTTGAAAGTCAACAGTGGGTATGTAGGAGCAGCGCTGAGCCATGAAGTACGACCACTTTTGGCGATATGAAAAATCGAATGAACGTTTTCACTTTTGAATAAAGTTTATTTAAGTTACACTACATTTAACTTTACACCTTTTGATCATACCAATTGTTGAGATACCTTCAATAGTTGGTATGATCAAAAAGCTTGTCACCGGAAAAGGTACAGCAACTACTTATCAATTTTTTTTTTTTACCCTGTGAATTTTAACTCTAAAAGCCAGCCATGACCACAATACTACATGATTTGGCATATAAATCATTGGTTATGTCACCTCATTGAGATTTTTTCATCTTAATCGCTTGATCACTTCCTCCTAGAAGCCCGCTGGTTCCCTGCCCCTCCCGGAGGTCTTAACACTGTTTTCTCAGGCACTCCGCGCCGCCTTATTGGCTTCGATACAAATTTTGTTTAGCTTAGCTTCTGCAGATCGGAACTCAGCCACGACTGTTATCATTTGACACAGCTGATTATTTAACAGATGATTGAAGAAAAATAGGTGAGAGGAACTTGGGTTAACTTTGAATAAATGATGATTTAAATGTGGACCGGTTATTTAAATTCAATTTAAAGTTAGGAAATGAAAGTGGTAGCTGGAGAGAGTTATTAATGAAGAATGTGATACTGAGAAAACGACTTATTATGCGTGCTATTGCACCAATTAAATCAACAATCATTTATTTAAATCAACACTTTTGAACATCAAATATTGCAGAATAAACCCCTAAAACACCCGTCCTTGAGCACTTCCTCAGGGTCGGATACTGGTGTAATTTTCGAATTGGTTTCGTTTAAAAAACCTAAGAAACGATTTATTTCGGTTACGTTCGAACGTAACATTATTCAAACATTTTTGAAGATGAACTAAATTCAAATTGTTCTCGGTTAATATAACGTATTTGACCGTTTTTAACCATTTTTGGGTTGATCGATAGGAATCTCGCAGCACAACCCTAATCAATACGCGTAAGCGGCAAGCGCATTGGAATCAATGATGTAATGAAATGAAGATAAGGTACAATTTAACTAAACAAATTCATGCTTCATGCGGTGCACGCACCGTGCGCGGCTGCGTCCTGTGGAATACACCGGTTTTTGAAAACGTTCTCATTTCGTTTTCGTTCCGAACAAAATGTTGTACCGGTTGTGCAAAGAACTGTTATACTTGAACGTTTTAAAAACGTTATTTTAAATAACGTTTCCGAGCCCTGCTTCGTAGTATTTTAAATACTCAGAGTATTTAAATTGAAGTTTTTACAAAACTAAACCATCAAAAGAATTAACTCGTTCACCTACAATACATTCATCTTCTTAATTCTTCTACATAGAACTTTAAAATAATAGCCACCACATACATGTAGAACATATTACACGTACAATCCAACTTTATCCACCACGGAACACATTCTCCATTCTTTATTACAGTTTAACAACCCACTATAAAATATATTAGATGAAAAATGACACGAAATTAGGCACGTAAAAGTCCGGACCGACTTACGGGACTGAAACTTACCGGACATAAAAATCCGTCGGAATTACTCAAGTTCCGTACAATTTTGACATCTTTTTAAGTACGAACGTTTAAGAAAACCGCTCGCGGCTACGGAGTGTTGTAGACATCTGTTTCGTAGCATATTTTTGGCGACGCGTTCTCGTAGGCGTTTCGTAGCTTTGTGAAAATTATCATGGCATTGTTAATTTTTTTGAGTCAAACGATTTCCTTTTTTTTGTGTTCGTGGATTTTTGCCGTTTAACTACTTATCATTATGTTCTATTCTTGTTTTCGGTTTTAATATAGAACTCGACAAAATTTTGTTTTAGGGTTTTTTACCACAATTATCACTATTAAATATGTGTAATAAGTAAAGTAAGTATAATTCAAAAAGAAAAACTCTAGATGGCCACATATTTTAATGCTTTATAATGGACAATGACCATTTACTATGAATAATATTTTTTTTTCAATGTTTTATTTTATTTTATGGGTTCCGTACCTCAAATAGCAGTAGAATAATAAGCCTTTTTAAATCGTTCAATTTGTCTAATGTTTTTACAGAACCGACTAGAGTAACTCTATTTCGGTTGGCGCAGTGGCTGAGCGATCGACTGCTGCGTAACGTGTCGCGGGTTCGATCCCCGCACGGAACAAATATTTGTATGATCTGCAAGTAGTTGTTCCGGGTCTGGGTGTTAGTGTATGTGAATTTCTATGTTTGTAAACGCACCCACGATACAAGAAGAAATTCTTAGTGTGGGGCAACGTTTTTAAAAAAAAGAAAAAAAAAAAAAAAAAAAAAAGAAAAAAGAAAAAAAGAAAGAAAAGAACTCCAACTTCTGCTACTTGTATCGATAATGTCTTCTGCGATTGTGATTATTTAGATAAAGCCATCGTAAATTATTTGCCGTCTGATCATAGTGGACAAACGGTAACTTTTAGGTTTAAAACACTTAAGCAAAAAGTGCTAATACAATTTAGACCAATTACAACTGGCAAATTAAATAGATTTAATAGTACCCTAAATAATAAGTTAAATGCTCTGGGCCATAATATGGACGATGCAAATAAATTGTATGAGGGTTTCTTTTCAGTAGTGCACACAGAATTCAATAAAACTTTTGAAAAGAAAACAAAAAATATTTGCCCTAACTTTATTTTTAGCGACTGGGCAACTAGAGGTATTAGGATAAGTAGAGAAAGACTGTTCGAGCTGTATGGCCTTAAGCCTTACATTAACACTGAAACTTTCAACAAGTATGTTGCTACATATTCCAAAATTTTTAGAAATACCTGCAAGATAGCTAAAGCTATGCATATTAGCAACAAGATCAAATCAGCAGAAAATAAAATAAAAACAGTTTGGAAAGTTATAAATAATGAAACTAATAGGAAAAAAATACGAAACACTGAGTTCACATTGGAGACTTCACGTGGTGGCTTAAGCTCGAATTTAGAAGTAGCTCAAGAATTTGTAAATTTCTTTACTAATATACCATATAAAACGACGGAAGCTTTAAATTCCTCACCCGATGTCTCAATAGATTTATTAAAAGCGAATGTTCCAGGCTGCCCGGTTGAATTTCAATTTAAACATATAAACCCTATGATAGTTATAAAAGCTTTTCGGCAAATTAAAATCAAATTGACCGAAGATCTATGGGGATTATCTATCAAAGTTTGTACATCCATAATCGAGACTATAGCACCATACTTAGCTTTAATATTTAATTTGTGCGTGGATCAAGGAGTCTTCCCTGATTTAATGAAATACAGTAAGGTCATACCCCTTTTTAAATCTGGGGACAGTAAAGACACTAACAATTATAGACCAGTATCCGTGCTGCCGGTATTCAGCAAGGTGTTCGAAAAGGTAATGCTCAATCAAATGCTTAATCATTTTAACACCAACCAAATCTTACACGATCAGCAATATGGGTTCACCAAAGGACGTTGTACGACTGACGCCGGTGTAACCTTATTAAAACACATATTTACAGCGTGGGAGGGGGCCCAAGACGCCATAGGAATTTTTTGTGACCTCTCAAAAGCATTTGACTGCGTAAATCATGAAACCTTACTCTTGAAACTTGAGCATTACGGTCTAGGTAAACTTGCGCTCAGTTTGCTAAAATCTTATTTAAATGATAGACAACAGCAAGTCCAAATTAATGGGGTCAATTCACTCGGTCTAAAAGTAAAAATGGGTGTACCACAAGGCTCGATATTGGGTCCTTTCCTCTTTTTAGTATATGTAAATGACCTACCCCATTTATTAAAAAACCAACCACAAATGGTGTTATTTGCTGACGATACTTCTCTAATTTTTAAGATAAATAGACGTGCATCAAATCTTGACGACGTAAATAACGCCCTACTGCAGGTCCAAAATTGGTTCACTGCTAATAATTTAGTATTAAATGGGAAAAAAACTAAATGCATTAGATTTGCTTTACCGAATGTTAAAAGTAGTGATTGTGACATAGTATTGAATGGGGAGAAATTGGAATTCATCGATAAAACTGTTTTCTTGGGGATCACGCTCGACTCCAAGCTGCAATGGGGTCCTCATTTAACATCTCTTGCAGGACGCCTAAGTTCAGCAGCATATGCTGTGAGAAAAATCCGTCAATTTACTGATGTAGATACCGCGAGGCTGGTCTATTTCAGTTATTTTCATAGTATTATGTCTTACGGTATTTTACTATGGGGATGGGCTGCAGATATCGACTCTATTTTTATTCTGCAGAAAAGAGCCATCAGAGCAATATATGGCCTCCGCAGACGCGATTCTCTAAGGGAACTGTTTAAAGATATTAATATCATGACGGTACCTTGTCAATATATCTATGAAAACATCATGTACGTTAGGAAAAATCTAAGTCTTTTCAGTAAAAGAGGTGATAGACACAATTATAGGACTAGAAATAGGGACCAATTGATTCAACCGGGTTTCAGACTGGCTAAAGTAGACTCATCCTTCATGGGGTACTGTTTGAAATGTTACAATAAAATACCTCCCCACATACTCCAATTGAACGAAACGAAATTTAAATCTTGTATAAAACGCACACTATGCTGCCAAGCATATTATAAGTTGGGGGATTACATCGACGACAAAAATGCTTGGCTCAGCGCTGGTCCAGCTCCACAAGGGCGCATAAACTAATTGATTAGCATTCAAAATATTGTTGCAGCTGCTGAAGATTGTAAAACTATCTTTAGATTGTATAAATTCAATCTCTTAGTATTATATAATTGCATAGCACATGTGTGAGCACTATGTCCCTACTTTACAGTTACCATTTACTGGGTACGTCTTTCATTGACTTGAGTTTGCCCTGGCGGTTGTGAGTATGTCATGCTCACTCAAATGTCTCGCTGGTGGTGGCGTGTGTGTTGGATCGTTAAGTTCCCTGCAAAATGGTTGAGCTAAATGGTGCTGATGCATGCGTCATGTTCGTGAACGGGCGCCGTCAGTGGGGACTGGTCATCTCTTAGCTGCCACGGCTTATTTGAATTTATTTTAATTTTTTAATTGTTTTTGATTTTATTTTTATTACTGACGCTTTTAACGTGCACGTCTTTTTACATTGTTCTCACATGTATAATTACAAAAATAGATGATGTAACCAATATTTTGTGAAAATATTCTGATTGAAAAGAGTGTCCGTGGAGTTTCTTGCCCGTTCTTCTCCATAGGAACCTACTACGCGTTGGAATGGGCAACTAGCTTCATATTTCTGACTGACCGACCCCTTGACAATTCAAAAGTACCTGTAATTGGTTTATTTGAAATAAATGCTTTGAGTTTTTGAGTTTGAGTTTGAAAAGCAAAAAACGGGACCCTTATAGGATTACTCATGTGTCTGTCTGTCTGTCTGTCCGTCTGTCACAGCTAATTTGCTCCAAATCTAGTGGACCTATAAAGTTGCAATTTGGTGCACATATGTATTTCCGTGACCCAAACATGAACTTGTAACGTAAACAAAGGAATTTCGAATATGGGGGTCACTTTTGGGGGCAAACAAGAAAATTTAAAAAAAAGTTTTGCAAACTGTACCGAAACTCAAATGAATTTATCGATTTAATTTATTTAATTTTTTATTTAATTTTTAATTTAATAATTATCGCGAGAATCTCAAATTATTTTTTTTATAATTTTAAAATAAATAAATTTAAAGATATTTTAGAAAATTTATGAAAATGGACCATTCCCTCACCCTTATCTCCGAAACTACTGAACCAAAATTTTTTGATAAAATAGAGAGAATGGTTCTTTACCCATAGATTACAGGGAAATCTATAAGAAGTCTATGGTCTTAAAATAACATGGTAAATGTCTCAATATTGGGCGTACAAACTTACATTTTCAGTACGAATGTATGGGAGAACATGTTTTTCAAATACAATTATATGTTTCTATTTGGGATAAATTCATCCCAACTACGGAACCCTTCATTGTGCGTGGTCCGACTTCGCACTTCACCGCTTTTTTTTAATTATTGTAAACACTCGGTTGTACACCTTAGGTATGTTATAGCGATCCTTCATGTAATAATAGGCTCAATGGCTATCTGGCAAACTGGGTGTATGAGGCTAGACCCTTAAAAAAAAAAAATGTGTTTATTATCTTAAATCTATACAATTAAGTTGCCGGGGCTTCCCAGAAAGTAATCCGAAGATACTTGTGATGGGATAAACCTCGCTCTTCCTCAATTAATTAACAATTGTTTCGTTGTGCTAATTAGGTATAGTTACACATTTTTTTTTTATATAACCAATAAAAAAAGAAAAATGAATAAAAAGAAAAATGAAAATCGTGTTTATGGCAGTGTGTGAAACTAGAGTGTGATTGTATAAATGTGTGTTTATACGTGTGTTTATGAGTGTGTGAATGTATATTTTGTGTGTATGTGTGTGTGTAAGAGGGGGTGCGTGTGTGAGTGGGTGAGTGTATGTGTGAATGAGTGTGGAGGTGTGTTGGAGTGTGTGTGTGTATGAATAGGGGTGTTTTGGAGTGTGTGTGTGTTTTGGAGTGTGTGTATGTGTGTGTGTGTCAGACGCTCAACCCAGAGTCGCCAGAATGCCTTCCACGGCATCATAATTAAGTGTGAAGAGCCATTCAGTCAATGTCTTCTTACACTCGTACAGCTGCATAGGGTAAATGTTAAGTATGCGATTTACTTTACTTTTTTTTTTGGCTTACAACAATATACCCTTTTCTACAATCCCATGCATGCTGAGTACAAGTATGAATCAACGTCATGTGGCATGTTACTGTCACCGTTACACTTACCGTCAGATAATAACTTAGACTTAAACTTTAAAGTCATGCATAAGCAACTCACGGACCCATTCCCTGTAGCCGCTTCATAGTTTCCAGCACCATTTTAATACATGTCAAATATTTAATCTTACGTATGGTCACGACTATTACGAATTTACGAGCATAACCGACGGACAAGTGAGGGGAGATAAACCTTATGTACATAAGAAAATTGCATTCAGTATTATGTCTCGAATGGTTGCGTTGCTATGAATTTATTTCAGGATTCAATAGGGGAAGTATGTGGCTTGTGATAAAAAGTAAAACGATTTTTGTAGCCAATTTAGGACATCAATTTCCTTTGAATTTATTTATTTTGTTAAAACTACAAGTCGCCTTGAGAAACCACAAAAGATACATTTATAGAATATTTATAACACAAGAACACTTTGTGAGACTCACAACAACAACAACACAGAACTTTTATCGTTATTATGTCTATAGGCTTCCAGAAGTGTCTCGGATCTTCTTAATAATTACCAAGAAGTAGAAAATAAGCAAAGTTTTTCACATTCATACACATCCAGGCTCAAACCGAACGTACTAAATGCTATTACTTTTATTTTAATATTTCCAAAGAAACCACCTCACCTTTGGCAACTACCTAATAAAAAAAATTGAGCCATTTTTACACCAATTTTTCAGCCAATAAGAAACATGCACCACCAATTTGGCGGTACATTCACCCACTTACTCCACAATGAACAGCTCTCATTCCTTCCGTATGATACCGGCCCTCAATTCCACTTCTACCTGCACTACTCAGATATTAATGAGATTTCTTGTTTCCACACCGATTTAAATATTTTATAAAGCCACGTGCAGCCGGGGGAAGACATATGTATGTTTTATACAGCAATAACCCGAAGTTAGGGGTGAATTTGTTCGAATACTCGTGTAGTTCTTCAAAGATGTCTGGTGCGATGAAATATTTTTTTACTATTGTTTCCCGTTTCTTTTGGTCTGTGGTTATGTCTTTGTTGTCATTTTTATCTTGAGTAATTACTCTCTGATTCTGTTCATTTCTTTATGTGTAGTTTTTGTGGAAAGTTTCTGTTATGATTTATTGTAATTGCAATTTGCATTTTTTTTTAAACACTTTATGTTTGGTGATTGGTGGGAGAAATAGATAAATAGCTAACGTAAGAAGAAAACAGTTGTACAAAAAAACAGAAATTATCTTGTATGAAGTAAATTCAAGTTATACTTATTCATCATTCAAAACCTGTGACTTAGGATTCAGTGTTCGAAGTAACAGTAGAACTCTTAGTTTAGGAGGCAGGGTTTCCGTTATTTAAGCTACCTTTATTTATCTGAACTTGTATTCTAATCGTTAAGTACTTTTGTAACAAAGGTTATCAATATCAATAAAAGTTTCTATTGAATTAATCAGTTAATCCGAGTGTGTATCAATTCACAGTCGTCAAACTTAACTAAACCAAATCAAATCCAGCTACAATCCAATAACTTAAAACAAGGCTATTTCTTGGCAAAAGTCAGCAACTAGTCCTCATAACTATTCCAAGCAAAGCAGGATTAGAACAATATATGCAAGTGCGGCTGAGATAAGATGTAGCTAGTTTAAGATATCTGCGTGTGCGCGGTAAAGGATTTGTGTACGTGCATCCTTGATGCAAGTCGCGGAGTTGACGCAAGTTAGGGGAGAATGGGAGTTTGTATGGTATCGTGGTATAGTATTTCGGGAGGAGGTAGATTATGTGATGCAAGGTTATGGTGAAATATAATCACTTAACATCAGCAGAGCTTATTTTTTTATAATAATCACAGCGTAACTACACTCAGTATCACCATCAGTGGACCAATATTAAAATAAACTATTTTTCTTTGGATAAAAAACCACTGACCCACCTGATGGTAATTGGTCTCCATCGCCTTTGGACAAGTACAACATCAGAGGCATTCCCGATGTGTTCCCAGCTGAAATGTCTAATGTAGGTATTACACCAGCACCCATTAACACCCTTCAAATCGGAACTCAACACTAGGCGACTAGTGTGAAATAGATCGCTCATCACTTATAACACGGGCAGTTGGCAGCGAGTTCCTTACCAGCAGGAGTATAGCACGAGAGGTGTTCCAGATTGGCCTCTTTGAACCTCTCACTTTGATGTTATAGGAATCAGGCTGCTTCATGTACTAGGCTCACATTTTCGCCAATTTCTAAGTACTAGATTTTTATACAATATAGCATTTTGAGTAAGCGAAAAAGCTTTGGCAAAATATTCTCTCAGATAAAAAAACTGCTATTACATTTATGTCCACCAAGATATGCCGTTTACTAAGTTCTACGTCAACATGTACATTGTTGTTCCTAACACAGGTGTTTGTTCTGCCTATCCCCCATAAGCCCTTTGTTGCTCCATACAACACTCCCGAGAAAAGCAAGTGTGAGCTATTGACAACCATGGGGTTATATTTTATATAGTAAGCTACGCTTTACATAAACTAATAGTTTTCCGCCTAACACTTACCTGTTATTAACTGTCCCACTTCAGGGAAAAGAGCTTTTCTTAAACAAATAGTAGCATCGACATAGATTTAATTAGAAGGTGACTAAAATAATTCAGAAATAAATTACTTAAACCAGAAAAGGTTACAGTGGTTGGTTTTGTTTAGAATCAACGATTCTTAGCACATTGTCCTATGAATAAAAAAAACTCGGTTGTGGAAAATTTTGCTTATTAATAAGGCGCTCTGAAGGCAGCCTGTTACGACTAAGATACAAATAGCATCTGATAAGACAAGGAGCCATTAATATTACCACACTATAGCCTAGGCTAGAAAGACGACTATGAAGTAGTAGACTGATATATGACCGTTTTAAATTGTCCCACAATCCCTTCCACACACAATAAACAAGCTAGAGCATACTAGTGTACGCGGTTCCACAGTCTTAGAGAATATTGCGCCATAACTCGGCCGGTTGGTACTGGATTTATCCGGTTTCCTATTCGCCGCTACTTCATAAAGGCAGTTACGGGATAATCCGTAGTGTAAACGCGTTTTCTGCCTCTGTTTGTGTTTTGAATGCTAATATTTGGTAGTGTGAAATTGCCGGTGTTTTTAAACTGATACACTTCGTTTTAATTTTAGCGTTCCATTTACCCAGTTCTGAAAAATGCTTTGTTTTAATAAACTCTGGAATTATTTGCCTTTAAAAAGTAATAGTAAGCTGTAACAGTGGATACTACACAAAAGTTTTTATTTTGTTTAGTTCAGCAATATAAGTAGGTAGTTAATCTAATGTACACTCACATCGTATACTTGCCTGTTTTGCAGGACAACACCGTTTCAAAGGAATAAAAGGGTAAACCCTACTTCAATTTCAGATCATTGGGCAAAGGTTAAAAAAATACCTAAAAAAGATTGGAGAACCTATTCAGCAAAGGAAAAGGTAATAATTTACGCACATGAATCGAACAAGCCCACAGCAATCGTAACGAATTCCCATACCACACAACACACAAAGTTGATTATAAAATACTCAGCATTATTCGTCTCAATAATTCGCTGGAAAAAAATAAATTACCCCAAAATTGGAATAACAAGATCGGCACGAGAATAATTCCCATTGTCAGGGGACTTGAACTTATTGAGGGAAACCAATTTACTCCAGAAAAATCCAGTTTTTCCGGTTCGCGCGAATAGGAGTCGATCTATCTGGTCGGGACCGGTAAAACAAAGATTTAGATGCGACTGTGTTGACGTTGTTTGTTTTTATTGTAAAATATAAATGGATTATTGTAACAATGTTTCGTGAAATTATTTTTTTATATTTGTGAAGGGTGGCAAGCTGTGGAAAAAATATGATTGACTTTTTCCGTATTGCAGACCTAAAATTTATTCGTACATTAGAAAGAAAAGAAAATACGTTTATTTGCGGTATACATGACGCAACAAAACACGAAAATAATCAATTTGGGGGAAAATATGCGTCACATCCACGTAAAACGGCCATTACTGTCACGGCCTGCAACATTGCTGGACGATCGTGAGAATGTGGGCCGCGGCGAAACCGAGGCACACATGCATGAGTCCATAAATGCCTGGTTTCGGCCAAGGCTTGTATAGTACTTTTCTCAAGTAATGCGCGGAAATTCAAACTAAGTAAATTAATTTTAAATTCCTGAATCAATGACGAACAACGATCAATTTTCCCGCGCGAATATGTTCATTTGTTTCTACTTTACTATAAACAGCTCCATTTGCAAGCCAATTCGAAATGTAAATAAAATATTTGATAAGTTACATCCTTGGTCTTTGGCCATATGTTGAAGTAAAAAGTTCGTTTCATTTTTCAATAATACGACTGAGATTGTCGTACAAACATTGCCGGCCGGGCGCTCGCATGTATTCGACCAGTACCGCATTTCGCTTTATCTCTAAAAAGGTTGTCAAAATTATGCTCGGGTTTCCAAGCATGTTTGAGAAAGTACTTTAGCTATAAATGGACGCTCAGGTTTAGAGCAGATCTTAATACATAAATGTATTCAAATAAAATGCGCAAGTCCAAAGGACCAAAAGTTTAATCAAATATTTTTGAACACATCAAAGACTTTCAAAACTTCTCACACAAAAACCATATTTCTAAACTTATTCGTACGTGTCCAGATCGCAGACATACTCTCAAAGGGACGATATCAATATATTAACATACGATGGTTTTCTTTCACCCCCGTCGTGGCGCCCTCGCGCGGCCGTATCGCGAACTATCGGGCGCCAACTTTGCTCTATGCAAATTTAAACGCCTGCATTTTATGGCTGAGATTCGTTGTAAGTTATGAGCTGTTATTATAGTTTTTAGGGTTGGATGTTTCTCTTATTATGATTATGGGGTGAAAGAGGGGGGAAGTTATTATGTATGGGGAAATTAAATATGTATGCAGTAGCCCCTAAGAATGAAAAGTCGCAAGTCGGTACGAAACTGTTCAACTTTAGTGGTAAGTAAAATTATAAACTCAGGACCAAAAATATGCAGTAAGTATAATAAAATTATCATGCAGTTCCTTACTGCTTACAAGAAAATGCTGAGTAACTAATCATAAATAAATGATTTTTTTTATTGACTTGTCTACAAGCGTGCCATCGGGATTTATAAACAAGTATGAAAGGGTAGAGTGAGGGTGAAGCACCCACTCAACCTCGTTCAAAATCAGTTTAGAAATAACAGGTTCACATTTTAAATATTCAGAGAGAGCAGATATAAAGTCATCTGCGTAAACGAGAAACCGGGTGCACAGAATAAAATCATAAACTCCAATTTCACGCCACAGTGTAGCAGAGTAAGTGAGATAATGTTAAATAAAATGCCAGTGCGATTGTAACTAACTGCTTTCTTCGCTGGATAGTCGATGAGATTCGATTATGCTGTGGAACTAAGATATGGTATTGTGAGGCAGTATATTAAGGATTTAAGTTATATATGTATATGTAAGTTTATTTGTTAGATAATTTGTGGGTTTCTTATTTGTGAGGAAACAGCATTGTGATGGTGGATATAATCTTCAAATAAAAACAAATATAATTAGCATTAAAATTATAAGTTATGACAAGAACATAAAAATAATACATATTTTCTGCAGAATGTTACATATTCCAACACATATACATATAAAAACTAAAAACTTTTCACGAATGAAATCACAAAATTGAGATTGAGACGAGATAACTCCACAAAAAGTGCAAAAAAAACTGGAACTCATATTTAAACTCACACCATGAATATTCTATTAGTGTACGGATCTTTTTACACTGGCATTTATAAGATGGCCATACAGTGCAGTTTGGGTAAAATTTTAATTAGCCTCACGGTTTGGTCCTTTTTGTTGGCGTGTTTAGTAGGAAAGCTAAAAGGAAGTTATTATTGCGCTATCTAAGCTTAAGCCGGGATGCACCTGCTCTGGTTATAAAAGTCTAGGAAAATGATGATAAGATGGTATGTTTAAAATGCCAGACTGCGAAAATAAAAATTAATCATGTGCAAATAAAACACCACTGGTGTTTGCTACAGACCAAAAATCATAATATTTTAAAACCAGAATGATGATGAGCCCCCCGGCTTTATTACAAAACAAAGTTTATCTTTAGAACCAGGTTCAAACCATCGACACCTTTTTTATTTCGAACTCCATTCCGACAAAGATAAAGTTCTTATTACAAAAACTGACATCAAGCCCAAATCTAAGGGATCTCGCGCACTAGACTGCCATGAGTCCGGCCAGTCGTGGTCCGTGGTCCGGTCTGCGGCTAGTTGGCCGTTGCGACCAAGTCCGCGATTCGTATCGGTTTCTATAGTTTACCTGGTCGCTGCGACCACTGGTCGTGATCGTGGCCGTCTAGTGCGCGAGATCCCTATGTTGTCAATTTTGTATCAAGAACTTTACCTTGCTCTGAATAAAATGTATAATACAATAACGAGCTCCAAGGTTTGGAGACTCGTTTTGTAATAAGGCGGACCTGGTCTACTCTGCAGAAAAATCGGCATTGTTTATCTGACATCGCACTGTACTGGCTTAACTTAAAATATACCAATAAAATCTTGATAAAGAATCTATTGCCGCAGTATCTTATTCACATTCAGGTGCAGTCTCTATTTCACTGTATATTTATAATCCTGCTCAAAAACCAACTAACTCTAAACGCTGCAAACAGCAATAGTTTCTGCAAACCTCATGAGAGAGAACACACGTACTTTTTTAATCACACTGTTTTCTGCTATCCAAGTTAGAATTGACATAGAGAAGAGATGCACAAAAGGTTCACTATTATGCAAGAGGCGGGATCACTTAGGGTGTATTAAAATAGCCTCTACGACAGGCGGCACAAGAGGATAACACGATTCAAGTGCCACTTTATTCTTCAATTCATTTGGCTTAATCAATCTACTACACATCATTTTCTAAACAACAACATGACAACATGACTCATTAGTTTTCTGCAAGTTGTACTTCTGCACTATTGTATCCGTCTTCAAGTTCAGCAACTGTTTTTATGCAGCGTGCAACACTGGCTGATTTATTGCCCGTAAAACGAGATGAAAGCGCCGTCTCTTTCACTCGGTAAGATGCACAGGTTTTTGTTTGAAACTCTGTTAATGTAAGTGATAGAATGAGAAGAGAAATAAATACCTCATTTAATAAATGAACGAGCGAAATTATAGAGGCGTAAAACATGCACTTAGGGCCTCACAATATAAAATATTATTCTCAAAATGGAAACCACTAAAATAAGACTTCTTTTGTAATGGCCTGTATTGTATTCAGGGCTAGGACGGATTCTACGTGTAACACACGGAACAGTAACTACACGAAAAGGAAAGAAAGATGTGATCTAAAAAAATAAAAAATACTAACAGAAATTTTGCCATTCTGATCTAAAGTTGCATTTATGTGTCATGGTATTGTGTACATCTTTTTTTAGAGATCCTAAATCAATAAATAAATAAAGTTACAAAATATTCTAGCTATTATAAAACGAATTTACTTACAAATATTTCTCGGAATACATTTAATGTTGTTACTGTTTGATAGTTTTGAAGATTGTTGCATAAATGAATAAGTTGCTACTTCCCCTGCCTACTCTCCTGTGTGTTAATCTGTCTGGATAGCTCATAAAGACGCTCTGTCTTGAATTTTGAATCCGCTATCTTTAAGCGAAGTTTTAAGCAGTATCGTAGTAATCGCTTTGTATAAAATAGTGGTTTTACTAAAGAATCATTCAAACACAGCTATATTATTATTGAGTCTGATTTTCTGATACATGTAAATAACTAAAGTTAAAAGTAGACTTAGGTGGTAGCACTTACATTATCTTCTTGATTTAAGAAATAATTCAACATTTTGTAGAATTCGTTTATAAGAATTATACAGAGAACTCGTGCGACAGAAATATCCATGAAGGCAATCCTATGATCTACCATTTGACTATTCAATATAACCGAAAATAATTTCTATTCTCTATAATTTATTAAGTTATTTTAACTAAATTAAAAATAGGAAAACTTTGTTAACTTTCATACAAGCATACTTTACTAACCCAACATAACATAAAACAAACAAATTACTCTCATAGATCACCTTAAATGCCGTGTTTAAAGTTTTCGTCCAAAAACTGCAACAATCCTGGCAACACTAGCCATACGGGGAAGTTTGCACATCTCATTTAGTTAATTTATTCGTCGTGGCAACACCACGACCTGTGGGAATTTGTTGCAGCTATGGGCTCTGAAGTGGCATCTCTTTGCTACTTTTTTGTTTAACAAGCAGTTTTATTGAAAGAGATAATTTGAGTGAATATTGCAGTGTGTTGCAAAAGTGTTTACGATTGAAAATATGCAATTTTATGAATGACAATAATAACAAAAAACCGGCCAAGTGCGAGGTCGACTCGCACACGAAGGGTTCCGTACCACCGTACAATATTTAGCAAATATGACGTATTAAAAAAAACTACTTCCTAGATCTCGTTCAAACCAATTTTCGGTGGAAGTTTACATGGTAATGTACATCATTTATTTTTATTAGTTTTATCATTCTCTTATTTTAGAAGTTACAGGGGACACACACACATTTTACTACTTTGGAAGTGTCTCTCGCGCAAACTATTCAGTTTAAAAAAAAATGATATTAGAAACCTCAATATCATTTTTGAAGACCATGGATATGGTGTGGGTATGATGTTTTTTTTTTTTTAGTTTCAGTTCTAAGTATGGGGAACACCCAAAATGTTTTTTTTTTTTCTATTTTTGTGTAAAAATCTTAATGCAGTTCACAGAATACATCTACTTACCAAGTTTCAACAGTATAGTTTTTAAAGTTTCGGAAAAAAGTGGCTGTGACATACAGACAGACATGACGAATCTATAAGGGTTCCGGTTTTTGCCATCTGGCTACGGAACCCTAAAAAGGTCCGTACATTGTTGACAGCAAATCGGATGCATCACCCACGATCATCAGTGATGAGACTGTACATCCCGCGGAAATGTGGGGGCCGAGGTTTCTTAAATGCTAAAACCCTCCACAACCGCAAGATTTACAGTGTCAGAGAATATTTCCTTCAAACTGACGTGGTGATGCACCGATATGTGGTCGCAGTGGACAAGGACCTCATCCCGCTCTCCTTGGCGAAAGAGAACTGGCGCAAAGCTGCAGTACTTGATACTAACGATCGTAAGGAAGTATGGCAAGGCAAAGAGCTTCACGGACGCTGTTTCCGGGCCCTTCATGGGCCTGATGTAGACTTTTTGGCATCTATATCCTGGCTGCGCTTTGGCGACCTCTTCGGGGAAACCGAAGGTTTTATCTGTTCGATTATGGATGAAGTTATCATGACGAATAATTATCGGAAATACATTGTCAAGGACGGTACGGTTGACATCTGTCGGGCATGCCACGGTTGTAGGTTGTCGACATGTGGGACGTGGACTCTGCAATCATTGTACCGATAATCGTAACGGTTAATGGCCTAATAGCGGAGAGCCTCGACCAACACGTCAGGAGGCTCTCATTGCGCGGCTGGGTCAAGAGCTTGATTCAGAAAGCAGTACTCCTAAGACACGGCACGCATAGTGAGGAGGTTCCTCTCTCTAGAGCCCTGACCAGCGGCAGCTTGGACCCTGTTCCAGATGCCAATGGGTCACTATTATTCTGTATGGTTTTTATAAAAATATTTAAATATGTAAATAATAAGTAAACGATCAGTGTGCCGATAGTCGTAACAGCCAATGGCTATATTGCCAAGAACTTCGACCAACACCTAAGGAGGCTCTCGTTGGGTAGCTGGATTAAAGGCCAGATTCAGAAAGCGGTACTCCTAGACACGCGTCGCATTGTTAGGATATTCCTCTCTCTGGAGCCCTGACCGCCGGTAACTTGGACCCTGTTCCCGATACCTACCGGAGGGCTACTATTTTTATATTTTTTAATGTTTTTATATTTTTTTATACTAATCATTATTTAAAATTATAATTTATATTGTAAATAAAGAAATAAAGGAAATAATAATAAATGCCAAGTTGAAGATTAAAATATGCAATCTTAAGGATTAAAATGCATTTACAGATCCAAAAACAAAGAAGACCAAGATGAAAGATTGGCCCAGAAGTGAGTGTCTTCTCGCAGACAATAAAGTCAGGTATTTTGAGATTCATTATACAATAATTATTTCTAATCGAGAGATGTTTTACGAAAAACAAGTTCTGAAGCTAACTAACCAAGTGGTTACAATAAGATACATGATAGTAAACTGGTGGACTCGTAACCCAATAGTCTACAGCCAAAGTATTGTTTGCCAGGAATGGGAGCGACTGGCTTTTGACGAAGAAATCAGTGAAAATGTATCAAAGATTTCACTTTTATGCGCCCATAATATACAAAGTATCTAAATAGACTCTTTCATAACAATTTTATATCACAAATATCAAGATCATAAATTATTACAGCCTTCTTTTTATTAAAACTTACGACAAAAATAAAACCCAATACCACTTGATCCCTTGAAATAAAAATATCCATATTATTAGAATAGTTTGTAGTCTCAATTCACCCCCTACGTAGGAACGGACATTAAACAGATTTCGCGCTCATAAAATCCGTAATTTGAATTCCTTAAGACCTTGCAGGGGTTCGCCCGGATCCTCTAATAAGAAGGGTTTGGGTGTATGTGCTTATGTTTGTAGGTAATATATTTTGGATTGAATTAATTTGATTATAATTTTAGCGTTTTTTGAAGATTATTCAAATCAATGGTCCTTTAAAGAGACTACTGCCAGTGTTAATATACTGTAGACTTACGAAAATGAAAAAAATCGAAACGATGTATTCTAATAGCAATACTGTTGATCACACAGAGATCATGAATATGATAATGAGTTGTTACTAAAATCGTTTTTCTTTTGCTTGTATGAATATAATAAGAATAAATGCTGTATCAGTCATAAAATTGAAACTGTAAGCCCTTAGGTCCTTGTCATCATCCAATCATCTTAAAATTCCCTTAGAATAAAAATAAGACCTAAAAAGAATATCCCAAGCACAGCCGGAAGGCAAACTACCTATAAAGTCTGCGAGGGCCGATAGTAGGAATACGTAGGGAGGGGGAAATTTATTTATGACGTCATCAAAGGCGACGCAGCGTAAGTAATATAAGTCTCAAAGTTTTCTTTTACCGTCGCATAATTATTGGTGAAACTCGAAACTTTGGTAAGCAACCGAACTTCTGAAATAGGGTTTATAACTTTGATATTTAGTGGTCTAATATTCTATGAATATTCTAAGTTAGTTGAGAATTTAGTGGGCGAGTCTTTCATAATTATGTGGGAATTAAGGTTATTTTAACAGCTTGATTATCTATCATATGAAATTCCATTAAGTAGGCCAGTTATTTTAAGACCGGCTTTAAAAGTAATAAAAGGACCTTCCAAGGATTTATCTAACAACTTACTAGCGTTCGAAATTACAAAGATATTGCTAACCCATTAGTGTCCTAAGTGTCGTAATTAAAATATTACTCAAATAATTGTTTTAATTTAGAAGATAATCATCATATGTCTATAGTTTTCCCAACTATGTTGGGGTCGGCGTCCAGTATAACCGGATGCAGCTTAATACCAGTATTTTACTTGGAGCGCCTGCCGATCTGACCTCCACAACCCAGTAACTGGGTAATACGATACCCCTTGGTAAGACAATTAATTACCAAGATAATATTTACATAATGTAAAAGCTAACAGTCTTAAAATCATAATAATAATATGAACAAGTCATGGGGCATCGCTGTCAACAGGAAATAATTAATTAGGTTATTCTGGTAGATTTTTCTGATTTTAATGACTATCACAAGACGATGGATGGCATGACGCGATATCTTTGTTTGAACGTCAATAGACGAAATCAAAAAGTAAACTACATAAAATAAAAATAAATTAAATTATAATTGTTATTTATACACACCCTGTAACAATCAGTAACATTCATTATTCATTGTGTAGACATCTGTCCAGAATAACCTATTGAATTATATGAAGAGTAGATAGCCAGTAGGGTTAGTATTAGGGCCAACTGTTACTGCTAAGGTTTACAAAACAGGTAAATTAAAAAGCTCTATTGAAACCCCCAGATTAAAACCTCCAGTAATAAATGAGCTACATACCGATGTATCAGTCGTAATGAACGTCCCGATGCAGTGACACCCCTGCCGACCCTGCCGCGATGTGGCGAGCAATATCAGCCGCTCAGACTTTTTAATTTGTTTCCGTTATTTATGTGCGTACAGTCGAAGGAACGTCTTGGATTAAAATAGATGCAGTTGCTTTGTTGAGGGGGTTTATTGTGTTGGTGTTCTATCATGACTGTAGTTTATACTGTTTTGCAAACGTGTGTTCAGAAGTAAATAAAAAAATATAGGTTGTTATATTGTTTGATTGTGTTATACACCAGCTACGAAAACACCAACCACCCATTCCATTGAAACTTATCTAACTGAATTCAGTATCCGTCTGTCAGTTATCGGTGTTCGTTTCAAAACTTTGTTGGCATCGCGGATGCAGCAGTGAGCTTAACTTTTAGTTTTCACCGGTGATCCGTCTTAACCTCTAGGCTACCAAATATAAATCTTTTGTGTGACTGCACTCATTTTTGAATAGGTATAGGTGGGAGGATTTTTTTTATAGGTTTAGGTAGTTATTTTGGTTACTCAGTTTTACGTATGACATGCAAGTGCGAAGCTTTAGCAACTAGAGAAGACATAGCAGACTGATGTCTATTACTCGTAAATACCATATTCATTTGAAAAGTAATTATCTTATAAAACAAAAGTGATGTGATATCAAGACGTTGATTGCCTACCTAGGAAGTTTCCAAAGCGTACATAGTAACCTATTTCACCCAACATTATAATGTTGTACCAAGGTACAAGTATTCTACATGTAGTGTCTACTGTTTCGTTTCTCGTTTTCTTCTAAAAGAACTTGTAAAGACTAGTTGTATACTAAACTTGTAGGAACCTTGCCAAAAATTCAAAAAGTGAACAAAATAGTTAGTTATAGTTAACAAATATGACAAGTCTGAACAACGTCAATACATGTTTTGTACACAACATGTTTTTGACAAGCCTTTCACAAGACTTGTAGAAAACAAGTAGGTATCACAGCTTGTTAAGGATGTGTTAACGGGAACTTATAATAGTACATTATGATACGAGTGTGATTGGTCATTACCCAAAAGGTGGCATTGGCGCGCGAGCCATAGGCGAGCGCGATAATTTAGCCGAGTGGGTAATGATCAATGCACACGCGTTTCTTACGACGTTTTTCAACAAACTTGCGAGGTCAAAAACAGACTTGTTGTAAGAACTTATACTGGAATAACGTAACTATCGAGATGATAATTTAGATTTATAAAGTTTAACTGACCTTTGTTGCCAGGTACTGTGAATCGGAGCTTCTTTTAAAAACTGTATTACGTCGGTTGGTGACAATACTTTAGATTTTCGTATTTTTTATAACAACAAAACAAAAACGATAACAAATAATTACGGAAAATGGCGCCCTGGTTTTTTTTTTTTTGCTAGCGATGCGCACGCAGTCGTAAATAAAGACACAAGCAAAACCGCTGAACAGCATATAAAAATATAATAAACACAAAATAATCGTTTGAATACGCAAATTAAGATTGTTATGTAGTTGGGTGAGGTACTATACAAATCTAAATGATCGATTTCCAAAAACACAAAAATACGCAAGGTCCTTGAACATCTTTTAATCTTGGTTGCTAGTAGGTAACGTCTTCCAAACGGACCGCGAGTCATATAATTTTTTTATATAGACCCTAAATAAAACTAATTGGTGATCCCTGGTGTAGCTCATATTCTCTGCTCGTTCTTCCGTCGAACATGTTGAATGTCAAAGACAAAAACATTTTATAATATTTCTAACAGTATAGTAACGATATATTCTATTCGTCTAGTTAGCTCGGAGGATTTAAAATCACTTGAAGGGGATATGATTGGAGTTTCAATTTCCAGAAACAGACTTCCTTTTGACATTCTGTATTGAATGGCGCGCAACCCGTGCTCTTTTTTAAGGTATTCGTTATGATTCGTAACAAATTCAGTGTTAAATCAGTATAATATTCTAAAACTTGAGAGGTCCCCATAATACGAGTACATATAGACCTACGACATTATTTAATAAGGAAATAGGACCGCATCTTTAAACGCGGGCTAGCTCCAACAGCATCTTGAAAACCCTAGCCGAAAAACACGATTGTTGTCAGTATAATAGTTATAAATACATTCAAATAGTTTTTTTTTTCAATAAAGGTTTAATAAAATACTCCTTGATCAAATAGTCGATATTTATTATGTCAATCACTAACTTTTCAATGACAAGATAAATTTAGACCAGTTAAAAAGGATGTCGGTTGCCTATGGTCGGTTGTTTGACTTTAGTAAAAATTCAAAATTTATTCCAGTTTTCGCTTTTATTGTTAATTAAAATAGTTTAATTAAAATATAATACGTGTATCCTAATTACTGCGTATTTAATCAGTGACACGTAGATATCGCGTTCAATTCCCAGACAAGTCCAATGTTATTGTTTTTAGCGAGTCGCAACCAAATCCTGATTAGTTATCTGTGGCAATTACAGCACTAGTCTGATAATATAAAGTAAAAAGCATGCGTTTTTAATACACTGAATTATGACCCTAAAAACGGTTCAATAAGAGCTACTTTACGAGCAAGTGTGTTGAAAAATATCAAATCCTATAACTACTATGGCAAATGCCATAACTGCACTGATATCGTCGACAACCACCACAATGGTTAGTAAACACATAAAACAAAGCTGTTTTTAACTGATCTAATCTATCAGCCGCCTAACAAATGACAATTAGCACGAATGTTTTCACCCTTCCTGAATGTTTGCCTGGAAACTGGAATATTTCATGAAAAATGTGTACTTTAACGGTAAGGGTTAGAGGGTATAAGGAGTAAACTTTTAGCGATTTGTATGCCAACAGACTAACAAAATGTTACGTGAAGGCAGAGATACAGCAGAAGTGTAAAAAGAGATGTGCTAGATAATAATATATTTAAATAACAGGAAGCGAGCTTATTGTCACTAACCAGACTCTGGCAAACTACTGAGAAATCCCTAATGAATGTAACACTTTACCCAAACGGGGGATCGAACCCAGAACCACACGTTCAGTAGTCGCAGTTGTGCCCACTAGACCACCGAGGAAATTCAGGTAGTCAGGATAGACCTGCATGGATTGTGATAGCCCGAATATACAGATTTTTAGAAACAAAAGACTCAATAATCTACTATTCTAAAATGTAACCTACACTTTAATCTGCGTTCGTAATTTATTTTCCAAACATGTAAACAAGTACAAGTTTTTTTGAAAAATAACTTTTAAACCTACACATAAAGTTCAGTTTGCGCTACAACTTCAATTTATTTATGACTTTTTTAATAGTATTATAGTCAATCTAAAATCAACTTAATTTACACTAACATAAAGTTGATGTCTGTTAAGTGGAATTATTTCCACTCCACCAGTTGGAAACAAAGATTTGAATAGACCTTAGGCAAGACCTACCGTATTAGGTGCCATACATCGCGTCGAGGAGAGCATTAGACTCCTATAATTATCAATTAAGGCTTAGCTGATATTCCAGTCAATGTATATTGAAACTGCCAGCATAGGGACTTGAATGGACTTAATCAATCTAAGCAGTGATCAATTTAATACATGGCAATACTAATATCTTCCTGATAGACCGTCTGTTAGAAAACCAGGCTTTGAACTACAGATTTTAAAATGAGTTCTTAATATGTCACTTGTTTCAAGTGTCAAAACTTTTTATTTATGGAACCAAGTTCTTTTTGTTTTAAATCACACGTGAGTACGAACTTTGATCCTGACGGTGCCGGGGGTCCCCCAACCACACACGATTTTTTTTTTGTTTTTACATGGCTGCTGAGCGTCCCCGGCAAAGGAAAGAGTTTTTCTTCAGGAATTTCTGTAGTAGCTCGAAATCTGGATTTGGGCCCGGATGATGACAATAGGTCCATAATTACATAGAATAAACATATTTGACGAAATGGACTGTTTACATAGTACCTTATTCTCTTGGGGAAATCGTGGCGTGAAGTTACATTCTGTTAATATTTCCCCAAAGCCTTCATCTCATAACTTGCCACAAAACTCTTTATCTACCCTCGATCTCAGCCGTCTACTTAACACGAAGTCTTAATGTTACTTAAATACGGAACTTAAATTAAGCAGAAATTTAGGGTTCCGTAACAGTCGCACGGCCCGGTCAGAGGCCAATGATTAATATCTTAGCTGAAGGGACAAGCAAGCAATGTTCTGGGGTAATTAGTTATTTTTTTGACGTTAATTTCTTTAAGGTGAGTGGAATGGCTTGTAGTTCTTTTGTTTTGTGTGGAACGTGGGAATGTTTCGCCGAAAACCTCTTTTCCACCTGTAATAACTGCTCGAATAACTTAAAAAAAAAAACAGGTTGGGATTCGAAAATGTTCGATAGTAAAAAGTATTTTTGTCATTTAAATGGGAGAGCCTATAATATTATTATGTAAATCAGAATATATCCTGCAGTAAAAACACAATGATGTTATATGTTATTGGGTGGAAAATAAGTAGGCGGTCCACCAAATGGTAAGTTGTCACCGCCATCTACCAAGACCTCAGCAATACCAGGACCATCGCATGTGCGTTGTCACACGGCCACGACCACGACCAGAGGTCGCAGCGACCAGGTCAACTTTAGAAACCGATACGAATCGCGCACTTGGTCGCAATGGCCAACTAGCCCCAGAACATACAATACCACTAAACGGCCAAGACAGGCCGTTTAGTGGTTAGTTTATCTAATAGGTTGGTGTTGATAGACGGACGATAATCAGAGGCTGTGTTGTTTAGACCTAGTTTGCTAAGACAACAGCAATACATGACGATAACGAAACAAACTGCCTATTGGAAAAAGAATCAGGTATTCTATAGACGGAGTAAATAAAGCTGATATAAAGAGTTCCATCAAAACCAAAGCGGATTAGGTTCTTGTAATAGAAACACTTTGATACATTCCAGACGAACCTCAGGAAAAAAAACATACAGTGAGAAAATAAAACATTTCTAGACTATTTCTTTTCCAAGGACACGTTGAATAAGATACGTAATACAATATTCGTGTTTATTTTTACGCTAGAAAAGATATATTTATTTGTTGGTTCAGAAATCTGCGCACATCTACATATTGGGTTAGTTTGTTTAGTCTAAAAGGCTTTTATTTAGTTTGTTCGCTTGTAATATTATTACTCTGGAATCAGGTACTTAGCTTCGTATTTCTCTGCATAGATAGGGAGTACCATTGTTATGAATAAGCTCAAAAGCTAGTGCGAATGCGGTGCTTCAAACTAAACCATGTCCCATAATGTTGAAGTGTCCATACACCGGCACTTCTGAGGACCTAACGGCACTGATGCCGCGATTGGTGTGGCCGCCTACTGAGCCCAACTCATCTAACACATTTACTATTGACTCGAAAAGAAGAAGCTTAAAAGCACTTACCTGCAGCAGGAGATAGTTTCGTCACCACACCCCACCGCGATTTCCACTGAAACAAACAAAATTTTTTTTTTAAATCTACCCGATGTTTGAGAGTTGAATATAAAAATATTGTAAGGCATGGGTTGACGATTGGTAAAGTTTTGGAACAAAAAAAAAAAAACACTAAAATAACCTTTTTTACAAAACAAAAAACACCGAATTCCACAAAAATATACTTAAAAGTGCAAAATTACTTTAATTTTGGAAGTCGGTGACAAACATTGACGGAAATAACGAGGCTATGAAATCTGTCTTCTAACAATCAAGGCCACACATAGCACATCTGCTATGTTCCGTCCTGGCATCAAATTGCGCTACTTGAGTCATCACTCAAGTAGCGCAATTTGATGCCAGGATACTACCATTGATCATTTATAGGCAAAGTGCACCCCATGGCAATTCCAATAAGCCCAAACACGGCTAGGATACATTGTTTTATGACGGAGTTCCGGTGCCTTCCTTCCGGCTTCATCTTCAGCTCAGTTCAATGGTACCATTTCCATCAGAATGTGCTTCATAGTCGCTAACTATTTTAATCGAGATATCTTATCGCCACCCGTAAAATACTTATCATTGAGTAGTTCCGGTGGCCATCTGTGGTCTTCTTCATCAGTTCCACTTCACCAAATCATACTTTCTGAAAGCAATGCGTTCGTTGCTGAAAATACCAAAATCGCTATGTGTATGCCTATAATAGGAGTTCTCTCAATTCCTCATGGATTCCATCAACAAAACTGAATTTTGATAAAAATGGGACCAATCGGGAAGTATATCCTTTCAAATAAAAAAATAATTTTCCAAATCGGTTCATAAATGCTGGAGTTATGAGGTTACAAACATAAAAAAAAAGAAAAATACAACCGAATTGATAACCTCCTCCTTTTTAGGAAGTCGGTTAAAAATACTTTTGTAGGCAAATTTTCTGTGTGTCGATAAACAAATGTGGTATTAAAGCATCAATAAGTTACAATTACGCACTATTCAAAAGCGATTTTCTCCTAAAGTAATGATAGATATTTTATGGCAGTATCGAACATTACTATTATGAAGTAGGTCTTTTCAGAAAGTCGCGATTTTTTTTTCACGAGAAAAACGCATTTTATTTTGCTTAAGGCCTCGTACGCACGAGCGATTTTTTATCGCGCACTAGGTTTTTAGAGCACTGCTTAGCGCCGAGAGTTGAAAATCTAAAAGTGCGCTTTTTTGACGTGCTGGGATGCGCTCTGTTGGATTCACAACCCAGAGCACAGACAAAAAACGTAACATTAAAAAATCGCCCAAGTGGACGAGGGCTTACTGTAAGGTATTTATGCTCGTAACAGTACACTCACATTTAACCAGTAAGAAACTCAGTCAGCCAGTCAGTCTGTTCTAAATACTCCTAAAATGCTAGCCCAATTAAAACAAAACCGCTGAAACTTAAATGAAATAAGCGACAAAACTCCGCACTCGAAATATCGCACAAGTAGTTAACTGAAACGGCATTCAGTGATCAAACTAAATATTTTTAGATCAATCAATATGCCGTCATCGTATGTGCTCTCTGATTTCGAAAAATACAAACATTTTCACGTTCAAGCCTTGTAAATATTCAGGATACATTTAGCTCTGGACAGTATATTGTGGCCTAAGTTGAAAGCGAATTGAGTCATGTCTAATCCACCTTAATTAAGTTGCACTTCGTTATAGTATTCTTCGTGAGTGTGACATGACATGACATGACACATTTCAATGAGACATCATTTTTCTAAATAAATTGTACATTCTGAAAGGAATTTGTTTCAGTGCGGTTAGTGGAAGTGCTTAAGTGCGGTTCGAACAAGAGCTGTTGAAATCAGTGCTCTGAGTGGAATACCTCAACAGATCGGTCGTTTGTCTTGCGATTAAAATAACCACTTATGACAATGGTGGTGATCCCTAGAGTACATTATATCACTTGTTTTGTCACAACTTCTAGTAATTGTCTCTTATCAGAGCATGGACTCTGCGAAAACCTTTCCAACAGAGATATACTCATCAGCGAGCGAGTGCACAAACCTTATTAGGAATATTCATTTTGCCAGTACTTCTCGTAGACTGACTGCGAGAACCTCGGCGATAGACAAGTACCTACTCATCAGCGAGCAACCTTTCACTTCCTACATTCAACTGTGTTACTCTACAACAGTTCACGATAGCTCTCGCGCTTGTCTCTTACCCCACGGGCTGCGAGAACCGATGCAATAGACAAATAGCCGTCAGCGAGCAAGCCGGCAATAAAATCCACTATTTTACCGCGCCCCAACACGCTCGCGCCTCTTTATCGCTTTTTACTGGATAAACTTTAGCTCTAGCACTATTTCAAGACTAATGTTCAAGGATTCGTGGATCAAAGAAATATTATGGTCTGGGGAAAATTACACGGGTATTCTCGGCTAAACTCTTTAAAATATTTTCTAGCTCACTTATAACAAAAAAAAAACTTTCATAATCCGAGTCAGGGTGGCGCACTGAGAGTTCTGTACCACAAAAACTACTATACTTAGTCAACCTTTTTTACAAAGTTACAATATACAGATATACAGACGGCGTAGGATTAGCAATAGGCCCCTTTGCCACCATTTGGACACGGAACCCTTCAAAATTTTATGAAAATGAAAATATTTATTTCAGACCAAGCACACAGTAATTGATACAATAGTCCATATTATGTTAGAAGGTAGATACTTATAGCTATGTTAGTAAAATTTAAAATTATTATTATTTTGGACATGCATGAGCGACCAATGCCTCAGGATTTGGCTGTCCACTCTGTCCGACACCACGCTCAGAAGCGTGTTGGTACTACCCTTTATCTGAGACCACAAGGAAGCCGTTCTTTTGCGAAGCACCGCTTGGCAGTCGTCCGTACTGTGGCCGGCGATCATGCCGGAGTTAGTGCGCCGCTATGGGAGCCCCAACCTCTGAACGCGTTGTTATACTGGACGCGCAGAGCATTGCAGGCAATAGATTTTTCCCATATTAATGGTGAAATACTGCATAAAGTGAATATAACAAAAACAAAACCGTTGATACAGATTGATGAACTTGATTGCACGAGTAAGCGACAGAAAAAAACAATTGCAAATCGTGGGAAAGTATCAGCTGTTACGTACTTCGATAGTAGATACTTTTCAGTGTCTAGATCCAGTTACATAAGTACATTAATTTCAGTTATAAACGGAACGGGTACGGTAACAGGTAAGAAATACGATCACTTAAACCCACTTAAGTAATCACTTAACTCTCGCATGTAATAATTAAGAATTTTCTCCAAATTAGATTTGTTACAATTCCTTCAACTGTGTAACATAAAGTTAGGGAAATAATTCTACGTCTAAAATAATATATAATGTGAAATTATTGAGCAGGTTATAAAGGTGGTAGTAAAATGGCTTACGACTGAAAAATAAAATGGCGGAGTCCCGTATATTTTACGCCCCAGTTTAATGCTTACAGAAATACAGGATATAGTATTTTCAGTTTAATATGTTGTACAACGAAGCTTTATTAGCTATTGATTTAAATTGCGCGAGTCTTGGGAACTGTTTCAATATTGTACATTTTCGAAGATTACAATAGTATTTTTTAATCCTTTCTGCATACTTATAAAATCCATTATCAATAAATAACAAAGCATAATTCTATCGTTTACATATTTAGTAATATTACATAGTAAGTTATCACATGGATGCAACAGAGTTGAACATAACTCAGAGTTAAAGCAATTTCTAAGAACACAACTTTAAGTGACAGATTTGCAGCAGATTAAATTTTTCATTCAACAATAGTACTTGTTATTTAAGATACCAGGGCACATAATATTATCATCTGAATATTTACAGTGTTATTTACCCACGTCCATACTTCTATGACATCAAATACAGCTACGGGCCCAGAGGTACTAAGCTACCTACCTACCATATCCGTTAGTAGGGACATACCATTCGTAACTAGCTAAACAAATGACAACCACAGTGCCGCCGCGTCGTCTGTCTGTTTGCATTTCATTGCCAACAGTTTGTTGTTGGATTTAGACAACATTTTCACTACGCTAATTGATAGTTTTCACTTTATATTACTTAGCTTGATTGTTTAAAGAGGATGTAGACTTGTAAATCGAGTTTTCTAGCATGAAAGTAATCAACGTATACCTTGATTACTTTCATATTTTTAAATGTAATATTAGTATGTAATAAAATGTTATGTTTAATTAACTTTTCTATGTACTCACCATTGCCTAGTCAATCTCAAAATTTACTACAATATACTTTTCCGTGAAGACAGTCATTATTAGGTCGCTATTCAGGTGAGTAGGCAATTTCTTCAACGTCTGCAATAGCCCCACTATCCATTACCTGAGTTTACTTAACGATCCGTAACTCTATCATCCCTTCTACTCTTTTGTATGACCTCTGTGGCGAATCATGCAATGGAAAATCACCATAAAATTATGTAAATCTAACATACGAGATGCCTGCCCCCTTCCTGTTGATCCCTTTTGATCTCCATTACTTATTTATACCTCACAACTCAAAAGAATTCATAAACCTGCTCAACTTCAATGACTTTCAAAATCTGAATTTCGAAACTAGTTGTAAGTAGTGACGTCACGGTTTCTATCCTCCATGATTGATCATTCACTACAAAGTTACTACTTGAGTCAGTTCCCGATTCATTCTTACTTCACACTCAATTGGAAGGGGTTCGTTTACTTGCTACACGGTACAAAAAAGAACCTTGGAACCAAAACTTAGAGTGCAAATTACTACGGTGTCACCCAAGGTATTTTGCATCATGATGGTGCGATAAATTTAACTATGCTTCATCAGACCCGGTAAGGAGAAGTCGAGAAAGTGATTTTTAAAGTAATATTTTAAAGATTTTGCAATGTATTGGAAAGTTATTGGCCATAAAGAAACGTTTAGCTAAACGCTCAATTCCGAAACCAATATGTTTGAAATGACATTGTTATTTGAATAAAAGAACTAAGTAGATATTTTTCGGAGAGTTTACAAAGACTGCCAAAGTTATACGTTTTCATTTTACATATTTATAGGTTGCTAAACATCATAAGGCAAATTACGTTTACATCTGAATTTTATTTGTTTATCATCATTCTCTTGCCAGTATCCCAATTTATTAGCGGTCGGCGCAACATGGTTATTTCTTCCATACTTCTCTATTATTCCTCATCTCGATAGTCAGTCGCCATATCACCTTTCACACAGTCCATCCATCGTTTCTTTGGTCTTCCCCTACTCGTATAGCATCCACATTCATACTCAAAATCTTGACGACATGCCCATACCATGGCAACCGATTTCCACACATCTTTTCAGTCACCGGTGTCACTTACAGCCTTCCTCTAATATACTCATTTCTCTGAATGTGTTTGTTGATGTTCCCATGTTACAGCCACAGTTACAAACTTGCTTAAAATCAACAATGCATCGGTAATCGTCAATACCTTGGTTTGATATTCATTCAAACGCAGCGCTTAGTGAAGTAGGTAATCAATTTGTATCTGGGAGCCACCTGATCGACCTTAAAAATAAAGAAAAATCACATGACCAATATTCACTAGCCCCACATAACCTTTACATCTAATCTGGCCACATACAAACAAAAATAATCCGGAATGTTTTCATCCAACAATGCAATGGTGTTATCAGGGTGCGGGCGCTATTGTCTCATTGTATATTCACGCCGCACTCCGCACTCCGGGGTAAGCACGCCTATCTCTGAAGATGTCAGCGACAGAAGTTTTCAACCTTTTTTTGACGTTTCAAAAGATTTAGGATTTTGTTTTTATTTTTCTTTTGTTTGTTTGTGGCTAATGATTTAGTTTAGGGTGGAGTGTACTGGAACTAATGAAGGAGTGTTTGGTGGTGACAGGTTTAATGATACAATTTTTAGATACATTTTAAATAATTATCTTTTTTCGGGCTTGGTGTACAATATATTTGGCGTACTTAACGTTATGTGGTGATCCAAAATGCAAAACACATAATGCTTCGAACGTACATAACTAAGCCGTTCAAATCAATTCAATGTTCCCCGCGTGAATTGAGTTTTGGGCACGTACGTCTTCCTCAACAGACAAAGAAGAAATTTCATTAAGAAAATTCAAGGTAATATCCTGCTGCCAGTAAAAAACAACAAACTGCACTCAGCTATTCTTCTCGCAAATGTGGTGATAATCACAATTTTTATTTTGACTTTTACTGAGAATCAATGTTTAGCAGTGATATTTATGGGCAAGATAACGCCGCAAAGCTTTTGCTACTAGTTAGCTAAACCAAAAACAAAACAAAGGAGGTTTTGTTTTTGAAAACTATTCAAACTATGTTGGCACCACGATCGCTTGGGCCAAAGACAGATGGTCGTAGAGGCGCTCTTTCTCAAGGCGTTACATACGTTTACAATTTATTAGGTATTAGAGAAGGGTGAAAACATCCCCGTGCTTCCCCCGATGGTTTTAAACTGTTAATAAATTGAAAACCCCATACGTACCTACGTAGTTATGCGCCCGTACATAGGTGTTTTTTTGTAGGTAATTATAGAATTCGATTCGTGATTCGATTCTTCGTACCACAGAGTACAAAAAGGCGCATTAGATAGCACAGTAATATGAGTAACAAAAATATCAGATCACTTTATTTCACAATTGGTATTTTTTGTATTTTTATTTTTTTTAGAATCGCAATCAAAAGCCTATACAAATCATGCATCTCAAAAAATGTATACAATGTGATTGCATCGCAGTCAGATACTCAACAAAGATATTATTATCCCGAAAGAGGAAAGTAATCCCAGAATGGCGGCGCCTCAAATATAACCGCACAACAGAACGACATGAAAATCTCAATGTATTTGAAGAGTGAAAACAAACAATTGCTTAAATTAAGTCTCGTCTCCGTGTTAAGCCGTCGCCTCGGCTCGGAATGCGGGGATAAACGTCGGTTAATCCCTCCCGAGCCCTCTCTGTCCCTCCGAGGGCAAGTTAATATTTTATTGAAAAACCTTCTTAGCAACCGTTCGGATATGTCGGAGACAATGGCGGACTGTGGCTGTCAAAGTTTATGATGTGGGCGTACGACTGACACAGTGATTCAGAAGATATTGGACCAAATATATGTATTGATTTGCAACAAAACATGATACAATAAACGTGCATCTTATGCAACAGTATCCCAATTTTCTTTTAATGTAATAATTGGCATACCGTGAACAAAAACATCGTGCCGAAAACCCGGACCAAACCAGTAACATAGTACGGTCATCAATGGCCGTCATTCTCTTTTGTTTTGCAGAACGACTATTACAAGTGGATATTATAAATTCAAGCACTTACATACTTTGTAAGTGTCCACATTCACCTTGTCACTGGCGATTTTAAATAAGTTGTGAAGAGTGTAAGTGTTTAGAGATTACTACAAGAGCATTAGCTGTGGGACTGTTCCAAACTTTATTATTTACATACGTAGTTTTATATTCTGAATAGGGCAAAAACATATGGAGCTGAAAACTACGCTCGTGTACTACAAAATTTCGAAAGCATGTACTGTCACATACGCGTAGTAATATATCTGACGCTTCCAAATATGTAGAATGATAAAATAGTAAAAAATATACTGTTTTATGCAGTATCAGGACACTGTTTTAAAATGTGTGTATGTCAGATATTTAAAAACATCGAGAACTTTTTATTTAGTGTCGTTATTTTTAAAGTGATAACGATCTTTGTTTATTTATTTATTTACTCGTTGTTCCAATTTACTATATGATAAATTATGTTTTACAACATATTATATTACTTTTGTGATAATTATTCCCATTTAGTATTCTTATCTTGACCTGTTGAAGATCACTAACACACATACATATCCATGCATCCTCGAGTTTGTCCTCTACATAATCATGTTTTTTACACATTATAACATAAAACAGACAAACAGTGATCACAACAACAACTACATAAATAAATAGTGCTATTACAAAATGTTCAGAGCCACTGTCTTTGGCTTAAGCAGTGTTAGGTTTAATTGTATGTATGGCTTTTCTATAAGGAGATTACGGTTCGCAGAGAATGGCCGGGTACATCTGTGCGAATTGTGGGGACCTCTCATTTTGGAGAGTATCGCGCCTTTTGAGCTGCGAGGGCGAGCAGAGGCGACAGTTGTGTCAATAATAGTCTAAATCAACAAGATTTTCGCGGATGAGCAAAGACAAGCATAGTTAAAGTTTTTGTTATATAGTAGCGTAAAGATGTCTGGATATTACATGAATATTCTCTGACTGAATGCCCACAGTGTTGAACCGAAGGCAAAATATTGTGAAATCCTAATTAATCTTATAAATGCGAAAGTGAGTTTTTTTGTTGCTTTGTTTGTTTGTTACGCTTTCACACTAAAACGGTTGAACAGATTTGGATGAGATTCGATGGTGCATGGGTACACCATGACCTGAATTAGGACGTAGGATACTTTTATCCCAATGTTCCCACGGGATCGCGACTTATGCGAGTGATACCGCGGGGCTACTAAAATAAAATTATTTTCATAAGTCAGTTAATATTAAAACTAAAAAATATATACCTACTAAGGATTGACGACTCCATTACTGAATTGGTTGTGTAATTGGCTTTTTGCTTATTAAGTTGCCTTTTCGACTTCTACACTCAACAAAAAAATATAATAATGGATATTTAGAATTAGGTGTTTGTTTATAGGAAATTTGCATCTGTAAACGAACCTACGATACAAAAGAATTAGATACTTACTACTGTATTCTGTACATACAAAATCGATACATATTAAACACACGACTAAAGTTTCCAATGTCTTTCCCCCATAACCTTACCATAAATCTTCGTCCACATTTCTCCAAATCAAAGCGTCCTGTAAACCAAGGCGGCACTTTACAACGCCATCGATTCGAACCCGTGGACTCATGGGCTCATAAAAGGGAACTTCAACACTTGCGTCCCGCTATAAATCCCTCGCATCTATAGCTACGTGTGGAATCTGATCCTGTTGTGGTATAAGTACCGCTATGGACGGAAGTCATTGGAATACAGTGTATTCTGAATTAAATCTACGTTATGTTTAAAAGTTGGCCATAGACATTCCAGTGCCTCTTATGCGTTTGGAAAATACAAATCTCACAAATTCAATTCAACGATAATTTATTCTCGCTTCATAAAGCTGACTTACAGGTAATGTGTACAAAAAATGTCTCAGTTGTATTCCACCTTTGTGAGAGACTGGTGCCTGATATAGGTTTTTGGGAAAAACATGTGTTGCAGGTCACCAGGACCCCCCCCCCCTCCCCCACGGTTAGAATTAGCTTTTACAAAGATATCGTGCAAGACTCGAAGTTAAAAAATATGCATAACAAAAATAAAAACTAAGTAAGAGTTAAAACAATATGCATATAACAAATAAAAGTAGAAGTAATAACAATAAAAAATACCTACCTATAATTCTGCAGAGGTTATTGAGTCATGTTGTGAAACGATGTGTGAGTGAGTGTTTATCTTGTGTGAAAACAGTGTAAGACCAGTAGAGGGTGTATGTGAGTAATTCAGATGAGCAGAGTGCGAGTGAAGGTGACGTGTTGTGGAGTGAGTGCAGCGAGAGTGGATAATGTAGCTCCAAATACTGTTTTGTGTGAGAATCGAACTGGAGACGCGTAACAGTCACATGTTTAGCCACTGATTCAACCATGCCATAACCTTTAACCGTGTTTGTATACGTAACATCATAATATCACGCCTGTATATCGCGAAGGGTGGGGCAGAGGTGTGAATGAGGTGTTTGTGTATGTGTAGGAATATAAATAATTATTTTATTTTATGAAATCCTTTACTGTGACTGAAACCTGATTACCGGTAGGTACTTGTTGTCCTATAGACTTGTTAGTTCCGAATAAACTTTTCTATTCCAAGATAAAATACCTTCATGATAACAATAAGGATAAACAGAGGTCCATACATAAATAAATAATACAACTTTGATGTATATTTTCATTATCTTGGAGTGTATAAGTTCTTGTTAAAGTAAAAGAAAATCTATGTTTCTTGCTTATCTTGTAAGTTGTGAGTTACAAGTGGGGAGAGTGATTTAGTAATGTGGACGAGATTTATTAGTTTGCAGTTTAGTTGTGCAGAATTGCAACCGTTGAGTTTATAATATTTTAACAGTGCTGCCGTTTGTCCTATCGCTATTTAAGTAATAGTTATGCAATTGTAGTTGTTCCGCTTGTGATACAGCATACCTAAGTCTAGTAAGCGAGTTTAAAGGGAACCTGTAACAGCATTAACTCGGGCAATTGTTTTCCAAATCAGAGTATTACAGAGAAAATATATTATTGCACTTTGCCAGCTCGTCGTCCACTCGTCTCAATACGATGTTTATACCCAACAACAGTAAAGCACTTCAGGGCATGAACCTAAAAAAAAGTGTCAGCATTTGTATGAGAACCACGTGAATGTACCGTGTTGCTACGTCGAAGAACAAAAGAGACACGTATAGAAGGTTGGCTCGAACAAATGTCGGTCGTGAATGCAGTCGTAAATATTGAATTCCTTTTTAGGGTTCCGTAGTAAACAAGGAACCCTTATAGTTTCACCATGTCCGTCTGTCTGTCTGTCTGTCTGTCCGTCCGTCTGTGTGACCGCGGATTAGCTCAAAGACGGTTAGTACTAGGAAGCTTTTAACTGATTTTTTTTATTAGATTTAAGTGTGTGTCCCCCCCTTCCTAGCTAAATGGTTGTGCTTGGACTTGTGAAAAAATTCACAGCAGTAGTATATATAACGAAATTAAAAGGAAAACTATCAGAGCTAAGTAGGCTGTACAGGTTAACGAGAGATAATCAACCAACTTAAATTTTCAGTTTGAAAAACATGAACCTCTCTTATCTCCCATACATTCCGTATGGGAGAACACGTTTTTCAACTACAATGTTAAGTTTATTCCTGGGATAAATTTCATCCCAACTATGGAACCCTTCATTTTGAGTGGTCCGACACGCACTTGGCCGGTTTTTATTTCCAATTGATGTTATGTTCACAAAAACGAATATTCTTTTCAATGATTTCAGATTGACTATTAAGTGATAGGTATTGAAAAAGTCCTAAAAATGTTTAAAGCTTTCGACATTTGCAAACTGAACGTTATGTGTGAATATTAAAGTGGTTTTTCCAAAAACATATTATCTGCTTCGAAACTAAATCGCGAACGGAATGTAGACGCGGTTTGTGTGTGTGCGTTTCCCATGTTGTATGAAACTGACCTTCTGTACTTACTCTGTCTTTTGGAGTTACTGTCGAAGGTGCCTCCGTTCACACTTCGTTACAGTGCTGAGAGCTGCATAGCTTGAGTTTAATTCAGTATTCACGAGATACTTAGGTAGGTATGTCATAATCTACAAAGCCTCTCGAAACTTTCTAAAAATGTGGCGTTTGAGGGGTGAGCTTGACTTTTGACGTCATATATTTGTAAAGCTAAGCAAAGTTAAAGTTGTAATCAAACGATGAAGTTAAACTGAAGTTTTATTGTAACATAGAGTTATGGTAATTATCATGGTTAAGGTCATATTGACGAGGTGAGTCAACAACATAAGAGGTAAGGCAGTCGAGAAGATGAAAGATGACCCAAAATAGGTAAATTAAGCGAGGAATGTTGTAAAAAAGTAATCGGCCAAAACAACTTTTCGTTGTTCATGACGTTAAATAATGATTGGTCTCTAAATTACCATAAAAAATTCAATGTTATTTTGATGCATAATAGAGTTTTGTTTCTTTTAATGCACCGGAAACTGAACAATCCAATGTTATTATCATCAACCCTCATATCAATCAAAACTTCTTCCAACACTGCACTTAATAAAACTGTTCATAACCCCTTACCACATAGCAATATAACCACAAGTATACCACACATATATTTTATGCACCCTATTCACGATATATAGCAATTTAACGGCTGCATCGTAGTCGCCTTCCAATTTATTGAACTTGTCCGTCTGAAGGAAAGGGTCTTAAAGTTCCAGCGGCTCGCCGGCTCTCAGACAGTGGGAAGATTATAGAGCTGGTATATATAAGGCTTATTGGGTTTGGAAGAGGAAAAGACAAGTTTAAGGGTGCGTAAAACTTCAACTAAGTATCTTTGTTTTCTTGCAACAGCATGCATCAATAACCATAATTAACGAACGATTTTCCATGAAGATTGTGTTGTTAAAAGTCACATTATATCTACACTAGATTGAAATCTGAATGATCTGAATCAAATTCAAATTTTATGAACCCCCAAAAGCCTCAAATCGTTTACATGTCATTATGAAATTAGTGATTTTGATTTAGAAGAAATTCAAGTAGCTGCAGCTATTACTCCGTATAAATTCAACCAGAAAAAGCCTTATTTTTTTTATCGAGAATTCCGTTCACTTCCAAAACGACAATACCAACTTATTCTCACCCACAACTCTATACAGTTCCTTGGGCCACTCGCCCTCAGTCACACACTATCACCGCGCGGTATTAAGCCCGCACTTCTTCTACTCTCCACTTATCAGCCCCTGTTTATTGCTACAAGACGCCATTATCGACCAACATCGAGATCGTAGGAACTCCGCCATCCGCCAGCTAATTTTACGAGATTTACAGGGGTTCCGAAGAAATCCTGAAAAGTCCGGAATCGGAAGATGCGTAGCGATAAAATTTTATTGTAAGGTAGGCTTTTTTGGGGTTTTTGAATTGTCTTTGAGAGTGGAATAAGGCCTAAAGACTGGTTGAAGTGGTTGTAAAAATAATATCAGCAAAATGTAAGGGTAATTTTCTCGTGCCCGTTTTGGTTTTAGTTTAGAACTCAAAAAAAAGTATTTAATTGACAACATTTTAAAGCTATAGTAAATGCCACTATTGAATGTAACTATTGAATAACGATAGGCGATGGCCACATTTTAAAGGACTAGTCCAATTTGGCAATGGCTGCATATCAATGATAAAAAAAGTTCATTTTTTTTTTTGGTAGTTATTTGGTGTTATTTCGCTTTTAAATTATGAAAAACATAAGGAATTCACAAAATACAAAGATCGTTAGACTTACGTCTAAAGCCATCAAAGCCACGAATAATCATTTAGGACCATTTCCTCCTCACCTACTTACCAAGCTTATACATTCGTCCATGTACCAATCTATACCGAAATATACCACACACCACAATCGCTATACCTACATAGAACCACCAGACTCCACAAATTCCCCACACATCTACATTAAGCCTAACCTCGGCCGTATATTCACGGTATCTCCGCTAGGTAGGGAGGCAGCATACATTAGTCAAGAGCCACTGACATCTCTGCCACTCCCACGAAGATACGACGCGTTTTGTTAACGACATTTGAGAAAAGAACTCCTTCTTTGGACCGTAGAATTTCGGTGACTAGGTATAATATTGGACTTTGGTTGCCTTTCAATTTTTAATTAAATACTGGACCTCAAGTATAGACTTGCTACGAGTCACGAAATTGCTACGATTTAGCTACGAATTGCTACGGGTCCTCTACACAGTTGCTACGAACTTAATTCTAACAAGGAAGCAAGCTTTGTTTTACAGATTGTGTCTTATTATTTTCAGTAGAAACGTTCATGAAGATGATCCCAAATGTCAGGTTTTTTTTATTCATTGTCTTGATTGAACCTCCATTTTAATTACCGTGTTGTTCATTTTCACTCAAAATGACAACTACATTATTTTTTCTACCTATTTACCTTTAAATAATAACCTAGATATCGACTTAAAACCTCACAGATTCACCGCAAACAAAATAATTGGGTAGCACAATAGCTATTAGGAAAGTAAATTATCTCTAAGAATGGAGTGACAGTGGTTCTGACACGGCGAGTGGTGGGAAAATTGCGTGCCGTCTTTGTGTAAAGAATAATACGCTTTATGCACGCTGGTGGTAATATAACGCTGTTTCTTGTACTTATTGGGGCGTTGTGTTGGTATGTGGTAATTTGATGACGGGTTTAATAATTATATTTTTGGGGTTCCGTACCTCAAAAGGAAAAAACGGAACCCTTATAGGATCACTCGTGTGTCTGTCTGTCCGTCTATCACAGTCAATTTTCTCCGAATCTAATGGACCGATTATGTTGAAATTTGGTACACATATGTATTACTGTAACCCAAACACGGAGTGTAATGTAAATAAATGAATTTTGAATATGGGGGTCACTTTTGGAGGAAAATAAGTTTTGAAAACTGTACCGTGTGACATATCAAATGAAAAGGCTTGTTTCGAGGATGTCAAATCTGTTTTTTTAATAATTTTAAATAAACATATTTAAGGAATAGATGAAAAATTACCAGACCAGACCCTTATCTCCGAAACTACTGAGCCTAAAATTTTGATTGAATAATTCTTTACTCATAGATTACAGGAAAACTTATAAGAAGTCTTAAGATAACATGGTAAATCTCTCAATATTGTGCGTAAAAACTTACGCAGTTCGAATGTTAAGTTTGTATTTGGGAAAAATTCATCCCAACTACGGAACGCTTCATCGTGCGTGGTCCGACTCGCACTCGGCCAGTTTTTTTTTAAATAATATAAGTCAAACGTTACTAGTGTTTCTGCTAACCCCTGTAGCTGAGTCTAACTGAGCTAAATCTGCTTTGCCAGAAGCGGATTCGCATGAATAATTGTGCAATAAGTGGGGCTTGAACACAGGGCATTTCGCTCTCGAGTACACTTTTTAACCGTTGGCCAATGTAGTGTAATTCTGAGATTCCAAAGGTTACAAGCTTCAAGGTCAGAAGCTTACACTAAAGAAAGAAAATACCACCTATACACTACCTCGGAGTCGTACAGCCTGAACAGACTGTTAATCAGATTTAAACAAATAAGCTAGCAAGCAAGTATGACAATTAAGATTATTTCTGGCTAGAATGAATGTAAAGAGACGCAAAATCTATGTAAGTGTGTCTGTTAAATGAGAAGAGTGTTTATGTCTGTCCATGTAGTTTCTATATTTATAATATCATCTAAAGATATAACATAAACTGGTTTCCTTGTAGACCTCGTGTCTAGACTATTTAAGGAGAACAATTGAACAGGAAATTGAAACAATCATTGGCTCTCACTGAACTGAGAGGCAATAGTCTATCGATGAGACTGTGCTTAAGACTCTCATGTAGTCTGTGCCTGATTGTTCAAAGTAACTTGATTTATAGCGAGCAATCCTTTATGCTCTAGGAATGGAAGGAATGCACTGGTTTGGGTGGTTGTTGTCACTAGATACACGTTTGACTACTGCGAGTAAATATGATTAAAGATTTTAATTAATGAAACTAAAAAGCACACTTTATCCTTCTCCAGGGAATGAGACAAAATAATCATTTTGCTGCTTTAGCTGTGGAAATGTAGGAAACAGTTGTTTGTTTATTTATGTTTTTAATATTGTATGAGCCACAAAAGGTACACAATTGTCTCTTGCTATAAAACAGCTATAAAACACCGACAAGTTACAACTACAATTTAATCAAAGAAAAAATCTGGAAATAATTAAGACTTTCCAAATAGACATAAAAACCAGACATCTTAATAATTACCTATCCTAAACCTAGCACACACAGCTAATCATTACTCTTCTTTTTGCCTCAGTCGGACAAAAACAAACAAGAAAGGCAAACGGTAGGGAGTCCACGCTGCGGGCGTAATCCGGACATACCGGCACTTGGTCCCGATTGATAAACATAGGGGAGCAAGGCTTATGGGCTAAGTTATGTGTTTGGTTTTTAAAGTAAACTCAGTTAAGATACTTAATGAAAAAAAACTAAAATAAACTTTTTATTCTGTGCGGATTCTATTTTCTATGGTAAACTATGGTAGATTCATGGTAAACTAAAGTTGCGCAGCATCGTTACTGCAACACATTTTGTATTTCTAGAAAGATGTTTTGTTCAACAACGAGCTGGTTTGCCAGAAACTTGAAATCGTCTTTCTACAACATTATTGCACAGCTTTGGTTTACCATGGATACATGTATGGCTTTACAAGATAACAAATGTAATCATTATAACTCCATTGCTTAAACTCTTTGAAGCATCTCCTAAGTTACTTAAAGATTAACTTGAGATACTCCCAAGAATCCCTTAAAGTTTATTTGGTCAAGACAAACATAAATGCATCTTGTGGGTGACCGCTGAGCAGACATAGAACGAACAAGCTATTGCAGCCGGAAGGGCTAGTTTTACAGATTTATTTTCGATTTAAAGGTAAACAATCAGTACAGCGTTTATTCTAACTAAATACTGCACAGCTTGCGATCTAAGCCACATGGTAATTGAATAATATTAGTTGCAAATTGCAAAATAGTATAAGTCATTTTTATCAACACCCAATTCAAGAATGCCTACATCGTGCAAATTGCTCCGTATTTGTCTAAAAATAAACGCTAGGGTAACCACAGTGTGCCAACGTAATCCGGACAGACTGGCAGTCGGGTGTTCTCGATTGATAACATTTTTATTTGCCACTTAAATAGTGGGGAAACAAGGGTTGCGGATGAAGAGGATAATATCGGATCTTAGGACGTGAGTTAAGCCGACCCTGTGGAAAAAACAAGGAAATTTATATTTGTTTTTTCTCGGTTTTGGGGGTTTTTAGTAAGTTGTTTTGTTCAAAGAACCTTTGGAATGTAGGGATTGACATCAAGTGTTGTCTTGAGTGTGTTTTTGGGCGATTTCATTGAGGCCTAAATTGTTTATCCTTGTTTGTTTACACTAAACCGCACCAACGACAAGTCAATAAAGCAAGTCATTAGGTATGAACAAAGTCGTCACAAAGCATTGAATGAAAATTAAATACATGCAATAAAAAGTTTCAGTTCTAAAGTTTTCTACAATAAGAATAACATACCAAAGCTGATTATAGTTATAATTATTTTTTGTGTATGTATTACATGGCTTTCCCTACACATAAACTTGACTTACATCTAATAAAAACACTTATTCACACAAAACTAAACAAAAACACATAATGACGAAACAACGAAAAAATAAAAAATTATAAAGCAAAAAAATCACAGTTTTCCTGCAATCATTATATTTAATTACCTCACATGTCTGACGGTGCGTGAGCACATAATCAATCTCCTCCCTTGCCCCCCCCCATTTACCCTCCTTCCAGTGTAAACCGAAGCAAAACAACGCGACCCAGCCAACGGTGAAAATTTCTTATTGAGACTTATCCGTGGAAACAATTTAATTATGGTGGTTCTACTTTTTGTTAAGATTTTTGTGAGGCGGACTTTAAGAAAGTGGAGAAAAAGAATTTTTAATCTTGATCTGAGAACTTTAAAAGGCTAGTCAGTCGATGGATGGAAAATTGGTCTGAATGATTGGCTGGTAGGTAATAGGTACACAAGCTTCTTGTAGATAGAACTTTTAGGATAATTTTTTCATGGTTCTAATAATTATTTCGGATAGGTACTAAAAAGGAAATAAATGCCTGCCTGCCTGACTAGTCCAATTGTCTGGGGTTTGATTAAGATCCACCCACGGTACCTCAAAAAATGACCTTCAATTATCTACCGACCTGATAAAAATTATATAATAATATCGATTAAAAGTCAGTAACCCTTAATTAATTGGTTTTACGTGAGTATATTTTTAAGTACTTCTTTCTAAAATTAGGTTTTTCAATTCTCAAAACACTTTAATTACCAAAAAGCTATCTCCTAAAAGGCAATGGACATCAGGTTTTACAAAGGATTCAGCGTTCGTTCGGGCATGTATGCGGGATCCCACTCAGTAATATCAACCAATTGGTGGAAGCTAACATTTGTACAACATACATTGCGGGTTATGTTTCTTCATGTTAAAGTTCAGCGGTAAACAAAACAAGACATGGATGTAAAGAAAATGTTTTACTTCGCCAGGTTTAACGGTAGAAAGTTTGTGAATAGATTTCGAAACGGAAAAACATTTATTTCTGTGCTCAGACAAGCCGATAGTTTATGATAAATCGATATGTTATTTAAAATTAAAAGGCCATGTTTATTTTGTAGGATTTTCCAATTTATCCCGTCTGCTTCCCAAAGGGAATGGAATCTATGTGTCTGGTTGCTTCTTTTAAGTTATTTTGTTTCGGTTTGTGTTTCAGTTTGCTTTCAAATGCGGTTAAACTGAGGTCTGGGAATTCATGTTTATCTGAGAAATGGTTTCTTTTAATCATTTTAAATGAAATATTCATTTTTATAACACCTTAACTTTAGATAGTTGTTTTTGGGTTGTCTCTAAAAACTAGATGCGCATAAAGCATTTGTACGCATTACAGTATTCAAACGATATTTTAGTAAAATATCTTGCCGGTATTCCCTTCCTGTCGTAATACCTTAGGTTATTTCACTCATTCCACAACGTTCAGATTTATGTTAGATTAGCACGTCTACGTGTTTGAATGACATGAACTAAGATGTGTTTTGTTTTAGGCCGCACCTTTTTGTTTTAACCTATTTTGTCGCACTGCTGGGCAAAGGTCTCCCCCACACTCTTCCAGTCTTCCTTATTATGTGCCATATCCGGCCAATCGGTCAGGAATGAGTTCAACTCGTCACGCCAGCGCTTTTTAGGCCTGCATCGGTGGCGCCCACTGTGTGGCGATCGTGGCCCATCTGTTTTGATGCATGCTATAGGTGTGACCCGCCCAGTTTCATTTTAGTCTCGCAGACTTATCGCCAACATCAGCGATGCCTGTTTTGGAGCGTATTATGGTGTTGCGAATTTTGTCGGTGAATTTGATTTTTTAAATGCCACACCATCCATTGCTCTTTGGCAGACCTTTTTTTTTTTTTTTTTTTGGATGGGAAATCATCAAATGACTTCTCCCGCTCTGGGCAGAGCGAGAGGGTGTGTCAGACTTTTACTGACTAAAACCCACCCGTGTTCCTTCCGTTGCCTGTGTGCCGGGGCCGCGATATCCCTTTCAGACAAACCCGCAACCCCAGCAGGCATTGGTCTTTCGACCCCGTCGGTTGGTGCTGACATCTCTTTGAGGCGCGCGTGGAACACAACGCGCCGTCGACACGGGCCTGGTCCTGATCGGACGGCGAGCTGCCCATTGCTCATCGTCCGCAGGCCCGCGCCTACGGTGGCCGGAAGTCGGCTCTTGACTCCCGACGCCCGGGGCGTCTCCTGCGGCGACTAGGGCCGCGAGGGCGTGCAGCTTGCATCTCCCTCGCGCGCCCCGCCTCCTCCTTCGCGAGCATAACTGCTTCGCAGAAGGAGGTGACGGCCTCCCATGCACTCTCGCGCCGAACCATGGCCTGAACCAGGGCCGGACGCGAGAGATCGCCGCCGCCGATCACCTCCGTGAGGACACGGCGGTGCTCCGCCCAAGCCGGGCAGACCTCCACCGTATGCTCCACCGTGTCCTCCGGGCGATCCACACAGTGGTGACACCCGGGCGTTTCCTCCCGCCTAATTCGGAACAGGAACCTCCCGAAACAACCGTGTCCGGTGAGGGCCTGCGTCAGGCGGAAGGTGAGGACGCCATGGCGCCTCTCAAGCCACTCCTCAAAGAGGAGACTTATCGCCGCAATTGTGGCGTGCCCAGCGCTGGGTTGCGACAATCGCACACTCCATGCCGCCATGAGATCCCGCCGGACTCTTTGGCAGACCTTGAGTTTGGACTTCTGAGCCTCGGTTAAAGACCAAGTCTGAGCGCCATAGGTTAGGATAGACAGTACACATATGTCGACGAGCTTGCCGCACCTATTGATGGTTATTATGTTGTATAGCAACTAAGAAGTTGTTAGTTGTGTTCGAATGGGATTACAATAGCGACGCTACATTGATGAGTAAAAAAATCCTCGACCGTGCTGACTGCCAAAGTACACAGTCCCTTAGATGTTCAAGTTACGAATTAAATGCCGATAAATTGCAGTTTGATAAGGGATTTGTGTTTTATAAATCTCTATATCTAGTAGCCAGAACTTCTTTGAAAAAAGACTGAACAAAAAATTGGTCCTTGAAGCTGATACAAGCGTCTTTAACAACATTCCACTGTTGACAGTCAGCATAAATTCTAATCTCTGCCGACAAACTCTCTTACCACCGATCTATCCACCCTGTCCTCCACATGTGACTGCCATCCCACCATCCCCCCTAACCCATCTTAGATCAATTCACCTCACAACGATCGCTGCATTTAATTTGACGCGACATACTAAAGGACGTACCCACGTACATTTGTCAGCCATGACTGTTAGGCAATTTAGAAATGAATTAAACAAACTTGGTCTGTATGTATATGTGGTGTAAGGTTAGAAATAGCGTGTTCTTTTCAGTGTGAAGTTATAATTTCGATTGCTAACTGTACGCTTAGAACATCTGTTGTATGTTAATGTTATGTGAGGTGGAATTATATTTATGTTAGAGTAAAGTATGGATAATGGTTTTAGGTGAGCGTTTTGTAAGCAAAAATGGTATCTACTTTCACTTATATTTTCGAGCGTTAATGTTTACATACTTTTCCCAAAATAATACAAAACATAAAACATGAGAATATGGTGCAGATAAATACTGACTGCCTCGTTGGGCTTGAAGGTCGCAAGTGTTACTGCTGAGTGTGAGGTCCCGGGTTCTATTCCCGGGTCGAGCAGTGTTATTGGGTTTTCCATCTGAAATTTGTCAGTAGCAGCCCGGACTCTGGATTTGTGTCATGGCAATAGGCTTGCCCCCTATTACATAGGACTTAAATATAACTTGCGAATTGAGGGTGTACCTACTATACGTAAGCCTCTGCCTAACCCACGAAATAAAGGCGTGATGTTATGTGCAATACTGAAGGTACACTACCCTACCCAGGTAATCGATCCTAGAGGGCAAAATTCATGTACTTACAGTGCAATATTCTATCCCTTGCTCATTTTCGACGTGTTCTAACTTCTACGCGCCATGACTTTGGGTTTTTGATCCACAGACAAGGTTAACAAGTTGTTAATGATTTTCTAATTATTTTAATAACAGTTATAATCAAACGCTATAATCTGCTTGGGACTAGAATAATTATGGCATCTAGGACTTCTCTAGACTTTATTTTTCACATACTTGGTCCTTTACTAAAACAAAATTATAGAAGACAAAAGAACTCAGTATAAATGTTTACCAGAACCTAGTTTCATGTTTTATATTTTTCTACATACCTAATACTGTTCCTTCCTCACAAAGTTAGCACAAGTATCCTCGGTTATCCTACTGTAGCCACATTTCGTAGTTCACACAGCTACAGACTACATTTCTCCATTCAGGACTATCCAGGCATTCCCGTTTAGAATTTATGCTTAAAATGTGGCTTCACCTGCGATTTTATCCCTTTCTCTTTGATGTTAGTATGTATTTGAAAGCTGGTAGATAAGTATGTACAATAACAAAATACATGCGTACAGTAGAACAAGCTATATGATATGCAGGCAAAAAAAAACATCTGTCCCCTATCTACATACATAAACTACTTCCTTACATTCTCTTTCTGCTTCATTACATTCACATATCTTTCCACTACAAAAAGTTATTACGAACTAAATAAACATTGGCTGGCTGATATTTATTTTTATTGAGTGCGTAATAACTTTTTAATGCATGTGTGATATAATAGTAGTTTATGAAACTGTTGCATAAAGAGGGGTATTAAAATACGAGAGTGTGTATAATATTACCACACGACTGTTTTAATATCTTTTTATGTGCAGTTTCATACACTACTTTATTTACTCTCATACATTGGGACTAAACCTACTAAATAAAAGATCAAAGTTTCAGATCAAGAATAAAGAAATCCCACGAAATTCAGTTCAAGTTCACGTTTGACGTGCGCCTGCACCAGCACATCACCGCGCATGCGCTAGAGCGGTGCTGCTGTCCCCCGCTAATGTTCCATTACAAAAGTTGATAGAAACTCCTGGTTGATATTAACTTCTTGGATTTGCCATCTAGGTATCGTAATAGACAAAAATTTGTTTTATAACATTATCTTGTTAGAGAAAAAGTGTTTTATTATGATTCTATTTTTAAATTTCGGTATATTGGTTATAAAGTATGTCAATATAAACTCGATTTGAAGTTTATAATTCGAATATATGGGAGTAGCTAAAAGAATTTACTAGTTTACAAGTTGGCCTGTATACCGAATAGCTTGTTCGACAGTACAAATTACGAAGTGAACACTTGATTTATTGTGTCAGTTAGTAAACAGACTGATGAACAAACGAATGGAAAGTGCTTCAAATCAAATAATTATTTATAGACACAATAGGTTAACGCCAGCTTTGGACTTCTACAGCATAGCATAATCAGTCTATAATGTTCCCACTACTGGGACACAGGTCTCCTCTCTGTGAGGGAGTGGGCTGTAATCTACCACGCGGGCCCAGTGCGGGTTGGAAGATGTCACTTCTCTTCGAATGTTTAGTTCTAGGACATTCCGGTTTCCTCACGATGTTTTCCTTCACCTTATTAAGAGCAGCGGTGGTGAAATTATTTACACAAAGTAAAGCCCCTGCCTGGGTTCGAACCTGCGACCTACATCTCGTAAGTCGGGGTAGTTATAACGCCAATGGTTAAAGCCATGTATTACAGAGCTAGGCAAGCCTAAATATTGAGATTTTTTCATGACGATGACAACCACGAAAGTGATGTCTCTTTAGTTCAGTCTTAAGTACGACAGTACTAATTTCCTTTGTAACAAATATCATAATTATTTTCCCCTGCCAACGCAAGTGACTTATGGTATTTAACACTAAATATTCCGTAGGCGTAAGGTAGATACAGTGTAGGCGATGAGACACAAACAATAGAGCCAGTAGGCGAAGCTTATAATACCTACTCACCCGTAAATATTTTACCGAACAATCCTTTATTTTCACAATGACTTTAAATTGCCTCAACACTTAACAGTGATCTAATAACGTTACACAAAGTGAAACAATTCTTGCTGAACAATAACACTGAAAGTGAATCGTGGAACAATGGTTGGATCTATAGCAGGACGCTATAGAACTTAAATAGAATATTCATTACGACTGTACCTTTAAAATGGTGTCTGAAGGGAAATCATTAGCATTTCCCTACAGTAGGATGGGCCTCTCCTAAAGTCTTTAGGGATGGGACATCCTCTGTAGTCGGTTGTAATTTTTTTAAATATTATTTTTAGTATGTTGTATTATGTTTAATCCTAAGTCAAACTATATGTACCTCATTAATTTAATTTGTATACAGTTCATTCGATTTAGCATACATGAATGAATACCAGAGAATGATAATTTTACAGTAGCTCCTATCTATCCTACCCTAACATCTACATCAATTACACAGAGCTCCATTTTATGTCAAAATTAAAATTACAATTCAAGTCATAAACCAATTATTTTCCCTTCTAAAATTTTAATAAGTCTATCTATCGACATAGATTCGCCTCCCTACCTTACCCCATACAGCCTGTAATTGCGCGGCCACATTTTGGGGGTAGGAACACATAAATTACACCTTTTATTCATTCCCGATTGCTAGTGTTATTGCTATCATTAACCACCCGCATTAGCTATACTACTATGTATTGAAATATTACCTTTATTAATGAAATGTGTTATATCTTGGGCACGTGGAAGAGCTATGTGGTTTGGTTATAACACGTGTATGTTAGGGCCTTCTATCTTTGTTTCTTGTTTGGGTGAAAAAATATAAGGTTATGTTTCTGGTTTTTAATCATATTTACTTTTCATCGAACAATTTCTCAGACAATGTTACAAATATCTGTCTATTATATGTAGCACTATAGGTATAGTGAACCATTTAAAGGCAAGGTTTAAAGGTCAAAGATACATTGGGTAAGTCTCAACTTATTTGACTAGTATCAATAATTTGAATTGTTCATTAATGGGGCCGCAGGAATCGGCTGAATGCGACAAGAACTGGTCGAAGTGGCGGTGCTTGGGGAGGACTACGAGTATGTCCAGCAGAGGACGTATTTCGTCTGAAATGATAATTATGATGAATAGGGCAGAAATCTTAAATCCTTTAATAATAAACAGCAGACCAAACGAAATAGAAAGTAAAGTTTATGTCCTAATGACTGGACTGGACTGGACTGGCCTTTGTCCGGGAGTGGCACAACGAAGGCTAACAATAAAAAAATTACAATGGGTAATACTTATCAATCATCAACAGACTATTAACCTTCCGTATAATAATCACAGAAACAATTAAAAAGTCATTGTGTCTGCGTGGATCCACGTTCTGGTTCCGCATAAGAAGGGCTAAAAGGTCAAAGTTACAAAAATATTTATCTAAAAATAGATTAAACTTTGTCTTTCAATAAGACATTGTGGAAATGTTATCGTAACACCTATTACTTCAGCTTCCTCTTGGCACTTCGCAAGATGACAAGCAAATAACAGGCAATGTTTTTCTTCCATTATCCGTGGAAATTAATTCCTCTGTGTGCATGGAAGTACTACTAAAATAAACTGTAGGTAGTAGAGATGGGACTATGTTATGAATTATATCGAGAATTAGATGTCATGAATAATTTTGACGACACCTTCTAAAGCATCACCAACAACAGAACTAATATTTTTTTTTATTCAAAGTCATAGTCTAAGTATTTTATTTGTTGAACGTAGGTATTATGGTACATGGTATAAAATATGCGTTGTATCACTATGTTTTGCCTTGCAAGGCGTACAAATTAGGCGTAAAAAACTACAAACTAAATAAAACTATTTGAAACAAGTAACGTCGTAAACAAGACAGAATAACAAGTGGATCGGACATTTATTTTATTTTATACTTCTATCTTCTAAATACTCATTGATAGAGTAGTAAGCCTTTCAATCAAGAATTTTTTAAGTTGCGATTTAAAATGGTTTATGTTGGTCATGCTTTTTAAAATTTTTGGTAGTTTATTGTAAATCTTTGGACCCATGCCGAGACAACTCTTTGAGAAAAGTGCAGTATTGTGTTTTTTTGATTTTAGTGTGCTTTGGTGACGTCTAGTACTAAGTTTTTCAAATTTAGACAGATTCTCCTTAACAAATATTGAAACTTCATAAATATAGAGGGATGGAAGCGTAAGTATTTATAAACTAACGAAAAATGGTTTGCAACTTTCGGTGGTTTTTAACAAACATATGGCTCGAAGACATTGTTTTTGGGCCTTAAATGCCATTTCTCTATTGGTAGAGTTGCCCCAAAATATTATGCCGTAACGAAGAGTTGTGGAGATATATGCATGATATGCAGTAAGGACAGTATTACGATTTGCAACCTTATTCAAATTGTGTAAAGCATAGCAAAATTGATGATTTTTTTTATCATAGTCTCCGTGTGTGTTTTCCATGTCATGTTTTCGTCTAGCCAAATACCTAGAAATTTGGTTCGTTCCGTTTTAATAATCTTATTTTGGTCATAATTAAAGTCAAGAATTTTAGGATTAGTTCTTTGTTTAAATGTCATTATTTGAGTTTTATTAAAATTAATCTGTAAGTTGTTATTATTTAGCCATTGAATTATTAGACTTAAGCTACTGCGTAGGTCATTTTCATATTAGTCACTATTTTTACCAGAAAATACTATAGTACAGCCATCAGCAAATAGGGTCATAGGATGTGGTATGGATTTTGGAAGGTCATTTATATAGCATAAAAATAATAAAGGGCCAAGCACAGTTCCCTGAGGCCAACCACAGTAAATTTGTCTCTCACTCGATTGATAATTAATTTCAGTTTTAGTTTGAACATCGATTGCTGAAATACTAATTACCTGTTTTCTGCCAGTAAGGTATGACTTCAAAACCTATAAATTTTGTGGAGTGACGAAAATATGATAATTTTAAAACATAAACATACTCAGTGAAATATAATTGTTATCACGTAGATAATCGTGTCACACGTAACTAAAAATAGTACACTATTTTGGCTACCGCTCAGCAAAAACAATTTCGTAGCAAGGCAGCTCGATATCAAACTGTCAATCAAAGCTGACAGACGCTGTCCTGGCTTGCAAAAACTACAGCCTGCAAATACTCCTTTATTTGTCAGATTGGCGTCGAAGCCAATATACAATATTGTTCCTTCACTCCAGAATATAAATGTCGGTGAAAACTCTCTCCCCATCTAAAATAGGGGTGGCTAAATAACCGTGAAGCGTGGGTAAAGGGTGCAGGCTGCTGTCCGGTAATACGGTTTTTGACGGACTCGCCCATTGAAATAAACGTAGTTTTACGAGATTTACAAGGTAATCTAATTTGTGTAGACTCTGGGTTTATGATCTTTATTATTTAGGCACTCACATGTTGAAATAGAAAAACATAAACTGAAAAGAACATCAATATCGATAGAGACAAGAAAGTAGTGTAGGACGACCCTAAAAAATAGAATGCTGTGCACCGCTCAACCACACATCATTATTACAGACACGACGTTCCACAAATTCGAGATGGTCTTAAACGCTTATAATTTACCAATATTTTATATTATAGTTTCGGAATGCCTTACCGCAGAAATTGTGTTGAAGGTGTAACCAAATACAAAACAAGTTTACAATGAGTTTAAAACGCAAAGGAAAAAATTCAGTTTGATGGATTATTTAATTATTCATTATTTAGATTACAAAATAATCAACACATAAATAAAAAAATCTGTATCAGCAACATCGATATCTACGCAGATCACTAATGCCCCTCCCTCGTGATATAAAGCTGTAGTACACTGCATGCTTCGTTACCCCACAGTCACGTTACGTAGACTGCGAGCGATTCGCTAATTCTTGCGTGCGTTTACCTTGGCCTGTACTTGTGTATCTCCGCTTTATTTCTGGTAAATAAGGCAGATCGTGGATGCCTTGTTTTTTGAGACAGTAACATTACCTAGAGGAGCAGAAACTTGAAGCTGTTTTAGAGGCCACAGAGTAAATAAAATAGTTCATTGTGGTCCAATGTTGGCTCGATGAGCGCAGTTCCTGAGAAATAATAGTTACTCCATATCGTTGATACCATGACACACACTATAAATAATTTGTGTATGTTGTACATACCTAGTACCTATAGTAACGTCGAGTATCCGGGCTTGCGAGTTAGGGAATTAGGTACTATCTCTGTGGACTACAATTTTGTGATAAAAGGAGAATAAATAAACGTTTCTTTTTCGCATAACTTAACTAATTGTTTTGTTTTTAGCAGCAGCTAATTGATTTTCCTACCATTACGAATTTTCCTATCACAAATAATTATATACAGGGTTTAAAGTTTCCCTTTACCGACAATAACTGTTCCGCTGTATACAAGAATTCTTTCAGTAAAAGTTAACAGCGTTTTACAGCGTCAAAGTTATGATAACCACACGCTTCGTTAGCTCACAATCCCAGCTCGTAGACCGACTTGTTTTTACGTTATGTTGTAAACCAGCTTAGATACTATGAAACGAGATATTTTACTTAGTATGGTGTTAAGTGGAATAGGGCAATAATGGACGGCGATGGGTTACTGTTATAGCAATTTTTTTTTGGTCCCTGGTCCAAATCTTCTGTCTTTCTTTCTTTTTTAAACGTGTTAAATCATCATAAGCATACGTAGAAATAATACCAAAACACAGGTCGAATAAAAAGCTTTAATACAAGACATTTATTTCTAGAACATTTGATAGGACTTTCTAATATCCTTATCCTAAAAATTTAAAACAAAATCCCCCGCGGCGTCTGTCTGTCTGAACGTGATAAACTCAAAAACTACCGAACCGATTTTCAAACGGTTCTCACCAATGAACGGAATAATTCATGATGAAGGTTTTAATGTATAATTTATTAAGGTGTTATGTAAATTGACTGAAATGTGACGATTATTGTTGAGGATGTCGGAAAAAGTCATGCCGACTGGGAGCTTTACTGGCGTATGCCGCGTAAACCATGGGAAATAAAAAAATAGTTCTACAGGATTGTATATCTTAAAAAGTTCAACAAAAAAGTGCAGAATAGCATATGTCTATCTTCTAAGGATGACACAAAAACCATTTTTCATCATTCATGATTTGATAAAAATTTCATTGTTATTTCGGAACCTATTTGACCGGTATTATATTAATCCTTATCCAATAAAATATGTTATTTAAATTGAGCATTTAATTTAGATGACATCATATAATTTAATTTAATAGTTAAAAAGATATCACGAATTAAATTTACGCGTAACAAAGTAGTTTGGTTGACGGCAACGCGGGTCAGTCAATAACCTTTTCCTCGGCTATTAGGTATGTAATCCCGGAAGTACGTTCCAGTTGGATATTTTCCAACATCCACGGGTGCAAAGCTAGTATAGAACATTCTAAAGACAGATTTTCAGACATCTTGATAGATTTTATTCTGAATCTCAGAAAATGCTGATTATTCTGAACATACTGCATTAATTTCAATACAGATTAAAAGCTACAAGCCAGAATATAACCAAAACAGTAGATAATTTTATCAGTACGCAAATTATGTGCTACACATAAATCTACTCCATAATTCAATAAAGCGTCATTATTTCATAAACCTGTCCAAATGACTGGCTGCGTATCAAATAACGCCGTCCCTGCGGCCACAGAGTGAGAGTTGCAGTAATGCAATCAGAGGGTAGGCTGGCGTACCCCTCGTACGTCATACGTATATGGGTAGATTGGTAGACTGCTACTTTGTTATTCTGTGGTAGTGTAGATGATTTTATGTTGGGTTATAAGAAGATGGCACGATATTTATTGTTCCTTGAAATTATTGGAATCTTGCAGAGAAATAAGTTATTTTCTGGGATACTACATTGAAAGGTCAGGCGTATTCCTAATGACTTTAGGGATGAGAAGAAATTAATTATATAATTTTTTTACTGTAAATTAAACCAAGCAAAAAATCGCTTAAAATACTGACTATTTTTTAAGCGATTCTGTCCGTCCGTGTGGATATTGTGTGGTGAGCCAGTTGAGAACAAAATTTTACAACAAAGCAGTTTCGGCCAGTCTACATCGTAAATTGAAAGACTATCACACATTCTAAACCGAGCAATATCCATCGCAGTCAGGCCACAGGCAGATTGCAGTAATCCAATCAGGGCAGCTGCCCACAATTTGCGGGTAACTGATGCCCGCACTCCAATGTGTTGCCCGCCAGTATTGAATGTGCCCCGTTTTGATATTCTGCCCTTTTGATTGTACTATACTTACGAAGTAACGTGGAGCTGGTTAATGCGTAGATGGGTGGTGTTTTTTCATTTATTCAATGTAGTTGGGACAAGCATATAGCCCATCTGATCGTTAGCGGATAAAAATGCACTAAAAAGTTTCCTTTTAGAATGTTTCCTATTGAATTGATGTCGTTACCCACTCTTACAAAAGGTTAGCTGTGATTTTAAGTTTTTATTTATAATAATAATAATATTATAATTTATTTAGGAACATTAAGGTTTTTTAGTACAAGAGGGACTTACAAATTTTAATCCAAGATTCTCATATTATTCTTAGTCAATCTCAAACGAAGCCCGGCATCATTTCTTTCATGTAATGTTCATTTAATTCTAGAACAATTTAGAGAAAAGGCCGTTACTATACCTTAATTTATCCATCTTCTTCCCACAGCCAAAACTATTCAACCTTCGTATAGAGAAAACAAACAACACACAATAAACCGAATAAATCAAGTTAACAAACCCTTTAGTAAAACCTATAGGTTCCCGTAACAATACAACGGCAAGCACACACGATCTACGGCAATTTGCGACGCGACGCTACACAGTCCCGACGCAACACAGACGCGACGCAACACAGTCCCGACGCAACACAGACGCGACGCAACACAGTCGCGCGACCAATAGATCGCAATCTAGACGAACAGCGCCAGATTAATCGTTTTTGTACACCGAGCTTTATTGCACTGGAGGAGAATTGAGCTTTTTATTTTTTTACGATACTAGTTTTTTGTTTCGATGTAAGACGGAAGACTAAAGGAGGACATCGACATTGGATAATGTCCGTATTCTATTTCAGTAGTAGTTCAGTATATTTTTTCTTTTTCTTATTAGTTAACTTGCTACGAGGCTACTGCGTCTCTCGAGGAATATTTGTATCAAAATAATTAGGTACTAAGGTACTTTCTTCTTGATGCTCTAAGGTTTCGATTGTTTGTTTGTTTTAGAAAGGACCAGAAATTAGTCAAAATACCTATTGGAAGTGTTGAGAAACTTGAGGATTTGTTGTCTAATAGGTGATAAGTTTACATTGCTTTGCCAAATACATTTAAAACGAAGCTAAGGAACTTCGTGTGTCCGATCCATTAAAAATGTTTTTTTAAACATTATCAAAACTGGCTTTTCAAAGATTATAAAGATCATATAACCTCGTTACTGTTACGAATGTTACACACGCGGTTTTATATTTTTTCATGCCTCGCAATAAATTACCGCATCCATCTCTTTCGAATTCCTGGTCCCACCGCAACACAGTAGTCGTTACAGAGCCTGCAGTAATTAGGACCATACTCGTTCTCGTGTCAATTCACTAACTACATAAACTCGTGATATTTGACGAATAAGTTGGCACGGTCAACATAAAAAGTCGATTATCGACTTCAGCTTCCTTAATCATTACTAATGAAGCTGGAAATTCAGATATTTTGAGATAATACAAACTCTTAGCTAATAATAATGAAATGCAGGCAACTATCGAATAATTTTGGGTTTATTTAGATCGTATTAATATGTAAAAATAACAGAGAGGGTAACGCAGATTGGGGCATACCGCCGAAACGCAACGCATCGCAAGTCCTTCATTATTTTCGTACATTTTCTATAAACCAACGCACACTACACGACTGGCGGCACCGCACTTTTCCGTACGAAAATGCGTTGCGCTGCGGCCCGTTGCGGCTTTAATGTGCGCTTGATTCTAATCTCACAACAAACTCAATTATATGTTGTTGTTTGTAGGTAAATTTTAATGATTGTTTTCATAATTGTCATTCGAAATGTTTGTATTAAGTAGATATTGTAATTCTGTTTATATAAATCAACTGAATTACATACATTATAGCGAATAAATGATTTATATTCTATTCTCTTCTTGTTCTGTTGCTGACTGTACACAAACTTGTAATATTTGAAGAATATTGCAACTTCCTCTCTCCGGTAAGTTGGTAAAAGTAGTCTTAAGTCTTAAGTTGAAGACGATTAAGTGTTTCCCGCTGATAAGTTTGTTCAGTGATGTTGGAGCTTTGAGTCGCAAATGTTTGCTTTGCTAATATTATTTGGTCTTTAGATACTAATGGTGTCATTCGTGACGTTTTGTATGTTATTTTAAAAACGGGTAGGTTATATACAGGGTGGATTTTTGAGATGGGGCAGTAAGGACAGCTACCTTAAACTTTGTAGCTACAGGAAAAATGTCTTAAAAGACTGTCCTTAACATTTTGAAAGATGTCGATCTGCATTCACAGATTCTGAAAAAATTTACAAACAGCAAGAAAATGGGCAGTTCTCACAAAAAAATGTTTTGATGCCAATCGATCCTGTTTTTTATAAGGTTCAAAAAACTCTAGAGGACCAACTGAGGTTTGAGTACTAGAAAAGTCAGAAATCGCAAAAAACTTTTCCCATACATTTTGTAAGAAAGAAACTCCAACATACTTTATTATGATTATTTATGATAGACAAACTAGCCAAACAGAAACAAAAAATTTTAACTTCGAACGAATACGCGTTATAATTTTATTTACTCTATGAGCAAGATAGTTTGTTGCTTGTGTTTTCCGACGTTCTGAGAACCCTGTATATGTAGCAAAGGTACCTACAGGAGAATTAAGAAGAGTTGAATTTTTCAGTGGAGTTTACGGTTTAATAATAGGGTAGTTAGTGTAAGAATCATTCCACCAAGTAGCCCGGGAAGATTGCCATCATCTCAATCTTTTATTCAGTATAAGAAGTTTATAGGCTGACATAATTATGGTGTCAATAACTAATCTACCGTTCCAATAATCATCACAACAAACCATTGACCCAAAGACCACAATTCTAAAACACCGAAACAATGTCATTTCTAATGTTGACTTAATAATAACCGGCATATCACGCGCAGACATCCTGTGGAACATAATCTCGTCATTATGAGTGGCTCGAACGCTTGGCGCGATTGTGAATATACCCGTCACAAAGTCTACCGTGCTCCCTTCACACCCCTACAATAACATCACAACTCTAAAAACCAATCACTCAATTATCAACCCTCCATGAAGATAATACAGTTGAAAATTAATTGATCAACCCATCAGATATGTTTGAATTACATAATCGAATTCTATTGTGTCTGCAATTAACGGCTTTTTAAATTACGAGCGAAATGAAACTCTAATACGTAGAAATTAGGGTCGGATTCGGCTTGGTTAGTGTAGTGGATGAGTTGATTCATTATTGAACCAAATCTGTAAGACAATGAGGCGTGTGCACAATGAGCGACAATATTGTGTGGAAGCTATGAGCTATACGATCGGCGTTTTAAGCGCTTTGTAAGCGATGCAAAGCGATGAGCAGGCGTGACGATCGATAATCCTGTTGCAGATGACTTTGCACATACGAAACTCGATCCGATTATGAAATCGGACCGACTTTCGTTTGTGAGAATTAAAGCATTCTGCTTTTAATTAGCTCAGCAGAGTTTTTCGTTAGTGCTTAGTACGAATAATGAGCTTTGGTGAGGTTTACGTCTGTGTTTTATTTTTTTGCTAACCCCTTAGCTTTTATCAAACACACGTCAGTTTATTTAGTCCATTGAAAAATTTCCTTTTGTTTTAGGACTACACAAAAGTTTAGAAGAACACAATCCTTTTTCTCAAAAAAATATAAGACAAAAGGCAGCAAAAAAAAAACCCCGTTATTCACTCCTTTGGCCCCAAAAAATACAATACGTGCAAGTATAAAAGTATCATTTTAAAAAGGGACCCGCGCGGAAAATGCGACACCCGGGAGGGTTCCGCCTACTTTTTTCTTTGGTCCTTCAGTCCGGTTACGAAACCTTTTTATTTGGACCGTGACACAAATGCGAAGTCAAAGTGTCAGGAGTTTTTTAAGTTAATTCAGTGACTGTGATGATTAATTATTTAAAAGTTTTTAATGCTACAATGGGTGAGATGTGTGGGCGATGACGTCACTGTGTTATTATTTGGACTAAGCAAAATATGAAACTCCTTATGTCTGGTTACTTGAATAAATAAATGAATAATAATATGAACTTTTCTTTGTTGAAACAAAGGCATAAAAAAAATGTATTATCGTAAACGAGCTAAAAGCAGTATGTTAGGATCGTATCGGTTTCTGCTTTCCCCTCGGGAAAAAGGCGGGAGTTTAAGTATGTATAATTATGTATGTACAGTCTTACTAATAAAATTAAGTTAAACATCTGTTTAACTATTGTATTGTTATACAATGTATAAACTGTGAATAGGCATAACACACTACCCTTACTAAAAATCAGTGTATAAACAATGCATAGTTACCAACTACTTATGACAAAAACTCCTGGCAACATTAGCAGCGCACTACTGCGTTATATCAGTGACATTTTTTCATTTGTTTTACATTCATCTCTTTATACATATAACTTAATAAAAAATTAAAAAATATTACGTCAATTTTATTTCCAAAACTACTGTTTTTGCGTTCTTTTACAAATTAAAAAAGTCAATTATTTTTAATTCACTCATGATGCATGCATTACATAGGTTAAGAACGCAACCATAAAAGCTGTTATAGTCAATCTTGAACGTCAAAATATGTGAAACTCACTAGTTCAGGTTTTGCAGCGATTCGTTTCTGTCACTACCTTTTATAGCACAAAGTATTGACTTTTTAAGACAATATTTTTATTTTTATTTAAGGTTAAAAATGCTATTTTATAGAAATTACAATACAACATTTTCTTTTTCTTGGAAGTTCTTCATTGTCAATTTCATAAAAAAAACGAAATATTGTAAATAATCCATTGTTTTCAAACTCAATACGACAAAAGCAACCTAGTTGTTATAGGTTATACGTTCGCTAGACAAGGTCCGAGGGCTGAATAACGGTTGTACATTAGCTCATTGTTTAAAGACGTCTGTTAAACCAGATGTATACAACTGAAACGTCAAATATCATTTATTGGTAACCTTTATGTTATAACCCGGGTATACGTCGTGCATAAAAGTTTATTAGTAAGGCTGTTAATGTTTAAAGTCGTAGAAATCTAGACCATTTTCCTGTTATAAATAAACTACTTTTGGTCCTTTACAAAACTTATGATAAAGCAGACACAGAAAGATGCTCCTACCAATTCTCTTGACACTTAATGTGACATTTAAACTTAATGAAAAGTAAATGAGATCTACTTACGTTATGATTTATGTCCCGTAAGTACATCTAATTTCATCTCACCACTAACTCGCTAACCTATTGACACACGCACGCACGTTACCACAAACAATTGAATTGTGGTCACAAATCACTGACTGACCACGAATTATCTGTATTACCTTATTACATTGCCAGTACAAGGCTTTACGGTTATTCAAATAGGTAAAAAGGCTCTGAAAACTGCATCTATAAATGTTTATCACACTTTTACAATGTTGTTACTTTCAGCTAAGTTAAGGCACGACTGTCAAGGATAAAGAACATGGTTGACAAACAAATAGTACGGTGAAACCATACCCTAGTAAGAAACAGGAACCATACACGTTTTTAGGGTTCCGTAGCCAAATGGCAAAAAACGGAACCCTTATTGATTCGTCATGTCTGTTTGTCCGTCCGTCTGTATGTCACAGCCACTTTTTTCCGAAACTATAGGAACTATACTGTTGAAACTTGGTAAGTAGATGTATTCTGTGAACCGCATTTAAGATTTTTACACAAAAATTGAAAAAAAACAATAAATTTGGGGGTTCCCCATACTTAGAACGGAAACTCAAATATATTTTTTTCATCAAACCCATACGTGTGGGGTATATATGGATAGGTCTTAAATAGGTCAAAAATGATATTGAGATTTCTATTATAATTTTTTTCTAAACTGAATAGTTTGCGCGAGAGACACTTCTAAAGTGGTAAAATGTGTGTCGTCCTAACTTCTAAAATAAGAGAATGATAAAACTAAAAAAAATATATGATGTATGTAAACTTCCACCGAAAATTGGTTTGAACGAGATCTAGTACGTAGTTTTTTTTTATACGTCACATTTGCTAAATATTGTACGGTGGTACGGAACCCTTCATGTGCGAGTCCAACTCGTACTAGGCCGGTTTTTTTTTTGCCTTACTTTATCAATAAATTCATATTTTTTTGTAGAGTAAGAAGTTTTCTCTTTATTTAGCTTCGGTTTTTATCTTTACATATAAATTCATATTAGTTGAAGAATTACGATCTTCCAATCTTCGACATAACAAAGACAATAATAAAAACATAAAATAGATTGTCAACTGATACTGCTGACTTTAGAATAAAATAAATGTATTCAACGGAACGGACCAATAAAAGCGATCCCAGCACACGCAATGACCGGTAATCGTGTACTAATTGTTCAACTAACATTAATTCGTGAAGTAAGGTAAAAGTGCTTATTTGTTAGTAGTGTATATACACGAATCGTAGGATATGAATGATTGACAGGAATGATGATTTTCAAATTCTATGTATGATTTCTATAGATAGAATTTGAAAATCATCATTCCTGTCATTCTCCTGCCCTTATCCCTGTTTATTAGTGGTCGGCACAACATGTTTTTTTCTTCCATACTTCTCTATTAATCGTCATCTTGGTAGTCACTACCTTTCTCGCCATATCATCTTTCCCACAGTCCATCCATCGCCATCGTTTCGTTGGTCTTCCTCAACTCTTATAGCCACCGACATTCATAAATGAAAATGGATACGTTTATTAACTTCGTTTACCTATAAATAACTCCTATGCTCCTAAATGCGATCCAGTGCAAAAATTACGTTACCTGCCGGTCTATTCTGTATAACTCTCACCGTGAAAACGTAGGTGAAGTGAGCTTGGTGTTACCGGTCGTTCCAACTGATGCTAATGGCGACTGTACACTCTCGCTGAGGCAAACGGAGACAGGCCGAGGGCGAAAATGTAGAAGAGAGGACTTGGCCCGCCTCGGTGTGTCTCGGCGTTCCTTGCTCTCTCTCCGTTGCGAGTGCATCGCTGTACACTCTCGTGTCTCCAGTGTTTCTTGCGCCGAATGACAGATACGACGTTCAATGTCTGCGTCCCTCCTCTCGGAGATCACAACTTCAACTGAACTAGGGGAGAGTATACATGGCAGTACTCGGGCCGCAGCTCCTCGCTAGAGATTTTTTCGCGAGACCTAGCGAGAGCACTCGGACAGGAGTATACAGCCGCCATAAAGATTGACACTATTGCTCACTTCAAGGATACTTCACCTAAGTTTTCATGGTAGATCTTATGGAATAGATCGGCAGGTATCACAATATTAAGGTGAGATCCAATAGCTAGCATAGACAAACAACACAATGTAACAAAAGTAAGAACTTACCGTTAGTGCTACGTCCGTCTATCATAAAAATGTAAAGTTAAAATGAGTTCAGGCTTGAGAGTTATAAAATTGAACAATGTAGTTTTAGGTTTTCTTCAATCAACTTGGTTGAAATATTTGCAGACGTCTGAATTGAGGAGCCACCTCAGAACTCAAAAACTAGCGAACGGATATTTTTGAAAATTTTGTAGGATTTAGTAGTACTTATGCGTAGCCTGTACAAAAAAAATGGGGTTTGTAGGGCTCAATTTGAGATAGCTACAATGCTTTGATTTTTCATAAAAATCCATAAATTTCACCGCGCTGTTTCTCGGAAAGTAATCAACCAATTACATCAGATTTTTAGTATAATTTAAAATGTGGCAAATGTGACTTAATTTGTACTGTAAAAATTAAATGGAAAAACTACATATATAATTTCGTGGATACAATACATTTTATGTGGCTCCTCGTATATGTACGTAGCTACTAAACTAGTTGATCAAATCGAATAACAATAACACCAATATTTAGTAAAAACTTCTACTAAATATTGGCATAATCCAACATCCTACACATTCAGTATTTCCAAAGAAATTTATAAAATAAACATTCCTTAGCAATTTAGTTGCAGTTTTTTTGTGGTACGAGAGCCCACAACCAAAACCATATCACATCGTTTTACAGCCAAAACCATATAAAATCGTTAGTTTCGATGATTCTCAACCCGACTCGGTGGGCAGTACCTGTCAGAAACGTACCAGTTTTACGGGAGCCCATTTCTACTAAGTCAAAAGAATGGGCAGACGGTTTCATCACAATGTCTGAATATTAAAAATGTACATAGGTTTCGTAATTTTATTAGGTTCGAAAAAGTTTGTTTTCAGACATTTTACGTGTCACATGTGGACTGAGCGTTGACAGTATAGTATACGGTGATCATAAATAATTAAATCTATGATCATAAACGGAGTTTTATTTACACATGAACAATTCTTCATCAATCAGCACTTAAATAATGAGCATTATACTGGGTGTTAAAGAAATTGCTTGCCATAGCTTAGAGGTAGGTTCAGTATCGATAACGGAACCCATGAAAATTTAGTAGTACTTATGCATAGTCTGTACAAAAAAAAAAGAATTATGTAAAGCTGAATTTTAGATAGCTACAATGCTTTGATTTTTCATAAAAATCCATTAATTTCACCGCGCTGTTTCTCGGAAAGTAATCAACCAATTACAACAGATTTTTTATATAATTTAGTAGCAAATGTGACTTAATTTGTACTGTAAAAATTAAATGGAAAAACTATATAATTTTGCTGATACAACACATTTTATGTGGCTTGTTCGTTGGCTAGTTTTCGAGTTCTGAGGTGGCTCCTTAATCCAGACGTCTGAATTGAGGAGCCACCTCAGAATTCATTTTTATTTTTTTAATGTCGTATAACTTTTTAAGGGTTTTACTACAAATTCCAAGATCCGGCCAACAAAATCGGCTAATTTACTACTAAATATTGGAAGTACCCTCGTTCAAATATGAGACATGGCTCCTCAATCCAGACGGACACGCTTAATAGGTATATAAATTGTTTAGTGAACCTACATCATTGACTTTTCTTAAATAAGAAATAGTTCAACGAAAGCTTAATAAAAGTTTTTAGATGCCGCAATGGCACAAAATCAAAAGTCATTTATAACTAGGCTGAGAATGTATACTTTTAGAACGTCAGAATTACATAAGACAGTCCCCAAAACACCCACTCTTCACTGCTTCCTAATGCTTTAGCTGGGAAGAAGAAGTGGCGCAACAAACTCCCCAGCAGCACTGCTGTCTGTTATGTTAAAAGAACTTAAAGCACAAACGTCCGTATACATTCAGACTACACGGTTGCAAATTTCCGCTCACGAAATATTTGGCCCTGTGGCGCAATGGATAACGCGTCTGACTACGGATCAGAAGATTCCAGGTTCGAATACTCGCAGGGTCGTGAACATTCTTTTTGTAGATTTTCAAAACGATGATTTTGACGACACGGTTGGCGCAGTGGCTGGGCGATCGGCTGCTGCGCAACGTGTTGCTGGTTCGATCCCCGCACGGAGCAAATATGTGTATGATCTGCAAGTAGTTGTTTCGGGTCTGGGTGTTAGTGTATGTGAGTTTCTATGTTTGTAAACGCACCCACGATACAGGAAGAAATTCTTAGTGTGGGGCAACATTAAAAAAAACAAAAAAAAAAAGATCTGTAAAATTTCCGCCTTGTTTGGGAAGGTCAAGTGCATGACTGGGGAAAACTTCGTGGTCTTTTAAAAGTCACCGTTTATTTTGTAACTTGCCTTTCTTAATGTGTTAAGAGCGTTTATCCTAAAAGTTGGCAACGTCGCAAATAGCTGTCAAAAATTTACGTGTTTTGATTAATTTGGCAATATTACTGTATGGAAATAAGAAATGTGGCTAACTAGCGAACTAGACTATTAATAATGAATTACAATTACAACATTGAATTTGATGCTGTACCTGTTTTAGGTGTAAAAAAGGCATTTGGAAAGTTTCCAAATACTTTTTTTACATCTAAAACTAAATATTCGGTGTTACGATATTAATTATTGCATTTCATAAACAATATTCTAGTTCGCTAGTTACCCACATTTCTTATTTCCATACAGTACTATAGCCAAATTAACCAAGACAGCGAAATATTTGACTTTTATTTGCGACGTTGCCCACTTTCAGACGAAACGCTTTTAAAATTGAATGTTTCTCTGCGTAACATTTATGTAATAAAGAGAGATTTTCTGAATAAAATGGCAGGCTATAATCTGGACTTGAAGATTGACGGGTCTTCTATTGATAGGGTGCAAGAAGCCCGTAATCTTGGGGTGGTGTTTGACGAGCACTTGCATTTTGAGACACACATCATGGAGGCTGTGCGCAACTGTTTTTACCGGTTAAAGCTTTTGTACCGTGTACGGCCCTACATAAGTGTGGATATGCGTGTCATGCTGTGTGAGTCACTTGTTTTATCCAAGCTGAACTACGCTGACACTGTGTATGGTGCGTGCATTCTCGGAAGAAGTGAAAAGCTGATCCAGCGAGTACAGAATGCTTGTGCGAGATTTTGTTTCAATATCCCTCCCCGATCTCACATAACTCCATTTTTAATTAAGGGTAATTTGATGAGAATGTCAGATCGCAGAAAGCTTCATCTGGCTACCCTACTCTTTGGCACCATTCTCACAAAAAAACCAGAATATCTTTATAGGAAATTGACCTGGTCTCGTGACATAAATAAAATTAAAACAAGAGCGTCTTCTTACCTTCTGTTGGCTTCAACACACAAAACTGCGGCATTCCGTGGAAGCTTTAAATTCGCTGCCTCTCGTTGCTGGAACGACTTGCCACCTCCTTTTCGTGCTATTAAAACAGTTGGAACTTTTAGTACTAACTATAAGCAACATTTGTTACGCGTACAAAAGGAAACCAGTTTCTGAACTCACCCGGGGACTGCACGCAGTTAGTGGCCTTAGCGAGGTGTTAAGTATTCTTAGCAGTGTGAGCTTGCTTCATTCGCTTTGTTTTTCTCGGTGACTGAATCTCTTTCTTCCGACTTACACTACACATCAGTCAGTCACAACACAACACAACGACACTATACAGTATGCACTATTCATCTGCACCGCTTTCTTGCCGTAAATTATTCACCCTCCGTTTTATTTCTATTAATACCTTTCGTTATAGCGTATTATATTCTTTGAACCACACTAAATTATAATTTCTATCAATCTCCAATAGATATTTCTTGTTAAATAAAATATATCACAGAACATTTATACTGTCGAATGCATCGAAGATTCGCAGCCACAGAGTACTTGCAGTGCGCCCGCGTCCCTTCGCTTGTCACCATAGATAATAAATAGTCTATACTATGGACAAGTGATGTTGGAACGTCGGACGTGTATAGATTAATTTATTTATTACTTAGTTTCAGTTTTTATTTGTACTATTTTATTTCTTATTATTTTTAATGCCTTATTATTTGGTCTATCCCTTCATGGGATTTATCTATGTCCGTAGGTGTGTCCGTGACACAGATTAATAAGGTCCGTGACATCACAGTGGGCCCTATCAGAATACCAGCGCTGCGGTATTTATTTTTAAATATCGCCGCATTATGCTGAGATAGTGGCCTTTTTGGCCTCGCACAGGTCTTTACTTTTCTGTTTGTATTTTAATTTTATATTTTTATTTTTTATTATTACTTACTGTTTGTATTTCCTGTGCGTGTCCCAAATAAAATATTTTTCTTTCTTTCTTTCTTTCTAATTTTTTATATTTAGGTACCCTCATTCCATGAAAAATACTTTTTCACAATAAATGGATAAAAGTATTGACAGAAACGTTCTTTGGAACTCAGAGCAACACAACCCCACAATGAATTTAATTATTTCATAGATGGACCCCACAAAAATAACCATATTGAGACCCACACATTCGCTTAAAACATCCCTGAGAATTAATTTACAAACCACATACATAATCCAGTTACAGCGCCCCCTAGTGCAGAAATCAAACACTAATTGTCTCGGTGATGTCACAAAGGCAGGAATCGAATCACGCGATTATCGAATTATAATATTTTTTGTGGTTTTTATTGAATTATTTCCTTTGTAGTCGTGGTCTGTATATGGGGTGCCACCCTTATTGTGACGTGTGTGCTCTTTTTGTTATTTTAGATGTGACAATTATTTTTAAAGGATTTTGAAGTCGTGGGTTACATGACAATGTAAAGGGTTTAAAAATCACAATAGGGCTAAATTAAAATTGTATTAAAATTATCAAGTTATTCGCTGGAGTATTTGCATTGCCTGGTTACTAGTTAAATAAATTAATAAAAACAGTGGATTCAAGGCCCAGAATCCGCGTTTTATAGCATCAAAGAAAGTGTGGTTGGTTTCAATAGTGAGGTGACTGTGACATATAGGTATTTCCTACATATTCAAAATAAAATATTTATTAGAATATAATTATACTTATTAATATAAACACAAATCTATGAGTTCACATTGTAAACATGTGTACCGCTTACTAATAACAAATAAAGATGAAGTGTCCTATTACAAAAGGTCACTATTATACTCGTAGTAGCCTACTCAGTTATCTCTTTCGCCAGATATACCATTCAACCCAGACCACCATACTTGAAACATCTAAGCGACCCAACTCGACACAAGATACTCGAAAAGACACGCGCGGAGACAAACACTACGACAAGTGCTGAAAGCCATCCCGATACAATACAGCAATCAAAGCCTGGACACGGAGGCCAATTTGTGGCCAGAATTGCTCAGCGGGCCAATTCTGAGACCGCTTGTAATTGCTATGTTTGTTTGTTTATTTTGATAAAGGACTCTGTAACGGCCTGAGATGGGCCTTGAATTGAAACCACATACGACCAGGTGTGTAGATGGTAGAATAGAAATTTATTGTATTGTATAGGGTAGAGGATGTTTGTGAATGATTCGGTGTTGAGGTTTTGTGCAGTGGTATTGATGTTTACTGTGCTGTGTCTATTAATTCAACTATCCAGTAACAGTTTTCAATGCGTTTTAGGCGCACACAATTTGAAAGTGCTTAAAGTGATATTATTTGCACTTTAGACATATCATCCAATTCCCAGGCATACGAGGTATTAAATGATTAAATTCTGTCATAGATATATTGTGTATTTAATCAAGGATATGGATTCTGGTCTTCTGTAGGGTTCGAATTCTGTACAATATAAATGTTTCTAATGAGTTAGACTTATAAATTACTAGCTACTTTTTAGGACTTGACAAACATCGAAACTTCTTCATTATACATAATGTATGTTTAATAGTAATGTATTATATAAACATTCCGGAATAAAAACCGCATCAAAATCCGTTGCGTTTAGAAGAACAACGCGGCCACACAGACTGAACGCAAAGTGACTTTATTTATATAACATAACATCACGTCTGCATCCCCCGAAGGATTAGGCAGACGTGTACCTGTAGTACACTCACATTTCGCCAGTTATGTTTAAGACTCATGTAATACGGGGCGAGGGGGTGGGGATATTAGTCAGAAAAACGAATGTGAAACAACTTTCTTATAAAAATGGCAGTCTACTTAAAAAGGCCTTCACAGAAATGACGACAAAACTTCAAAATACCTTAAGCTTGTAAACAAAGCAGCTGTTTGGAGCTTCTCGAAGTAAGCGAGACTGAATGCCTCTAACTGAGTTAAAACTTGGCACTGAATGCTCACAATGTTGCTTTGTCCGTCCGTCTCCCCTTTCTTCTAGTATAATTGGGACCGGTACATTACAATTTAATTCAAGAATTTGACTGTAAATTGAAGTTTTTATATTGTTGGGTAAAATAGAGGAGATTTTTCGTAATAGGCTCGAAGAAGACTGGGTAAGAACTTGAAGGCAATTGTATTCATTAATGCGTGGGTAAGTCATAGCTTCGTCTTTATATTGTACCTATTGTTCGCGTTAAGTACCTCAAACACCCACGCCACTGTTGTGATATCGACGGTAAAGGGCTAATTAGTTAAAGCGATATTTTAATAATAAAAAACAATAGCAATGTGGGTAGGAGTATAATTGCGTAGATTTAATATTTCATATCAAAACAATAATTCAACGAGTGGTCCCTAAGCCTTCAAAAAGTAACCCTTACCCCAAAAAGATCATAATATCATTAAACAGATTCTCCCGTCCACATTATTACAAAAGCCCAGTGGTCCAACAGTTTTTGTAGACAAAATATCGCACTAAATCACACCGGGCCGTTAAACGTAACAAAAGGTCACACCGTAATTAGTTTTTTTGTCCCCACTGTGCAATATTTCAACCTTCCCGGCCGCATCCGTAATAATTTTTCAATTAAAATTCATTTTTGTCATAAAATATTCTGCACTCGTGTTGAAAATTAAAATGTATGTGTTTTCGTATGGGTGATTACTTTAAATAACGTTGTTATTCCATTTTTTTCTGAGTTTTTATTGTATTTAAAAACATACGCGGAGTTAAACGTATTCTGTCTTTTTTGTGGGAAGCTGTCGTCAAATTTATTTACCAGTTTTTTTTTTAAATTATAATTAAAGAGAACCAGGAAGAACCAGAACCAGAACCGGGAAGTATGGCGGAAAGGGGGGGAGGCCTATACCCAGCAGTGGGTGATTACGGGCTGAAATGATGATGATGATAATTAAAGAGCGCAGGCTTGAGTTGTTGGTCGATTTCTGGAACTTACCTGAAACAAATAAAAATAATATTAAGTACCCATGCTAAACATGTTCATTTAATTCATAATGCGAAAAATGTAATAATACTATATTGTTTTTAACCGCATATTAAACACAATCACAAAATACTAAGCTAAACAAAATGATAACAAAAAAACGTATTAATCTTGCAGTTATTAAAATGTAAACCATATTTTCGACGTAATAGTTTCAACAACAATTTCTAGCGCTATTTCTTACATAACAGAATTTAAAATTATAAACCGAGCTATTGACTAATTCCACCATTAATTACTTTCATAATTGACACAACACGAGCTTAAGTAAACATCACCCAATGTTTTCTTTTCATTGTTCACGAGCTTAAAACAATTACTTATGTAAATTCTAAATTACACAATTAAATTATGTTAAAACACTGTTTAAAAATACTTTGTAACGTAACTTGAGCTAACGAGGTGTGCTTTGTAATGGCGTGGTTACGTGAAATTGATCGCGAGCTTTTGCAATGTCGTGAATTCAAGTTCGTGCATACCAAATTATGCCGTTCCTAACTATAGTAATAGTTTCATTTTCATATAACATCACCCATGTATTCACCGAAAGGTTAGGCAGAGGTGTGCCTATAGTACACCCATATTGCGCCAGTTATGTACAAGTCCCATGTAACGGGAGGCGAGCCTATTGCCGGCACAAATCCAGACTCCAGGCTGTTACTGAGAAATGCCAGATGGAAAACCCAATAACACTTTACCCGACCCGGAATTTGAACCCAGGACCTCATGCTCAAGTTTTATTTTACATGTACCTAAACAAACTAAATGGTTATAAAAGGAACATTATTCAATTGATAGAAAGGTAATTTCCTCTTTCAAGTTAGTAAGTGTACAGTCGCTAGCGGCAGTCACTCTTTGGGGATCTTAAAACAATGATTTCACTTGATTTTTCTTTGTGGTTAATTCAGTTATTTATGTGTTTCTTAATAAAAGTAAGCCAAATGTCCTTTAAAGTGTCTCGTTCAACCATTCATAGTGTGTATATTATACATAAGTGTATAGGTTATACCTTCAGACATGTATAGGCTATACATCTATGATTCGATAACTTAGTCAAGGTTTTCAGAAAGACTTGTTGGAAAACAGGATAGCATATTAACGGGAGGCTTTTGCCTTTTGTCGTTGACTAAAGCTACTGGAATCCTGCAGTAGATAACCTTGTTAAAACGGATACGGACTAGCCAGAGTGACTACAATATCACTGACATTTGTTTTATTTTTTATGCTATTGAAACCTATCTATTTAAATTGGCTCTTATTAGATAAGGCTGGATCATGGTGCGCCAATATTATGGGTGATTGTATTTTAGTCATTTGTTTTACATGATTAACAACTACAGGCTGAGGAGAGGATGGCATTGGATGGTTTCCTCATGAATTGGCGAGGAGGAGCACCTCATCAAGAGAAGTGGAAGGAATAGGGGTAGGCCTTTGACCAGGAGTGGGATAGATCAGACTAAAATTTACCTAATTTTTGGAATGCTGCACACTGTGCGCTGTCAACCAATAAACTGATCAATTTAATACAATTTCATAAAATTTTAAAACACAATTATAATAATATTGCGGTTATTTTTCAGCTAAACAGACGGCGCCATTAATTTGGCGCAGTGTCACCGGCAGAGGCGGCGCCTAACCGCAGCCCGTGCCTCCTCTCTCTAAACTACGAGTATACTCATTTTATTTTCGTTAAAATTTTTGTGAATTTATTTTTTTGTTGAACTAGTTTTGAATAAAACTAACGCTGGTGTTTTTCAGCGTAAATTATAATTATGGGAAACGTAACATACTTTCTACCACAATCCGAAAGGTTTTGAAAGAAAGTCCTCACACATTGCTTCTTATGTATGTAAAATTCGTCAGCGTACAACGCAATAACATACATTGAATGAAATGCAATGAATGTTGTTGAATTGTCAGACTGAAAGTTATTGCAATTGTAAGTGTGTTACACAATTATCCCGCAGGTTAAAATAAAACCACACTTGTAGTGAATCTGAATTCTTTACTTTAGCCAATATACTTGGTTGATTGCAGAATGAATTGCTTGGTGAAGGCCGCAGGAATCCGATGGACGTGAGAAGCACAGAACTGGTTGAAGTGGCACACTTGGGGCAGGCCTATGTCTAGCAGTGGACGTCTTTCGGCTGAAATGATGATGATGATGAATTGCAGGATGTATGTGCAAAGATGAATCGATAAACGGATTTCTAATATAAGCGCTTCAGTTGGCAGCATTTATTAATTGGCTCATTTGAAGACTGAAGCTTAGATACAATTTGTTAGGTCTCACGTGTGAGTGGTTCACTATCTTTTCTAGGCATTAGCCAGTATTTAAAAACCCATTTTTTTATAAAACAAAAAAATGTTAGCTCATCATAATTACAATTACATATTTTTCCCTAAAGTATTATTAATTCAGCGTGGTTAAAAACAAAAGTATTTATATTTTTTTGTATGACAGCGGCAAAGTGCGCGAGACAATTAACGTGATGATCCATCGTCAGGAAACCTGGAGTTCTAGTTAATATAAGTCTGAAATCACGAACCCGTCTTGTCACTTCCAATATTATAACATGGCGGAAAAAATAAACAAAAGTGCCCTCTTGCAAGAATATAATATTATTCTCTTCCTTTTACCTTGCTTCTCATTGACATATTCTCGTACAAGCAAGTTGCGGCCAAGCCAGCCAGCTAGCTAGCGTGTTTGTCCAACAGCACCCAGTTCTCTGCCGCAGCTCTATCTGTCGTAGACTAATGTTGCTCTCACGTAGACAGATGCTGCAGAGCAAATTCTCAATTGCTTGCGCAGAGTTTTATGTTGTAATGCCATTATAAGTAATTAAAAAGTGTACAAAATACTATTGAAATAGGTACACTCAGCATCAAAAGTTGATGACCACATTTATATTTAAAAATCGCTGTACACCGTATTCACTATTAGCACTTCACTATACAGCGATTTCGAAAATCTAAATGTGGTCATCAACTTTTGATGCTGGCTGTACCTAATGCAAAAGTTAAATACAGTCCGCGACGTTCGCGGTTGACCACCTTTTATCCTTATTTTTATACTTAGGGCTTCTTCTTATTTTTGTGTGGTTAGTAACTAACCTGACTTGGCTTCACATGCCGTCGAGAAATATCTCTCAGGCATGCCGGTTTCCTCACGATATTTTCCTTCACCGTTTTTGAAGCAAGTGATAATTCGAAAAGTCAGAGGTGCGTGCCTTGGGTTCGAACTCGAGACCTATTGGACTGTTGGACTAGGCAGTCCAACGGTCACACCACTAAGCTATCACTGCTACTTAGGGCTTAAGTGATAAGTCGTCAACCGCCAACTTTGTCAAGTGTACATAGGTAAACGTTGTGTGTTCAGAATCAACTACTTAATCGGTTTTTGTATTTTTTAAGACCAACGTAATGTAAGATGCTGAGGATAGGTCGATACATAATGGATTAATTTCTTAATATTGAATTATAATATCGTATTAGTGCTACATTAAAATGTTGGACGAATGTTGGATGTTGGTTGTGAATGTTGGACAATAGCTAGTACATTCGGATTATTGCACAGTGGTCTCATCGGCCTTAGATTTGTGTGTTATTAATATCCCATGAAAATTATTAATTAAGTATTTTTGTTGTTTATTTTATCCGTACAAGTTTTAATAAACTGTCGTTTGCCATAGACACTTTCACACTAAGTGTAACTCTTTTCACCAAAAACTCGTAAAAATAGAAGCACGTGCATAACTTTAAGCGCCAAATGCAAATCTGAGTTCATTTGACTAATAGCACGCAGTAATGGCGCTGCACAGTGTTAAAAATTTGCATTTAACAAGCCATAAAATAGATTAAAGTAGTAACGTTAAATTATTTCGTGGATGGCGTGCCTCTCGTTGCAAACGTATTAAAGTTTTATCCGACCTGTGTGGCGAATCGAGTTAGAAGTTCCTCGACATTATGTCCACGGCGTAGTGGCGTGCGCACTGTGCACCCGTGATTCAATTTATTGTTGCGAAGAATTACTGTAATTGCTTTAAAATTTTCTATCGGACGCACTGTGTGTCGTGTTCTGTAGTTCAAAAGTTTGAAGTGCTGGGAACATTAAATGAGATTTTAAAGTTGTGGTTTTATTAGTTGGCTGTGAAGCTCCGGTCGAAATTTGAGTTTAAATGTTTCATGTTTTTAAATTAAGTATTAAATTTGTGTTAAGTATTGGTACCCAAGTAAGGATGTAATTATCTAATTTGCTAGATGATACGTTACCTTCATAGCTAACACAATGGTTATTTAAAAAATATCTTTCCCGCATATCGTTTCATTACCATTGAAACTATAACTTTCATATTATCAAAAGCCAAAACATAAACTTTGCTGTATTTTCCTACCAATGAGCGCACCAGACAATTTTACTACCACAGAAAAAATTTCTACCACATTTTCGTCCGCTTAAGAGCCAGTCGTCTCCCTAGGCGTACAAACAACTGCCTCAGCTCATTACATTTAAAAACTTTGTATGGGCAATTACTTAATTGGAAGCAATTCCGGTAATTCTAAAATTTTGGCTATAAATCCCAGCCACCGTTTATAAGGATTTAAGTAAAACTTTTTACAATAAATATCCCAAGGTATCTCCGTCTGTTGTAATTATAAGTAGCTACTCGGTGTTTCCTTTGTGGGCAAGCAGAATCGCTCATAATATTGGCGGTGTACTTCGTCTACGAACATCTGTCGATGAAAGTACAACAAAATGAATAAACTGATTTAGTGTTGGGAATGTGTGAAAGATTGGCCTTATCAGAAAAACTATTTAGATAGTTTTTGATTGGCACATATCAAATCAATACCTACGTAGATGTATCTGACAGCTGCTTACAAAAGCTTCTAGCTATGTACAGTCAAGGACCTTAATTGTTTATAAATTTGAATTTTTCACTCCGTCAATTTGCCGTATTATAGCCATTTCATACAACTATCCAAGAACTGACAGAAGAAAGACTGTATGCTGTGCACCTGTGGATATTTACGAAACTTTCTAGCTATTTATATGTTTCCATACAGACAAAATAGAAACTCTTTGGTGTTGTAATTGTCTTTGAGCGGTAGTAACTATTAAAACACTTGGAAATACGTAAGTAGCCTTTAATAAAACTTAAAGACTTTAACACAATAAACAAGACATTTTCATTCAGAACTTACTATTAATACTCCACAAATTCAACATTCGGATCATCCTATCAATTTCGTTACTAAATCCCTTTCTCCTACCCTGTTCAGACCGCGGACTGATGGAGGACACGAATTAAAACTTGCTGTAATAAATATGGCGAGCCATCCCTATCGCGCTGTATTTGTGTAATTTTATTTTAACAATCAAGTTAAAAACTTTGATTGTGGTTGAGTTTCTGTGAGCTACTGGGTAACAGTAATTAATTTTGCTTTTAGAATTTTGGGGATTGGGGGAAAGTGTGTGAGTGGTTTGGTCTAGAATATCAAAATAAGTAGAAAGGAAAGGTAGGTCGAAAGCATTTGATTAATATTTAATAATAATAAATAAAAGTTTAAAAGCAGGTACGTGTCGTCAGAAGCCCGAAAGTCTGACAACCAGTCTTACCAAGGGTATCGTATTACCCAGTTACTGGGCTGTGGAGGTCAGATAGGCAGTCGCTACGTATGAAATACTGGTATTCAGCTGCATCCGGTTAACTGGAAGCCGACCCCAACATAGTTGGGAAAAGTCTAGGCAAATGATGAAACGAGGAGGACGTGGTTTGTATTTTATGCAAAATAGTGTCCGATTTAACGCAAAACAAAATTTTTAAAACATTATATAAAAAAAAATGATAATGATTGATTGTAAACACAACCATTACTCTGAAAATGGTTTTATTTTATTTTAAATACGATAAAATTAAATAATTGAAGTAGCTGATTTATTTTATTCACATTAAATATTTTCATGAAACTATCGACAAATCCTTTGCTTAATCGCGTTTACCCACAAACTAAGGGTAACTTAGAGTAATATTGTAACAAGTTGCACTTGAGGTTGTGAACTTAACAACAATCGACTCGAACTAAACTTCAAAAGCCTTGTACGAAGTTTGAAGTTTGTAACTTTATTTATTTATTGCCATCGACTTCACTTGCCAACTTCCGATGGTAATTATATTGAATTAAAACTATAACTATACATATGTTTTCATGCGGGTTTTTTACTAAGAATTTTGTGGTTCGGCTCCTAAAGTTACTAGAAAGGCTTATTATCATAGGTTTGATGCAGGATTTCATAAAATTCTTCTTCTTCTTTCGGATAAGATGAAAAGAAAATCCTGTCAACAAGTTAAGAAACTCGGCTGACTGCCTCCACATCTAATACATGAATTACCATTATTTGCGTAGCCTTTTCCTAATTATTGTAGGATCGGCTTCCAGTCTAACCGCATGCAGGTTAATATCAGTATTTCACACGGAGCAAGTGCCTATCTGACCTCCACAACCCAGTTACTGGGTAATACGATATCCCTTGGCAAGACTGCTCGACTGGTTACCAGACTTTCGACCGAGGTCTGACAGTCAGACTACCCGTAACGGATATTTATATAACGTTCAGGGAATTGAATTGCTTAGTAAAGTGACTACCAACTTAAATTGTTCTTATATATTCAAATCACAACTGTCATTCTATGACAGTTGTATGAAATGGCTGTAACAGGACAAATTGACGTAGTGCGTCAATTTGCTTAACAAATGATTTCCCTGGCTGTACATGCATCAATAATCTTACTTAAAAATCTGTCACATGAGTCCCATCCCACAACTGGGCAACAAAACCCCTCCAAGACAGAGAACCTAAGCCAGTCACCAGTCAGTGTTTACTCTTCAATATAACTCTGTTCGCAAACGACGGTAGTTTCTTGTTTGAAACAAAAGAAACTCCATCGTTTGCGGAGATAATTAAAATGCTAGCGTTTATCTTCTTGTCGGCGACTCGAGAGTTTTTGTGCAGGTTTTAACGGTTACTTATTCTGGCATGGTTTTTCAATGAAAGGTGTTATTAATGCAACATTGTAATATTGAGATTGTAGTGATATACATAATAACTTTCCTTATAGATGAATAACATTGAAGAATCGAGTTCTAAGTCATATAGGCAGTTGTACATTTTGAGTCTTAAATCAGGTCATCCTAACTAATGTCATACATGAAAGTGAGTTTGTTACGCTTTCACGCTAAAACGGCTGAACGGATTTGGATAGCACATTGGTAGACCATCACCTGGAGGAGGATATAGGATACCTTTTATCCCGATATTGCCACGGGATCGAGACTTGTGCGGGTGAAACCGCGGGGCGCAGCTAGTAACAAAATAAAGCAATGTTTACCCTGTTTCTTCTTTTGCGATTTCTTTTAGGGTTCCGTAGCCAAAAGGCAAAAAATGGAACCCTTATAGATTCGTCATGTCTGTCTGTCTGTCCGTCCGTATGTCACAGCCACCTTTTTCCGTAACTATAAGAACTGTACTGTTGAAACTCGGTAAGTAGATGTATTCTGTGAACCGCATTAAGATTTTCACACAAAAATAGAAAAAAAACAATAAATTTGGGGGTTTCCTATACTTAGAACGGAAACTCAAATATATTTTTTTTAATCAATCCCATACGTGTGGGGTATCTATGGATAGGTCTTCAAAAATGATACTGTATAGGTTTCTAATATCATTTTTTTTCTAAACTGAATAGTTTGCGCGAGAGACACTTCTAAAGTGGTAAAATGTGTGTGCCCCCTCTATCTTCTAAAATAAGAGAACGAAAAAACTAAAAAAAAAATATGATGTCCATTGTCCATGTAAACTTCCACCGAAAATTGGTTTGAACGAGATCTAGTAAGTAGTTTTTTTTTTAATACGTCATATTTGCTAAATATTGTACAGTGGTACGGAACCCTTCGTGTGCGAGTCCAACTCGCACTTGGCTGGTTTTTTGAAATAATTTTACAGAGAGAAATTTTAATGTTCTGTCTGTCACAAAAAATGACAATTAAATTGTATAAAAACTATTATCAAGACTGTCTTTGAAATATGTGTAACAGAATTACAAAATGGTACCTAATACGTTATTGCCATCAGTAATTACTTATTAAATCACACTAATAACTATTCTGTGCTAATGTCTAAAACAAACCACGCATTTATTGTTCATTCTATACTTCGTTTGCACAGTTCATCACAGTTTTATTGCTTCAGTAGAATTTGTTACAGTCTTCTGAAATGAGATCGGCATTTTGAATGTCTTTCTAGATCTATTACGACGTCAAGCTTTATTACGCTGTTAGTAGCAACAACGTTATAAGGAACAACAAAGCATTTTATAATAGTACAAATGTAAATATATATTTAAATAAACATCAATAGCCGTGCATTTGTCTCGCAAAAACTTGAAAATCGCTCGACCGACTTCAATAATATTTTTTGCAATGCATTTGCTCGAAAAGAGCGTTTTCCAAACAGTCAATTTGTGCGGAAAGTGTCACTTTTTTTCACTAGTGCTTTTTACTTTTCTGTTTTTTTTTAATTTTTGAGGCCGTCGTCAGCCCGTCTCGTCTCAGAGATTTTATTACTTGAGTTTTTTTTTTCACAAAAGTCGAAGTCGAAGTAGAAGTAGAAGTCGAAGTCGAAGTCAAAGTCACGAATTTTGTTTTTATCATTTATATACGTCGTCGTATGTTAGATGTTACACAGCACAGGCAACTGCCGTAAGGCTCGCTCGTTTTTTTTTTCTTTTCCTCCAACAATGCATAGTAAAACGTTGTATGATACACGTGCGTAAGATGATTTCCAACTCGTGTCGACTAATCACCTACCTTCCGCACTTATAGCATAAATAACTATTTTGTTTTGTTTGCGTCAATACAGAGGTGATTAAGGGAAAAAATTAAAATCAATACAGAGGTGATTTGGGTTGAAACTCCAAGGAACAGCCGCAAAATCTAAATTGAAATTTTGACAGGACAACATCTGACGGGTCAGCTAGTAACTTAATAAAAATGTTAAAATATTATTAACACAGATGTTATTCGTTGGGTAAACTAATACTCCACAAAGGAAATTGTGATATCGAAAAATAAGCGTAGTCCAAATAGGTGCCTACTCGGCCAACATGACAATAGTAACTTCAGGCAGATAGAGCTTATTATAATTTAGATGAGCTTTTTGATGAGATATTTTGATCATGTTTTACTAATTTATTATTTTAATGATCTATTTTATCATGACATTTTTAAATAATTAGACTCGGTTTGACATACTTTATTTTATTAATATTTGCATGCCATTGTTTAAGGCAAACGTCATCTGTTTTATCTTTACCTTTAATATCTCTTGCATGCTGACAATTTGTGTTGTATGTATTGTACTCATGTTTGAGCAAATAAATGATTATCTTATCTTATGATAAATTATCTGCTATATCCGTTAACTTACCCGGGAAAGGTGAAACAGGGTTTATGTGTTTAAAAATAGCAGTCACCCATGTGAAATAATAATTATTATATTGAACAGCATTGACCATTCCAAAGCCAGTCTTCCACTCTCTTGACAACGTAAATATTACTTACCTACATTCAACAAACTAATCAAGCTATTCACCGTTCGTAAAAATAAATATTTTCACCTAACAAACAATAATACTGCATCTACAAGATTCCTTAACTCAAATCCTACATTTAACAAAATTAAGTCAAACGCTTGCTAAGCATACTTAAGACGTAAAGGCTATCGTCCCGACTCCGCAGTCCGCCGGCTATCAATCGGCTATAAACTGGGACCGGATTAAGTTCTAGTAATCCTTCAGACATTACCTCCTCTTCTATTTGGGGTTCCTTCCAGATTTATCGATCTTATGGAAGATGCTTGTTGAAATTATATTATTATGTGTTATTGAAATAGTTTGTGTGTATCTAGCGGTACCCGTGTGTCTCTTGCCATGTGCAACTTAGGACAAGCTTAGGTTCAATGCTGTAAAATGGATTGCAAAATGGGTTAATTGAATGTCCCATTCATCTTTCAGTAGGTATGCAATTATAATTTTGATGCTAAATTAATCCATTTTAATTTGTATTGCACATCTCTGCACTCAGCGAGCCTGTGGTTCAGATATACCCAAAGAGTTTACAATTCTCTGCGCATCCAGTTTAACAATATACAGGGCGCTGTTATGGCTGCCACGCTTCTGCAGCGCGTCAACAATGTTTGTTGAGTCGCGCACAGACGGCTTTGATGCCACCTGGCGAAAAAAGACAGCCTCACTGCTAAGTAGATTGCGTGGGAGCAGTAACAGCATCCTGAATGTAATAGCCAATAAGTTGGACAGCCCACTGGTGTGGAGCCTCACCCAGATGATTAAGTCTCTCTTAGTTATATTATTTATTTTATATATGCTTTATTGTACACCAGAAAATACATAGTAAATAATATATTTAACACTACAAAACATACAATGGGCAGCCTTATCGCTTTCTGCGATCTCTTCTAGGCAACCTTGACTGGCCTTGACTTTTTAGTAATAATAATAATAAATTATTTCAGAAAAAAACACATGTAAGGTTCACAAAACAATTTTACAACTAAAATGAATATTACAGAAAAAAGTTTATCGTTGGTGCCTGTACTAATTAATGAATGAAAATCATTGTATCACAGACACCATGCAGCGCCTTCCAAGATAGGTTACATAAAAAATTCGAACGTGCTATATAGTGAACTCGTAAAAAATGTATGGTAATAAAATAAACAATAAAAGTAATTTAAAAAATAAGATAAAATTAAAATTAAGCTACTTATTTACTTAAGTTAGTATTTGTGTGTGTGCGTGCAAGAGGGTGCACAGGTGAGTGATTCTGCATGTATGAGTGTATGTGTGGATGCATGTGTGAGTGTTGTGTTGTGTTTAGTTATTAGGTACTAACATAGTTTTTAAGTTCATACTAACAATATAAATGTAAATGTAATGGATCATTGGTTGTCTGAATAAATATATTATATTAATATAGAGATTATCTTAGTATGTAAGGTACTCTTTCTTAAAGCATCAGCAAATTCTCTATTTCATCAAAAGGTTTTCCTAATAAAAATCTTCCATATTTACAAACACAAGCATCCCGAAAATTCCGTATTCCTTTCACTCGTAAATTAGCTTTTAAACCGACACGTGCATAGTAAAAAAACTCTACGGAACCAAGCCATCAATATAGAAAAGAAACAAACGCACGGACAAACGAAATCTCTTTTGAATTTCAACCCCCTAAAAGAGGGTTTTAATCGTTTTTAAATGTCTACCCGTAAAGGCGCAAATCCATGCAAATATAATTTTCATCCCCCACAAGCAATATTCAACTTTCATACTTAGTGATAAAAGTTATTATGGATGCACGTGAAGGTTGCTGTTGTTTTCTACTTTATATGGATTCATTAAAGAGTGAACAGAAATTGGGTTCTTTGCTGAATGTTGAGCAAATTCTTTCGAAGATTTGTGAAGCTTGCGAGATGGGATGAAATGTCAGTCTGTCAGTCAGTGCGGATGGACTGTGGTAGAAAAACATTGTTTTTATTTTAACAACTTGGTTTTAAAGGAAAGTTTGTTTTCTAAAAGTTTGCGATGAAGATTTTTATGATAAGTACTCGTAAGTCCAAAAAAATAACAGTGATAAAGTTTTTAGTAGAGTAGATATCTGTTGGTTACTTTTAATCCAAAATATATATTTTTTAAGAAATCTTTTGTGTCTCTAACTTTCTGACCAACTCCTTGATAATTCAAAGTTGACCTGTCAACGGTATACCAAACTTAAATAAAAGCTTATTGACCTTAATAAATGAATTTCACTAAATATCAGTCCGAGAACTGTTTACTAATCAAACACTCTCCTAGGTCTTAGACAAAAAAACACATACCTACACCATTCAACAAATTACCAATCAATACCCCATACTTACGACCGACAGCATAGACAATACGAATGAATAACCAACATAACACATATACAATACGAATGAATAACCAACATAACACATGACCAACATAACACATATACAATACGAATGAATAACCAACATAACACATAGACAATACGAATGAATAACCAACATAACACATGACCAACATTTGAATGTTGGAAACATTGCAAGAGCGTTCTACTGTTCCCTGAATATTTTATTAAGCCTTTAAGATTACAGAAAAACCCACTCTCTAGAGCCCCCAAGGGAGGCTTCGATACGTATCGATAAAGGTAAATAATTTAATTCTCTTGCTTCTAGTAAATGGGGTAGCATTTCTGGAGTTTCCGAATAGAAATGTGTTTTTTGATAGTTGAATGTTGGAGTAGTATTTAGGAGAGGACGACTTGAACTACATTGATGTATACCGTTGAGAAATGGTGACAGTCGTGTCTTTATGTAGTTAAGTTCTTCTAACTGAATAGACAGCTGGGCTGCTGGGCAGTTTGTTGCGCCACTTCTTCTTCCCAGCTAAAGGACTAGGAAATGGTGAAGGGCGGACGTTTTAGGCAACTGTCTTATGTAATTTTGACGTTCAAAAAGTGCTGATTCACAGCCTAGTTCGAATAAATGACTTTTGTTTTTGTAATAATTTCTCATTTTATTTCAACACAGATTGATAATGTTGTCTTCGTCTTACACAATTTTAATTACGAATAAGTTTGATATATTTATTAATTTGTTTAAGTCCCATCGTGAGCGTACCATGAATAAGATAACGGATTCAACTTTACGCCATTTGTGACACAATAGCTGTCAAACTAATTTCAGTTCCGTCGCGTAAGATTATATTCGTAAAGACAGCGTTGACTCATCAATGCGAAGTTTGCACAACCGGCGTCAATGAGAGCCATAGCGGTTTCTTTTACTTAATCATGATAATTATAGCCACTCGCGTGTAGGAACAATATAACATTACTGTAACAGACTTCATTGTTCTACTTGTTAAGCTAAATGTAATAAAATTATACTCTCTTACAATTCTAAATGTTACAAGAAAGATAAATTACGTGACATGAATCCAATCGGGGGTGAGGTGAGCTGGAGGTGAGCGGAGGGGGGGATAATTTCGGTTTTTAGGTGAGAAAAGATTTATTATAGGGGCGTGCCCATCGCCCACCAAAATATTCCTTTAGTAGAAAAATACGGGGATATTGAGGTTACGAGTTGTTAACTTGTATTGTTATCATTATCATAATGTGTTTTGATAGCAAATATGCTGAAATGATGCGTGTTGGGTTAGGAAGGTGGCTGGAAATGGATTGAGCTTATTGGCATGTAATTTAGGAGGGTCCTGTCCAGCAGTGGATTACTTTACTGTGCTGATGGTGAGTAATATTCAAGTGTATAGTTTTCCTACGCTCAAAGGCGTTATAACAGAAAAATACTTCTATCGTGCCTCGTTCAGTGTCCTTGAATGCATTAAGAACTATTGGTAAACAAAATCTCTATGTTGACACTAAAACAGTCGTCAAAGCAAAATCGAACTTTTGTTTTTCGGTACTTACTCGTACTTATTATAAGACTGATGTATTTATTCGTATAGAGGGTTTTTAGTTTATTACCTAGTTCAAATAATTAGTTGTGTTATATGTTAGTACCTGGGCTGGCGGCTCTGCTCTGGTGAAAATAAAGAATGCTCATTAATTAACAGTATAGGAAAGTTCATACTAATTTCAGGTATAGTAGGTACTTACTAATTCCATGCTGCTATGAGAGTAGATACTTACTCATTCCATGCTGCCATGTCATTATTCTAAGGTAGCGATCTTGTTCTAAACTTTGAGCGACCGAGCTCTGCTCGGGTGAAAATACGGAGAAAACGAATTTTCCCAATTATGAGACCTAGCTAGATCGATATTTCGCACCCCTATACTGCAACTTTCATTGAAATCGTGAAGAGGCGTTTTCGAGAACGTGATAACAAATATACAATGTCGCCCATGGACATATGCCCGCCCGTATTTTTCTGAATATTCATGAAAAAATATCGAAAATTAACTTTAAAACGGGGGTCTATCTTTAATATTTTTCATCTTATTCAATTTTTAATTTTTATATTGGCGTTCGCCATATCTCCTATGTTATTGGCTCGATTTGGATTCTGTTTATTATTTCTAAAAGCTTATGAGTTATTTTATCGGATTAACATTTTTTTTTAAATTATCGACTATGAAAAAAAACGGAGGTGAAGACATTTTTTTCAAAAAAAAAACATAAGTCTAAGTCCATAAAATCATAGCGGAATATTGAAAAAAAAAAATTGACAGAAAAATACGGGCGGGCACATGCCCATGGGCGACATTGTATATACAAATATTGCTCGTTTAAACCGACGACAATCTAAGAAGCCCGATTGGCGTTTCTCATTAAACATGCTGCGATAACTTTTTATGAACGTCCACGTAAGAAATCGAAATATCAAATTCATTATCCTAATTAATTACTATGTTATCCATACACTATAACAATGAGTATCATTTGTAAGCACCAAGTTTCACTTTATATTGGAAAAACGCACTCAAAAACACGAATTAATAGTTGATTAATATTCTGACAGGACGTTATTACAATGTCATGTCTTTGGGTTCATTGCTGTAGTGTTGTGACCGTTTTAAGTTGTTTTTGGACCGAATAAAACCAATATTCCAAAAAATCGATAGATATTTTTACAAACATTACATTTAGAAAAGAGAAAATCATATAATTACTGTAATATTATATGTTTAAACATATAAAAACAAATCGAACGAAAGAAAATCATAATGGAAGACTTTAGAAGAGACATACATTTTGACTAAATGATTGAAAATGAATTTATTATACGGGTAACCGACGAAGACAGTCCAACTGATGATCATTCTTCTGGATAATCCAGTGGCGAAAGTGAATAAAAATGTTACAAATTTAGTGAATTTATTTGTATACCGATGATTATGATACGTGTCATAAAACAATATACCTCAAGAATCAATTTTAAGCAATGTAGATAAATTATCGATTACAAACTTTAAGTATGATAAATCGATGTCTCAAGAATCGGTTTTGAAAGCAACCGATTTCTTTTCCCATCACTAGACAAAGTATTTTGATAGGTGTCAAATCGGGCTTCTTATATTGTCGCAAGATTAGTAGTAGAGGATAAAGCTGTTTGTTTTTTTGTTTGTTTGAACGCGCTCATCTATGGAATTACCAGTCAGAATTGAAATATTATTTTTGAATTTCTCATTTTTCGTTATTTTTAACATCACGCTACGACCCTTAGGAGGCGAGCGTAAACGAAGTCATAGTGCGAGCGGGCGATGCGACGCGATACGATGCGACGAGGTGGGACGGAGGAACAAGAAATTACACGCGTACGAAGCCGCGGGCAGAAGCTAGTATTGTTTATAAAAATTCTATTTAATAGATACCCAAGATAATTTAAAGTCTCAATTCGATAATGGCCAAAAAAACATTATTAAGCATTTCGTTTATAGACAGCGAACCATGTAATTGATAACAGAATATGAATAGATCCTTCATCAAAATAAATAACACAAAGGGCGGCAGATTCAAATGTCAATTGGATGTTACCCATACAGTGAATATCAGTAATCCAATAAACCAGTTAATAAAAATGTAAATGCAATAAATTTAACACTCCAGTGCCGAGTGCTGTTATTAAGGCCGTATTACGTCGTGTAAAACATTAACGTGGCAGGTTAATTATTATGAACGTGCTTAAATAATGATAAACTAACTAATTGCTATAAACAACTATGTACCTTTTTAGGCGTAGCGTTAAAAAACACAAAAAGTCTTAGCGATTTTTTTGGTGGATCTAGTTTCTTGGTAGAGACAAACAAGCAAGCAAGCATTTATGAACATCAGTGTATCAAGGTACCAAACTACGCAATGGTACGAGAGAGATTGCAAAACTACTGATTAATTCTTGCATTTGTTACGTTATCAACTTTAATTTCATCATCACCAAATTCACTTCCATTCACTTTACGAAAACCATGACACACAAGTTCCAGCGTTTTTCATAAACTTTACAAGAGTATTTATTTTCAATTCCACGAATCAACACCAAAAACAAAAGAGCACAGACCCTTTCAAAGGAAAAACAAAGGAATCGTGTATTCCAGCTGATAGTTCCAGAACAAATGATACCGCAGAATAGATTGTACGGAGTAATTTAGTGAGCTACGGCCAATGAAGCTCCGTTGTGAAGTATTAGTTTTCGACTGTAAAATTGTGGAAGGAAGCGCATGTGAAGGGTTAAACTGTTGTTTTTTCCGGTAATACGGAATGGGAGGCAGTTTTGCTGTGTGGTGAAAATTTGAATGTATTTTGAGATACTCGGTATCAAAGGTAAATTAACAAAATAAATGAGTGAGAACCGAGTTTGTCTGGCTGCTTGAAATGTTTTCATGGCCCAATTACCTGAATGATTTTAAAGACTTTTAAGCACACAAGTTATTTGCCATCTGTAAAAAGAGGATTAGGTCTTTTTTTAAATAAAAGGACAAAATTAAATTCACATGAGATCCTGAAGACTGTGTATAATTATTTATATTACAGTGATTTAACTGGCTGCCCAACCCAGGCTTATTTCAAACACTCAAAAGACTCAATCGAGTTCTGGGAATCATTTTTCAAGGAACTGTACTGTGATTTAATTAGAAGTGGTTATTTTGATATTTCTGAACCAATTACAACAATGTAATTTGTTGTAATTGGTTCGGAAATACTTAAATATTTTATAAATAAACTCAATTCCATAAAATTGTTTAGTTCGCAATACGTATTTATTTCCTACAACCGCCCCATTAGGAGTTAAGAAAACGAACAATTCAACTGCTCCGAAGGTCTTAAAGACCAGGAACGCTTCAAAGATCCGTATTTTCAGCAAAAAGCGAACTTTTCAGACATCCCTCGAGACTGATCGGCTGTAACGTCCGGCTCTCGTTATTTCTTTGACGTACGCTCTTTGAGAACATCTAAATGAGGCCAAAAGAGCCCGTAAGATGTCGAAAGGACTCGGAAGACTCGGAGAGTTGCATTGTTTTGAATTGACAGAGTCTGATAGGAAGTAATTTCTTACCCAATTAGAGATGTCACGGTAAAGGCTTTTTTAATATTTCCGGGTTCGTTTACTACCTTTTGTGTGGTGATAAGATTTGTCGAAACATCAAAATGATTCTTTATTGAAATTAAATGAAATTGTTTATTCTGTAAATAGGATATCGGAATCACTTTTACACATCATATATAAAAATTAAAAATAAGCTAATTGAGTTCGTCGTTTCTTATCTGGTTACTCTGAAAAGAAAGGCTGAAACAAACTCAGAGGTCGCAGTCACTTTTAAATGATCATTTGAAGAAAGAACCACACAGATTTGAGTGGACCTGTCCAGTAAGTGCAAACATTTTTCAGTAATCGTTGAACTCAGATCTTAAGGAGGTACCAAAGAAAGGAAATTTGAGAAGGCCGCATCAACTACTCAAACTGCAACCATCATTAAAACTAACAGAGAAAGAAAAAACAACTGAAAGAAAAAAAAATATATATATGTCCATATAGTTCTCACATTTACAATAGTTAAAATAATATAATACTTTACAAAGTAATCATGTCATTTTGATATAATTTTCTACAATGTCAATGTTTATATAAAACTGGTATGTTTAGATGATTGTGCGGCGGTTAAAGAAAAAACAAGTATTTTAAATGACCTCATGTCTTTTTTTAAATACACATAATACTACCAAAATTAAACCATTTTGTAAAGGGCCATTTGTACTTTATCATTATTATTCCTGTAACCTTTTACACAGCTTTCCAATTTTAACATTGTACTTGTATCTATTGCAATATGGCCGCTGATAGCTCGCGTTTATATCATAAAACATAACGATGCTTCCGATATTAATGAACAATTCTATGCAAACTGAGCCAGTATGCCAGTATTCTCTATATTGCTCGACCTTTGTTATCGGCGATAAAAAAGCAGTTTTGAGCTATATATTTCTAAAAATTCAACAATACCGCATACGGTGGAACTAAACACGATTTTAGAAACTGTACTAGCACACAATAGATTATTCAATTGGTGGTGCATTTTACCCCATACCACCCTGCAGCCGCTCCATCGTATATTCGAGCGGGTCTATGAATGCAGCGTTTTTCGGCAGAGTTTATTTTACGTGAAGTGTTAAAAATAAAATTGGGTAAAAAATACCCTTCGCGTATCGCAGGTTAACTTTATTCCGTCTAGATTGGATTTTTGAAGCGATTTTTTTGCATTGAATAGAGTATAAAGGTTGTTACAAATTGCTGAAAGCTTTGAACAGTAGTTATTAAGCTTTGTTGTTACAAGTGGCTTGAAGCGCGATCCATTTAGTACTGGAACATTCTACCTCCCTGTAGTGTTGTCCTGTGAAACATTCCGGCACAGAACTCTGAATTCCGTGTTATATGTGAAAATGTGTAGCAAAATTTCCCTGACAAAAAATAAATAAAAAAAATAGTGTGCCTGAAACAAAGTTGATACATAAGTTTAGTAGACTACTCTTCTAACTTTACGCCTACACAAGGATGCCCTGTTATTACCTCAAAATACATCACTGACCTGCATGATATATTCGGAAAAAAAAACTCTAATGTGCATCAGCTGCATTTTACAAAATCAATCAGATGACTTAGAAAAATTGTCAATTACGTATAACCCCATAACAATATACACAATAACCACAAAAAATAATGCATTCATCAAACAATGTACATCTGACATCTGCGTCAAACGAGATTACTCGCGTCAGTCCGACAGTCCGGACTGCAGTCCGTCTGTTAGTCGACTGGGAGGCGCAACTTTCCATTAATGAAGCCGCCGTATTGTGCGCTGATTGAATTCCAACAACAATGCGATTAGGATATCTGGACGCGGCGCGGTAGTGTTGAAAACTCCAACATTGGGTGTTAAAATAGTGACAAAGTATTATGATTTCATTATTTAAATAAGACTGAAAATAAAATTTAAACTTAAGTAGGTACATTTGTAGAGTTGCTCATAAGCTAAATATGAAAAAATGAAAATGAAAAATGAAAAAGTGTTTATTAGTTTTAACAAGTTTCCTTACATAACTAGGTAGTGATTGGAGCCTCCTTTTAAGCTAATAAAGCCTGTATTAGGAGACTCCGCTCTTCCATACATTGTTGGTATTAACTATAAACTTGTTTATTTAAAACAATAATAAAAAAATATATAATAAAGGAATCTAATCTACGAAAACTATGGATAATTTATAAGTTAGGCTAATAAGTGCTTTCAGAATTCAAATTGTTTGTAATAGTGTAGTTGTGTGTAATAGTGTGATTGTGTGTAATTGTGATTGGGTTGTTGTATTCAGTGTTGTGTTTTAATGTGTGGTATGTGTGTTATGTCATTATGTGTATGGGTGGGAGTACCTATATCATGAGCGAATGAGATTGAGCCTTAGGATACTATTAGCGTATTATATTTATAACAATAATGCCTCTGTTTCTTCATAATTAAGCGGTTTTATCCATTGAGCTAAAATTTTTTTACATTCATTTAGTTTTTTATTGTATATAAAAGTTTCCCTATTACATTTGTTATAAAGCTGAGCAGACCGTTTTTTAAATTGGTTGCTAGCAAATTTAGTTTTGGTTTGAGGAACATCTGCTACTAAGTCTTTTCTTCTTTTTAAATTTAAGTTAGGGTCATAAGGAAGGGATTTGTGTTTTTTAATTATAGTTCTAATAATGTATAGTTTTCTCACCGATAATAAGTTGCTAATTTGGTAGAGGTGTTGGGTAGAAAATCTCATGTTTTTAAAATACATCATCTTAATTAGAGCACGTTGTCCCCTTTCAAGATCAATGAATTTAGTTTTTGCTGCACCACCCCAAATGGGGATGCAGTACGTCAAAACAGATTGCACCAAAGCTATGTAGATTTCATTAAGGAGGTGTCTCGGTTTATTCGTACTAGTAGGTACAACTTTTGGAACAATATGCCTAAGGGTCTTAAATATCCAGCTTAATTTTCTTATCCTGCTATTGACCTGTTCAAGGTGAGGATACCAGGATAGGGTTTGGTCGACCACAACACCTAGATATTTTGTTTGTGTCACCTTGTCTAATGTTGGGCATGAACAAGTACTTGAGTCATCACAGGTGTGTACTCTCAAATTAAGTTCTGTGCTAGGCTGGGAACGATTGGATATACTAAAGCAGATGTAATTTGTTTTAGCTGTGTTAAAAGTCAGTAAGTTATCATTGAGCCATCTAGCTACTTGGGTCATACCAGCCTCAGCACTCAAAGCAACATCATGCCAGGTCTTCCCAGTGAAAACGACAGCGGTGTCATCAGCATAGGAAAATACTGTAGCATTGTTGATCTTGAGGTTGCAGAGGTTATTAATATACAGGAGAAACAATGTAGGACCCAATACGCTTCCCTGGGGGACACCAAACGTGATATTAGCATCGCGACTAACGAATGTTCCTACCTTGACTCGTTGCTTTCGGTTCGACAGGTAGTCTTTTGCGAATTTAAGCGGTGTTCCTCTTATTCCCGCTGCTTCCAATTTGTTTATCAGGATGGGAATAGAGACGGTGTCAAAAGCCTTTTTTAGGTCCAGAAATACAGTCAGACACTTGGTACCATTATCCAGATTATCAGCTATTAAAGTGCTAAGAGCAGTAACTGCATCCTCTGTTGAAATTCCCTGCCTAAACCCAAATTGTGTGCTGCTTAGAATATTAAATTGTTTAAAGTATCTAATAAGTCTGTCATTAAATATTTTTTCTATTATCTTGGAAATAGCTGGTAAAATGGATATAGGCCTGTAATTATTGACATCGTCTCCATCCCCGCTCTTGTGAACTGGAATGATGATAGATTGTTTGAGCGGCGTAGGAAAGACTCCCTTCGCAAAGCAAAGATTGATCAAATGAGTCAAAATAGGAACAATTTCCCGGCCTACGTGTTTCAAAAATCTGATGGACACCTTATCCGAACCTGGTGCACTGTCAGATTTAAGGTTCATCAAAATCTTACCCACTTCGTGGGCATCCGTATTCAAAAGAACAAATGAGTTTGCTTGAGACGGCGGCGGTGGTTTGTCTGCTTTAAGAGTGCAAGGTTTAGGTATTGAGGGTTGAATATTTTGGGCCAAATCTTTGCCAATGTTAGCAAAATAATCATTGATATAATTCACCGACTCAGTTGGACTCGATTTAAGGGATAGTAGTTCTGTATCCTGACTTTTCTTATTATTGGTGTAAGTCACAGTTTTAATATTTTTCCATAACAATTTATTGTTTGAGACTGATTTAGCAAGTAGTTCCCTTTCAAATTTTCTTTTTAATTTTTTAATTAACTTGTTACAGTAGTTGCGGTATCGTCGGTAAGTTATTTTAAGAACATCATTAAAAGGATCACTACGGGTTTTCTTTTGCAGTTTGTTGCGATTTTTAATGCATCTCAAAATGCCAGCGGTTATCCACGGTTTAATGGTTCGCTTGCTATTAGGGATTGTTTTGATAACCGTATTATTATTTAAAGACTCGGTAAGTTTATGTATTAATAAATCCGCCAATTGGTCTGGGTCATCACAGAACAGCAGCTCTGCTAATTTATTTTCTTTAAGGTTTTCTAGGGCTTGTTCAAAATCAACTGTAGAGATAGTTTTGTTAGCAACTTGTTTAGATTTTAATTTCGATAATGACATAAACGTAGTGAAGTGGTCGGTTATAGTTGTATGGAGGATGGCAATAAATGCTGAAACTTTTTTTTTATTAATTTTTATCATAAAGTGGTCTAAACAGCTCAATTCACGTGTTGGCAGAGAATGACCAGAAAGTATGCCGTAGAGTGATAACATATTCAGATAATCTACTCTGTTTTTATATTCGTGAATCGGTTCATTGTCTTTAGATTTGAGGTTAATATTAATGTCCCCCGCTATAACAATGTTTTGTTGAGAGCATTTTAAAGTATTGAGATGTGTACTAAGAGAGTCCAAAAAACAGTCTGTGTTTGTGTTGGATGGGGAGCGGTAAATACCAAGAATAATGTATATGTATGTATAATAATGCATAAATATAATGTTCGTGATTGGATTGGTTTTACTCAAATTAAACATTTGTAAACTGAGATATCACGCCACGAACCCTAGATCTTTTTATAATCTTCTTTAACAATTAGACAGTTAATGCTTTGTATGCGTTTCATCATAGTAAGTTATAACTGTACTCAAAGCAATAACATGTCAATCAGCCTTCAATACTGCCAACTTAACCATTGAGTTAACAGAAACATTCCTTTAGTCCTCTATTACGTGTAATTTCCTACACGTTTTGTTGCACATGCATACAACTACAACACGCTTCAGTATAATGTTACAAGTTAAGACATGCTCAGCAGGTGCTAATAACGTATGTGGGTTAAGTAGCACAGTATTGACAGGGTATTATAGTATGTAGCCTAGCCGATAATGTGAGTGTTACATACACGTAGAAAGTAGTGAAACAGGTATTCACTGTACTTACAGTCCAGCCGTCGAGAGAATGCGTTCCTGACACCTGTCAGTTGGACAATTTTTAGTAATATAGTAATAAGAATCGCAAAACATACAATCGGCAGTATGAAACTGACAGGTGTCAAGAACGCATTCAATCGACGGCCGGCCTATGAACATTATACTCGCACTTATTACCCATTGCAGCTAGGAGTAGTATTATATTTTACGTTTAATATATAATCTTATCTTATTTTATATAATGAGTAAAGCAAACACATAACATTGAACTACCCAAGCAAATTGTTCCACAGACTTAAAACGAACAAAATTAAATTCTGCAAAAATCCAAAACATCATAATAAAATCTAGAAATAACAAGCATCAAATTCGCCCAAAATTCGTCGAGTAGGTATTAAAATAATCGCAAGATAATCGTCGTCCCAAATTAACTAGAACAGCTGCCCATTCAAAAATAAAGCCGACCCAACAAAATACTAAGCAAAGAAAGATCATTCCGAATATCAGGATAAAGGTCCCTCGAAATGAAAAAAAAGAATTTCGTTTCGTTCAATAAACGCGTATATCAAGAATCAGCACTTTTTTCGCACAAACAAGCATGTCCAATTAACAGCGAGCCTTTTTTCAGTCTGAAAAGGCTGAAACAGCAGACCAGCGAGAGTCAGGCCCAAGTTTTAGCTCTTTGAAAAATCTGTAAAGGGCTGCTCTGCTATGTGTCGCAATTTAGAGGAGAGTGGCGATAGAAAAAGGAGTGGAAAATAATTATAAGCTTGCACCACTTTGCTTGAACTCTAGCATACTTTGCTTTTGTATAGGTACAATCTGCGTTTTAGTATAATCGAAACTTTCATTCAACGAAATAATTAACTTCAAAATTAATATATCCATTTTGCAATTTTTTTTTCTGAGTCGTGATCAGCTCATTTTTCTTCTATCAAAGTTTAGTTTTAATTTATTTTAGTAACTTTTATTTTTGCTTCCACGGTTTATTGGTCAGTGATAGATATAAATTATTTCTACCTGGCTTAGTCGGTGCCTATCTCCTCCTCGGAATTGTCTAGGATGATTTACCTAAAGCAATAATAATTATTAATGTTATCAATCGCCCAAGCCACATTCCACTCAATCCCTCAGTATTTGTCAGGCTGCTGAATTCATGAACACGTGCGTGTCAGTCCTAATCTCTCATTCATGTCCTATTCCTTGCCCATACGCAATTCAAACGCAATCTCAATGGTTGATAAATTACTTACTGCTACGTCCGCTATATTTAATACAGTATAATTTCATCTACACTATAATATTATAAAGAAGAGCAAACATTTGTATTTTTTTTTTTTAATAAACTCAAAAACTACTGAACCTATTTTTTTTTTTAATTCTTTCTCCAGTATATTATATAGCTATATTAAAACCATTATAGCAATAATACTATTTCAGAAAAAACATGGCGATGAAAATTGGGAAAACAGAGTTATGCCACTGCTCGCAGAACAGATGGCCGATGGATGGAGCGGAAAGGTTCTGGAGTGGCAACCGCGTACCAGAAGACGTAGCGTTGGAAGGCCTCCCACAAGGTGGACCGATGACCTGGTGAAGGCCGCAGGAATCCGCTGGATGCGAGAAGCACAGAACCGATAGAAGTGGCGGTGCTTGGGAAAGACATAGGCCTTCACCCACGGCGTCCACTGCTGAACATAGGTCCAGCATTGGACGTAAATCGGCTGAAATGATGATGATGAGTTCTGTCACTTGGCATTTGTTATTTTTCATTAATTGATCATAATAAAGAGGACTCACAATAGACTCATTTCACCATTCTAAGAAGACGCTATTCAGTGTAAATTAGTAGAGCCGTCCAGACCTTAAAATAGTCCCAACTTGACCCAAAAAGTATTCAAATTAAAAGGCCCAGTGCTCTGAGGACCATAATGTCCTCTCACCACTTGTCCCACGCCCGAACCGTGAATACTCTTTCATTTTTTTTTTTCAAAACCGTACCGTAAGCCCTTTACCATTACGTATAATTAAATTAATATTTTAAAAATTCTCTCTTTAGCTTTGCCCTACCATTGCGCTTGTTATTTGAAGAGGCCGGCCAGGCAATAAGTATTGCTCAGCAATTATACGAACGGCATTTGAAAATTTCCGGAGGATTTTCTATGGAACATAATTTATTCATTGTATTTGAGGCCTCTCGATTCGCAAACCGATGGCCGAATAATTTGATGAAACAATTCTTGGTGAGTTTGGGACACACCGAGTATTGTGGAGAACGGCTTCACAAACCTTCTCAAACCGGTGTTTTTGCAGTGCAAGACGGCCGTGCACATGATACAATTATATTTACCCATATTTACCTTCTGTGTCAAAAGGACCTATAACCAAATTAATAGGCCTAATAGCAAAACAACCTTTAATCAAAACGAAACTTAAGCAAAATGTTAAATAGCAGTAAGCAAATCGATCTACAATCAAATCGATTTTATTTTTTAAATCATGATTCAGATCAACTTAAACGGGACACGAGAGAAAAACCCTTCGTACAGTCAATCGCGCGTGAAACGATACCTACTAAAATCTAACTTCAAGAACATTCAGTGTATCACAGCCTTTCTATCGATATCTTCTTACGAAGGGTATTCAGCGTCGTCGCTGGAACTAGAGGCGCGGGAAGGAGGCGAGAGGGGGGGTCATTCAAATCTGTTATTAAATTTGGAGACAATCAAGGAGGAGTTTTTCCAACAAACCTTGAAAGGGGCGCAAGTGTTCCCCAGATTGGACTAACGAGGTACGTACGGGTCTGTTGCCCCTAAACATTTTATAGGCCCTTATTGAGGAAATTGGAAAATGCAGTTTCTATTATATGGCGAATGTATCAAAATCACGTCCGGTTTGAGAACAGCCAAGGTTGTACTATGAATTGTCATCTGAATAAAAACTTTTCAATGGTTAGATGGGCCGTCACGGCATGATGGCCCAATCCGATGTAATAGTTCCTTTAACATTTACTGACTATAATGAAAGTCTGCTTGTCTCATGAAAACTAACAAATTAGGTACCACGAATTATGTATTGGTACTACGTTTTTAATTTTTTTTTTTTTTATGAGGTTCCTTTAAAGTAAAGAAGTGTTTAAATTTAGTTTATAGCCTCTTTAATGTTCCGTGAAACCGTATTATAAAGCCACAACATCTTAACTCAAGTGTTTTAAACTTAAATACCTACACACAAAAAACTACATGAGGCACTACACATAAAAGCTCCCACACATTTCTAAGTGCCCACATCCACGAGTTACCTTCACTTCGCCAACGTCTGCAAGTCAAGCATTACCGCTAGGTGGCGCTGTGCCAATGATGGATCGTCCGCAAGACGGATGGCACCCACGAGTGCGGTTCACGCTTGACAGTTCGGTCTGGAGTTTATTTTAAAATAGATGCAGAAATCTGGACGGTGCTCGATCATGGGGTTGAAAGATGGGAGGTGAGGGGTCTGGAAGGGTTGAAGTTCTGTATTGTATATCTGCAGCCTATTTCTGTAAGACAAACGTAAGTAATGACACTATATAGATCATAGATTAAGCTAATGTTTGAAAAATTGCCCTGATCTCATCTAGGTATATCTATGCGAGAACAGTAGATTTGTTTGTGTTGCCACAATGTAACTACGAATGCGTAACGTAATTAGACAGATCTTTCATAGTAATAATAATTTTATTATTATTTATTTAAATCACAATTATAAGAACATTATTTTTTATCTTCTGTTATTTCCGCGTTACGTTTAATCTGTCTCATAAAAGCGGACGGCCCATCGAGCTTTTTCATTACAATACTACAATATGGTTTACATAGTTAATGTATGTTTACTGTTTGTAAAATAGGAAACACTTGGAAACAAACAAAGTTTTGTGCGTCGCTCACACACAAGACTTTGCACACTATCAGTAGCGAAGGAAGTTCTACGAACGACTGTGATGATGATCTGCATTTGTTATTACCCATCTACTTAATAAAAATCGTAAATTTTTTCATTCATTCATTCACTGACAGACAACGCACATGAAGTTTTGCACAGTGATATACAGAGTTATTGGTTATTTGTCGGCAATCTGCTAAGGGGTAGGAGAGGACATTTGGAACCAAATGACCCCTCATGACCCCTCTGCCAATGACAACCATTTTCGAGTAAAAATATAAAATGTGAAATGACTCGAAATTGTTTACAACCACATGACAATTTGGTTGTAAATGACCTCTCCTACAGAACCTTAATGGATTGCCGACATATAACCAATAACACTGTATAAAAAAGTGAGGACTAAGGAAGAAGTTTTGTAAATTTATTCATCTTCTAAAGGGGTTACATAGGGGATGAAAATTTGTATAAAAGTTCGTAATTTTTGCCGATGGAAATGCCATAGGGAGCATGGCTTGAAGATAATAATTATCAACCAATAAACTTCCTAATTTAAACATCAACCATTCTCTACTTACCATAAAATACAATCAGCAATAACAATATGTAAACCGTGGGTTTACTTGCACATGATTGGCTGAAGACAGCCAATCTGTGCGGCGTGCATATTCATGAGGAGTGACGTCACTTAGTCTAGGCTTATCATGATACATGGACGAATTGTCATGCAGCTTACTGTGGGGATAGAGATGTGGTCGGCTCAGATGTGTGTTAGCAGCTTCAGCTGGAAATGGCAGGCTTAAGTGTATCATGATAATATTACAGATGTGCGGACTCCAAACCAAATCATCATATCATGATGTAATACCCAATATTATGATGTACTCATTTGGTTTGCAATCTTCAAAGAGTTCCTTGTAATGGTTAGTCGGGGGAAGATGAAACTTTTTACTGTCTGTTTGAATTGTAAGGCTGCAGATAAAAACCATGCACTTAAGACTTTTTAATTTTATACCTTTGAAAGAACTTCTAAAACTGTGATAACAACATCAATCTTAAAGATGTCTTTTAAAACCTAGTCAGATAACTATTTTAGTTACTTGATTTTCCTCATCCCCATCGGCTGTAAATTGGAGCCAGTAGTTTGATTTACGAAACCTGTGAAACAGCAATACATAACTTACGCAGTACCCACATCATGAAACTATAAACTATGTAGATAAACGGGCAGAGGCAGCATAGTAACCCAATCTACAAAAGTTTCCTTAAGACACAATAGCTCCGCATCCCATGAAATGAATGTCGATAAACATAATAAACATCAAAAAATATTTACACTCAAATATCTATAAAAGTAAAAGTATGAGTAGGTACATTCACAAAGTTGTTTTTGAGTTTCAATTTCAATCTGTAAACAAGTTGTACATAAACGGAATAGGTTAACCTTTAACAACAAACAGAAAATAATCTCAACAAAATCGAAACTCGGAGTTACAGACTCAAAGTTTCCGAGTTACGTTAAGCATACACGAGTCTTAATCCCCAACTTAGTTATTTGGTGGGAACGGCTAATTAAAATTAATATATTGCGAACTCGCTTTTGTGGTATTCACTTATAAGTAAGTTTATTTTATAATACAGGGCGTTGGGCTGGTGCCAAAATTTCGGCTTTGTGAGCACTGACGGGTTGTGATTTATGGTTCTGCTAATGCAGGGTTGACTTTTTAATTTTGGGGATTTTTGAATTAGGTAATTGCATAGGCTAAGTGCCTTTTAGAAAGCGCTTGAAATATTATTTAATTTGTTTATTTATTTATATATTTTATTTCTAAAACACTTAGCCTATTTTACAATTTGGTTTTAGCCACACAACGAAAACCTCACAGGGTATATCTGTGTGCCGGCGAGCCGCTCTTTTAAAGTTTAAAATATTATTTTTAAATGTCCTATAATGATGATAATAGTTCAAACGTACCTACACTACTACATACATACATTAGGAGAATTTTTGTGTAAGGAAACACTTTGATTTGTACTTATAACTTTTCGAACTCGTTTTGTATAACGTTTGCAAGTCCTCTGGAAGTCTATTAAGAAGAAAAGGTACTAAATAATCTGCAACTCTCATCCCGTATACATTATTACATTTAGGTAGGACGTATTTATTTGATAGTGGTATCGTTCTCAAAAAATCAGGTCTTGTTTTTTCGATTAACAGCTCAGGTCTATTGACTTCCGCAAGAGTAAATAATTTAACTTTATTGAACACATTAATAACATTACAGTATTTAAAAAGATCGTCGTCACTGTTTTTGAATTTCTTGTTTAAAAGTTTTGGAGCAATTACTTTTAATATTCTTAGCTGTAGTTTATAAATATCTGTCAGGTATGTATGATATGTTCTTCCATAGCTGAAATATTTAATCATTCAAAATTATCTAACTGAATACCCATTTAAAAGTAGACATTAGTGTGGATACATCTCCAGTTCAGTCGCAACAGCATATTACAATCAGCGTTTATTTGGTCGGTTCTATACCCAACAGAGGACACATCATCCCAAGAAGTGGTTAACAGACAATGTCGCCTCAAAACAATCTTACAACATACCCAAGAATATCAAACCAAACATTTATCGTACCAAAACACGCAAACACACGAGTACATACTAACTAAGGCACAGCGCATACAAGACAGTTGAGTGCACACGACTGCTCTCCAAATTAATACGTCTTAAGATCGAGTTACCGTCACTAATTCATCCCTATTTATTTTTATGTTGAGGGGATTGCACACTGAATGTGTGCCTCGATATGAGCACAGATTTATTTTGGATTAGTTTTAGGTATACAAAGTAAGTTACACCAAAACCAAAAATATGTTTTTACTTCGTAGTTCAACCCCTAGTACAACACCAAATTAATAATCGTGTAACTTACTCCAAAACTTTTATCAATGTTTCGTTTCGTGACTGCGGTACAGTCGAATGAGAAAAATAGACAAATCGAATTCGAATTGAATAATATGTCTACCTAGATCAGCCACAATAAAATACCATTACAACATTTCAAAACACCGACGTTCTAGATTTAAAAATCACAGCAACAAACATCGTAACGGCTCGCCAGTTCCATTCTACGTAGACTAGACACCTAAAAGGCATTTCCATTCGCCTCGTCCTGACAAGTGAGTAAGCCCCGCTACTCGGACGGACCCTTAGATTAAGATAGATGACCTCACCCAGTAAATAAATACCTTTATCTATTGAATCAATAAGATGTATGCGGTGTCCCGTGTTAGGAAACCAAGTTTGTTTGTTTATTTTGTATTCGGAAAATTTACATAACATTGGAGTTTGAAAAAGCTATATATTTTCTGGGATAATGACATCATCAATGTAAGCTGTGATTTAAAATCAGCTCCTTGTACAGTTGATACAGATTAGTAACAATAAGACCGATTGAATAACGGATTGGTTATTTATAATGATAAACAGATCTATTTAAAATTACATTTCAATATTTTCATAATTATACACCAGCGTGCAGCGTGATTAGATTAACGTTTGATTGAACGCGATAGAACATTCCAACGGGAGTCAGTGTTATCTTTTTTTTTATTATATTTCGCAATGATGTATCTTACTGATAAGTACATAAGAATCAAAATAGCAAATTAAAGTACCGCAGTAGAACCACACGGCCTAATTGTCACCCCACTGCCAACATTTCCTTAAAATACCATTCCTTTTAATCCTTTTCCTTTAAAGAAATTCATTATCTTCCGAATGAAGAATTTCTTAAGCTTCCAGAAATAGATTAAAGAAATAAAGTAGACCCTTTTCATTAATTGAGAAAAGATTTACTTTGATTAAAGTAGCTTAACTCATTTTAGACCACTATTGACAAGATTCTATGAACGACGGCTGTATTCAGTTCAAATTACTGCTCAGTTTTGCTAGACTTGAATATAGATTTAAAATAGTTTGTATAAGAGAGGTTCAGCCTTTAAGCTAAGACACTAAAGACTATGTATTTTCAGTTAGTTTGAAATCGTAGTTTTTAGTAATTGCTACATATTTTTAGTACATATAGTATGATTATTGAGGGTTTTTGTATCGCAGGCGGGGGACCAACAAAAGTTACAACATATTTAAGGTCATTAGTTTGTCCCGCCTGCAATACCAAAATTCTATAGATTTTAATGCTTGTTTTTATTTTTTATTCTCTTTTCAGTTATGTGTTTTTGCAGTTAGGTTTTTTTTTGTTTTTAAATTACCATTAATTATTTTGAACTTGGGTGCCACCAACAGACGAAGAAATTTTAGGAAACACAAATAAAAATTTACCTAAAAAAAAACATAATAGGTTTAAACCTGACTTTTCGGCCGACTATTACTATATTTGTCACCGACACGCGAACTGTCAAATCATCCCGAACCACCACTCCATCAGGGTCCCACAATAATTATTGTCGGCAAACATCAATACTTCGACCTTAATAGATCGCCGAGCGGCATTAACACATGCCTATAACTCAATTAGTGAACCGTTGCGCGAATTAATTCAGTTCGTAACAAAGACAAATAGTACGTGTTGTGTACAGGACCACGCAAGTTCGCTCATTAATATTATGGGTGATGCGTGCGATTGATCTGGCTGTGTGGTCGACTGTATTAGTTAGTGGGGTATTATTTTTCTCATTATGTTGTTGAGCTAAGAGTCCATTAATACATAAACTCACGCCTTCTTCCTATGGGGTGGGGCAGGAACACAGAACGCCACCTGCTACGATCCGTTCATACTCCTTTAGCTTCATTCAGTTTTGTCCAAAGCTGGTTGATTTTTTTTAAATTTAATGGCACTAAAATGACTAAGGTGGGCTTTAAGTAATTATGTATAATGTGATTAAAATAAAAATGGAATCGGAAGTTTTATACTGTAAGCTTTTCATTTCAGTTATATCGAACCAGTGCTTTATATAAATTGCTGTTAGTTTAGAAACATCAAGCGAATGTATAAACTTTCGCTTCTCATTTTCACGCTCACTACAGTTTAAGAAGTCTTTCCTATAATGTTCTAAACATAAGTTCGAAAATGATACTTTTTTTCTTTTTCGTCAGATCAGCAGACCAGATATCTTCAATTAGAAGCTTTAAAATCGGCTTTTGCCTTAACACATTTGCCAAACTTTCAAAATGACAACCAAATTCTCTCAAGTGCCACTAGCACATACTTCACTAGGAGAACCTGTCAAAACACGATTCACTCTTGAAGCTACAATTTCCCTACCAAATATCTTAGTGTTTATAGAGAAAATATCGCTAAGGCTGATGCTTCGCCAATTGGCGCTCTGTCGCAGAGAGCATTGTCAATATTGGAGTTCGCCCTTCTTTTATATTGCGGTGGAAGGGTTGAGACGTTAGCGTTTAGGAAACGATGTGCATTTGTAGTGTAGAATTATAGTAGTTTTTGGAAGCTTCCTTCCATGAAATTAACTGTTACCTATAACATTTATTTGGCGTTTCGAGGAAGTCCAAACTATTACAAGATATTTTTTATTATTAAGTAATATTGCTACACTATTTTAGCACAAACTAAAACTTATTTATTACTATTTATTTTTTATTTGACTTTATTTTAATACATAATGAAAGCTGGATAATTATAATACAGTAGTAAATTACAGGTAACTATTTACACTAGGTACTAAATTAAACAACCAACAATTATTTCAATTATTTTTTACGTTCATTATTAATTTAATAAGTATGAGTAGATCACAATCTATACCGTTTGTAGTTAAATGGTAACTATAATCACTATCATTGACGAGAAGAGACCAACATGAATACAGAAAACCTAGAAAGTATACAAGTCCTAACGATGTAGATTATAAAAAAACTTCGCTCCGCTTACAATTTACAACTCCAACCCAAAAAAAACCTATAAACTTACAATACAAAAAACTGTCTCAGAAGACCAACTCCGCTCAAGTCCGTGCCTTGTTACAGAGCAACAACTTCAATTGGAATTCTGCAATGTCTTCGTTTAAGTTCGAATTGCTGGCTAGTTTTTATGCCGTTTGAAAGTCTAAAACTGCTGCAAGTAGCAACACTGTCTGAATTGAGAACTGCGGAGTGCTGCAACATAAACCATTTGGTGTGCCAAGTGAAATACGGGAAAAAGTAGATGTCTTTAACGATGTATCGACGAAGGAGACGGTTATAAAATGCACTGTGTAAAGGGAAACTTAGTTCAAGTTCTGTAGTATATTGAAATAGTTTATTTTATTACCATTTGTGGGTAGTTTTAAGTGGCGAAAAGAAACATATTTGTATGTACTGTGGTAATATATAGAATGTAATGGGACACAATATCCATTTCATTAAAAAAACTCCTTTGGTCGTAAACAAGGAGAAAGTACCGAATTAAGTTTATATTTACTACAAACTAAACCACCATACATACTTAAACCTATCTATAACAAACTAAATTAGGCAATTTTATAGTCAAGGGACAGGATCCAAAACCGCGCTGCGGTAACAGTTGGGGCTATTTTCAGTATAAAACACCCAACTATTAGGGGCCTCAAGAAAACTTAACAACCCTTTTTCGACCGGGGGTGACCCTCTGACAATTTATTTTCTCCCGTAATAGTGACGTCACTGCATCGATGTACGGAACACCTGACGTAATCAGCCCCCGTCAAGTTGACGGAGGTTTGAAAAAAGAATAGTTTGATTATTTCTGGCCAGTAATATGTCCCGAAAAGGGTGAAGGAGAACTTGTATAGTTATTAGTTCGAGGTAATAGTAGTATATGAAGGAAAAAGTTTTTGTTTTCGTATCAAAGGACCAGTAATTGGAATGAGGCTTAGGCCTCCTTTTCTCTACCAAGTATTAATCTAGGTAAGCTAGTGTTGGGATTATGTTTTCAAATCCTGTATAGCCAACCTTTCTACAAATAAAAGAAGTGATGAAAAACCTTTTATTTTATTCTAGAAACTATATTTTATGTTAAGTAGATAAAATATTTATAAATAACTAGCTTCCGCCAGCGGCTTCGCCCGCGTGATATCTTTATAAATTATAGCATATGTTACTCAGTGATAATATAGCATTCTACTAGTGAAATAATTTTTTACATCGGTCCAGTATGTTAAGTTTATTCATTACAAACAAAAATACAAATCTTTTCTCTTTATAATATTACTGTAGAAAAGCTTTTTACCTTTTATGATAGGTAGATAAAATATTATAAATAATTTCACCACACAGGTAGTGTAGATTCCAATGTCTTAAAGGCAACGTTTTATCTTTTGGTAGTTTATTAGGTAACAAAAAATAGCGAAGCATATTTTTCATTCCCTGGTACTGCAATTGATGCTGTCGTCTAAAACTTTACATCAAAGTGCATATTTGCAGACTTTCAAGTTTAATTTTTCTTGAAAATCTTACATCTAAAACTCATTTAAAGCGTGAACATGGAAGTGTCAAGCTAAACTGTTGACTAAACTAAGATTTTACACGAGTTTTGAGAAAGGTTCGTAATTTTTGTGAAACATCTAATGCAGCGATTCAGACCAGCACGCAGAGTCACCACGCGCTCGTAAACTCTCGGACTCTCTCTCAGGGTTCCGAAAATAATTTAGGTATTAAATCTAGGTATGTGTTATTAGAAGAAGAACTGATTTTTTTTAGTTTTTGATTACGCTATATTTATTTCCTTTAATAAAACTTTTCCTGAATATTTTCTATACAAAATTATTTTTTAATAGTAGTCATAATATACTTAACTTAGTAGATTGTATTTTATTTAGGCTACGGTCAAACTCTACGTTGAACTATGAACCTGCAGTAAACAGAAATTAACAAGAAGATTGCCAATGTGTCTAAAATTAAATATTAAGTTTATCATAGCATCATCATTCTGTAATTTCACGGACTTCGAGCTTTATGAAAAAAAAACAAAGGACCAATTTCTTGTTGCCACGCAAATCAAGCCCACGCACGAAAATAAATACAACCTGCCACTATACCAATAAAACGATTAATATTCCCTCTACAATCCCCTTAATCTTGTATTAACTCAGTGAGCATTACGAGCAAATTGTGAGCACGATCGCGTGCTCACGAGCATTACGAAAGAACTAGCACTTATACTTCTTGCATGGGCAATGTTGCGATGCGGGCAAGAAAGTGACAAGCAGGTTTTTTGCCTGATTACGTTAATGTGAACATGGGTGTAGAAACAAATAAATGCTGATATGAGCTTTGAACTCGTTTTTTATATTATTAACATTTATACTTGTAGTTTAACGTGTTTTCTCACCACCGTAGGCAGAGACTACGGACACCTACTTGCTTTTATTATATCTGTCATCAACAAAACATATCATAACATCACGCCTGTTTTCCGGTGAGGGGTTAGGCAGAGGTGTACCTATAGTACACCCACATTTCGTCAGTAATATTTAAGTCCCATGTAACAGGAGGCGAGCCCATTGCCATCAATAATGACTCCGGGCTGCTACTGAGAAATTCCACATGCAAATACCCAATAGCATTTTACCCGACCCGGGAATCGAACCCTGGACCTCATGCTCAGCAGTAGCGCAACACAAACTTATATAAAACAAATTCGTGTTCATAAAACCTAGTTCTACGAACAAATATTGGTAGGAACTTCAACGTGCAAGCCCACGAATGTGAATTCCATTTCCAGAAAAGACTATACAATACTGTCTGTAATATAACGACAAAATCCGATCAAGTTGTTCGAAAATTGATCACAAAAATTAAATCAAAATCAACCTTATATAACCAAAATACATTAGCCAGCCTCTTATAAGAACACCAGCAAAGTATTTGGCTGACACGTTATCTTTCGACCTGAGTGCGCCTATTATTAAGGCATTTACACATGAGACGCAGTCGCGCGTAAACCCCGATACACAGTGAGTGATGTTCTCTGAATAGATTTTTTTAGTTGGTCGCACGAAACAAAGGTGAAAATGTTTTAAAGGAAAATGGAGGTAGGCAGTTGTTTAGGTGTCTGATTTTGTTAGTTTCACTAGGCAAATAATACGTATTCTTTGCTCCTCACTTTTAAGTCCTAATAATTGCCATTTAAATTAGATATCAGGGGTTCAAAAAAAAAAAAAAAATCATTGGTAAAACACATTACGCTCCTTTTGGCGATCAGGTAAAAAGGAGAATTATAGAGTTTAAGAAAAAATACTTTTCTTAGGTAGTTTGATTTTTAACACTAACAATATCTCTTGTACCGTTAAAGCGCTTACAAACGAAAATCTTACAGTAAGTATACTTGACTGTACCTTCATTCTTTTCAAATACGTAAAACCTATCATGAAAACACTCATAAAACACAAAACACTTATTTGCGTACCCTAAACGGATTTGAAGCCATTGCTATTTTGATTTTAGTCATAACGCGAGCAGATTGTCGCGCCCCCTTCATAAAACAATGTCCCCTCCGAGGGCACACAAATCTGTGCCCTCAACTGACAGACAAGTCATGCCTAAGTATCTTTAACTTAAGATTATTTCACTAAGACCCTGCTAAAGATGTTTAATGTTTGCGCTCGCTGTTTGCAAGGCTAACGATTTGTTTAACTATTTCAGGAGAGTGAAAAATAAAATTGAGTTTGGCATATATTTTTGTTTCTTTTTCATGATTTAGACACAGGAGATGTTTGCCCAGAAATCCAAGAAAATGTTACACCTACTTAACAACACACTTTCTCAATTGTAACTTAAAATATAATAGTAGTAGTTATACTACTCTATTTGCTAATCAAAGGACCATTTTTTTACCATCGCGGAACCTAGAAACGTTCCGGATGACTCCAAAAATGTGCGTTACATTTTAAGAATCGTCAGAAACTTTCCGTTTCATTAATTCTCCACATTACCAAGCTCATTGCAGTCAGACGGTTTTTAAAACTTGCATTTATTTAAGACAATACATTACATCACAATAATATCATCGAATAAAACATCTATAGTTCAGGCCAGGGCACCGCCAACAAGGAACTCGTCAATTAACATTCACCACGGACACAGGGTGAAAAATCCCATTCAACTTCCCTAATAAGACTCGTGGCATCAGCAGTGAGGTCACGTCGACCAATTTCCTTGGTTTTAAATGTTTGAGACAATAATCAACGCCATTAAAACGTTTAATATTCATAGCTGGGGAGAAGTATGAGGGATTACAGTTTATTTATGAGAACAACGTCTGAATTCTATTTATTAGGGTTAGGAGTATAGAGTCGTAAGTGGTAATTGGTTTTGTTTCTTATGTCACTTTAGTTAGGGGTTTTTTTCAGCCGGTATAAAAAGTACGTGAATGGCATATTAAATTGTGGAAAGAAAAACCCTTTCTGCCCTCAGTTCCTATAGGCCTTAAATTGAGGTGTATTGTAAACAAAAGCTTATTTCCAAAAAGTCAGGCAGTAGATAATAAAGGTATAGTCCCACACACCCTCACTCTGCGATGAGCGTATACGCCCATGTGATAGGGAGCGACCCTATTGCCATTAATCGGATACAATTTCATTAGAATCCCAAGCTATTCCTATTTTCCTTACAAAAAAATCCACCCGAAAACAGTTATTCATTTATGTAAAAGAAAAATTACAAATAGCTGCTGTTTCCATAGGTAGATCAGCTGTCAAATCTCATGCTAATTTTAGCTTTTGTTACTGAAAATATTTTGTTTACCATCAATCTACAGTCTTTATATTCAATTGGAAAGAGATATTAACACATTTTTTTTGCGTCATTTCACAATGCAATAAAGACCCTAAAATACCAATAATCTCTCACAAACCATTCTACTCAAATTCAAAAAGGAAAATTATGGCCAGAAAAAAATATCCAATAATTCAGCATGAAATGATCGGCGTGTAGGGCCGAAACTGCATCCGTCAGCTTTGGGCATTAGCGTTAACGAACCAAGCGGCGGGACCCGGTCCGGCCCACCGAGCTGCAATAAGAGGATTCTGCACCCTTCTTTAGGTGTGGTGTGGGGAAGAGGCGGTAGCGGGGCGGGGAAGAGAAAGTGAAAGTACATACTTTCACTTTGTAAAATAATAGTGTAAATCAAATTGTTGTGGCTTGGTTATTTGTATTTATTGTTGTGTTGTAGTTACTTTCATTGAGTTTATGATACGGGTTTCACTTGACTGTTGAGGTGGTCTATGATGTTACGATTACAGATTGAGAACGTCAATAGTTAATGATTAATTTGAAGTTAATTTCGCCATCTGTTGTAATCGTAAAATGAGAATTCAAAGTTGCACGACATCTATCACAAGAGGTCGAGTCTGATTTTCCATTTTTTATGAGGTGATCATTTGAAATCCAATAACTAAACGGTTTAGAAAAGGTATGTTTTGTTGATCTGAAATCTGAGTCTTGATTTTTTTTCCAGTAAGGAATAGATCAATGACACAGATCATCCACCATTCATTACATGTATGTACAAGTGACACACCCACCCGCGCTCGCTACCTCCTCTCATTCGCACCAAACAATAAAAGAGGAAATTGCATTAAATTATAAGTCGGCAAGCAATCACGTTTTGTTTCCCGTCTCACAGATTTAACGGTTTGAATAAATCCCGGCGCTTAATTAAAGAAATTTAAAAGCTTAAACAGCATGCCATTTGGAGTTCATAATACTTCATAAGAGCTAATTGAGCAACGCTTGACGTTTATGACTTGTTTGTTGTGAAGATGATTGTAGTATTTTTTTTTTTATGTCAATATTGATGTAAATATTGATTAATTATTGTTACTTTGAAATTTTCACATTTGCAAAATTCACTTTCGAATTATTACGTTTAAAACAGGAACTACTCTCGAAAATTAAACCTAATTTCTTACTTGGTACCCAAAGGCAAACAGTTTTATATCAATCACTTTTCTCTATCACACCAACTTCACACCCAATCAATATTATAAAGCTAGTCGCACACGAAACTGACGCATACCCAACACTATCGCGTATCAGAAGTTTTTCATCAAACTCCGCCGGGTCCCGCCTTATAGGCAAAGTTGCGCCGTGATTAAATGTACTTGGTATCTTTTACCTAAGACGTGTGTAGGTATGTGTGTACAACGATACTTCCGGTGCCGCCATCTTTGCTAACGTAGATTAATGTGGTATCTTTTTCACATAATTATTTATTATGGAGGAAGTATGAGATAGCTATGTTTTGGTTGCGCTAATTTTATACTTGCCATGGTAACTGGATGGGTTCTCTCTGATTATTATATTTTTCCTTTACATCTTGTTGTTTTTAAAGATTGATAGTTTGAGGAGAGATGTGATAAGGCAACGCAACGGTGCGGTTCAAAAGAAGATGTAGTAACAATTATTCAAAAGATTATACTTAGATGGTTTGGTCATGTTGAGCGAATGAGTGCAAGGTGACTAACAAAAGGTATTTACAAGGCAGATGTGAGTGAAAACGCCGGGAGGGGGCGCCCTAGGAGGACATAAATAGTGACCTTTTTGGTGATGTTCTTCTGAAAGGTCAGGTGCGTAGTACTCGCAACCGGCGTGCGATGAACGATGAAACAAAAGGAGTATCTATGTAAGGATCGTAGCAGGTGGCGTGCTGTAGTTTCAGCGTACTCTCAAAGGAAGAAGGCGTGCGATTATGTATTTATGTATGTAAACACAAATCAATTTTGATACCGTTAAGTGATCCGATAAGTCTTCTTATTGGAACGTGCTGTGCTCACCGAGCTTGCTTTATAAAGTGAATAACAGAAGTTCTTCTCAATATTATCTTTCACTTTAAGTAGCTTTCGATTCAATAAACAAAATATACTTATAGCTTTGAAATGTCCAACCTATGAGTGCAAGGTTTTAAGCCCGCTCTTTCTTTCCTTGCATTAGCTTACAAACATAAGATGCACTGACAATCATACACACCGTGCACAAACAAACCAGCTAAGGGGCTCACACGCTTGTTCAGGTCGGCACATTCCATTCGGCAGTATTTGCTGACCTTAAACAATTACTTAGGTACGTAATTAGGTACTACACATAATCGGCTTTCGTTCGGCTACCCTTGCTGTTCAGGTTGGCTCGGCATAATTCGAACTAAATCGAGCGGCTTTATCTGTATATATTCGATTTTGTCGCCTGGCTGTGCCGAATCACGCTGAGCCGAACGAGTGTGTAGCACACCTTACAATCCAGCAAATATTCGAAAGAGGTATTTACCGACACTCTGAAATTCTTTTTAATAACATTTTATTAATATAATGAAACTGTTAACTCAATAAAGTCCTCGCTTAGTATTACATTGTTATTAAAACAATAGATTCTATCAGACAAGTTGTGTCTCGCCAACTTTGCCTCTGGAACGGTTCAGACTGAACGATATCTCCGTGTTTAACTTGTTCATTAATTTTGTGCTAACAATAAGTAGAAGTAGCGAATATTTATTACTTTATTATGAGAAAAACTGAGACGAGGCAGCATTGTATTTTAGTGAAGAAATAGTTATGGAAACATATCTGTACCAACAGGATGACAGGGACATCGACGCGCAAACTGATACCACGGATTCAGTACATGATTCTGAACTGAGTTAAAATTTTCGTCGGTTATAAAAAAATCTGCTGTTTCATAAAAAAGCGCAATAAAGCTGTTTTTTTTTTTGTATACATAGCATAAAACAAAGTCGCTTTTCGTATCTGTCATAGATGTTCTTAACTACACAATGTATTATAATTTGGGTTTCAACATTATTTAGATAATTTATTCCGGGAGGTTTCTGTATATGGGTCAATCAACTATTTTACCCAGACTGCTGTCCGCGACATATTATTTTAATATGAACTAAGATTGTTAGACACAACGGACAACTTGATTAGGGTCTCGAAAATCTTTCATTTCTATAAAATTGTATGGTAACTGATACGGAATATTGTGTCTTTTGAATTTTCGTATCCTGAGTTACCATAAATTTAGATACAATTGTGACATTTATTTGGTGTTCATACACAAAAGAAATGTCACACTTGTCAATTAGTTTATATTTAAAATAACGTGTCGGGTACAACAAAGTGTGGGTAAGATAGTTGATGACCCTATAATTCATTAATATTTAACTTAGATAAAGCACTGAAATCTCCCTTTGTGCTGTTTGGAAAAGTTGCCGTATTAGTAGATTGCACCCGTGCGAAGCAAGAGCAGCTCCCAGTACCTATAATAATTTTCACATTATTTTGCTGAAAAAATAACAATGCTCTCCTCTTACAGAAAAGGAACAATAGTTGATTATTACGCATGGATGAATACATATAAAAAAGTGCAGATTTCCTTAACGAGTTCTTTTTTCGCCGTAATTCAGTTGTTGCTTAGTAACTGAAAATATCGCGGAGAGGGCACAACATTTCATACTGTTCTACAGAAAACCTATCACAACTGATTACTTCTGCACCTCTAACTCTGAAGCCTGACATCCATTGTTACGAACTCATATTCAGAGCCAAAATCCAGCATCAAAACCAGTATCCAAAAAGATAGGCAACAGCACGAAGTGGGCGGAGGCCGTCTGGCGGTAATCAGCCGCGCCCGCCGAACAATGGCCTGTCGACGCCGGATTAAAAGTTTAACGCCGGTGGACAGGTGATGAGAGGACCGCGGGTCCGTGGGGCGGAGGGGCGGAGGGGCGAAAGTTATCTAGTCCTTTGGCGCTTAGTGGTCCTTTTGGTGTTGAGTGCACTACAGAGGTTTAAGTGACAAAGATTTATCAAAATAATTAGGTTTCAGTTGTGGTATACCGTGCTGTTTTAAATTGTGTCCCACTTATAGATTATTATGTATATCTTCGGAGCATGGTTTATAAACGAAAAGAAAGAAAAATTGGTTTATATGTCACAGAAACACGTGCATACAAAAAGACTCGATTATACAAAAACCAAAATAGATCCTAGTACACAAAACAGAAATAGTCGGCAGCTGCACGTCATGACTGCGACAAGAAGGCTTCCACTCGGCATGATGCTGTATGGGGGACCCACAGTACAGTGCGCACAGTTAGCGTATTTATGTTTTGTCTGGGCTTCAAACAAGCAAAGTGTTAAAGAAATATTGGGTCAGGTAAGCTATATTGAAATACTTGACTAATAAAACGCTTCTTATGCACTTTTTGTTTCAGGGGGAATACATTAGAAGGTAGCCGACATCCTGGGGGCAATGTCAGGAAATCTGAGATTTTTACTCTGCACAGTCCTTTCAGTACCCATCTTCAGTATCAGCAGCAAAAACAGGTGGGAATGCTGACGCACTGTCACAAACAATGCTTCAGCATTTTCACCTGTTTTTCATCACACGGCTTCATACGCTATAATCGCTCCCGCTACCGCTCCTCAGTTACGCCCGTGCCCAACGCCTCTGCTGATCTCGACTTTAGAATTTTGCCACTTGTCCGCGAAGGATTTATTGTGTAACAGTATAATATGAAAGTTTGTTTGTTTGTCCTTCAATGTGATTAAAGGATGTACCCACCGAGTTTTGTTTTTGTCACATTTTTGTCAAGTTTTAACAAAAGTTTTATGAAAGGGGCTAATGGGATATTGGAAGGAAACTTGAGAGTTTTCTGCGTGGTTGTAATTTTAAAATTGTAAGTGTAATTGGTGGAAGTAACGTCTCGGGTCCTTGTCAAACGATTCTCAATGTTACTCCGAAGAAACAGTATTTGAGTTTGATAAACATTTTTAATTAATTCCAAAAAACTCTCATAGAAAGTTATTTTCTGAAGGTTTTGGCCATTTGTAGATGGTGACAATCGCTAGAGACAAATAAACAATGCTTCTCCTGAACCCAAAGTTATCGTGTTAATTATTCATTACACCTAGGTATGAGGTACTCCTGAAAGTTATTTCTAACCTAGCACGCATAATGTATATGTCTGGAAGACAACAACAACTAAATACACAAGAAACTTCGGCCATAAAAGATTAATGAAGTTCAGTGCTTGTGTCCTAATTTGATAATAAATTCTACCGCTCACTAAATTGTTAACGTACCTACTATTAAACAAACGACGATATACAACAGAAAATGGTAATAAATATAAACAAAAGCAACTTATAACATTTTACCATCCCAAAAAAATAACAAGTAAATTAAACTATCAACTCATTCATTAAAATAATTGCCAAAAACATGCAAAACTTTGATTAACCCAATCCTAACAAAAGATTACACCAATTAGTAAATTGTTACCTCGCGAGGATTGAGACAGTCCCGATACTGGATAACAATAAAATCACGGCATTTTTAAATTAAAACATACACAAAGGTTCTCTGTGACGACGACACGACTGCGACGCGATTGGATGTTTTATGCACCTTCGAAAATATAGGAGGCTTTATTCTGACATGGTTTCCCTAATAGGCTTTCATAAAACTATGCTTGTGCAGACTTTGATTTTCCCTATCATCGACTATGGTGACGTGTGCTATTTTGACTTGAATGCGGTTTTTCTGGATAAACTTGAAAGACTGCTCAACAATAGTATCCGGTTCATATTTAACCTCAGAAAATATGGCCATGTGTCGAGTTACAGGTCTGAGCTCAAATGGATGTCCATTCGCCAAAGGAGAAGTTTACGCGCTTTGACCACGCTTTTCTCCCTTCTCAACTCTTCCACTCCTCCTTCTTATCGTGTGTCCCACTTCCAATATCTATGTTCTTCACACACTAAAAATCTGCGTTCTTCTAACAATCTTCTCCTACTTTGTCCTTCTCATACTTCTGACTTTGTTCATTCATCCCTTCATATTCAGTCCATTCTTCCTTGGAATGCGCTTCCTCTTGATATCAGAACGGCCACTAGTCGATATGCATTTAAGCGGAAATTGCGGAGTTATTTTCAAAATGAATAGAGTAGAGTCATCTCAACATCTCTCTCCCTTGATTTTGTATATATACATATATATATACGTATATATATAATATAGGTATATATTAAAGTGAATATGTATGTATGTGTATGTAGTTTGTAACCTATTTATGTACTGTTGTTACTATTTTAGTAATAATGCATTATGATATATTTTTATTTTTTTTCTTTGTTCCTCTCAAACAGAGCACCTGCCATCTAATCTCTTCACCACCCTTGGTTGACTGGTAGAGAGTGCCTAAGGCATTAAGTCCACCTTTGTACCTTTTTTGTGTGTAAAAAAATTAAATAAATAAATAAAAACAACCCGTCAATGTTTACTGCTGAAGATCGGCCTCCAAATAACTACTTTCAACAGGATTGACGCTTTTCGGTAGCTTCTGTCAATATCAATATAATACATTTCTGACTTTCCATCATCTTTATCGCTGATAGAATGCCACTTTGTCTAAACCCTCCTGTTTTCGGGAGACATAGTTATCATACAACTTTATTTATTTATTCACTCCAAACATACAAATATCCTTACAGGCTAGACCCAATGCGATATTGTAGTACACTTAAAAATTAAATAATTCCACTGCTTGTACCAAAACAAATTTTATAGGTAGCTATTCTTTCAAATTCACTTAGAGCGCAACAGAATATGTCGATGAATCTCAACCTCATTGCTGATAATGAGGTTGAGAGTGTGGAGCGCACTTGTCAGCGGCGCCTCACGCAGCAAGTTAGTTCGCGCACGGTGTACCGCCAGCAACCCCCCCCGGCTGACGACGACTTCGACCCACATACCCGTCTGGCACGACAGCTTTACCTTATATAATCAACCTATAATGTTACGGAGAAGCAGGCCTCCTCTCTTCAATAGGAAGTTGTTGTTATCTACCACGCGGACCCAATGTGGGTTAGTAGATGTCACATGTCTTCGAATTTTTGATTCTAGGACATGCCGGTTTCCTCACGATGTTTTTCTACACCGTTTCTATAACAGTGGTGATGAAATTATTTACACAATTTAAAGCGCTTGGCTGGGTTCGAGCCCACGATCTACAACTCGCAAGTAAGGGCCGTTACCCCTGAGCCACCACTGGTCTCTAGGCCACCAGCGCTCTCAATTTTAGCTTAGCGGTATAATATTTCTGAAGGGAATGCTCGTTATTCACAAGATTGTAGAAATAGTATTGCCAAAACCCGGAGTACACACATAGTCAATAGCGAAACTAGGTCCCCACGGGACTTTTATAGCAAATAATGATCACATTTCTAAAAAAGTCTTTTGAACGGAATAAGATTTAGCTTCTCGTAGAAATTGGAAAACCTAAATTCCAGTCTCAAATCGACTCTAGATAGACGTCAAGTAGGTGCACTTAATGTTCCACGTTGCTCGTATTTCTATTAGGTACCTATAAGCAGTGGTTGGAAATAGCCTCGTAAATATTTGAAGGAATGTGCAAGGAAATAAGGTGTGAGTTGTGTGTATGTATGCCATTTTATTGTATTGTATTTTTATTTTGCATTAACTTATAATTTTTTTAAATTGTGTTTTTATGGATGATTTGATCTGCAATAAAGATTTTTATTTATTTATAAAAGAGTTAAAAGTCGTGGAACACAACATAATATCACACCTGTATCAGACATGCGTATCTCCTTAAAAGGCAGATGTGTAAAATACTCCAACATTTTGCCAGTTATGTAACTCGTAGAACTCCCATACAATAAGGGACGAGCCTATGTCAGATAGGAAAGGTCAAACTAGTTTTTTTTTTTCATTTTATTTAAATTATTTACCGAATAAACTATTTCATTTCATATATGATTTTATTTGGTACCTACCTAAAAATCGTCATTACAAATCCCCCAATCGTAACTCCTGAAGGCCCCCACTCATCACACTCCCCCATCCATTGTCCCAATAGTGAGACGTTTTTAATTAAGAAAATCGGCAGCTATTCGTTGTCGTCAACGATTTGCTTGATCCGCCATTGTTTCAGTCCTTCAGTCGTCAGTCCCGATTGACGTCAGTTTTGTTTGAAAGCATTAGGAGATGAGACTGCTCAAAGATAAACGAACGTTTTTGCTGTGAATGGCGTTTTTTGTAATGGTGAAGTGTATTGTTTGATGTTTTTTGGTTGATTATGTAGAAGTTATTTGTTTAAAAAGTACGTTCATTAAGTGATTTGAAGGATGAGACATTTATTTATTTATTTAAAATAAAAAACACGAACGCTTATGACATACCAGATTCAAAAGCCGCAATCTAGTGTTTTTCCTTCATTAACGGTTAAAGGAAAATGTTTATTGGTTAAAAATTGTTTAAAAATGCTAACGTACAAAGATATAACCAATTTTCATAGCAAACTCAAGTGGGTTTAACTATAATGTTTACTAATTTAAAAGATTGATTAACTAATTTCGGTAAAAAAATCTTACCAATCGGTGTAAGAGACATCGACGCGCAAAATGTTATCATGTATTCAGCACAAGACATGGTTGTCAACCCACCCAAGTGTAGAAATACGTCGATTATTAAAATAATCTCCAGTTTTTTACAACGAGCGTGTAGGTGTGACCTACACGCTCATAATGCATGGAACACTTGATTTCTATTAAAAAACCGATGAAAATTTCATCGCTGGTGGGGTCTACAATCATACACTGAATTCATGGTAACAGTTTACGCGTCGATGTCTACACCCTGCATATTTTTGAATTTAAAACTTAACACTGAGCAAAGCAGTCTGCTAACTCCTTACTAAAATATACAATAAATCAGCGCCATTTCCATTCACGTTCCCCTTACTCAGAAGCCATGTTTAATCACAAAGTTACTCAAACAAAACGCAAACAGACAATGGCGATATAAATCACCAAACATTAGGAAATAAAACCGTGTCGCAGCGAGAGCGGCAAATTGGAAAATTCCCGAAGTGTCCGGGATCCCATTGATTCAGCTACGACAATAGCAGTTCAGAGCACTAATCTTTTCATTAAAAACCGATTATTCGCTGCATGGCCCGCTGCACTAATAGGAGTAAAGAAACCCTCAACTATATTTTGCAGTGGACCACAACCTTACTGCTTCGACATAAGTTCTAAATTCCTTTAATACAGGTGCAATTGTAAGTTAGTTCATCTCAAGCCCCTGCAATATGCCACGCAGCCATCGCTGACGGGACGCGATGACATTTCAATTTGAATTCTTGTTGCGAAAAAACGGAGATGTTATTAAAAAAAGTTTTTTTTGTTCGGAAATATTTGACGGTTGATTAGAATGCCGAGAAAAGAGGGAAGTTTTTTTTTATAACAAATTAGTTTTTGGAAGTTTCTGCTCTTACGAGTTCGTGATGTTTCGTTCGGGAGGTTACCAGCTTTCAGGATCGTTTTCCATGATGAGGTATATCGAGTTCGGAAACTCAATGGAGGAAAGTAGGTTAGTGTGATACTTGTAGAATAATATTTAGTAGGTGTTGACTTTATGCGAGCGTTTTGATTAAATCAGTGTCTCAGTGTTTGAGGAAAAGCACATACTTGTTGGTTTTAAATCACAAACATTTTTGTCTATATTACAGCCTATCATAGAATTATTCGCAGTAATTGGTTGCGAAGAAGCTAAGTTAAAATGTTTCGCAAATGCTAGAGACTCCATAATCCCAAAAAAAAACCGTCCAAGTGCGTGTCGGACCACGCACAATGAAGGGTTCCGTAGTTGGGATGAATTTATCCCAAGAACAAACTTAACATTGTAGTTGAAAAACGTGTTCTCCCATACTGAATGTATGGGAGATCATGTTTTTCAAACCGCAAATTTAAGTTGGTTGATTATTACTCGTTAACCTGTACAGCCTAGTTCGCTCTGATAGTTTTCCTTTTAATTTCGTTATATATACTACTGCTGTGAATTTTTTCACAAGTCCAAGTACAACCATTTAGCTAGAAGGGGGGGGGGGGGACACTTGACTCTAACAAAAAATTTCAGTTAAAAGCTTAATATTTCGCAAACGGATCCCTGAATCCAAAAATGGTTTTCACAAACTCACAATATTTTTGAACGACCTTAAAACTCAACCAAAAGGATACTAGTAAAGACAGTATCTAAATAAACGTGCCTCTATGATTTTCTATAAAAATTCTACGTTAGAATCCATCCATCCGTCCCACAATCCTTATCAAATCTGCACAGGTACAAACATCGCAAATCACAGATTCTTACAACCAACATGAATGTCATAGCAGCGAGTGTTTACACCGGACTTCGGTGCAAGTTTAGACCGGACATCCGGTCAAACTATCCGGCCTAATTTATTCAGGCTACGCAAACAACATGTTGTGTGGCTGGCTACGAATAGGACTAGCTTTTGTCTAGAATGGATCCTATTTGCTATATAACAAACGGGTGAAACTGACCGGGTAGGAGTATAGTCCGGATAGTTGTATTAGTTAGTCTGTTATGGTATTTGATCATGTATGCTGTTACTAATGAGTGATTGGTCTGCATAAGGATAGGGTTGCCGCTTCAGTCCTAAGGATCTGTATCATAAAATAATTTGTCTTTCGTTCAAAACCTGTAAGGGAAAACTAGCTGCTCATAAGATTGGTGAAAAAATTAAATGTTGAAAAATAATTCATCAATAACTTTTGCTATTTACTCTCTTCCCAAACGAAAAAACTTGTGAGAAAACTAAACCAAGGATTTTCATTTCCTGAAAAAGCTTATTGGAACACATCCAATAACCATTTATACAAAAGCCATAACAATCCATACAGCAACAGAACTTATAAAATCGCTAAGCAAACCCATTCCCGAGCACAATCTGAAGGAAAATATCTCATTAACAAAAAGCCCACTTAGGAAAGTTGTGCACTTACGGAATAAACCACACATGGCGTGAATACCCCTGTATAAATCACAGCCAATATATATTGGCATATTACTCTTTAATACACAAATATAACACATGTGTCTTATTATAATGGACACGTATTACCATCGACCAGTTTACGTGATCCATCAAGACGTAATAAGTAAAAGGAGGTAGAGGTCCTACTGTGTTGGACAAAGGTACCTCTCAGTTATTATTTCAAGTGTTCTTGTCAGCTCAATCTCTTATTTGTTCATACTTCAGATATGTTCTGGTTTAGCGATATGGCGTGAAAGTACAAATAAATCTGCGATATCGATAATTTGTTGATGTTTGTGTTTCTTATAAATGTTTCTTTACCAATTTTGTTATTTATTGTAAGACTTCTGGAAATTATTAGGTAAGAGACAATTTTTTTTATTATTCGTTATACGACGCAACAAAATTTATCGTTTTAAAGTGATCAATATTTATTAACATAAATAATAAGGATAATATCTAATAAACAAGTAATGAATTACAAGTACCTATCAAGTTATGTCGGTGCTTAACAGAACAAGATCTAGACTAAAATCCAAGATTCAGTGCTGCATGTAAGAAAGCTCCTATTTGACTACTTTCTTAATTATATCGAAGACGACCATTAGTACTTCGTGCTGGTATGGATTCTTTCGACAGTTATGTTATAGGTAAGCCGTATGGAGTCCCACGTAATACGGCCACCAAATATTGTATTATATAATATTATTTCTATCGTGTCTCGTCCCAGCTCCCGAAACACAACTAAGCTACCTCGCGTGTCGCCAACTATTTGTAAATTTTGGGCAACAATGACGCTTGATTGTCATCACACCACTCAGGACCGCGGGGGGTAAACGTAACTATGTGGCAACGTGGGCAAAATCATGCATCAATCACGTATTGACCGATGTACTAGATGCAGTGCAGCGAAAACATAAAATTACAAGCCTTATTGTGCCCGATGTGATTTTCCATCGGCAACTTCTCAAGACCCTGAGGGGATGAAATTCCAAAAACCGATGATTCAACAAACTTTTACTTATAAAAAGAAGTCTAAGTAACAACTTCTACGTACTTCAAAAATTATGAATTTCCATACAAACTTTCACCTCACATTTAATCCCTTTAGGGCATGAACTTTCAAAAATTATTTCTTAGTGCTCACCTTCGTTATAAAAGGAACTCTTGTGCAAAATTTCATGTGTCTAGACATGTATTAGACTGTGCGTTGTCTGTCAGTGAATTTAAGATTAGATGATGTCTAAACAGCAGTCGGCAGGGTCAAATGTAAATGGAGAAGGGTGGCCTTTGTTTTTTTGCCAGTAGTAGGAAACAATACCACAGATGATAACAAAATAATTTTCCACTTGCAGTAGTTTCGTATAATGCCAAGCTATGTGTACTACTTTTAAGCCATCTATAGTAGATAGAGAAATGTAAATAACCCGCAAATGACGGGAACACATGTTCCCATTAAGTCAACGAAGGGTTTGATTACCCGCGGGCGTTGGGCACGTCGGCTGCGAGAACATATTAACCCACTTCCCTCTTCTCGTTGTTGACTTACGCAAGTTGCGAGAAGATGGAACACACCTTTTGTTTTTCTCATTTACTTTATAGAAATGAATGGCACCTGGCCATACCCTTATTGAAGAAAATAATTGTCCTAGGTACTACAATAGTTCGCTGATAAAAAGTAGACAACACCGATTATAGACAGCTGGTCTATTCTGTAAAAATCTGAAAACTTGAGTGAGGTGAGTTGTTATTCCACCTGCCCTTGTCGCCGCAGGAGACGCCCCGGGCATCGGGAGTCGAGAGCCGACTTCCGGCCACCGTAGGCGCGGGCCTGCGGACGGTGAGCAATGGGCAGCTCACCGTCCGATAAGGACCAGGCCCGTGTCGACGGCGCGTTGTGTTCCACGCGCGCCTCAAAGAGATGTCAGCACCAACCGACGGGGTCGAAAGACCAATGCCTGCTGGAGTTGCGGGTTTGTCCGAAAGGGATACCGCGGCCCCGGCACACAGGCAACGGAAGGAAAACGGGTGGGTTTTAGTCAGTAAAAGTCTGACACACCCTCTCGCTCTGCCCAGAGCGGGAGAAGTCACTTGATGATTTCCCATCCTAAAAAAAAGAAAAAAGAAAAAAATGCTTGGGATTGCCACTATTGACCGCTCACTTCACCTAAGTTTTAAATGTGTCATTTTTACAGAATATGGCGGCAGGATCACGAAAGGCGCGGATGCGTCGCTAAACTTGACAATATAATACTAGATAGACAAAACTAAAATATTAAACCTACCACAAAAAGACTGGACAAACCGAGATATTATCGATTCAATAAACTCACGAAACATATTATGGCAACAAGCAAAATCACATCCAAAAAACGATGATCTAAAGAAAAACTTCAACGAAGAACAACACAAAGTAATAAATCTAATCAAGACACAAAAGAAGAAGTACTACCTTAACTTATTTAAAATTAATTTCAATCAACCGAAGAAAATGTGGAACCTTATTAATAATTTGGCTTTAAATAAAATTAAGGACAACAGCCGTGCGCCTCCTAAACTGATGTCGAACTCAGGCCTGGTTACAGAAGGTAATGCAATATGTGACTCATTTAACTCATTTTTTTCATCAATAGGCGCAGACCTAGCCAACAAAATCCCCATCACATACCACGTAAACACCGATAATATTTTTATGTACGACCATAATTACACACATAGCATAACACTACCCGAGCTTTCCCCATGTAGCACAGATGAAATATCTAAAATTATTGACGACCTTGACAGCAACACAAGCACAGGCCTAGATGGCGTCAGCACTAAGGCGATCAAATGTTTAAAACTTATAATAATTAGGAGATTAACTGACTGTATAAACGTGTGCTTATCTCGAGGTATTTTTCCCGATACGCTTAAGATTGCTAGGGTCAGCCCTATTTATAAATCCGGAAGTAGAACTGACCCGAGTAACTATAGGCCGGTGTCGGTCTTGCCAGTGCTATCAAAGATATTCGAACGAGTTCTATATAATCGGCTAAGTAAATACTTAAATGACAAGAATTTCTTGATAGATCAACAGTATGGCTTTCGAGCTAAGTCAAGTACCCTAGCAGCTGCAGTAGACTTAATAACAAAAATAAAAACAAATATTGATGAAAAAAATGTGGTTTTAGGGATATTTATTGATTTAAAAAAAGCATTCGACACAGTAAGCCATCAAAAGCTCATCCAGAAACTAAATAATATAGGTATCACAGGCAGCGCACTCGATATGTTTACATCATACCTACAGAATAGGCGCCAAGTAGTTAAATTGGACAATTTCACTAGCTCTGTTCAAAACATTACGTATGGCTGTCCCCAAGGTTCCGTTATTAGCTCACTACTCTTCCTAATCTATATTAATAATATTAATAACATAGGACTTAGAGGCCACTTAACTCTGTACGCAGATGACACATGTCTATTCTATTTCAATAAATCTATTCATGATATTATAACGGACGCACAAACCGACCTTAACCTGCTGAACGAATGGCTAAAATGTAATTTACTTACTATCAACGCCGCAAAAACATCTTTCATGATTTTTTGCGCCAAAAACAAACCGTTACCAGAGTTCACACCACTCACAATAGATAAAGAAGTTCTCAAACGGTCAACCTATGAAAAATACCTAGGATTACATGTAGACGACAAAATAACTTGGAAACATCACATCAACCATATCAAAACAAAATTGATGTCATTACTGGCAGCACTGCGTAAAGTTTCAAACTGCATTCCAAAAAAAGTACGTAAAATAATATATAACTCTCTGGTTAAATCTCATCTTGAATATTTAGTTGAGCTATGGGGGTCAGCTGCGAAAACTTACCTAGACCCACTACAAAGAACACAAAACAAAATTATAAAAACATTATTTCACTATCACTATTTCACTCCGACAAGAATACTATACAAAAAAACCAAACTCCTAAATATAACTCATCTTTATAAATACTACACATGCATTCTTATTAAAAAAATCATCACCAAATCTGTTCAATCAAACATACAACTACATATGAAAAACATAACTTATAACGTAAGGAATAAAAACAAAATCCAGATAAAACCAGCGCACGCTCGCACTAATTATGGTAAAAAAACGATATTGGTTGAAGGCGTACGGCTGTTCAATAGTTTACCGGAGGATTTGAAAAAATGTGACAATATAAACACATTCAAACGCAGATTGGGGCAATACATCGCGGCATCCGAGATGAACTGAAAGTTTTAGTTTATTCTGGGTGTTGCGGTGTGCTGCCATGATCTGTGTCTTGGAATGCAAACATCCGAATCCTTTTTTTTTTTTTTTGGAAGTCATTTAGTAATAATATGTCTCCAACACCCTAGAAGTAACTAATATTAATGGTACCTACTAGTTATAATCACTGATATAATGTCTCCAGCACCCTAGAGGTAACTAACTAATGTAATTAGATCACTAAGTATCTCATTGTAAGCGAACTGTTAAGTTCTTATGAGAAATAAAGTTCTTTACACCTAACTTGACACAATGCTACATAAAAGGTGAGATGCAATGTAAGTACTAGTAATTTCATGCAATGCTTTTCATACTGAAACACAGCAAGTGTTTTTACTTGCCAATCAATTGCAGGAGTCAAGATATAGCTCAATCCGCGTATACTTTGCGTTACTACATGAGCTAGGCCGCGGGGTAGAAGCAAGTTGAAAATAAGTAATCACATTTATTCGTTTCAGACGATGCAATACCAATACAATACAATTAGAACAGTTGGCCATAACTTAGTTGAACGACAAATAACTTAGCACAACTATTGCACAAAACAACTGTGGTCTGTGGTAAACTTGCCATGAGCGAGCATGTGCTGCGAATTTGAATAAGTTCACATTCCTAACATTACCTCAGAAGTGGAGGCTTTTTGAAAGCAATCTCTTTTTGATGTTGTTGGATTGAAACGAGCATACAACCCACCTAATGATAATTAGACACCATTGTGTATGAATAGCTTCACAGGTGCATTTCCATCCCAGACTGAGACAAAGCTCAAATGTCTCATGATCCTGGTTCCTTCACAGAGCTCTGCTTCTACTCAAAAAAATCGAAGGCCTTAATTTTAATTTATCTTTTTTTATTCACCATAAACAATGTTCTTCGAAGCTAAAAAGGCCAAACAGGTAACAACAGATTCTACTTAAAAAGTTGTTTGTTTAGGACGGGCCTAAACACTGAATCAACAATTAATATTCAGTAAATTATAACTTGGAACAAATAATGGAAGGCCATCGAAGAGCTTCCGTCAAGTGCCTTGTTTAACAATACAATTTGGTATACGAGAGCAAATATTGTAAATTAAAGGATTGACTGGACTTCAATAATAATATGGTGTGGATAATAAAATCTTGTGAGGAAACTGTACTCGAACTTTATTAGTATTTAATCGTCAACACAAACTGAACGTGGTGAAAAATGAGCTGTTCTTCACTGTGTTATATGACGCTGTTGCTTTGTAATAAGACCGAAACTACAAGGCGATATTATTAAAAAATTATTGACTTCTAGCCATCTGTAACATAGTTGGAAAAAGGCTAGGCAGATCTATTTTTTGATTGAATACTATAAATTTAGCCTTTTGGCTCTTCCGTGCCTCTTGGGCATGGACGAGTCAAGAGGCTCAATTACTACGAGGCTAATTACATTGTTTTATTTTGTCACGTAAATGGTCTCTAAATATGGTGTTCCATGAAAATCCAATAAATCGTGGTGACCCATTTTGTAACTCCAAACATATCACATCTACATCGTCGGTAAGGCCACGGCAGTCAACTTTACAACAATAATCAAAAATAACCCCTTTATACTCCATGTAATCCTAATTCGCTACCAGCTATCATCCCACTCAATTAATCCAATAGCGGCACAGCAGCGAGCCAGGGTAACTACGTAATTGTTTAATCTGCATGCTGGACGTACTTTGTATTGTTGTAACAGACAGTTTTCGATAGCTCTCGCCTCACTAAATTTAGTGGGTATTGTTGGGAGTGGTCTGAGTTGGAAAAGCATGCGGGTTGCGGGGGTTGAAAGGTAGCGGTTTGAAAGAATTTAGGTGTTTAGTTTCGTATATTGAATTTATTAATTTTATTGAAGTTACGATTTTTAACCCATGTGTAATGTTTTTGATAAGGATTTGATCTGTTTGTACAAACATGAACAGTATTTCGGCGTTGTTGTTTGCGTAATTTAGTGATGATTTAAATATTTATTGCCGTTCTCAATAACTGTTGTATCTGGTGTTGCTCTTTACCTAACCCACCACCTTGGTATCCCAGTGTCATATAGTATGGGCATGAAAGTATCCAACTGCTAGGTAAAGGCGTGTTCTCACACAGAGATGACACAGCTTTTGATCATAACATTAAGATGTAGTCATTGAGGTCCTTTTAAGTGCCCGCATTTTCGCAAAACTTGGACCAATCCGCATCTATTAAATTACACTACCGAAGCCAACCTAACTCGAAGTTGAGCTTAAGTCACGGCTCCGTTAAGTTAGTTATAGGGTGCCGTTAACTTGAGCTCTAACTTACCTTTGGTCAGTGATCTAACTTGGCACACAAATTACACTGTTAACTCATAACTTACGTCGTATGTCAAACTGTATGATAATACGTTCAGTTTATGCAATAATCGGTTTTGAACTGAGTTCAATACATTCGGGGGGTTTGAGAATAGTTTAGGAACCTCACTTGGAAAAGCAGTCAAGTGTCAATGTGCGACAGGGTTTCAATCATGTAGCTTTTCCAACATATTAATGTTGGATTTGCGAGTAATCTAAACTAATATTGTAAAGAGAAAAAATTTGATTTTTTGTATGTTTGTTCATAATTAATAAACTCAAAAACTACTGGACCGATTTAAAACATTCTTTCACCAGTGGAATGCTATATTATCACTGAGTAACATATGCTATAATTTATAAAGATATCACGCGGGCGAAGCTGCTGGCGGAAGCTAGTATTTAATAGAAAGTTACTCGATATTGATACAATCGGGTGGTCTGCCACCAGTTAATAATAATTACAACGTCGGACAAGCTCAGAACAACTTCAACTTTAAATATGTTAATGAGATCAGAAATAAGATATTGCGATCAATCTAGTTTGTTTATAGAGCTTTCTCTAACAAACCTTATCTTTATAAAACAAACAACAGTTGCTAAATAAAAAAACTCTGACTCCACACACCACAACCGATCAAACAATAAAAATTTAAACAACAAAATGCGCTTATCACGACAACAATTATAACGGAAATCAAAATAACGAACACAAAGAGAAACTCAATAAAGCAATTGGTAAACAATTAGTTGGGGACCTACAGTTGACGAGAATCGTTAAATTTTAATTGTCCGGCTATTGTCCGAAACGCGGGCAAACGCGGCCAAAACCGCGGCCCGTCACGCGTACAGAAGGGATTAAGTATATGTGTAAGTGTGCGTGTGTGGATGTGTACCTTGTGGCAATGTGAAGTAGTGGAGGTGCGGACGGGCGGTTTTAAAGCGGTCTTTTTGCGGACGTTAGATGTTTAAGCGATTGTAGCGTTGGTTAAAGAAATTCAAACTTGCAAAGCACCTGTTTTTTTGAAATGGCACAATTGATTTTACCTGTATCTAGATGACTATGTGAACAAAATGCTTACCTGAAACAAACAAAACAATCATGAGAAATATATTTTCAATAGAATGCGTAAAACAGCAAATTTTGACCAAAATAAAACAAATGTATTTGGTTCGTCTTTGTACCCTCTTATAACTAAGTACGCATTCAACCCGCGCGTCTGTTCGCCCCAACACGCGAAACTCATACTATTTACCGTCATCCGCGGCATCCTTTGCTTGTTTTACTATTTGCAATTAAATTTATATAGTTCAGAAACTTCCTCAAAGTTAGCACAACAGACAGTAACTCATTTTCATACAACTTGGATAACTTTAACAATTTATATGATAATACACAAAAACGTGGATTATATTAACAGCATGCGTGATTTTGTGGAAAACGTAGTAAAAAACTTTTCATTTTCTAAACAATTCTGTTAATACACTGATTTACATTCACATACCCCGTGCCACCTTATCAGTCGATCGACAAAATACTAAGGTTTAGAGAAAAATGATTTACGTACGACCAGTTTTCTTAAATCTGACCATATCCACTCGTTTGTTAACCCCAATACACGCGTGGTATCCCTTTTCTATCTACTTCACTTTTGTATAACCCGTGCGTCAGCTCGCCCCGCACATTAAACATGCGATATTCAGCGAGACATTCGCGGCATCCCTCATTTGCTGTACTGTTCTATACTATCCAAAGCTGGGTTTCACCCGGGCGTCTGCTCGCCCGACGCAGAACACACGCGACTCAGTGACACACTCGCCCTCACTTAATACTATTTTATACTACGTACAGTACACTTACACTTCAGTTCATCACACTACGCTAGAGATTTCAATGCCGGGGTACTAAGGAGTCAAGACACTGCCTGTTTAGTTTTTGAATGTTACAAATGTGAACGCAGATTTACGTTTCACCCGCGCGTCTGCTCGCCCCGACTCTACACGCGCGATTCAGCGACACTCGCGGCATCCCTCGTTTGTTTTACTACTCGCAATTAAACCGACTGAGTGACGTGGATTGTCGCCTCTCGGGAAACTCTACGGAAAAAAGGGTTTTTTCACCACAAAAAGTACTTTTTCGTTCCGCATTAGGTGTATGACGCGTTGAGGGGGGAGTGAAGAACTTTATTGGACTGTGCTTCTGTTTTGTTATTGTAGGCTGCGGTTTTTAATGAATACGCGACAAATTGCTGCTTGTGTGCGTATGCGATTAAGTACGTAAACAGAGCTACGACAATATTTGAGTGAATGTAAACATGAATATTTCACATAGTGAGAACAAATACATTTCTGTGCGAATATGTGTAGTAACCAATAAAAGCATAATTATAGTGGCAAAGTTCAGTGTATGGAAAATAACTAAGATATTCTGATAAGCTTAAAATTCAGAAGACATTTATAACAAACATATTCGAGCAGCAAGAGCACGACTGACCTAAAACTTTACCCAAATGCAACTAGTGTCAATACCATTCCAACTAAAACCTCGTAACTCCCTACATTAAACATTACACTCGTCCAAAGGAATACCGTGGTCACTACCACAAAGCATACACTACTGACTCTACACCAGTATCCTAGCACTAGAATTAGGATTCCGCAGCAAAGCTAGGCGAACCATCAGACAAATAACCCTTAAGCGTCTCGCGGGAAATCTCTCCGGGTTCCGCACACCGCAGCGAATTTAATCTGTTACGTTTAGACAAAACTTTAGAATATTATTGTTGTAGTCTGGTGTTGTTCATAAAATTGAAGTGGGAGGGTAGCTCTTACTTAGTTTTATGGTTAGAACTTGGCTGGTTGATTTATTGGGTGGAGTGACTTCTATTATACGAGTTTTGTCTGGCAAAGTAAGACAAACTGACAAGTAAGTCTGGCTAATGGTTAGCAGTTCCATAAGTTATAAACATTTGACAGAACTAAATTATATTCTTTGAATTCCTTGAATAAAATTTCCTTTTACTTTCACTTCCAACTTAATAGCCAACTTACATAACTTAATAGCCAATAGTATTATCATCGGCTTTGTTTGATTATAATGTTCTCGGTTACTATTACAAGCATTGCGAGTCACGACGAAAAAGGTTAAGCAAATTCTTTAAAAATCAACACAGAAACAAACAATAGTCCATTTTGAGAGAGCAATAAACACACACACACACATTACAAATCGAGTACCTAACTCAACTTTACTTTCTTCGAGGCACAGTTCTACATAATAACACAGTATATTGCAATAATAACCGATACCTACGTATATACTCGTATGAAAGCTAAACACAACCCTTTTTCAAACTTGTATAAAGCAGACTTCTCCGACCTTACGTCACGTATCCTTAGCAACGAAATAAAATGATACATGCCTCTGGTACCAGTATTAATATTTATAGGTATATAATATATTAGCGAGGGCTCGAAGTCTCACGTAAAATATGAAGGCTGCATTAACAATTTAAAATATCCTTTTATGTCAACCATGTTGCGGAGTGTCATCGTCGCGAGATACCTTGTTATGTTTCTTAATAAACGTTTTAGCGTATCGTATGTGCTAAGATGGCGGTCATGTATTTTAAATTCCGGAGTTCGATGATGGAATTAATGTTACGGTACACTCTGGAAATTAATTGTTAAATCAATTGACACTACGTCAATTTGCCGTATGTGACGAGCTATACGTCATTTCAGCTAAAGCACTAGGAAGTGGTGGAGGGCGGGCGGTTTTGGGGGACTGTCTCAAGTAATTTTGAAGTCAAAAAGTGCTGATTCTCAGCCTAAATGAATAAATGACATTTGATTTTGATTTTGAAATTACTTCTTGTTATGCTTTAATTTTCGCCTAGTTGTGCACCACGTCTTAGTTATTAAAGGTCGAGTTTTAATTAGGTCACTCAGCCTTCGTTCACGCTCTATAAAACTCTGACCTAAGCTATTGCAAAAGGTCTAGTGACTAAAGAACAGTGTATGATTAACGTAGGCACTCAAAAGCCTTATAACTTATAAATAGAAAACTTTATTGAAAACGGTAGTTTAAAAGCACCCAAATGAAGCTGTTTAACTCGATTTCCTAGAAACCGAAACGGACATTATAGGCGAGTTGGTTTTCACTATTATACCTCCAAATAATCATTAAATGTGAAAGTAACTGATCGTTATGTTTGGCAGATCGGCAGCCTGGGACCTGCATATGGCTACTTTACATCTACGCAGACGTAACGATTACAACATATACGCATACTACGTCGCGGGCAACAGCTAACATAATATGGGCATAATATCGAAACAAAGCATCTACAACAGAAATAAATACAGTACAAACTAAACGAAAAACGAAAATTACATCGATAAAAGAAACCAAGGTAGGTAATACTTCAAACAATTCCACTATTTGTCACTGCCGACTCATAAATGTTTCATCACAGCCAAGCGCCCTCTCCTGGCGACGTTTTGTCTCCTTCCACCTTTTTGCTGCCTCATCCAATCTTATTATCAACGTGATAAAGCTCATTTTTGATTGCACTTATTGTATTGGAGATAACGTATGGTATGTTAGATACTGTCAAAGGATTTCGAGCTCCGGTCTGTTTTATTATTGAGTAAAAACTGACTTACCTTTGTTTATAAGTAGCTCATTAATATAACTATTACACAATATAATTATTTCACGACTGATGATTCTAATAATTGAACCCGTCATTTCGAAAAGGGCATGAGTCAATTAATTAAAACTTTTCAGAATCAACATAAATATATTTCTTGTAAAAAAAGTCATTGGTGCTGACGAAATTGAATATATAGGTTGATAAATAATATAAAAAACATATTTTTAGAGATATCTTTTAATAAAAAAATAATCAATTTTCTTACAGTTTTTTTTTTTTATATGTTAAAGAAGTGTGAGCCCTTTTCCAAATGACGGGTTCAATTATAGTCCCTTAGGATTTATCCACAGATAAGCTAACCTATTACACAAACAACGATTTCTGTGTTTACTTTTCCGATGAGTGGAAGTCACATTCTCGGTAAGACAGATTTACCGCGACCAGGTACCGACAGAATCATATTCCATCATTTGGACACTTCCACATCCTTCACAAGCGTAATTTCAGTATCTTTAAAAAAAATACTTACTTTGAATCCATTCCAAACTCGGTCCACTTCACTAGACCCTATTCAAAGTGACCCACTGATTCCTTCCTGGGCAGGCAAGGGATATTGCCAACACCATCAGTCTAGGCAACTCGTTGACGATCGCAGCAAGTTGTCCCAACTCCACAAGTAAAATGTTTTTTATCTCAATACTTTCTTCACAACAATAAATTCTTATGAATACAAAAAACAGTTTCTCTCACAATAATGCTCTGAAGTTTAATATTCTCCGTCTGACACGGTTTTTCTTGCGCACTTTTTATGTCAGAATGTATTACGGTTAAAATAGTTTGAAAGAAACTCGTGAATACCTCCCCAGTTCCCAGTTCCCAGCTGAATGGACCGACTGAACTATTCCTGGAAAATGAAAAGTGAGGACTTGCTTTATGAAATATTTCTTATTTCTTGGGAAGATAGTGTGATTAATATTGCTTCTGTTGTTGGGATTTTGTTTTTAGGGTTCCGTAGTAAACAAGGAACCCTTATAGTTTCGCCATGTCCATCTGTCTGTCTGTCTGTCCGTCTGTCTGTCCGCGGCTTAGCTTAGAGACGGTTATTACTAGAAAGCTGTAATTTGGCATATGTATACATATTAATTATGGCCGCCAAAGTGGTAAAATAAAACCAAGTTTTTTTTTATGGTTACCTCCCCTACACGTAAAGAGGGGATTTTTTTTCTCATCTACCCCATGTCGTGGGGTATCGTTAAAAAGGTCGTTCAAAAATATTGTGAGTTTGTGAAAACCATTTTAGGATTCAGGGATCCGTTTGCGAAATATTAAACTTTTAACTGTTTTTTTTTGTTGGGACACTTGTCCCACCCCCCCTTCCAGCTAAATGGTTGTACTTGGATTTGTGAAAAAATTCACATATAACGAAATTAAAAAGAAAACTATCAGAGCTAAGTAGGCTGTACAGGTCAACGAGTAATATTCAACCAACTTAAATTTGCAGTTTGAAAAACATGATCTCCCATACATTCCGTATGGGAGAACATGTTTTTCAACTACAATGTTAAGTTTGTTCTTGGGATAAATTCATCCCAACTACAAAGCCCTTCATTGTGCGTGGTCCGACACACACTTGGCCGGTTTTTTATTTGTTAATTCCTATAGCCAAGATTCTATTCCTTCCAATGATTCTTTTCACGGGTTTAATATACCATAGCCTACATTTTCGTCATCAAATCGGTTCTGCAACTAAGTCCCGCTTGTACCTAAAGTACGTGCAGCTCAAATACCTGCCTGGTGCCTTTTATGGTTTCACATTTTTCTTGTTTTACTCGTAATTAATTTGAATTTTACGGTTTAGTTAACTGCTTATGTAAACAGTTACAGGGATGTACAATTTTTTTACAATAATTAACTTTTTTTTTAAAACTTGTTATATAATATAGAAATAAAGGATTTCTGATAAAGAAATATCTCTGCTTATTCATATTGAGAACTTACACCGGCAGATATACCGGTTGATTATTCCTATCAAACCATCCAACTAAGTGAATACGCATGTACCAAGATGTGGGTGCACCACAATGGATCAATCGCGTATTAGCATTCACGACGCTCAGTGACGTAGGCGCCGAGTCGCCGACACGGCGGAGAATCAATCAGCGTCCGATACATTGAGCTACTAACGTCTGTACTGCTAAAAGGTATAGGTACGTAGGTAGGTAAAGTTTAATTTAGGGCGATAGACAAAGGACTATATAGAATAATAATAAACAGCATGCTCGTCATCAATGTTCTGCGTAGTACTCATTACCGTATGCAAACTATAATATAATTCTCAAAATAGCCGGATAGTGATAATTGCAGAGGTACTGATGAACCATGAGTTATAATAGTTTCAACCAAATGAAATCGTTACATCCTTGTGCCGCAAAATGCTGTGTTCTGGATATGAGAAAGTTCAGAAAGTAACACATCGAAAGAGAAAACTAAAACAAAACTACGTCCCAAAAAACCATTGATTCCCACATATTTCCGCGTCAGCCTACAAATCCGTCACCAATAAAGTCTGACTTCCACAAAAATAACTTGGCTCATTTTTTACCAGGACCGATCGACCTCTTTAGCGCCTATCCGAACGGAAAGCTCGTCGCGTACCATCGCGTTCTGTCACTGTCGTTTCCGAACGTTCGTCAATATGTCTGCCGTCGCCATCTTGGCAAGGTAGGGCTTCCGGCCGATTTGGCGCGTATTTCACTTTTCACTGCGTCGCTCCCATTGACCGACACAGGGTTGATCGTTGTGTATTAATTGTATTTGTTACGGTCTAATTGTCACCTTTTTGGTATCTTTGAAATCTTCCTTTTGGAGTTGGTGGAGTGGATGGACCCTTTTTATGAGGAACTTAAAGGATAGAATAGGAAGTGGTTTTTTGTGTTATTTTGTGGTTTTATGACAACTGACGAGAATGATGAGCGTGCTCTACACAATTGAGAAGATTGATAGAAAATAAACGTACGGACTTCGAACTCAACTTGAACTTATAGATCGTAAATTGTAGCTGAATGAATGTCAAATAAATGCACTCTAAGATCCTTTTATCTGCTACGCTAAACTATGATCACCGTACCATTTGCCAAGCACACTAAATAAGGTTTTAACAGAGAGCCTGTTTCATCATTCATTTCTAATCTGGTTAAGAAAAAATATATTTTCATAAGACCAAGATGTTTTCACAGCCAGAACAACTTCCATTTGTACCTTAATTCATTACTTCACCATAAATATGAAAATTCAAAATCCCCGTTGATACCTTGCGTCAAATCAACGGCAAACAAAATATAAATCTTAGTTAGAAACTCATTTGGTGGCACGTTGCAAATTGAGCTCTAAATTGTGTGCAATAAGACTTAATGTCGTTATAACTCGTGGTATAATTCGCAACAATGCTGAGTGATACGCCTTAACAAATGAATTATTTATTCAGTGAAGAAATTAACATATCAAGAGAATGCGAGCGAACGTTAATGTACGAAGTATGCTTCAAGTACCTACCGGAAATACAGACAAATACTAAGAAAATAGAACATTGTCATTTACCTAAATTTTTTAAACATTCAGGGTCATTATCACAACACATGGCAAACCAGTATCGGAATATAGTGATATTTATGCCTAGCAAATGGAGAGGTAAACTTTGGTGTAGAGATATATAATTTTAGCCTATTCTGGATGCCACAAAAATTGCACATTTTTCGCTAAATCCTGTCTGGCTTTCGCGACCATGATAAACTACCTTTAAGATATACAATAAGATATCTATTGACAAAATAAAGGCCCACATTCAACAGGAATAGAACATCTAAAAGGATTTTACTGACCTTATAAGTGCTGACCTCCATAAAGGTCAAGTATACAATACTACATCATACTACGGACCTGACCTTTTCACTGTGAAGAGTGTATTAATATGGAAGAAGCTATTGGAGCATAACAATCCTCGTGACGTAATTTTATGGACTACAATCGTCAGGTTCAGCCCTTGACCCTCTTTGGAAAATATCATTACTCTTGGAATTGTGGTAATTGCAGTTTGTTAGTAATGGTTGGAGAACACTGTTGCCAATATTTCTAAAGTACATTATTTATCATAATTTAGGTAGACTAGCGACGCGCTCCTCCTTCGCACGCACGGTAAGTATTTACGACTTGTCAAAAAATCGAGATTTCTTTAATAATTATATAAGTTTCATACTAACTAACGTATTATACACATTGACCTTCCAGAATAAATTCTCTATTCTCTATTACAAGTGATGGTGAAAACCGCATCAAAATCAAAGTCAAAGTCAAACAATTTATTTCAATTAGGCACATAAAAGGCACTTATGAACGTCAAGTTTACAAAAAATAGAATTGATTCTAGTCGCCCCTTCCAAAAGGTAGTTTTCGTATGGAGAAGAATGGGCAAGAAACTCCACCGAAATCCGTCACGTAGTGCGTAGACCAACGCGGTCACACAGACAGACACGAGACGCGATTTTAATTTATTATATGTATGCAGCAGTTTCTATAACTATGTATTACCTTTTGAAAGAGACGTGCTTTTTAGTATTAAAGGACTGCAAAGTGACTCACCCAGTTGAAATTGTATACTACAGTTCATAAAAAAGTGTTTTATAAGGATCGCCCACTTAAACAAGGCTGAAATCATAGTCTTGGTGCCCAAGGTACACTATCAAAATAATTTATCGTTTTATATTATATTTATAGTTTTTTCCTAATAGACCATTCTGCTTGGTCCTATTGCGCCTGACTCTACGAAATTGAGCTCGAAAAAATCCAGAGTGCACACACCACATCCACTGCTTCTCACTCCTTGGCCCAGACATGGGCGTTGCTAATCCCACCGCTGAGGCGCGGTTTTACTAAATTGAAATTTGCTGTTGTCAGTACACTCGTACCGTTTAGTATTTATATCATCCGGTTTGTTTCATTGTCGTGTTTGTTCACGTTACTTCCTGAGAATTTGGTAGTACTGTGTAAAGGTTTGTTGAAGTAAATGGTCTTGGAATCATAAGTTATCGTTTGCCTAGTATTGTGCAAGAGAGTAAGGTCTGATTGTGTAATAATGTGGAGGTCAGATAGGCAATCGCTCTATGTAAAATACTGGTATGCAGCTGCATCCGGGTAGACTGGAAGCCGACCCCAACATAATTGGAAAAAGGCTGGACAGATTGATTTGCAAGGTCTGATTGAGTGGTTGCATTATTGTTTTATCGCCAACTAGTGACCCGCGCCTGCTTTGCTCGGGTGGAATGGCGACTTGACAAAACATCGAGATGTCTGTGCTTTAACTAAATTTAGTTTTAATGTATTATACCTTCCGGAGTAAATGCTCTAAATGATAGTGAAATCCGCATCAAAATGCATTGTATAGTTTAAAAGGTCAAAACGGTCACACAGGCAAAGACGAAAAGCTACTTTGTTTTATACTATATAAAGAGTTTGGGTATTTAATTGGATGAAGATTTTAATAATTGGGCTTCGTAATCATAGATAAAGATAAACGCAGCTAGCATTGATGATGAAAAATTCAAAAAAACTCAAAACTCAAAGAATTTATTTCAAATAAACCAATTACAGGCACTTTTGAATTGTTAAGGGTCGGTCAGTCAGAAAGATGAAGCTAGATGCCCATTCCAAAGCGTAATAGGTACCTATGGAGAAGAACGGGCAAGAAACTCCACGGACACACTTATAAATCACGATATGGTTACATCATTCATGTTGAAGTTATACATGTGAGAACGATGCTAAACGTTAAAAGCGTCCATAGATATAAAAAAACAACTCAAAAATTAAATTAAATTAAAATAGCGCAGAAAGATTTCATTACGCTTCATGACTTTGTATAAATAAATATTATGAAAAGTAAAATTACGTCCCAAATTAAGGCTTAATTCAGGCGAATAACCTTAAAATTCATTGACCCGTTCCAGCTCAAAATAAAAACAGCTCCCTACTTTTACAACCTAACATTAACACATTGACATCGCATAATAATTATCTCAATAGGCTTCCATACAATTACACATCACACACTACTCCCTAACGAGACGCATGAAAAGAATGAGCCAAGTTCTACGTGATCGCCTCACAAAAGTTTAATCGACTGTCATCAAAAGTAATTACAACAAAGACATTTTTCCTCTCCCCATCCCTGAAGGGAAATGGTCCGAAAATATATAACAAAATCAATGATTATGTATTAAAAAGTAGTAATTTTCAATCAAGAGACCGATTATTTCCACTATCCGTCACTAGGGGTGGGATAGGGGACGGGAAATTATTCCCATCCCCCTTTGGGGTCCATAATGACTCGGGATAGTGTGGGGTCCTTTATTAGTTTTTTTGTGTAAATCATTGCTGGGTATGTGTTGATTTTCTACGGGAAATGAGACGGGAATGTGATTTGTTTTGTCGTTTCAAATTCGGTAAAGTTATGTTGTTTGATTTAATCAAACATAGTCCTATTTCTCGGTGCTGATAGACTATGTCATCGTCAAGATTCCGCAGCAATATTGGGTTTATATTTACTTTGTTAAAAAAGATAAACCTTTATCTAAATACTAGTTACAGTAGCTGGTCGACAGAGCTCTGCTCGGGTGAAAATACAGAAAACGATTTTTTCCTGATATGAGACCTAGCTAGATCGATTTTTCACCCCCGTAACCCCTATATTGCAACTTTCTGGATTTGTGCCCAGTTGATGGCAATAGGCGCGCCCCCTATTGAATGGGACTTAAATATAACAGGCGAAATGTGGGTGTATATAAAAATATTACTCATTTAATAGTATAGGATAATAGTTTGATATTTTTCTCTATCTATCTACTGTTAGACTCAATAAATAAAAGAGTGTTATTTACCGATTAGTTTTATTAACTTCACAAATTAAACTCCAACATGGATATCCAAATCACCAGGTAATTCGAAAGCGCGGGAAGTGTCGCCACATCCAATTGACAGCTCGCTCAGCCAGTGTTGTTCATATCTGCATGTAGGGTTGGGATTCGATGCGATCTTCAGAAGTCCGGTTATCACTACCTGTTTATGGTGTACGTTATAAAGAGTATTCTATTCTATGTTCAAGGAGTTTTCTTTTTTCTGTTATGTCATCTTTAAAGCCAGCCCTTCTAGAAACCACCAAAAACAGGTAATACGAATAATGCAGAAATTAATACATTTGTTTCGCACTCCCAACAAGAATGATGACTTCTCAGCCATTTCCAGTCCCAAACCTTGATCCAAATCCCCATCTAAAACTATTTTACTTCCATTAAATCCACCATTTTTCATAGTTAACACATTCACCCTAACTTCATTCAAACACTTATTGCTTTACGATAAGGCACAATCAACATTGGAACCTCACCCTTTTGTTAAAAATCTTATTTGAATTTCATTAGGGGTGAAAATTTACAAAGTATCAAGAACTTGGCGGGTCCGCTGCCGTACATCGAAAATTAAAAGTTAAATCTGAACGTGAGGTGGTTTCGAAATTTTATAAGTAGGTACTTTGAATTACATTACTGGGTACTTATGTGAGTACTTTGTGAGGCAATGAGGCATGCGCTCTGTAATTTATAAAGGGAAGGGTTATACTATCGTTCATATACAATGAATTTGTTCGTTTTTATTCAAGCATTTTCGGTTTATTGAAAAGGCTAGATTTTGCTTTAAGATGCCGCTTGTGTGATCAATTAGTGGTAAATAATAATCCCTTTAGAGTCTTCAGACTTTCAAGTTGTAGGTCATAGGTACGAACCATGACAGCCCGACGCTATACTTTGAGTAAATTATTACATCACCACTACTTTGAAAAAGGGTGGAGAGAAACATCGGGAGGACACCAGCATGTCCTACAACCCAAAAATTGGAAGACATGTGACATCTACCAACCCGCACTGGGCCCGCGTGGTGGATTACAGCCAACTGCCTCTCACAGAGAGGAAGCCTGTATCCCAACAGTGGGAACATTAGTAGCTGATTATGAATAACCTGTTTGACTACCGTCATTCTAACAGGCAACACTAAGATATTGCTTCTGCTTAAACACATTAGTGACATAATTATATGAAGTAAATGTGATGGCTTATTCACACCTAAGCTCCATCCTTGATCGAAAACCAGACCAATACAATCAAGGCCAGTAATAGAGTTTCAGACACCCCATAACTCCAACGACCGTGATGATACAGGAAAGCGAAAATACCCTTAATACCAAGCCACTTATCCTAACAGAGTCCACCACACCGGTAGACACATGAGCGGGACAACAATACAGTTTTAGAAGACGATAGAATGGGACAAAAAACAAATGACGCAAACCCAATTGACTTGGGTTCCAAAAAAGTCGTATAAAAAAGCGATGGCCGCGGCTTGGATCCAGGAATCAAACCCCATTGTGAAACGGTGAGAAATTTTACACCCCATACATTTACATTTATATGAAGACGCTTTGAAAGCAGTTTCAAATTGTTTTTAGGATTTTCTTGTACGTTTTTTGGTTGGTCGAGATTTGGTGGCGAGGATTTGGTTTTTCAACGTGGTAAAATTGCATGCTGGGAAAATTTGAAAAACTGAGGATAAATATATAGTTAAAAGATCGATGAGATGATCAATAAATAAACCGTAGATTTAAAGAAATAAACTGACTTTGACCGTCGTTTCAATAAGACGTTTCGCAGCACTGCCAAACGCTGCTCGCTTTAGGAACCGGACAGTGGAACTCACATTTCCTACCTGATTAAGATCATTTCGAAACAAACACCACAGGATTGTGATAATCGTCGCGTGTCACAAAATATAACGCAACCAATCTAACGCTTTTGCATAAATAATGTAATACGTACAATTTTCGGCGAATTTCCGAAATGGCCGTCTTTCACTTAATTTATTCAAATTACCCGCGGTTGGGGCCAACATTATAATTTTGTTGGATTATACGTTTTTTATTACATAATGTATGGAGTTTGATTTTAATGATGGGCGACACGATTCCTTCTGATTTTGTTTTGCCTTTGGTTTACCGGCCCCGGCCGGTCACAGAGTTCTTCGGTCATCGGCAACTTTGTTATTATTTTATCGTATAGTAATTAGGTACTCACTCAAAAACCACTTGAAAAAAGAGCGATTTTCAGTTAAACACTGGGATGAAAATAATACAAACCAAAGCCTGTAATTGTGCCCTGTGCGCTGAAGGGCAGCGGCCTCTTGTCACGTAGCAACAAATAGTTGTCAGCACTGGTCAGCGATTTTAAATCATTGTTTAAACAAGTCAAGGTTTTTATTCATGTCATTTCAAAACTTAGACCAGTAATGAGATCAGTGGTTATAAATTAATTTATCAGCAAACTGCATATGATTCATACTACTAAAAACCAATCCAAACCAAGGAAATTTGTCGCCGACTGGTCGACACTTCACGGAACCAGAGGGCTGGCTTGTCCGTTGGCCAAAGAATTAGCATTGCCATTCAACGTGGCAATGTTGCCAGTCTTCTGGGCACGTTTCCGGATGACAGCGACGCGTACGAATACTTCGACGCCTAAGTGTCCTATTGTTTTTTGTATCAATTTGTGTAGTTAGTTATTGTATTTAGTACCTAGTGTAAATAGTTTTTAACATTAATATAATACATAATAAAATCATTACGTATTGGATCCAAACCACAACATGTCCAATATGTTGGAGATGTCCAAAGTGTCCATAGATCTGAGAACACTTGAGGGCACTAATCTGAGGATTTAAAACACGCCACTGATGCCGCGATTGGCGTGGCCATCTACTGGGTCCAAGTCATCTAACATAATAACATATATACATTTACCATCAGCTCGAATAGAAGCAGATCCATAGTCCTAGTCATTACTTATGTGGAGGCATATACTTAAATTGCCATAGTAGGTATATAAGTGCAGAGCTTCATTTTAGATTGACTACAATATTTACTATTCTCTCTTCCTCAATTCAGACTAAATTAGTTTTTTCTTTCTAGAATAAAGTAAGCATGAACAAGATAACTTTATGATTGTTTACCTTTTTTCTCGCGACTATACTGTGCAATTGCCCGGCTTGTTTAATAATAACAGAGCAAGATATTATTACCCTACAAAGAAAAAAGCGGCAAAGTCAGTGTTGGACCTCGCACAATGAAGGGTTCCGTAGTTGGGATGAATTTATTCCAAGAACCAACTTAACATTGTAGTTGAAAAACATGTTCTCCGATACATTCCAACCGCAAATGTCAGTTTGTACACACAATATTGAGAGATTTCCCATGTTATTTTAAAACCATAGACTTCTTATAGGTTTTCCTGTAATATATGAATAAAGAACCATATTCTGTATTTTTTCAAAATTTTATCTTAGTAGTTTCGCAAATAAGGGGAATGGTAAATTTTCATTTATTTTCTTAAATATCTTTAAAATTAATTATTTTAAATATGTTTAAACAAGCCCTTTCATTTGATCTGTCACACGGTACAGTTTGCAAAACTTTTCTTTTAAATTTTCCTTTTTTTTCGAAAAGTTATTCAAAATTTCCCCCTTATTCAAAATTCATTTAGTTACTTTACACGTCCGAATTCGGGGCACAGAAATTGATATGTGAACCAAACAACTAAATTGGTCCAGCAGGTTCGGAGAAAATTGGCTGTGACAGACAGATAGACTTGTGATCCTATAAAGTTTCCGTTTTTTTTCCTTTTGAAGTACGGAACCCTAAAAAGAAGAGTTATTATTTTTACAGTCGTTACAGGTCTGACAACCAGCCTTACCAAGGGGCATCGTGACACCCAGCACTTGGGTTTGGAAGGTTAGATTAGGGTTAACCTGGAGCCACTACCTATCAGTGGCTCTATGTAAAATACATGAAAGGTCAGGTGCATAGTACTCGCAATAGGCAAGCGTATGTGACCGTAAACGATGATGTATGAAAGTAACTGCCTACCCTGGTAGGCAGCAACTACAGAACGCCACAAGCTACAATCCTTAAGTACATAATCCTTTGCTTCGTTTTTGAACACAAATCAATCTGCCTAGCCTTTATCCAACCACATTGGGAAAAGGCTAGGCAGTCTATTCTAACCGAATGCAACTGAATACCAATATTTTACATGGAGCGACTGTCACAACCCAGTTATTGGGTAACACGATACCCCTTGGTAAGCCTGGTTGTCAGACTTTTTGACCTTCTTACGTAACGTAACAACTGTCAAAGATCTATGATTCATGACAACCGGGACCAACAGCTTAACGTGCTTTTCGAGGTACGGAGGGGTCTCGATATATGATAGATGTTCACCCATCCTCGAACCGACCGCGGTAAGCGGAGCTTAACCTTCGACCGACCCGTTCGGCTGATATCATTTAGCCACGAGCCCCTTCTGAACAAAAATGATGTCTTTCATTAATTTCAGCTGACTTTCAACAGGGGAAACTACATTAATAATATTAATACCATTAACACATCTGCTGATTCTGAAGCACGTGCCCAAAAACAGCACTTCCTCAAGCTCCGGTGATAAATGTGACGTTTCTTAGCGATGAAAGACAGCCCTCAGCTTAATATCCGAAATATTGCCGCCATGTTGCCGCGATGTCGACGTCATTATTTACGGATCTGTGACGTCACCGCGTAATTAGCTTTCGAATACATGTTATTGGATGTTTTTAGATGGGATGGTGGTTGTATTGGTTGAGTAGGTACTGATAACCGGAAATCGATGAAGATCGCATATCGAGTTCCAACCCTACAAGCACGGTCGTACATCACGGGCTGAGCGAGCTGTCACTAATACTAGGTATTTTTTTTAATGGAATTTTGCATTGCTGTATGAAGTCTTCTAATTGGCTGATGTTATTTACAACAAAAAGGGAAACTCACAAAAATCTATCTTAGCAGACGGGAGATGTAACAGGAAGCAAGATGCTGCTGCCTACCTTTTAACATAATCAGAGCAATTAGGAATTTACTCCTGTTCAACCTCAAATGAAAAGCATGAATGTTCCTAAAGACCGGTTATGTTTCCATTGACATACAAACCTCCCCCGAACGACCCTCGACAAACACAGCCGGTTGACCAACATAAACCTCAACCATTCCGTCCAATTCTAGCTTGAAAAACGCGCACCTAACCCACAGGTTTACAAACAAAGAGCCCATTACGAGTCACCTAACGCCCGGCTTGGTCCAATCTGACGCTGAACAAAAACAGATATTAAAATAACACGCAGATGCTCAGAGTCATAATTTTTGCAAACAAAAATGTCATCGGGCCGTGAGTTAGGCACCGCAGGTCACCCGCCTAGGGAGGGGATTGAACGATTGTTATTGGATTAGCAGAATCGGTTTTTGGAATCCACATTTTATAGAGGAAACTGTTCTTTGCAGACCTCTAGGCATAATTAGGTAACTTGTGTTTTTTAAATATTGTTTTCTCCTTTTATAAGTATCTAATTAAATTAATGGACGTAGATAGTCATTGTTCATAAGATTTGTTTGAAAGATGTATCTTTATTATTAAAATAGAACTGTAAATTTTTCGAAATAATGCTTCAAATGAAGTTAAAAATGGCCGGCCAAGATGAATCGATCCTAAATAAAAATATACAGCAGTAGGTACATAATTGAGGTGCATAACAACTGCAACTATTTAATATTCTACTTAGCTGTCATTTGTGTATACATTAGAAACAGCTAAGTGGACAACTGTTTTATCCCAGCATCTACTTTAAAGATTTTAAATCCTCCATCCAATCTCGAAAACGAACCTGCACAATACCTTCCCAGCAACCGAATGCAAATCAAGACTTTTAAAAATAGATCTAGAATCGAGCATTCACATCGCTCAACACTCGAGCTTGCAATCGCTTTACCTTTCCCAGCACTAGTTCCTATTGTTACGTTTGTCGCTCGGACCTCCAGCGCCTTTGTCATACAACGTTCACTCATTGTTCAACCGACAACGTTACATTTACAGGCGTCATGACTCTTATGGTAATGGCGGAGGGGTGAATTTTGAATGGGAAGCGATTTTCGGTTAGCAAACTCGAATGAAAATGAAGCGATTCGGACCGTTTGATGCATTCTGAAAGATTCGCGCTATTGTTGTGTTATATTAATTCTATGTTTTGATGTGGGTTGAGGTTTTGCGTTTCAAAGGAGGCATCTATTCATGTCACTTTGTTGAATGGAGTCAACGATTTTGCTGAAAAAGTGATGTTAAGGCACCATTTTCGGCGGCGTTTGTGTTGGGAGAAGTTAGATTGTTGGCTTTTCAACGTTTAAGATTATTAATTCATATTCAGCAAATTGAATACCTACCGTAAACCAACCTACCGTTTCAGGTAAGTACAAGTGCAGTCAAGTATCTCTTCTAATTGCCGTAAAACAGAAAAAAACAACTCTCGGAACCTGTATTCTGTCGAGTTGTGCTTTTTATTTATGATATACAACGTGTAACAAAAACCCTGTCCGCTCCGTGAGACTTTTGTTAAAAATCGTATCTATGTGGTAATTTACAGGAAAAAAGAAAAAAAACGCTGCATTTGTTTCAATAGATTATTTTACCGGGGGGCCAGCGTTAAGCGGGTATCTAAAAGTCATTACTTTTGACCCCCGTTAAAAATTCACCATTTTTTTTATGGAATTGAGATAATTTTGGTACAAAAATGTGAATTTTAAATAGCAATAACTTTTTAATTTTTACTAATAATAAGTTTTTTATTACGTTTTGGTAATTTTATTGCAGCACCTATTTGCCCTTTTCGGATAGGACACGGCTATTGTAACACATTGTATAGGTACAATTAGTGTTCCAAAACCGTGTATCAAAATATGCTCCGATAGCAAACCAAAACTGTAGCTACAAAAGTATCTCAGTGACAGGGACCGATCGGTTACTGAGCAAACTTACATAGGGTCGATTCGCAAGTTGTACTGACCACTAGTTGAATAATGACCACTAGTTGGTTAATTTACAAAACTTGCCATGGGTCCTTTCATATAGATAAATGTTTATAAAGTGATTTAATTTACAGACCCAATGCAAAGCATTAAGTAGGTAACTAAAATTATTAATGACATAATAGTAATATTATAGTAATTATTTACGATGCGATTTAAAACAGAAAACCAACTTTGGCAAACTTATGACGTAAAGTTGATTATGTCAATCTAACATTTTACAGCGGAAGACCAAAGGAACGTTGAACTGTACTCGTATGAAAGATGATATAGCTAGAAAGGGGGTGACTCTACCGAGATGACGACTAGATTAGTATGGAAGAATACGACATGTTGTGCCGAATGATGGACATTTCACAGGACACTAACCCAAACTTTCAATTAAAGGAAAATTGCACTCCAATCCAACCAACCCGTATCTTTTATCTACTATACAAAAAACGCCAAAGCATTAAAGAGACGTAATATGGGACAAGCTCAAACAGCGTTTAGGATTCGTCCTTGTCCCGTTCAATGAGAAATTCCTGCGATACCTCGCGCTCAACATTTTGCGGAGGTGAGGTAAAAATACGTCGCCGACGATTAACGGCGCAAGCGATGGAATTTAAACGGATAGTTTATGACCGTTATTGTTAACATGGTTTAAAAGAGATTAGGATTTTTATAAGCTTGAAGTAGGAAATTTAGAATTTGTCTCTTAGGGTTAAATTGGGTTTTTAAGGCAATGTTTTTGGATTTGATTGTAATTCTTAAAAATGGGATAGGTATGGATGGCAGTTTCCGGAATGGCCTAATAGTTACTGATTTTTATACAACCTTATATTAGTTTTAATTTACCATAAGCCTGAAAAGAAATCATTGTGCTCACCATTTTGAACAACTTTTACTATAATGAATAACCCATTTTTTTTTTCAGGATGGGAAATCATCAAATGACTTCTCCCGCTCTGGGCAGAGCGAGAGGGTGTGTCAGACTTTTACTGACTAAACCCACCCGTGTTCCTTCCGTTGCCTGTGTGCCGGGGCCGCGATATCCCTTTCGGACAAACCCGCAATCCCAGCAAGCATTGGTCGTGCAGCTTGCATCTCCCTCGCGCGCTCCGCCTCCTCCTTCGCGAACATAACTGCTTCGCAGAAGGAGGTGACGGCCTCCCATGCACTCTCGCTCCGAACCATGGCCTGAACCAGGGCCGGACACGAGAGATCACCGCCGCCGATCGCTTCCGTGAGGACACGGCGGTGCTCCGCCCAAACCAGGCAGACCTCCACCGTATGCTCCACCGTGTCCTCCGGGCGATCCACACAGTGGAGACACCCGGGTGTTTCCTCCCGCCTTATGCGGAACAGGAACCTCCCGAAACAACCGTGTCCAGTGAGGACCTGCGTCAGGCGGAAGGTGAGGACGCCATGGCGCCTCTCAAGCCACTCCTCAAAGAGGGGACTTATCGTCGCAATTGTGGCGTGCCCAGCGCTGGGTTGCGACAATCGCACACTCCATGCCGCCATGAGATCCCGCCGGAGCTCTGTCCGCCGCGCCGTGATTTCTCGCGGCAGCGGAGTTACACCCCGGCGTTTCGCCTCCTCGCGCAACTCCCACATGTGCGCGAGGACTTTCGCCTCCAGATCCCATGGCGGTAGTCCGGCAAGGAGGCTCGCCGCCTCACGGGAGACCGTGCGGTATCCCCGGACCAGCCTGATGGCCATGACCCTTTGGGACGCGTTCAACCGATATGAATAACCCTGAAATCACAATAAAAATTTACAAAATGTACCTATGGAGGCACCCCGTTTTTTACTCAACTCAATAATTTTGGTACTTTTTAAATAATACTTTACTCAACAATATTCAAAAAAAAACATCATATTTACATAATATAATGACGCTAACAAACTTAAAATAATAATATAAAACGTGTATTTAAAAAACGAGGGGAAAGAATCATAGGGCATCATAATCGTCCGCATCGCTTTCAACACGACAAGTGTTTTTGGGCACTTTTCCTGTTTAAAGCGATGCGAAGCGGTCGACAGTTTTATGGCGGTGCAGATTCTTTGGCCAAAAAATAAGCCAGCACAAGTGGGCACTCGGACCCCATGGCCCTAGTGTTTCAAAAGGGCTCGAAAAAAAAACATAAAATAAAAAATTACATTATTGCCGCTTAAGTAATGTCAATCTCGCTACCTTCTATGACTCGCGCCCCACTAGTTAAATTATCTGGTTTTTGCCGTTGAATTATTGAAATAATCCGTCTGTATGAAGCCGCGTAATGACGGCTCATAAATATCGCTAATAAGGAACATTTTGTACTGGTAACCGAACAATTTCATTTTATTTAATACGCGTTTCGGTACCATTTTGGTGTGACACAGAATGTATTGTATCAGTTTATATGGTAGTCCGTTGCCATATTAATATAAGATTGTATTTGTCCTGTTGGAATGCAAAGATTTCTTCAGAAAACGAGCATTCATATCATCTTGCTTGCTCATTACATGTGGGGCATGTGTAATCATTAAGTAATTTTTTTTTAATATGTTCTTCACAGCAATGTTTTAACTTAGAAACTTACAAAGTAAACACTGCTACATGCCAGATATTGTTTTGTCTTTTTAGGGTCTGATTCTTCTAAGTGGTAGCGTAATTGTCATTACTTTAGCGGTAGCTTATAATTGTTTCGTTATTTTATTGTGTAATTATATTTTTCATTTTTGCAGTCAAACTGTTTTTCATAGCGAGTATATTCTCATCATCAATCCTCAGTCTAAAGTATTTCACGAGAAAAGCAAAGCGTTAAAAGACGTGAGCGATTCGATTTTAAAACTATGGCCGCAGTGGTTAACTGTGGACGAAGTTTTAATAGAATCTCTATCAAACCATTTCCTTACAAGTTTCCACACACAAATCAATCTTAAGTGCTCGTCGTTTTCTTTAGAAATATTTGAGAGAAGAATACGTTCTTAAAAACGTTTTGCGATTAAATGGATAATTCATAATAATTTGTCATTTAAAATGGTTCTTAAAAAACAATCTTAGCGATTTAAAGACTTGACCATAACACAATTTCAACATAATGACATTAAAGTTTTGTCTCTGAGGTAGCAGGCGTCTGCGATGTCCACAAGCAGCCGGCGCCGCTGCCGCAGCGGCGCGGCAGTCCGGCTGTCGATATGTTTGTTTGTTTTAACGTAAGCAATAATAATCACAGATTAACCGACATACTTGTTTCTATTTCGTATATAAGAAACGCAACTCTACTATTATCATATTATTATTAAAGGTCGGTCACAAATGGGTCTCATTAGAAGACTGAAAGTCATCCAAAGGGCATTGCAGAGAGCTATGCTTGGAGTTTCCCTAAGTAATCGAATCAGAAATGGAGAGACTCGTAGGAGTACTAAGGTAACCGACATAGCCCGAAAAATTGCTAAACTTAGGTGGCAATGGGCAGGGCACATTGCTCGCAGAACAGATGGCCGATGGGGCCGAAAAGTTCTGGCGTGACGACCGTGCGAAACGTAGCGTTGGAAAACCTCCCACAAGGTGGACCGATGACCTGGCCGCACGAATCCGCTGCATGCGAGAAGCACAGAAGCGGTTGAAGTGGCGGTGCTTGGGGAGGCCTATGTCCAGTAGGGGAAAATTACCCTAAAAGACCCACGTTTTCAATTCGTCATTAAAATAGTGCATACCACCTACTTCTCAATAAGAACAAAGATATTCATACGTAAGACTATTCAAGTTCCGCAGTCGAGCGAACAATTCGTTTGCGAGCGGTTGTTAAGCCCTCTTGTGAGTGATTGGCCACGAATGTGTACCTATTTATTTGAAAAAAAAAATGGAGGAAGTGTATATTGTGATTGAACTATGATCGAGGCTTCGTCTTAGAGGAATAAAGTTGGATTTACAGCAATCAAACTTACTAAAATTACCAAAACGCAGTGAGCAAGAGTTGTTATGATTTGAAGTGTGGTTCCGCCAATTAACATTCATGTAATTGGCCTCATTGTGTAAAAACAATCCATTTCTAACAGCTAATCGGCACATTTTGTTCAAACAAATCGAACAAGAAGCTACTCCTCTAGTCTCCCAAGACATTTATTTATCTACTCCCTTTTTTCCTCCAAACAACAGACATCCTTTCATTACAGAAATTCAATCACGTTAACAACAAAACATCGAGCGCGATGATCATCGGTCCAATAGCATTGTTTATTGGGGTCCCCATGATTTATGCTCTTCCGCAGGACATGTCCTTGCCAACGATGGCGCAAATTGTCCCGGCATTTGTCCCGGCCTTAGTAAATGTGTGGTGATAATTCACATGGACCACTCAGTGCGTTAATGTCGGGAAAAGTCCCGGACAAAACGGGACAAATTCTGTAGTGGGTAAATAAGGATAATATTATTTTGTCTGTTGGATGTATTCGTTAAATTGGGACTATATTTCTTCATAATACCTAAATGTCAGAGGAAATTACCTGACAAGTGCGTGTTGAACCACTCTTAATACAAATTTATTGAGAAGTTTTTTAGATTCCTTTGTTCGATTGATTTTTGCACACCAGAAACCTGGTAGAGTACGAGGGAACTTAACAATGTATGTTAGTTAAATAATTTATATTTTTTTGTACTCACTCATATTCTTGCGTATAAAATGATTATTGTTCTTCTTATTCACAAAATGAAGCACAACAAACGATTTGATTTTTTTTTACTAACAACAAAAATAACTTCATCAAATGCTTTGCCCAAAAAGAATTTCGTCAAAGTCGAGGAAACTCTAAGAGAAACAGAGAAACTACCTAGTAACATGTAGGTACCTCTTTCCAACACCTTCACTCCTTGCTATTTAAAAAGGCGTTGCACTGCACATAATAGCAGTAAGTATAAAAATACATCATCCGTGGCTCGTGCTAAACGAGCTATGGCAAGCTATGTTGAGCTATAGTGGGCTAGTGCATAGGTATCAACGCAAGGACTCCACGAGAGCCCCTCCGCAACTGGGGTAAGGGCTTTCCACCTTACGGCAATAGGGATGCGCATAGACGGTGAGGAAAATATGCAATTGCCAGAATCTGTCATAAGATTCTTGGAAGAGATGTGGTTTTATTTCCCATGCTTTAAAATTGATTTCCGTGAATGTTCATGAATTTAATCAATTCAAATCTAACTACAACAACTAATGAAAAACAGAACAAGGTTTGAAGATATCCATTTTTTTAATTGTGATTTTACCAAAGGATTACATAAGTTTTTAATTTATCGCTGTATTTTTCTTTTATATACGACAAAATCTATCATTCAAATATTACGTAAACTAAGACTTTTAAAAAGAAAAGTTTATCGACATTGCCACCTGGCTGCTCCCAGCACTAGAACACATCAAAGTAATAGGTACAAGCATTTTGTGCTCGAAGCAACTCGCGCCAGTACTACGCCACTAAATTACCCTCTCGCCTCATAATACACCTAGCTAACTGTACCTGGCACGGACAAATAATACGTTATAGACTTATTGGTTAACTACATGAAATCAAAACTCATGTCTGTTTCTGTAGCCTAGTATAATATTGTGAAATGTGGCTTGTCGCAACAAGACGTCATAAGTAATTATTTCTCGTTTTTGACAAGTTTCCCATTAATTTCAAAAACAGGAAATGTCTAGTTATTGTAGTCCCTTTGGGTTGCTACAGAATCTTGGTCTCATAATGTCAACTCAAAGTTGCAAAAAATTATAGACTGTATATAAAAATATCTTCAAAAACTAAAATTGTGCTCACTCTAGTGATCCACTAAGTACTCGATGAGTTTCACAATAAATGAGTGTTCGAGGTACTTCGGTATCGAAGCTACGGTGCAGCGTCGAAGCAAACAACGGTCTCGTAGCACGCTCGTAGATGTCTACGAAATCGCTACGAGCCTGGCAACGAAAATTTTAAAACGTCCTGTGTTTTTGTGGTGTAGCTTTTAATGAGGGCCCACATTACACGCGGAAATTACTAGGTATAAATATTATTTCTTAATTTCATCCTCTCATATACCAAAAAGAAGGACGAAATTTACAGAAAAAAATAAAATACCCACAAGAACGACCTTTCTAAAAATTCTGATACGGAGACCGTAATTTTTAAATGTTTCATAAAACGCGACCCCTGTAATGAGAAACTTAATTTGTTCCCGTAATAAATATGAAAAGCCGGAATAAGCATTTTTATGTCAAAGGATACTCGTTTGTGGAGAGATGACCTTGGCTGATGATGACTGAAGTACCTACTTTTGTGTTTTACGCGTAAGTAAGAATTGGTAAGACGATGTCCAAATTTTTTTTTTTTTTTTTTTTGATGAACCATGACAAAGGGGCTTTTAATACTTCAATTGGTTGTTTATCAGCATTCTAATCATGCTCTCGAAATTATGTTTTTATCGTAGAATTGCTAGTCAAGAACCAAAGCTGCATAAAATATGATAAAGAATTTATCGACGTAAAATTTTATGAAAATGATAGTTCCACTTACCCTCTTGTTGTCTCGAAACTTCAACCACCCACTGATGACACTGTTATCCACATTGGAACAGTCTTCCTCCTCGACATCCGACCTCCTGGATAGCAGAGGAGAACCCCCTGGACTGTCAAGGACTTCTCGTCTCCTCATCACAGGAGTACATTGTTGGGACAACCTGCCCTCGTTGACTAAATCACTCCTTCTTCCAAGAACTGGGGTAGCATGAGCTGAGACACCTCCGAGAAGACCTCTTCGAGCCGTGAAAGGGCTGCCTTCCCAAGGTCTTTTGGAAGTGGTTTTGCATTCTGCATGTAGACACAGGGCATCGAAGTTTGCCAGTTCCACTGACACCCTGGTCTGCAGACCGCTGGGGTGAGTGGTCAGGATCGTCTGCTTGGCGATGCTGCAGCCATGGCGGTGGACCTCCTCGCGTCTCTCCATATCGGGGAGGTATTAGTGCATCAGCATCAGGGCAGGTTTTCGTTGAATAGAATCCATTTGGAGGTCTTTTGTCCCATCTGTTAAAAAGAGAAGGATTATTTCAATAAAATTATAAAAAAATATGCAACACTTATATTTAGTTTTAAAAGAGATCGTATTTTGTTACTTCATTTAAAAAATAGTAGGTAACGTTCTAGTTTCTGACTCATACCTTTTGCCGGAAGAACAATTTTGTGGTGTCGTTTGTCTACCGATTGTAATGCATGTACGTACAACAAAACCAGTATTCAAATTTTTTTCTCTACTAAAAACATAACTATAATTTTTAAACAAAAAATGGTTTTACTTATTTTCTGGAGCCTGAAACTATAATAACATTTTGAACATAATAATAATAGTGTGCCGTTAGTTTTAATCCACTGTATTTATGCCAATCACCGCGGCAAATATTATGCATAAAGATACAGGATTGGTAATAAACGTCCATTTGCACTACCTCGACATCGGTATATATATGCCGGGTAACCATTATCTTGTCTATCTAGCATTTACCCGACATTAGAAATAATGTTCCTCATTAATTGTCTCTACGACTATACAATGAAAACTACTTTGGTCTTTGTAAACGCTATCACAGGTAATTCTTTAACTTTTATTATAGGTTCCCGTTCTTAAATTGCTATATAAGTATCTACCTAATAGTGAGGTCGTCATTTAAACATCGAATATTAAGTTTATAAGTTTTGCTGTACTTGCTATTATAAATCAATAGCTGTGCCCCGCGGTTTCACCCGCATAAGTCTTGATCCCGGGAGAATATCGGGATAAAAAGTATCCTATGCCCTGAAACAGATCATGGTCTACCCATGTGATGAATTTCATTCAAATCTGTTAAGCCGTTTTAGCGTGAAACCGTAACAAGCAAACACTTTCGCATTTATAATATTTGTTAGAACTAGTTTCTGCCCGCGATTACGTTCGCGTGGAAGTCAATAAAATATAGCCTATGTTACTTGCTGATAATGTGGCTTTCTAAAGTTGTAAGAATTGTTTAAATTGGTTAAACACTTTTTGAGTTTATCCAGTACAAACAAACATACAAAAAATCTAATCTTTTCTCTTTATAATATTATATTATTATGATTAAATACAGCCTATTTATATCCCAATGCAGGGCAAGCCTCTTCTCATACAGAGAAGGCATGAGTAATGATCACCACGGTTGCTCAAGACGAGTTGGCGATTTCAGACTTATTAATTCAAGTCTAGATTTCCTCACGATGTTTTCCTTCACCGATATGCCAGTTATGTCCAAGATAAATTCAAAAAGTACATAATTTATGAATTGGGAAAGTCACATTGATACTTGCCCCGATTTGGAACCTACAACCACTTGCATATGGGAAGCGAAGCCTTAATCGCTGGGCCATCACGACATTGCTATTTATTATACGAGTATTCTGTTACGAAAACAACCGTCGCGTCGTTATGTACATAATGGTTGGAAGCCTGATATTCTAACAACCTTTATATCGTGAAGATCGTACTGAAACTACTTTCTTGATTTGACTTCAAGATTCTATACCAGAATTTTCATAAACTTCCACGTTTTTCCCTATTAGAATAACCCGGGGTTTCACAATTTTCCGAGCGTTATTTTGCGTCAAAAATATCCTTTTCCTAATAAAGTATCACAAATTCTCTAACATTAATTTTGTCCGTAATATTAAGCACGGCGATGACAGAAACTTCAGTTTTTGGAATAAATTGGGCTACTAGAAACTTAAGTGGGGCAAGACGAATAATTTCATTAAACAAAATTGACAATTTAATTGTACAATTAAGGACACTTAAAAGGTTCAATTGAAAGTAATTAAAGTTAAGAGTATTTCGGAATTTTGAACTCTTGATACCGCATAGATTTTACCCATTAATCATAATAGTATTTTGTTATTAAATAAATGACTTAATCATTTTTTCTAATAGGTATTCTATGACTCTCCATAAAACCCTTTATGTACGTAATAAAAAGCTGCCAAATTACGCGTAAGTAGGTATCTTCTTTCTGGGATAGAAGTGTTACAAAATAATTGAGCTCTTGTCTTAAAATAATGACAAAGTAGTTATTTATTTAATACCTGTTATCTGCAAGTTACCAAACGTTGAAAAAAAAGCTGAAGAAAACGTTTAGTTTAAGTCAAAATGTTCACAACAAAAATTGTCTTTGTCTAAAAACAGATCCAAGCGTATGAAACGTAACATTGCCTTCATTACTTTATAATAAACCAGACGTTATTTCAGACAGCCTGTCTTTCCACGAAACCGTCTTCAAATTGCCGTTCTTAGTTATCAAAACGGCTTTTATTGTAATAATTTGAGAGGTCATAGATCTCGACCCATTTGTAGAGGGAGCCTTAATCTATGGTATATTTGAATGGGTTTCTCGAAAACTCTCTTTAATGAAGTTAAGGAGTCTTCATAATTCTTCGAGGGGTTGAATTTGGATGTCGTGATCATTTATTACTTGTTTTTAATAGGATTAAAGAATGCAAAGCTCCCGTTTAATATGTTTGGCGATGGGTCATTATTTTTATCGGAGTGGTATTCAAATCGGTGCATATTAATAGGTGTTTGAATTGTACATTGATTTGCGTATTGATGACGTTGATTAACGTTAATGTATCAATACCAAACGGTAAAATAAGGCGTTAGATGTGGTTTTCACCCCTCGTGTTCTTCTAACTGAACAGAAAGCTGTGCTGCTGGGGAGTTTGTTGCGCCACTTCTTCTTCCTTTTATTTCCTTTTTTTATTTTTACCTACATCCCAAGCGCTTGTCATTCACCAATGCATTGCTAGACCGTTAAAATTTGTCTTGAAAAATCTGATGTTCTTGCGGTTTGACAGACACACATGTTCTTCACACCAGAATAAAGCAATGCTGCTTGCCAATCAAAATATGTGATTTAGTTTTTAGTAATTTTCGGGTGAACTCATTCTCGAGGAGTGGCTGCTCTGCGAATAGTTCTTTAAGGAAGGAAACTCCTAATCCATTGCTGATCTGAAAAATTCGTGTGTTCAATAAGGACTTAAATGTCTTTGTACGTATTTTTATCTTCCTTTCTTCTTGTCTATTTATATGGGTGTACATAAATACTCGTAGTAAAATAAACGCAATGAACTGTCTGTGTGAATAATAGACATTGCGATCAATTGTCATGTACCCCACAGAATTCCTGATTACAACCAAAATAAGGTGACTAAACTATCCTTTGCACACACCATAAAATGTGCTATAAGCCACGTATAGCTAACGTGGTTCCAAGCACAGTTCAGCCGTCTCCAACAAACACCAGCACAGTTCATTTTACCTTCCCTTCTTCGAACTAGAACAAACATTTCTTTGAAATTCTTCAGAACTTCAGTAGTATAAACAGTTGGAAGGTAAGTACTATAAATAATGTATGAAAAGCCGTTTAAAAGCCGGTTACCGGTGAACGGTAAACGGTGGTCATTACCATCATTACCGTTACTTACCGTTCTGTAATGATATGCTTACTGTCAATGAATAATGGAAGGGTTTGTAGGCATTTTGTAGATTGTGTTGGTTTTACGTGCTTTTGAGCTATGGAGCAGAAGACATGAGAATTTCAAATCGGTTTGTAAATAGCCCATAATAATCCATTCAATAACCAGAAATACAGGTCCCTTAAACATTACCCACCATTCTTCAATCTAACCATGATTTTATTTGTAAGTGATAATGTAATGAAATTAAATTTTAATTACTACTCAGTTTTAATGTAATTTCGTTTGTGATTATATGGAATTTTGAATTTCAATTTTAATGTACGTATTTAATTTAAATGATCGCTTGAATTGTAACGTAGGTTGTATTTTATTTTAATGATGTAAAGAATTGAATGAATTGTATGTATTTATGATAGTAGTTTATGGTAGTATTGGGACTTGGTGTCTTAGTAAAATTAAAATTAAAATAAATAAATTTGGAGCCATGTGATATATTTTTATAACGTCACGGAATAATCAATAATTATCCTAAGGGAAGACTGGTAGGTAATCAAAGTTTTAAGTTTCATACTACATTACGGTTACAAAACTTTCATTCTTGATGTATTCATATAAAAATCAGAAATAACAGTTCAAGAGCTCACGACACAGAGAATGCAAGAAAAAGGTAAAGAAGGAAGGAAGGTATTTATTAAAGAATTTGCAAAAATATTAAAATTAACGGTCACCCATCCACAAACTGACCGCAACCAGTACAGCTTAACCTCACACATCCATCGATCCGCGCGCTTATTTAGCCATGAGCCCTTCATATAGCTATTACACTGCCGACCACAATACTGTACCCACCCTCAGCCGTTTAGAGCCATGAACTATGTATGGCATAATGTAGTGCACGTTGTGTACGTCTGTTTGTCACTACATTACTGTACAATGTGCGGCCATTGTATTTGTGAGTGACGTGACGTAACTTGACAGGTAGAAGAGAATATTATGAGGGGTTTTAAAGTCATGGTTGTGTGGTTAATAAATTACTTAAGTAAATTATAACATTGTGTACATAGGTAGAAGTAATTGTGAGGGAAAACGTTTTCTTCTAAGGTTTTGTCCGTCAGATAGATTATTAAAAAATATTGGACAAGTATTTTTTATTTTATTACGTAATTAAAAGATTACAGCAATACATTGAGTTAAAATGTGGCATGTCGTCATTCTCCGGTAGATTTTATACTGAATTGTGACGTAACAAGCCCCCACTCCCCAACTTTAATGCGTTTTATCTAAAACATTTTTTATTAGTATGATAAAGCAAAAAATACGTGTCAAATTTTTTTTTTCACTGTAAACATCATTTTTTTTTTTTTTTTTTTTTCATTCTCTGATTAAGGCATGCTCAAAAAGGCATTCACTTTATGAGATCCGATATGCTCGTAAACGCATACAAATAATCCAACCAATACTCAGGTATGGCACACACCGATAAAAAACCTGCCCATTCCAGGTTACTTAAAACTACAGTACATAATAAGTAGCAGGCAATCCTTTTACCTTAATTAACAATCCCACTTTAACATGAAAACACTTTAAATACAGCTTTAATTCCGCGAGACAACACGCAGCTGTTTATCAGGTTCCCCTTAATTCCTGTATCCGCATAAACCAATAAGAATTTTAACATATTACTGCAACATCCACAGCATCCACAACAACCACCATTCTTACATTATTTCATTAACGTAAATAAATACAAAATTCTGAATCGGCTCCGATCGGATTACACAGCAATCCACTTTGCAATGGCGAGAATTTCGCTTTAATTCACACTTGTGCAGTTTATTTGCACTGCACTGTACATCTGTATGTTTAATCGTCTGTTTTGATACGCGTTTTATTGTAAATGAGTCATTTGATTTAGTTATACAATTCCGCAAAATAGATGCGTGAGCGAAAATGTATTGTGAATTTATCAAATCAGAGTAGGTAAGTATTCAAATATTCTCCCTGCGGCGTAGACTTGAATATAAATAATGTATTGGTAGGACCCAAAATAACAAAAGTTACCCTAAATCTTAGCCTTGACCGTGACGGTATTGGATCTGCTGAAAATACCCAATAGGTACGCAAAAGCACCTTTCTCAAAATGTCACTAAAACTCTCCAATATAAAAATAAACAAATCTTTTGAGACCAAAAATCGTCGCACAAACTCCTTCTTTCACATTGCAATAGTTTAACAGATACCTATAGTACAAAGAAACCGCCACTTCCAAATACATTACCTAACTTTGCTCGCAGTCGGGTAAATAATGTGGACAGAACTACATCACGTGACTATTAAGCTGGTACTAAGTACCCCATTTATTTACTCGCCATAATATCGGCGATCTTCGGCGAGAAAGATAATTCTTTACTTATCTTTTCAATTATCTCCTTTCGTTTGATTGTGCTAATTTATTTGGTATTGGTCAGCTTTGTGGAAGCTAATAGTTTGGTCAGGAATTCTATCGGAAATCTAGGAAATTGGTTTCAGCTGAGATTGTCTTTTAAAAAAAACAAGAATTCTGATAAAATGTTACTTCTATTTATAGACTCGAGTCAACTATAGTAGCAACTTCTAATGTAATCTTCAAAAGAAAGTGAGCTAAGTATTTCTAGGTCAGCTTATCCAACGAAATATAAATTATTTTACTGACTAGCATAAAAAATACTGATGACATTTTATTTTCGCATTTCTCCAAACAAAGCGAACACAGGGTCCATCAACGAATCTCTATACACAACCAAAAGGATGAGACGCATCGTTTTTTCTCTAATACCAAACCCTTTGAACTGTCATCAAAATAATCGTTACGGGTCGCTTCACTTGTATTCAGTTTTTATACCAATTCGTTTAGAAAAGTCTTTCTTCAGAGCTGTTCCAAATGCTTGGAACCCCTTTTAATTGGAAAGCTCGAATGGAATAATTTTAATTTGAAATATTTATTCGTGGCGCTCGCGCTGCTATGCTGGCTCTAAGTCCATAAAACGTTCTTTTGAGTGCAATAAAGAGATCGTGTTTCGTTTGCGGGCAAAATGTTATGAAAGATCTTGCCCACAATTTTTCTTGCAAGTTGACCTCGTAAAAATGTGGAATTTAAAATGTAGGGGAGTTATGTTTGCATAAACATGCTGTGTGCCTACGGTAGTAAATATTTTATTTACGCCGTTTATTTCTGCCTTTGAGATGAAGTAACAGCTCTCTCATTAACATGTTGAATTTTGTTTTTTTTTAATAAAAAAATTACATGGTTGCAGACCTCTATAAATATTTGTTTCTGACAATTTCTTTGATAACTTCACTTAGAACATTAAATGCATACACATTTATGCAATGCTTTATTTTAAAAAAATCATTATCGCTTCCTCCTGTGGACGTTCTCATAAAGTTATTAATTTTACTCCATCTTCGACTCTTCAATATCATCATCGTCTTCAATAAAAAGACTCATTCAACTACACTAAATCCTAATAAAGGCATCGCCCACAAACATATTTCCTTCACTCAAAATTCAGATCCAACACACAACTGCGATAATCTTACAACTGTTTGTCGTCGGCAAATGAAGCGAACGCAATCACGTATTGGTTTAGGACGACGTGCGGGCACAACCCGGCCAAGTAGAAGATAAGTTTCTTGCTCAATAGAGCGTGGCCACCGACGACTTGCCATTTAGCCGGGTTATTGTCTGATTGTGATGTATACGGCAGCGTTCTAATGTTGTTTTAGGCAATTTATTGAATTTGTGTTAATGTTTTGTTGGTTCTGTTATTGTTTCTTTAGGTCAGGATATTGAATTTAAGCGTGGTAAGTTGTTTCAATTTATAGTCAATTTTTTTGTTTTATAGTAGGTAACCCTTTTATTGAGGTTTCTTTGTGAACGAAACGTTAGTTGTCAAAGTTGTCAAGTTGACATTGAATAAAACGTGAGTGGCTTTTCTCTTGGGAAAAGCGACTTGAAGGAAAAGGACTTATCATATTAAAAATATTTCTGAATACTCTCAAATCCATTCAAAACATCCAGAGATTCAGCTACGGACGCAGGGCACCATTGAGCTTGCTGGACACCTTTGATATGTTACCAGCATCATGGTGTGGTCATTTAACAACCTCTCTAACAACGAATTCCTATCATTACGAAATCAAGCAACTGGAAAGTTTATAAAGCTAAAATTATTGCTTTCATTATAGTGCACAGTATAACAAAGGAAACCAATCTAAACTAACAACGATCTCCATAAACTTTCCTCGTATCGTACACACCCATAATTCAATGCATGCACACCGTTTTATTCAACTTAAATTACCTATTTTTCATTTCTGCAAAACTTTCTACATTCAGCATGAAAAGCAAAATACGATAGGAAAGGATACAATAGCTTTGATCCAATAGAGTTGAGATCCAAGTTAACTGCCCAAGTAAGGTGAGTGAATAGCTGTGTGTAGGCAAAGAACAGTTTAAATTAACTTTCTCGTCTGCTACAGCCCGGTTCGCTCTTAATGTATCAAGTTTATATGAGGAAGTTGAAGTCAAAAATTTTAAACGACAAGTATATTTAAAGTAACCACCTGATGAGATTTTCTTAATGTTTTAACTCAATTGTACTAGTTTTGTAGTTTCGTGGACTTTATTATAACAGTATTCGCTGTTATAGCGAGATGGTGGTTCATGCAATGGTTACATTCATTTATGTTTAGCTCCAGAAGATCTTGAACATAACAAATATGACATATTCATATTTGTTATGAAAATTCAAGTCTAATGCTAAAATTGATTTCGCGGACAATCTTTAGAACACTATTCTAGTAATAATTACCTGTTTATTACAACAAAAGAATGACCTTATTGACATATAGTAGATTACGAAAATCATAGTTTAATATGATCTTATTTGACGTATATCGATGACATCGTAGTTCAAACAAGTCTTCCAAAGTAAAAAAGTCAAAGATATTTCACAAAGTAAATTAAGTGTAAATAACAAAGCGAATTAATTCTTTAAACATCCTTTGAACATCCCACTAACTCCAAAGGTTGCATGCTTTAGGTTACAAAATCAACGACCGCTGACGCCATCCACAATGTTTCAATCAGCGAGTATCGATCGAGTGTAGGTTCGCATCCCGTATGCAGCCTGTTACACATTTATAGTACGCCTGCGGACTAGCTGCGGTAAATATAACTGCATGGCTGGATGATCCAGTGAATTAGGGTAGGTCATTTTTTATTGGATCAATGGTGTTTGTTTATGGATTATTATGGTTGCAGGAACACATTCTTGCTAAACTTACAGGAACTAAGAGATGATAACTTTCCTTATAAATACTTTTGAATTAGCTTTGCTTGTGTTATGATTATGATATTGTTCAGTGCCACAATATTCCGTTACGCATAGTTAACGTCAACTTTATTTTGTTGTGAGAAATTGTTTGAACTCTACATAATTGTGGCTGATTTATTATGTAGTCATACGTAATTATAAGAGGCTCTTTGAAAATATAAATTAAAAGCACGTAAGCATGTACTCGAATGACGAATGATTGAAATTAAACCAGTCAAAAATGCTAATCTGGCTACCTAAAATCCGTTCAGCCGTTTTATCGTGTAAGCGTAACAAACAAACAAATAAAATCAGTTTCGGATATAAATATTAGTAAGGATAACGTAATATCCATGAAATTAATTTGACAGCTATCTATGGTTTACATAGATGTGGTTCCGTTAATTCCATCAAACTACGTGAAGGATACGGCGAGTCCCTCACAAACCATCATAATCGAAAGCCGACATCAAATAGTCACATTATCATCTCAATTTCTATCGCGATTAGTATTCATAACTCGTATACTTGTATCTGATATGATCTGTGTGCCATTAAGTTATGGGATATTTGAGGGTGGTCTGGACATCATATGGCGAATATTGACAGATAGCATGAAAATTTAAATACTTCTTTTTTTTTGTTCTGCGTCCAAATAAACTTTATCCTTTCTTTCTTTTTTCTTTATTTCAAGAAAATGAAAGATCTTTACTTATGCATACGTAGTTTTGACAGTTAATCCAATACTACTACTACTATACTATTGGACAATGTCGCTCTGACGAGAACAATGCGAACACTAAATTTGGTTATGGTATCGTATGTATGTAATAAATAAATAATATTTTCTTTAAACCCTCTGGATGGCCAAATTATACCACGTAAATCGTCATCATATGCACTATATATACCATCATGGAAGTTCATATCCAACCAGTTCCAAAACAAAATCCCGTGAACACGATGACCACATCTGTTACCGGCCCGGTGCTATAGCCACCGAACGCTATAAGCAAGAATAGTCCTAGCGGTGTTTAGATATGAAATGTTTCGATGGTACCTATGCATTTCATACAGTTTACAGCCATCTGCCTACCGCATTCGATAGTAGAACAAGAATTCGGTTTCAGATTGTCAGACTATCTAAAACTGCTGTGAAAACTTTCTTGAAAAAGACGGTAGTTGTTCAAACACAAGACTTCACAACAGACTCATAGCTCAAAGACATATTCGAGCTTCCAGGCACAATGATTGGAAGCTAATACAAGTACCAAATACACAGTTGAAATTAACTAACCTTCTTCCTCCTATATCTTGCTCCACGCTAACCGTAGAAGCAAAACTGTGCAGTTAATATAACGTAGTTAACTCGTATGTCAAAGGGCGCCACCGTCGTCGTCGTGAATACGCAATCACTAAGTAATCGTGTATCGGTAAATATGTTGCGTATTTACGAGGTAGAATTAGTTAGATGGGATTTAAACAACTACTTAGTCTCTAGTAGTTACGTTAGTTATAGAAAATAATATAGTCTGTTCCAAAAGTACTTCATGAAAATGTAAACAAACGCTATTCAGGTGACATTTTTACGCAATCACTTACTAAAGGGAATTAGTAACACATTTATGTGTATTTAGAAGTTTTGAACTTTGATCCTACCACTTTAAAAAAATATTATATTAATTAGATTAATTCTAAGGAAGACTGCATAACGTCCTGTTTACCAAAGGAAGTTATAGTCTTGCTTTAGTATATTCTGTTCTTTCAAATTGGCAATAATTATTTTCTGGGAATTACATATCAGTTCGTAACTTGTCTGACTCGCCCTACAAATGTAAACAAATGACGTCTTTTTACACAGAGAAGAAACGAACGTTGATGAAACCATCAAAATCAATTTACTAATCAACACTTTCCTTCACCGGCAGTATATCCATACTATTCATGCCTACTAATATTATAAGTGCGAAAAGAAACTTTTTGTTTTTCGGTCTGTCTGTCTATTATTTTACGCCATAACGGCTGAACAGATTTAGAAGATATGGCAAACGAATAGACCATGACCTGTGTTAGGACATAGGATACTTCAATCCCGGTAGTACGTTCCCGCGGGATAATTTCCGTGAAAAAAATTGTGTAATATAAATTTCTTGATAAAAAAAACAAAATAAACTTTACCACAGTTTTGTGAGCGTTCACAAAACTATTGTATATTCTAACGAAGCGTTGTCCTATTTGTTTAATTGTCCGTCTGTTAGTTTTCAGTTAACCGCTGAAATGTTTCAGCGCTTCCGACATACGAGAACTGGACTAAATAAACGGAAAAAATATTCTTTTCACCTTTATTCGATTTTTGTATGTTTTTTTAGTGTGTTAGATACTCGTTGCTATTTCCCGAAGGGTAGGCAGGGATGTGTTCTTCTTCCCTCATATATGAAGTGTGTGAACTATGTGTTTTATAGTACGGGTTATTACAGAGGATACGAGTCATGGGTTCGATTTCCTCACCTAACATGATATTTGACACATAAAATAGTGTTCGGGGGCAGGCTATTTTTATTGTTGTGGTTTTAATGCCGCCGTTTCGATGCGAGAGAAATTTATAGTGTAGCAAATAAAATATTTTTAGACGTTAGTAGGTTGGTAAGCAGAAAAAAACAATTACTGCTGGCACCATTAACTTGACCATAACTCTTAGAATCAAAACCCATAACCATATTTCACGGTAACGAACCAGAAAACCCAAAGAAATATGTTATCAATTAATTGATCTCACACCAAATCTTTGATTCAATTAACGAACCAATTGATTGGGAAATACTTTCAATTAACTCTTAGGCAATGGATTACCGTCATCTGGAGTTGTCCGACCGGAAGTGACGCAATAGGGTCGTGTGACGGACCGGAAACTATTACAAGTAACACTCGCGATGCGTACTGTGGACTATTGAGTTTTTGTTCCCACAATATGTCCTATATCTAGCAATATGATGGGGTTTTGTGAGGGTAATGGCCCATATGGTAGATTTCCGGATTTAAAAAGGATACAGAGATAAGTCAATGTTACATAGAATAGCTCTTTTTATGAAACGGTCGCTGCAACACGTTGGTAGCGCAATAAACGGACCACGGGGAATTTTTTATAATGACATACATTGCATACTGATTGGTAATTGCAGATTGTCGTGATGATTCGCAAACAGAAACTCGCTGCTGGGTATAATATGTTCTATAGTTTCAGATTTTTTGCCAGCAGTCACCAAGATACAGGCTGTGCCTAGTTTGGGGCCCACTGTATAATCTGTCCAACTCCTCTGTTGGTAAGAATTTCATATCATACTACTTGTATATGTAGGAACTGAGTGTAAGATAAAAAAAAAACAAATGTCCCAGATTAAACATTCTGACTCCCAAACTTTGCTAAGTACCTGGTACTTGTTGATAGGCCTACACTGTCCTCTCATACCTTTTAACACTTTAATTTGAAAACATTGTAAAAACCATTTACTTTTAAAAGAGTAACCGTGGAGTTTCTTGCCAGCTCTTCTCCATAGGAAACGACCAATAAGAACCTTGCACCTAGCTTCTGACGTTTCATAAGTGCCCTTGTAGGTTTATGTGATATAAAATATTGATTTATTTATTTTGAATTTGAACCAAGCATTGGAACAGCAGCCTCTACTTTAGAAAAAAAAACAATGAATTACTGGATCTACGAATCCGACCCTCAACTGCGAGGAAGCAAAGGGCAGTTTATGAAGAAGCCGGTTAGTCAATCCTTATCTAATCAGCCTATTTCTGACCGAAAAATAACCTAAAAAAGACTAGACTATTCAAATACGATCACTACGACCACTCACCAACAATAACAGTCACCCAGATTTAACCCTCCACTACTATCACGGTACAATCTATTCACACATAATCCTCTCTCCGCCACGTCGGGTAAACCGGAGATGGGCACGTGCCGGATGCCACCTCTATCATTTTACCGGAGAGATATTTTTAGGATAGCGTGGCATGCCGACTCTATTATTCATTTTATTTAGGCTTTATTGAATACAGTTTGCGGTATGCAAAAGGTATTTCTGTATGAATGTAGATTTTTGACCTTGAATTGGATAAGTTTATTGCTTGTTTCTGACAATTTCTATCATAATCAATAGAGAATTTGACACAGGTGCAACATATGGTTTAGTTACATTATTTTCAGAATACTAAGAAAATCTATGATAGGTAAGGGAATAGGTAGGTAGGTTTTATGTTAAATAGTTTTAATTTGTTCAAATGTGTTCCAAATAAAAGTGTTTCTTTCTTGCTTTCTTCCTTTGCAAGTTATGAAAAACGACAAGGTCAAAGTAATAATTAGGTGGAGATTAAGTAAAAATATGTCTGTTTTTCTAAGATAACAGAAAAAAAGGAGAACCAAGAAAGATCGAAGAAGCAACCAAGAATTGACCATTTGACTTCTGATCGAATCAAGGTAACTCTTTATACAAAGATCTCAAAACTACAATGAAAATGTGTTTCATTTACAGCAATAATAATAATTGTTCAGTCCGTATGAAAGTTAAACCGTAAAAGAGCAGGCCCCTAACAAGGCGCCATTTCTTGAAAAACAAACAGAACCAGAGACAAATGTTGATGCACTAATTTCACCAAATCGCAACGAGCGTGTGCCGTGGATGTTTTGTGTTTTTTGTGATTGCAACACTATTGTAGAGTTACCATATTCTCTTGCGTTTATGAAATTTACTTGAGTGTTAGGATTATAAAGCTAGTCTAAATTTATACATTTATTCTTTGTTATTAATATTCAAGTACTGATATTCCACATAATTTTTCTAATATTGTAATAATGTAATTGATGGGTTTTTTTTAAATTAATGTGTACGTGTGAAATATTAATGTAATCTTGTGCAATTGCATAGTTTTAATTTTTATCCCATCACATTTATTCCCAAAATCCCTTTGAAAAAAGATAGCTAAAATACTGAAGATTTGTTAAAACGCCAGTACCAAAAAACCTCCAAATAATTCTTGGCAACACTACAGACGGAGCTGGCAACCCTTTAGAAGACCGTCATTTTTCATGTTGAACCGGGCAATTTATGCAGCACTTAATTAGGTGTTTCATTTATGTTTTATTTATGTCTCGCTTACAATTATATGCATTGCGAACAACTGTTATGATATGACGTCGGGATACACTTTTTGTCTGCATATTGTTATGCTTTTGTTGGACTTTTTTGTGCGGAGGAATGAGAACTGAAAGTAAAAATTGTGTGTCTGAAATGATAATAAATGTTCGCTTAGATTTTCATCTAGTTTGATTCTATGAGTAGGCATAATATCATTTGTTTCTTTTATGCGGAAAACTATAGTTTATAATTATCGATAAATCGAGATCAAATAATATGAAAAACGATATTGAATTGAGCATAGTTTAAAAAAAAACTGTGTGTCTATTATATAACAGTGTTATTTTGTTTCCAAAGAAAAAATAACTGCAAGAATAGTTGACTTGCAATAACACATGTTTCTAAACAAAGTACAGGAGTCCCACATTCTCAAATAATACATCTTCAGTAAGTCAATCTATCCATTCACAAAATCCTTTTATAAGTATTCCTGTGTGTGGGAAAGAGACAAAAACCTAATCCTACCGATGGAGTTATCCTAATCGATATTATTAATATCTCAGGGCGAAATATTCTGAGAGGTTTCTAAGGAATGATGGGTGCACATTCCTACCCCTATCTTATTGATGTACTCGGTGGAAACATGTATGTGTGTGAAGGGATTAAATACTGCTTATGATTATGGTAACCTATTTATGGTCTGGCTCCTTGACTACTAAAATCAAGAAACAGGTTAATTATTACGTAATCTTCTTTTTCTTTTTTTCGAGTCGATGGTAAAACCTGATGTAATTAATTTTCTATTGTTTCGACAATTATATAATAATTTTAAGGTTATTTAGAGTCCCTACTTCACATTGTTTTTATGACTTGACAAAACATTGAGATTTCTTTTAAATATAAACACATAAACGTTCCGGAATAAATATCTTATTAATGGTGATGGTGATGGTCCACATCAAAACCAGTTGCGTACAAACACGAAAAGCGACTTTCATTTAAAATATTTATATAGAAGATTAATAGACTCTTAAATAGGCAATGTTTACTAAACCTATACAAACACCTATTAATTCGTCAGTTTTTCGCAAAAATATAAAAACATCAAAGGACCAACCTTTACCAACAAATAAAAGCTTGGTCCTTTTGAACTAAAGTCCGTCCCTTATTCTAAATACGCCCGCGAACCATAGCTCTTAGATCGTTCACTCAATTATTAAGAGCGAGGCCCACAGTGAGTGACACGCGATTAATTATTAGTACTTACCCTAAATACGAGACAATGTAAAGCGGAAAACTATCCATCACTGTGTACTGAACATTATTGATAGATGTTTAACCTTAGGGTAATTAAATAGGGTGCAGTGTGGGCAAGTAACTTAGGCGAAGATGTTGTTATTATTACAATTTACAGTTTTTATTTCCTGTCTCCGATTCGGTTTTCGACTTTCAAAATTTATAGTATAGAAATATTTATATACAATGTATGTTGTTACAAAAAACAGTTGTTACAGTTTGTAAAGAATCCATGAAGGTACATTCCACTTAAAACAAAACGTATTTCGAATTCATCTATTTTCTTTAGTGTTGTCTTGAGTTCAAATCCTGATTGCTGTCATTCCTTTATAAAACCGAAAATATTTCTTGTTTTAGAATTGCTTTGTTATGTTTGTTACTCATGTTATTAACACACCACCTCCCCGCATGTTCCCGTGACCACATTTTACGCCATCCCTCACCGTATTCTAAATATAATCGATATTTAGAACGCGTGCAGATAATCGATACGAAGCAGTCGAGTGGAAGACGAACGCAGCGGCGACGTACGTGTGGCTGCACCCCTGTTTTAGTGCTGAGGGTGGTATCTTCTGTATCTTGTTGAAATCCTGTCCGCTCAACTAGTACTCGTCGTACAACCACGTCTGCCATTTTGAAGTCTACTGGTAAATTACGTACAATCACATCGCTTCTGTCACGCTACTGTGGTCCCGCACTATTGCGATTATCTATTAAACTAAGCAGCCTATCGCTTTCATTATTATGGTAAAATGAGCATGAAAGACAGAGCTAACAATAAAACATGCGATGCTATTAACCATTTAAACATCAAATCCATGGCACTCGAAAGTTACCTTCCAGGTTATGTAGGGAAAATTGAGAAAATTCGCAAATGTTGCGAATTTATATTTTTATATTGTATTGCTCAAATTAATCATAAAAATAAAACTGCTGTTAATAGAGAGGTAAATTAATGTAGTAGTTTATTAAAAATCAATAAATAATGATGAACCAAAGAGATTTGATTTCTTACTTAAAATTGTGAGTCGCGTACTGGGTGGTCAAGTGGTTTTTGTTTGTGGTGTTATAGTACTATTTAATTTTGTTGAACCTTTAAGCGTTAGTAACACTAAGATAATCTCATAAACTTGCAACATAAGTATAAACATATGCAACTTTGACATGTTTACAATAATTACTGAGCGTTGAGCTAGCCCGGTTCGCGCGTCGCGAAATTCTATGACGCGTTTCAATTAGTTATTTGGACATGTTTTTAAATGGTTTTACGTTATATGATTATTCTATCTTATTGATAGGTTAATAAACTTCATAGAAAAAATATTTTATAAGGTGAGAATATGCTGAATTTTAATATTTATGTTTTTGAATGAAAAAAAAGTGAGTGAAAATAACAAAACCTTTTTTTAGTGTAATCATACTCGTTTTTATTGTAAACCAAATTATATAAGTCTTAGAAGAACCAATTGGAAATGTTATACACATTACGAAACAGATACAGTTTTATATGGGTTTCTTAGTAAAATAGCGAGAAATCGGGGTTTAAACACAAATGGTTCCGAATAGTTCCCAAAAGGGGCGGGGCCTGGTCAAGGTAGTTAGTAAACCTGACCGTTTGGAAATTTCCGGCTTACCAATTGAAGGGGTAGATTAAGAAACTCTTCTTTATAAAAAAAATAGTATTACATACCTGTACCCGCACCCACCTACTAGTTGTTTATGACGTGCCTAGTTCTATCATTGATGAACTTCATTCTTTACTTCTTAATTGGATACTAGTGAGTAAAATGTTGCAATACTCAATAGGTTCTTTATTTTTATTCCACAATGTGTATTTAGGTAGTAACTTAAAATTCTGTCGGGCACAGCAAGATAGTAGGAGAGAGGAAGCTTTGAAAAACTTAGCTTATCGGTCTTGTTAACTAAATCCAATATTATTGTTAGGATTTTTCAGCAGTCGCAGCGTAAATAATAATAAAGCCGATCAGACAATTAATAAATTAAGATAACCAATCGAAGTAATTTATGACTACATAGCTACTTATTTATTAGGTAGGTTCTTTGCCATATTAACACCATTTTCCCTCTTTTTCTTTTAACATTCAAAAACTACTGATTTTGAATTTACTTATAATGTCATTAGATTTCGCCGAACTTTTAAATATCATATAAAATAATGAATGTGATTTCCTGACCGGGTGCCATAAAATGTTTAAGTGCTAATGGACAACCCCTAAATCACACTATACATTATACGACGTCCACGAAAATTACTATGGTCGTATCTTGAAACCACACGTCACGCTATCCCAAAAATAATCGATACTCGTAATGCGTGCAGTTAATCGATACAAAGTAATCGAGTGGAAGACGTGCGTGTGATGCACCCCTCTAGTTGTAGGGTAGTAGCTAATAAGCTTTATTGTTTTATTAATACAAGTCAATAAGTTCGGTGTAAACATGACTTTACAATGACTTGTGGGGCTTCCTTTGAGGTTTTGTATGTTGTGTTTGATACTGTTTGTAACCGACTTCATTATTTGTTTTTGGATAAGCAGAATGTGAAGTATAGTTTCAATGATAAATTGGTGATTGAAATGAGATTTACTGTTATTACTTTTTGTTGTTTCTTATTAAATATAATAATGGGGCTTACAATAATTTTAATAGATCTTAATTATTTCCATTCTACTAGGTACAGCTAGCAACAGAAGTCACGTATTTATTGTCAACTAGCTTATGCTCGCGACTTCATCCGCGTGAAATCTTTTGATCCCCCGACCCACCGCGTCACATTGCATCGCCGGCCCGCGCTATATGTAACTTTGTTTTCGCTTAGCGTTATTTCTGGATTTTCTTTTTCCTTTTTGCTCGGCTCCTAAGGATCGTAGCTTAATGTTAAATAGCTTATAATCTTTCTCAAGTATTGGCTTTTGTAACGCAAAAAAAAAAAATTCAAATCAGACTGGTCGTTCCAGAGATTAGCGCGTTCAAACAAACAAACAAACTCCACAGCGTTTAGCAATTAGCGCATATTATCTATAGATAAAATGCGCGCAGATAATCAAAAAATTAAAAAGAAATACAGTACAGCAGCACAAATTGGTCCTTTGACACGATTTTAATACAAAATTCCTTAACGATATAAATTGTCGATGAGAGTAACTCATCCACAATTTATATCGTTAAGGAATTTTCCAAAGTTAAGTATTATTTAATCTTGTCGGATCAGTTAGATAAGGAAGTTCGATAAGTTACCTGTAAGAAACTTTTGTACGCGGGTGTCTTTAGCGACTTCTTTGACCGACTTTAACTATTTCGTTAATGTAATGAAAAAAATACGACTGCAAGTTATGTCTTCTTAGGCCACCTTGCAACAAAACTGTCATCTCATGTGAGATGACAAAGGCAGGACATGCTCCGCTTTTACAATCAACACAGCAAGTAACACACAAGAAACTAAGTAGCTGTTGCTATTATTAACAAAACAGATTTTTACAATGTGAAAATTGGGTTTCAGTACATTATGATACCTCAGACTATGAGGCGGTTTTCTTGCGACTGAACATGGCATCTTAGTTTTCATAAAGCTATTGTCTGCTAATTGAAAGTCTTAACTCAGTCTGCAAGTTTTTCATCGATCGAAAGTAATGTCTAATTGACAGTCTCGACTCAGTTTGTACACAACCTAAGTGAGACATCATTACAAGCTGCCAATAACACACGTATTGGCGCCAAAATAATGACATCATAACACGATACGACAATGCCAACACGCCCACAGCCCCACACACACAACACACCCTTGCCAAAAATACCAATACATGCTTTAAAAAGGTGACATGCAGATAAGTGCATACAAATTATTATAATTACTAGAGAGGGAGCAAAGTTGGCAGTCGCCGGGAAGTAATACAGTCTGCACGATACGGCTTCTGTATCAAATAACGGAACTACCGAAGTACCGACGAGTCCTCGGCAAGCTGTTTTGTATTCATCGAGCTTATGTTACTATCTGCATGCTGTTTCTCTGAGGATTGCTGCTGAATTCCGATTAAATCATTTCCTTACTGAAGTAGAGCAGCCGGTCATCATGGAATCACGTAGAGTTTACTTCTGAACAAAGGCCTTTTGGTGGCTGACACAACTAATATACACAACAATCAAAGAGGTGATCAGAATCATCACGTTTGGCAGGCAAATTAATCGTTGATCAACATAAATTAGCTAGCGAAACTTCAAGTAACTACAGCCGCTCGCTGGTAGTGTGGTTACTTAAAATTATGAATTTAAAAGATCTTTTTTTTTTGTTGTATTATCGTCTTTAGATACAATTCATTTGACCACAACACGACCAATTTGATCATTTATTTTTATTATAATAGTTAAAAGGAAGCTGTTATGTAATTCGAAAACTAATATGATTTTGTCATTATGTAATGAGATCGGATTATCGGATGCATAATATGCATAAATCTCTTTTTCTTTTCGTGTGGTTAGAGTGATTAACCTGGTGTCAGAGTTTTAAAGCCGCCCATGGGCGCTATACAGTCGAGACATATCTCTCAGACATGAAGGTGTCCTCACGATGTTTTCCTTCACCGTTTTTGAAGAAAGAAAGAAAGAAAATATATTTATTTAGCACAGACTAAAGCACACAATATAATACAAAGCAGATAAAAATATATTTTTTTAAATTAAATAAAAATTGTAAAGTGCGAATGATGCAAGTGACAATTATACAATACGCACATGAATCCGAAAAGTCAGAGGCTTTGGATTCGAACTCGAGACCTATGACTTGGCAGTCTGGCGGTCACACCACTAGGCTATCACTGCTTTGCATAAATATTATTTACCTAAAGTAAATTTTTGGCTAAGAAATTATGGAAGCGGCCTCTTAATTATTATTTTTCTTCAACTACTCGGATAATACTATGGTAACTCAACTCAACTCAACTCAAAGCATTTATTTCAATTAAACCATTCACAGGCACTTTTAAATTGTCAAGGAATCGGTCAGTCAGAAATACGAAGCTAGTTGCCCATTCCAAAGCGTAGTAGGTACCTATGGAGAAGAACGGGCAAGAAACTCCACGGACACTCTTTTAAATAAATTGTTACAAAATATTGGTTACATCATTCATGTTGAAATTAAACATGTGAGAACAATGTAGAAAGACGTGCACGTTAGAAGCGTCCGTAATAAAAAGATAAAACAAGAAACAATTCAAAAATTTAAATCAGCCAAGGCAGCTAAGAGTTGACCAGTCCCAACTGACGGCGCCCGTTCACGAACATGACGCATGGATTAGCACCATTCAGCTCAACCATTTTGAAGGGAGCTAAATGATCCAACATACGCGCCACCATCAGCAAGACATCTGAGTGAGCATGACATACTCACAGCCGCCAGGGCATATTCAAGTCAATAAAAGACGGCCCGACCCGGTAAATGTTAGCTCATTAGTACATAGTACTCACACCTGTGCTCTGAAATTATATAATACAAAGGAAATTGATTTTATACAATGAAAAAATGGTCTTAAACTCTTCGGCAGCTCCAACTGTTTTTTCAAATGTTAATCAAATAGTTGTGGTTGTGAAGCAGGACCAGCATTGAGTCAAGCACTTTTATCAGCGATGTAATCCCCCAACTTATAATATGCCAGGCGCCTGCATAGTGTGCGTTTAATACAAGATTTGAATTTTGTCTCATTCAGTTGAAGTATGTGGGGAGGAATTTTGTTGAATTTTGTTGTAACGACTTATCAACCCTCTAATGAATGTTACTTTCACGGTGTAAAAATTAATATTCTTACTATAAACTTTTTAACAAAACTCAAGGAATTGAGTTGTATGTTGATATGTGCTATGCCAGTTTAGCAACCTACTTTACAACATCAGCTAGCATTTCTATAGTAAAAAAAGTACTAAATTTAATTTAAATTCCGGAATCGCGGGATGTTTACGATCGATACAAAAGTGCATTCCATATTAACCAATACCAGTCGGTCGATTCTGTAAAAATATTAACGTGAAGCTTAGGTGAAGTGAGCGTGAAGTGAGCTGTCACTGCCACAGAATCGACCGGCAGGATGCTAGGGATTAACACTATTGACAGCTCACTTCACGCTCACTTCACCTAAGTTTTACGGTGATATTTTTACAGAATCGAACGGCTGAACGTAAGTAAATATATATTCGATTCTATAATCAGAACTCAAAATTTGTCGATCCAAGAATACCGGGATTTTTTCGATACAAACGTGAATTCCATAATAACCAACACCTCAACTTTAGGTAAATATGCATCCGAATGTCCGATCTCTTTATATGCGATAAATGACGAAGACATGCGACCATGGGAATTTGTTACAATGTCAATGTCAATGACATGTCAATCGTTAAAAGAAAACCGTGCGTTACGACCTCAAACACTAGTGTGTTTGAGGTCGTAACGCACGGTTTCCTTTCCCGCTTTTTCGGTTTTTATCTTAAACCGTCCCGCTAGTGATTCCAAATGGTTTTGTCAGATTTATAGTAACTCTGACAAAACCATTTGGAATCACTAGCGGGACGGTTTGAAACAATATTGTGACTTTTTTAGTGTAGTATCGTGGTTGGTAGGTATGGCGGCATTTAGGTATTATTTTGTATGGTTAGTAACTACAAGTACTAGTAACTAACCTGGTGTCAGAGTTTTTATGCCGCCCATGGGCCCCTGACTTGGCTCCACATGCCGTAGAGAAAAGTAAATATCTCTCAGGCAGGTTTCCTCACGATGTTTTCCTTCACCGTTTTTGTAGCAAGTGATACTTATACAAAGTTTAATTAGATATTTATATACATTCATCTCGTTTATGTTTAATTAATTTTAACAACAATTCTACAATATCAAACAGCCGCTACATGAACCGCTGTTTAAGATTGTCGTCATAACCACCACGCTCGATAGACAAATTGGTGATTTTTGTATTGTAACTTTATCATTAGCAAATATGCTTTGTGCTTATCTAACGTGTTAAGCCTGATACCTAGCTACCGTAAATGTTTCACCATAAATACTTTTATTTAATTTTCTCAAACTAGAATTCGATCTTCAGACCCCACAAGCCGTTGTCGAAGTTCAGTGAGATACAACAAATAAAATGAAATGAATTCAGTTCCAAATCACATTCCTTTTGAAAAACTTTCTGCATACCTGCAATTACTCCGATGAATTAACAAACATTAATCTAAGTAAGTAATGAAATTAAAATAACAATTTTGTTAGTAAAAGCTTAGTTCCAACAAGAACTATGTGCACTATTCATAAATTTCTGAGCGAAATTTATCACCATCGCCGACGCGCGAAGGAAAATGTCTGTGGAACTTAGGCATTAATAATAAATTGTTAAAAGTATACGCTTCTACTATAACAAATGTTTATTTATGTATTAGATAGTAGCTATCAAGCTTGTAACGTACACTAGTGCCCCTGAGAATAAAATTATGGGCATAAAAACTAAATTGTTGTGTGGATACCAGGGAAGAAGAAACTACCTCATAATATAGCTACGCGTACCTATCGTGATACCCAGTACCTTGTGGAGGTCAGATAGGTAGTCGCTCCAAGTAAAATACTGGTACTCAACTGCATCCAGTAAGACTACCGTACTAAGACGGAAGCCGACCCCAACATTGTTGGAAAAAGGTAATTGATGATGCTGATGATGGTCCTAGCAGTGGGTATAAAAAGGCGAGTCATAAAATGGGAAGCAAGTATATTTTTATGGGCGAAAGAAAGGAATACACCTCCTTTCTTTCGCCCATAAAAATATACTTGTACTATCATTTCACCTGCCAGACATGGTGATCATAGCCATATACCTACCTACGACAATAGAGTACAGAGCAGTAATAAGAAAGCTCATAAGGGTAGCAGTGGACTTGAAGGGCTCGCACTCATACTAATAATTATCAATTTTTTTCTTTCATACTTATGATAGTATCTTTAGATTGGTGATTGGTCAAGTTCACAACGCAGTAGTAAAAAAGGTTTCAGGTAAAATTATACTTCAAGGCTTTATTGTAGATACTTATATACTTTATCAGCGATCTAGACACTCATCCCTGCCTATTTCTTCAAAAATATAGGCATGAACATATCCACACAAGCCGTACAAACCCCAACAAAGAAGAAAGTAATCTAATGTCAAGGACACGATCAGTATGTCTAGCACGTATTGTCTAATACTTACTTACTGTGAAGAATTGTGTGAAAAATTCCTTGAATCAGTAACACACTTGTCTTGTCACAGTATTTTAAGTAAAGTCGACGACACCAGCGTCATTTCAGTATTAAGTTGATCAAAAGCCTATATCTTTCTTTCTTTTATATATCTATATAAAATAAATAATTTGTATTAACGATGTTCTTTGGTTGCTGCACAAAATTTCTATTAGATTTTTTTATCAAATAAAAATCATTTTCTGCTCCAGACTTCAAACAATTCAATCAGACTTTCTCAGTAAAACTACTTTAAATATTACATTTGTTTTACCTTTATACCAAATATTCTTAGAAAATGAATGACAAAGAAAAGTCCCAACTCACATAAATCTTTGTTTCAATAAACAACGATGTTAACATCATAGAAATAAAATTAAAAACTTTCCATAATCACTTCGCTCGAGAGACATAATAATGATAGTAATTAATTTGTTCTAAAAATAAGTTCACAGGTGGACGCTGTCCATCATCTTGAAGTAAACCTCCTTTTCGAGTAACTTATGACATTCAATCAAACCAGGAAATTATAATTTTTCATAAAATAATATTTATAAAAGGACTTTTGTCTCACTGTGATGATGACTGAAGGGTCAGTTTCTAGCAACAGAATAAAGAAAGTAAAACGTATTTTAACGAGGGAAATACGACTACAAAGACCATAATAAATTGTTTGAATCATGAGCATATTGTTTGAATCCCTGTTCCAGTTCACGGTCAAAGACGCAATAAGTCATCTCAAATTCGTCCACACCACAATGTTACAAATGGAAATAAAAGTTTTTGTTTGTTACGGTTTCACGCCTTAGTATCGAATGATTTAGAAGAAATAGGCTTTCACTATTAGGCACGAAAAATACGCGCAACTGTTAAATAATATTCCTCTTAATATTTTAGTACTTTATTATCATTCTCTGAATTATCTTAAGTTGACAAAGTAAACGACAGAACATTTAGCATTTTAATTCTGTGAATTGATTATAACCCATAGTAACAGGCTTCGAAATTTGAAGGATATCTGTGTTAGTAAAATGCATTAAAAATTGAACGTTGTAAGGAGTCACCATTATACCATTTTGTAGATGAATGATACGAGTAAATATGTAACAGGAACTGACATTTTACAGAACGGTCAATATTTTTTTTTAATGTGAATTTTAAATAATATATATACTTACATAAATAGCCTTATAACTAAACTGAGTCACTTCACATCACTTAATTACAAAAACACAATAATAATAAATAATTCTACGTCCATAAACAACACTACTACACAGTCGTAGTAACTAAAACAATTTTTCAAACAAACTAAAAATACCAAGTTTCAAATATCTCCACAGTTTACAAACTTACGCACTTCACTATGCAAATACTTCGCGAGAGGAAAACGAAGGGACGAAATCGCCTCCCTACACTCGTCCGCTCGCCGCAACAACGCGACGTAAACTGAACCATCGGAATCAGCCCTTACAGTTTTCCGCGACAGACAAGGACGCAGATAACTAGGAAGCGGGAAATTGTGTATGTAGGGCAGAGATAGGGATAGGAAGTTCCGTTTCGCACGTGGTGCGATGCGGTCAATTGCAATGCTACGGTCATTGCCATAGTGTGATCATTTTTAATCTTTTAACAGTAACCCTGTATTTATGGGCTTTTTTTTCCTTATATTACTCGGGTGAGACACTTAACGAAAGAAAGTAGGGGTAAAACATCCCATTTTCCTGTGTTGACTTTTACAATTCGCGCGGGATGATAACCGGTGGATGTACTCAATTTTTTCCTGCACTCCCGGATGGCGCATAATGAACTCATTTACTGTAAGATAGGGTAAAAGGGACTATCTTCACGCTTAATTTTTTTGTGATAGATGAAGACGGATAATCGAGTGTCGTTAGTGGTTGATGTGTTAATGACGCGTCAATAGTTCGTACTCGGGGTGACAGATGATGTCCTCAGTATGTTCGGGTCATTACACATAAGTTTTCGTTATCTTTCTTAATGCGAAGTTTTGTCAACCGTTCTTTTGGACCGGGAACTTCAAGTATACGCAGTTAATAGTAACGGTCGCCTTGTTTTTATTAATGAAAGTTTTAAATGCTTTTACTAATCTATTGCTTATGCATGTGGGTTGAATTCCATCAATCTATCAATCGCGTCTTGCGAAGAAAACAGACAGAAATAGATCAATCTATTTATAGCCGGAAACTACGTGGTTTCTACCTTTTATCAGAAAATTACCTCATCTCGGAACCGGATACCGGGAAAAAACAATTTAAGTATTTATTCAATTTCTATGGACGACTGACAGCTCATCAAAGCAGAATAAAAAGTAATAAGTAAGTTGGACCGACATCCAATTACCTACTGGTTTTTACGTATTAAATAATACTATCTGAAAGAAGAAGGAATTTAAGCTATAAATAAATAAAATTCAAAGCTTATCTGTGACATTATACCAGCTACTATTAATTTTCAATCATAAACTCTGCACAAAAATTACTAACTATTCCACCTCGAAATTGCAAGCACGATCTTAAACTGAACAGCCGCGCCTCTAACGACTCAATCAATTCCACCATACACATACATTGTAACATTTTAAAGCATGCTGATAACACTCAACCACCAAACTTTACATAGCAAACAGCACCAATAAACTATAGTAAATAATAGTTTTATTAAACCAAACTGCGAGTAACCTAGTAATCTACCGGTACCCCGCCAGTCAATGTACAAGGGTTTATAGTAAATTATGTAAAACACCCGTTATTTTTATGAGGGTACCATATGGGGCAGAAAGTTGAAGTGAAATCGTAAAAAGTTTTGTAATACGAACTAGTTGGTACTTTGGTAGTGTTGGTACGTATCGATGGGTTTTGTTTGGTCCTTTGTGCTGGGATAATGTTGGTTCGTATGTAAGGACCAGTTTTGATACGCTGAACAAAGATGTGACGTGACGTTAAGGCCTGTTGAAAAGTTGTTAGACCAATCTACGACGAAATAAGTGCAATTGTATAATGACGTAAATATGTGATGTGATTTCACATAAAATGTATCATTTTATTTTATAAAAACAAACACTTTTATAGACCTTGATATACTTGTATTTTACTCAGTATTGAATATGAATACATATCCATGTCCATTTGTCCAATCCTCGGTAAAACATCATATTTGATGTTTTTATGGTAACCCCAAAATTAGAGATTGACCAGAAGGTCCAAATCACACATAAAATTATTCGAACTGAAATTACTGATGCAATAAACACCACCAACCCATACATGAAACATCGTAGTACTGTAGCCGCTGGCTACGAGCGACGTCGCTGCGTCGCTACGGTGCTACGATGCTACGGCGCTACGGCGCTACGGCAATCGCTTTAATTTCACTTAGGGCCAACGTGCATGCACTTGTTAGTCCAATGATTGTGAGGTGCCAGGCTATTGTGGGCTATTGTATGATATCGTTGCGAAGGTATTAACTGCCTGGTACAATGAAGGGCCGCATCATGTGCATATGATACCGAGGGACAGTTCATGCAATAATGTTTTGCAAGGATAGTTACGGGTTTATCTATAGTAATGTTTAAAATGCGACATAGATGCATGTGTTACGGGTATAGCTTTCAAATACTAGTTTATTAAGTTTTTTTTGTAGATAATTATTACACAAAGTATCGAAGAGTACGTTTATTTTTTTGATATTCTTTCATGGATAAACGACACTTAAGAATAGTTAGCTATAACAGATGATATGATTTAGAAACATCTAACTAAGGGATACTCACACCCATTTTCTTAGAGGAGGTATATCAAACATGCCTCAACAAAACCACCACCATTATATTCTTCCACCAAACCCTATACATTTTCATAACCCCAAAATACAACCTCTTTTAAAATATTTACCCCACACACAATAATACCACAAATCATTGGACGATAAAGTAGACCGACGGATTTAAAAGGACCAGATAACTCGATGAGAAGATTCTTTTGATCGGTGAAGCGTACAACGTGTGTGCTCCTGTGGGTCCTTCTGAAGAGAGTGAATCGGCGGTTTTTGAGATGAGAGGCTGTGTATGCGAGTGACGTCATGTTTAGAGGTAATAATGACCTTTACGGTGTGTTTGTTGCCAAGGTAAGGTAATAATCTTATCTTAATTATAAAGTGCGGTATTAGGTTTAGTGGGTGTGTGGGTAAAGGTTTTAAGTGAATGGACATAATAAGCATCTTTTGACACATAATTTTAACCATTATTATTAACTAGTGCTTGTTGGAGTAAGGGATGTTGAAAATCATAACGACTAATTAATATTATTTTAAATACGTTAATTATGCATAAGCAGTTAAGTTTTTTGTCTGTTTTGTGCGTTTATTTATGCATTCAATAAAGACCGGAGAGGTACCTTATAAAAAAAAAACGAGAAAACATAACGGAAGTTTTCATCCTCGAGTACCGTTCAATGAAAAATAAATACAATGCCATTTTTTTTTCAAATCTAGGTTTACCTACGTCCAATGATCTAAGTGCAAAACACTAGCTCTTACAAACAACCAACACTTTCCTTCACTTAAAAAAACTCAGTACACAGGTACGTGGTAAAACGCTTTCAACTCCTATCGGCTATAGAAGCCGTAACCCTATTATCGAGTGATGCCCACTATTATCCCAGCGTCGGGCTCAATCGTCGGGCACACTCGGCGCCGGCTCAAAGGACCGGTCCTTTTACAAGACTTTCATTATATTATAACGTGTGACGGCATGTCAAGTTTCATAGTGAGATATATTGAGAGGCTACTAGGTTTATGATTGATAGATATGAGTGCTGGAATTCGAAGCCTGTCAACGAAGTATGGTAGCAAGGTTTTGATTTAGAATTAAATGAAGGTACAGTTCATTAGAAGTCTATGTTTCTTTCAAGTTCATTAAATTGATTGATTGTATTAATTTTCAAATTAATAAATAGCAAATCAATAAAAAATCACATCCAATCATATCAACATCAAATGCGTTAAAGTCAATCGTAAAAATTAATAACAAACTGCCTGTGAAAATTGTTTTATAAGTAAAAGAACAAGTGGGTTCGAGATAAAAGCAGCTGTTTCTAACAGAAAATATTATTTTACCTCTCCGTACCAACATAAACGTAAGCGAAAATTAAATCATATTCTTCACATAACTTACAGTTTCTTTAACCATAAGTGACGTCAAGTTGCGAGACACAGCGTTCTTGGCAAGAACATGAGCAATAAATCTTGTTCCACCATCTTGTTTTTACACAACTTTTGTTAAGGACGCGCGGACAACGCCAGAATATTTAATGGGTTTATTTAAATTAATTAATTTGCCTAGAAATTTGCCTAGCCGTGCCCTTGTGACGCATGACCTCATGCTGTGGATTTGGTCATTTGGTCCTTTTGTACGCACTATTGTTATGTTTTTATTTTATTTGCATGTTGTAAGTTGATACTTTTCAAACAGTTTGATCTGTCAGCGACACATTTATTGCTTAACTAGCGGCTTCACTCACGTGGATGTCGGAAATTAGCCCACGGGAATTTACTTTATTTATTTATTTATCTTTACTTCAGACACACAGTCCATAAAAATACAAACAAAACAAAGAAAGAAGCTGTTAGTAGGGTTGTTAGTAGTACAAACAAAAACTTTTAAATAAAATAAAATAAAATGGTGTTAGTAATTTGTTAGTAAATAAAACAAGTTACACAATAATTACATAAGTCTATTTCCTATTCCTATGCAGGTGTAGTACACAGTAAATGGGCTGTCAATTTACTACCGAGAAAATATTTTTATTAAAAAAAACAACGCTACTTATTGAATAAAGGCTTGTGCAGACCAGCGCGACTTGTCGCGCGACGCGACTCAAACAATGCATTTTCTAAGAAAACTGTACGGTATAACAATAACCGGTGTCGCGTCGCGCGACAAGTCGCGCTGGTCTGCACAAGCCTTAATAACTTAACTTCGGAAGCCGGTGGCAAATAATGACTTACCAAGATTTTTTTTTATTAAAGTAAACGACCGCCTTCCAAAATAAACACTACAAAGTGACAATTAAGTTTATTTTGGAAGTCGGTGGCAAAAAACGAAAATTCAAAACCAAAGACCAATCTCCGAAATAAAGTTATTTTTCACTTTGTAGTGTTTTTTTTTGGAAGTCTGTTGTTTTTTATTGTAATAATGTTTTTATTTTTCCCTTTTTAGTTGTGGTACTTACTCTAGTATGTACCCTTTCAAACAAAAAAACAAAATTTTGTTAATCCATATCATAGCTCCTACTTTTTTAGAAAGTCGGTTTTAATAAAAAGTATTTTATGTGTAAAGAGAGTAGTGGCAGTGGTGGCCTAGTAGTAACAGCCCCGACTTACAAGTTGTACGTCGTGGGTTCAAACCCAGTCAGGCGGGTAACTTTGTGTAATTCTTTTCATCGCCGCTGCTCTCAAAACGGTGAAGGAAAACATCGTGAGGAAACCGGCATGTCCTAGAACCAAAGATTCGAAAACATGCGACAACTACCAACCCGCACTGGGCCCGCGTGGTGAATACGGCCCACTCCCTTTCAAAAGAGAGGAGGGCTGTGTCCCAACACTGGGAACAACACAGGCCGATTATGATATATGTTAATCCTGGTTATAAACTGTCTGTATGCCCTGTTGAGCCGTTTTCGCGTGATTGATTAACAAACATTTAAACATACAAACTTTCATAAAAATATATCTTTTCGAAAATAGATTGGTGATACGTGCAAAATGTTGGACATCAAACCCCTAAACTAAACTCAATGAATTTCCTCTAAGTGCTTTGTGATATCCACATACATATACTATATACAGAACCGGATTCAAACTAGCATCCGTCTCTGCCCCGACCGTTACCCTTAGGCCACTGCCGCTTTAAATTTCAAATTGAACTCCATCCATGCATTGTAAATTGCATCCATTTTGTCTACAACTGGGTACCTATCTGCCCTCAAGTACAACCTAATTGTTTATAAATACAGCTGCTATTTAGAATATTATTTTGAAGGTAGATTAATATTTATCTCAGAGTTAATCATTTATAATACACAAATAACTTTTGCCATTATTCTAAAGAAAATGGAAATAATCATTTTTATCGTACAAAAACTTGTAAACAAAATTACTTAATTCCCCATCATATTTCGCACCCAAACATTGTTTTTCTACCAATTTACATCATAACACGCAATTTCTAAACTAATAATTAAAATACGCAAAAGCGTTCACTTTCTGTTCTAACATGTTTTGTCTCGTTCTGCCGCGGGATGCGGGCGGCCAAATGAAGCGATCGCGTGTCCCGCCATCATTCTTCAATATCACCCTGTACTCGCCCTTTGTATACAGGGTGCGTGCGGATGTCCGGCCCGAGGGTACATGTCCGGGCTGCATCTTGCAAGCCTACTTTAGGAGTTAGTTTACGTGACCATGATCCCTGGAGGGATGGAGATGTATACTCGGTTAACTGCGCTTGAATGGGATATTGCAGACAGTTGTAATAAGATAGGAAGAGAGCCAATAGCACGTTTAAAAAATAAAATATTTTGTCGAGACATAATTTGAGTAATTTAAGATTTTTTACAGATATACCTTACAAGCAAGAATATAAAATATACTACAAATTTAATATACAATCATTTTTGATAAATATTTATAAAATCCTGATAATATTCTAAAACAACCTGTATATAAATTGCGTCAGGTACGCGAGCCGCTGACGTGCGACGGTTAAAAACGAATTATAACGGAGCACCCTGTAGCCGGCCATTTGTCATGAGAGCCAGTGACGTGACCAAGAATAGCAATCGAGTCTAATCGAGTTGCTGTTCAAGAATCGATTTTTAAATTCGAGTTCAAAATATGAATATTTATAATAGTTTAGCAGAGTGTTCAAAATATCGATCTACATATTATATTTTTAACGCTTTGACGCTTCACTTTTTTGTGATAGGAAAAAAAATGGTACTCTGTATAGATGGCTGTACAATAGAAACCATATTGATAACGTTTGCATAATAGACGATCTCTTATAGGTACGTGCCCATTTGACACTGCGTTTCACTTAAGTACTTTCTACCACTTAAGGACACAACAAAATCCTAAAATATAGTCGCCCGGTAACTTCCCGTACCACCACGACAAATGAGCTTCCCCCACACTTACTCGCCAACAAACCATTCGATTACTTCTCCTCGATGTCTCCCATCACTTGACTACGGGCCGCAGCACCGCATAGACCAAGAGACAGGCAACTATTAATTCACGAAATAGCGAAACAAAGAGCGGATCTGACGGAATCATTAATTGTGGAACGATTGATGATTGGTGAATAATAGACCTGTGAATGATATGCGCGCGTTACAGCATTAATTTTGATTCGTTTTGATTGATTGATTAAATTAATCAGCCGTAGTTTGTAATTAGAAACTGTAATTTTATGGTGCAATTTCGATGGGTTCTGATTATATAAGCTTATCATATTCACATCAAGGCTATTAAGTAAGTTATAAGGCTGAAAGGTGTCGTCATCCTTTACGTAAAATAACAATCTAATTTAATTTGACTTCTTCAAATTAATTTAATCCAGCCATTATTAACATGTCCGAATTACCGAGATGGTTTAGGACTAGTTGGAACTTGAACTTAAATCAGTAACCTCGCCTTATGTAAAGTAATATTATGTTATTTGTTGTAGTTTAGGTCAAACAATTTGCATTTAATATTTTAATAACCAGTGTTCTGATCAGAGACTTGTTGAGTTTTTTTGATTCACTAGTTTGTTTAAAATAATGCAATGGACAAAAGTACCCTAGCTCCCAGCCACACCCACAATGTAATCCAGATGAAAACACATTTTTTCCAGTTACCGCGGACTAAAACAAATAAAGTTAAAGTGTGGTTATCTGGCCTAACTATCAGCTAAGTCATTTTTAATTACGTTCCTAATTGGTTTGCGTTAGTCGTTAGTTACCGCCGTGGAAATAAATCCGAAAGGGCTTTGTGTTAGCTATTAATGTCGGTATTCATTGAGCACATTGGACGAGTTGACTTTTTTCAGGTTTATAGTTTTATAATGAGTTATTAAGCGATGAAGTTTGAAATGCTGAAGTCACTGGTTTTGAGGTGTGGTTTTTAATCGTGTGTGTTTCGATTAAAATTGTGGTATGGGTTTTTAATGTTTTTTAGTTTTGTGGAAGTGATTTGCACTGCGCTCATCTTTAGTCACTCACAAGGTATATACATGTAGCCATACTCTGTAAGTCATTAAAAGTCATCTTAAAGCATTTGAATGGATTGGCCACAGGCAGACTAAGGGGGCGTCAGGTAGGGTTCGCCCCGGGCCCCCGGTCCTGGGGTCCCCAAAACTCAAGAAATACTCCAGTCCCGAGACAAAAATAGTGTCCAGTAAATTAAAGGTACTTTGTAGTTGGAGGCAACATGCTAAATACGTATAAACGTAGGGTGCTAAAATTTCGAGCTCGCTGCGCTCGGTCTTGCAAACGACATACTCTTTTTGCTCAAAACTCTCTGCATAAGTCGACAAAGTAACTCCTATGTATAAAAAAACTATGTACAAAAAAAACCCTTACCTATTCAGCTGATAAAATTTTCAAGCTTGTTGCGCTCGCTCTTGCATCCTACGTTTTTTAACTTTTTTGTATAAATTGAGAAAGTAATTCCTATTTTATAAATGTTCAAAAGAATTTTTTCATTATGCGGGAGGCAAGTTTTTTAAATCCTCCGTTAGTCTGATGCTCTAGCTTTCCTGTTGGCGACAAATTATCTCCTATTTCTGTATCAATAGTCAAAATAAAACCTAACATTTTCGAGGCAGCATGCAAAATTTTTCGACTTCATGTCTGGGCATTTAGCTTTGCCGCCCGGGCCTCCGACAGGCTTATTCCTACAGTGCGCTAGCCCCTTTGGACGGTTTCACAAAAATGTTACAATGCTCGAAAAAAAGTCCGGTGGGCGTCAGGTGGGGTTCGCCCGGGCCCTGGGGTCCCCAAAACTCAAGAAATACTCCAGTCCTGAGACCAAAATAGTGTCCAGTAAATTAAAGGCACTTTGTAGTTGGGGGCAACATGCTAAATACGTATAAACGTAGGGTGCTAAAATTTCGAGCCCCCGACAGGCTTAGTCCACCGCTGCGCTAGCCCCTTTGGACGGTTTCACAAAAATGTTACAATGCTCGAAAAAAAGTCCTTAAAAAAGGAATCTACTCATTCCCCTAGCAGTAGCTTTCCCTCCTCAGCGTTAGTCAATTGACACGAAGAACTATATCGAGCATACCTAGAATCGACTCAAAAGAGACCGAAACTAATTAGCGCTCCACAAAAAGGAAAAAAGGCAAGCAATTTGGTTCGATTCGGAAACTCTTCGCTACAGAGCTAGAATCGTTCAGATAGTAAATCTCAATACAGCCCAACGCGTTTAGACTTCTGGCGTGCCGCCAACGCTTGGATTATGTTAATACTGGATACGGTAATAATAGGCTTAGGCGAAGAATTAGAGCGTTTTTTATCTCAGAATTGTGGAGGTTTATCCTTGATTACTACATTCTGGAATTTTTCGGCTTTTTGCCAGTTTTGGAGCAAGGTAATTGTGTGCTCATTAGCAAGTTGAAAAGGAGTTTCTTCTTGAAATGTTGAGTCGCTGGTTTTTTTCTTGTTAGGACCCAGTTTTTTTAAAAACTGAATTTATATAACAATACTTCAACTCGCTTTACCTGCTTGCCATTGCATTGTTTCGAAAAAACATGATTTGTTATTAAAAATCTTTTAATTCCATAAAGCTATAATCATTGTAAAGAACATAAACGTCAATCCTGTTGGTATTACTTATTACGTATAGGAATGACTTCTTCTATTTGTATCGTTTGACCAAACATCTTAATCCAGCTCTTCCTAAACTACAAAATCTAAGACTAAACTCAAGTTAGCGCTCAACCAACGTTGAAATCCTTACAACACCGCGGACGGCCAATAGAGAGCAATTCTTCAAACACACAATAAATTCTCAACCCAAAGTAAATTACATAACGCTCAAATTGGCACAACAACAGAAAGATAGCTCGGAAAATCAGAATGAGTTAATGAAATAAATGGATTATATACCCATGGTGAGCAGTTGCAATGCAGTTTTTGTTCGTTTGTTCAAGTTTATGATTTCCAATTCGCAATCAACTGTTTTTATTGAAGTACTCTTTTGAAGGAAACTGCGATCGCTTTGTGTCTTTAGCGATATATCGTTAAAGGGATAGCACATTTTATTTTTATTTTTATACTAGGAACTATGCCATGTCCGTCTGTCTGTCTGTCTCTCTATCCGTCCGTCTGTCTGTCCGCAGCTTAGCTCAGAGACGGTTAGTACTAGAAAGCTGTTGTTTGGCATATGTATACATATCAATCATGCCGACAAAGTGGTAAAGTAAAATCAAGAAAAAAATCTCTCATCTACCCCATATTTTGGGGTATCGTTAGAAAGGTCGTTTAAAAATATTGTTAGTTTGTGAAAACCATTAACAATTATATTACAATAAAACATGTATCTACTAGACATGTTTCCTGATCAACTTTAAAATAAACCAATTACCACCACCATAATTCAACTCTCCCGATCCCATCCCAAACTTAAATTAATTTGAAACATCCACTAACATTTCCATACCACACTTCAAAGAATTTAATATAGCGGAACGCGTGACAAGCAGGGTGGGGGGACCGAGGTTACCTCGTAACCCGCGCGCTGTCAACCGTCAGTCATCATTCGTCACGCGCATGGAACACACGTCAAAGATATTGCGCTCAGATTGCGTTTAATTTCACTGGGGTGCAGTTACATGCGGCGTATCGAATTTGAGATGTTTGTTTTGTAAATTTGAGTCGGTAGGTTTAAGGCTGATGGCCACTGATTTGGTATGCGTAGGTACAAAGTAATTATATGTTGAAAGGTATATGAACTTATTTATTTTACTTTATTGAAATTGTTCTTTTCGATGATAGACGGTATAGGTAGAGTCTTTATGGCAATCCTTGATAAGAAGTAATTTACTCACAAAAAGATGAAACAAAAAGATGCTTTCACAGTCCTGTCTTATTCACTTGAGCCTCTCAAAACCTTTTGCTAATTGAAATTCTAACAAAACGATATTTCTTGTCGCATTTTATAAAAATATTTTAGCTCTGTAAAAGAAAATTGTAGTTTTGAATTCCTCTTTGATTTTCTTTCGTGGAATTATGCTGTTAAGAGGAATAAGCTGCGGTTGTGTTTCTCTTATTACTCTGATATAAATATTTTCAGGGAGCTTTAGACGCTAGTTATTTTTATTATTCTTAAGCTTAGCGTTTTTCTGGTCTGTTGCCAGACTTTTATTAAAGGAGGCTACTTTCTGATTTTACATATTTAATATCCTGTTCTGAATATTCCTGGAGTATACATATTTATTCTGATTAAAGCTAATAAAAGTAGAGTTCTCTGTTTAAGTACGCATTCAATGAAATACTACGAGATACTTATCTAAGGTTATGATCAAGTTAAGTTATACGAGTCTCAGGTCCATGGCTGACAATGAATTTCCACGTAGATATATGTGTGTGCAAACTAGTCACTAATCAGTAATACTAATGAGACAAGGACCCACTTATTAGATAAGTAGTAAGCGTAAACAAGACAGAAATATATTTTCTGTATCTCCTTCGCGGATTCAAGCTTTTGTTACACATAGACTGACCCAACCATGACCCAACAAATAATGACTGTCATCAACAGACAGGATACGATTTCCTTGAAAAGTAGGTATTACCTGACTACATCAGATAGTTCCAGTTTACAAGTGACTGTCAAAGACTACCACACTATCTCAAATCATAAGTAAGTACTCTATATACAACTTTCCACCAAAAATACCAAATACCTCTTTGCCAAACCTATAAAAGAAAAATCTTCACTAATCAATATTTGGAACTAGGTTTCCCATCAATAATAAGCAGAAGCTTGTATCTTCGATGTGGGCTAAGTATTTACTATCAGTGGGATCAGTGACAGATGAGCGATTGTTGCCATTTATCACAGGCGCCGCGTCGCACCGCGTGCCCTATTTAGTAGGTGGCCACGAGCTCGGCTGCTTGCATGGTGACCTGACGATCAACTGAGATAGGAAGGAAGGGTTATCCTTTAAGCGAGCATTATTTAATTGTTTGGCGGACGGAAGTTATTGGCATTTTTGCCAGCAGTTTTTTGAGTTTTCCAGTCTTATGGCCGCCGGTTTTTACCACGCGGCACGTACCCCCGACTTTTGCGCCTTCATTTCCTTTGCTATCCTTTGTGCGGCAGGGCCGGGCGCACCGCGGCTTGCCCGGCGGCAGGGACGGTGGCATAGTGTGTAGGAGCTATTATAATAATTGACTAACAAACAAGCTCTCAAAGCCTTCTTATGATGAGACACTATAAACCCTACATTAGATGCCCCGTTGTGACTTATTTTGAGCTCTAGTTGTTCCGTTTGTCCTGCAAACCAACAAATAACCAAGTCAGTTGGGCATTTTGAAGATTATCTACTAGCTTATAACTGTTGAAAGTTCTTTTGTGAGGAATACGTTTGTTTCGTGGCTCCACTGCACCCGTTTGTATGTCGCTCATGACATGTGGCTTGAATCATATCGCACCTCCTCCGTGTAAAAATATATCGCCCTCATCTGTTATCATACTCTTTCAAGATAAAGATCATATCAAAATCGTTTTGTTCCGATTTAATACGAGATTATATGTTTTTTGCAGTTGATTGGAACCAAGTACACTATGGTTTTATTTTTTCGAACCTTGTCATATATAAATCAACAATTTACAAACTCCCCAAAAACTCGAATGCCAAGACCAAGAAACATAGCAAAACCGTTACCCGTAGGAAAATTATTATGAATAAGAGAATTTTTTTTCATTTTTTTCACCAAAATCCTTCCTAATTATGAACTTCAAAAATATTAAGCAAAATTTTTAATTTTTTCCTCACTCTTTAATGGATTTGACCCAGTTGCGACTATAAAAATTTTTACATTTAAAAGTCTACATCTTTAACTTTTTTTAGGAAAGTTCATAAAACTCCACAAAGAATGACTCCATAAATGATTGATAATGAAAAACTCGTGCTTCCCAACTCACTCACGTTAACTTTCACGAGCTTGTTCTTGTATTATTTCTTTCTTTCCTTTCCAGAATACCTACCGTCGGAATGAAATTGGAAATGTTATTGAATCAATCTGTTAACGTCATGTTGTCGTGCCATACACCATACCCTATTAAACACGTACTCATTAGTTACTCATTGGCAGGAAGAATTTAATTTACATGATTTAAAAAAATTGCAGTGCTATTGATCATGCCTGTAATCCCTCTTGTGGAGGATAGCCATTGGCACAGGTGGGTAGAATAACATAAACTAAACATGTAATTCCACACCACACAATAATTTATAGATTGAATTCCATAATATTTTTGTTTTTCCATTATTTGACATTCAAAAGTGCCTTTTATGTGCCTAATTTAAGTAAATTATTTTACTTTGATAAGATATTCAGAGCTTATTATACTGAATTCAAAACTGTAACAAAAATTATATTACCATTAGTCTGACTATGAATCGAACTCAATACCTCACTCTCGACTGCCATCCTTTCAACCACGTACCACTACAGCGATAGAAAAAAAGGAAACATAATAATTCTCGGGCAAATTATTTGGGTATGATTCGACCCCTAAAGTTAAATAACCCTTTTTCACCTCGTTAGAATTGCGAAGACTTATTAAGTGTCAGTTTAGAGGGTGCCTTAACTTCGGCTTTAGGAATAAATGAGTCAACGGCGCAAATTATCATAAACGGTGGCTGATTCATACATTTTTCATTCTTAAATAATAATTGGACTTGTAACCCTACCGGACGTTACAATTATTACGAGTATATAGAGATTTTTTTGCGACGTATTTTATCGGATATTTCAAGAACCGTCTACGAGTATATTTGAGTCGATAAGTCCAACGCACTCTGAGCTTGAAACCGAAGTTATACCTACGTAAGATACAATGATAAAAGGTTTTGAAAAGTCCGTTCAAAAGCCTACATTCTCTCCACTCACAAGAAAGTAACTTAATAATCCAACACGTGACTCCCCTACGTGAAAAATCTCCGGAAAACCTCAAATTCAACGTGATGCCTTTCGCTTCAATGTCAACTATCATTACTGCCATCCTCCCAAACTCAAAATAAAAGCCGAAACCTAGATGCGCCTAAAAGTCTGCATAATCTAGTTAATTCCACTCTGTGGATGAATAATTGGATAAAAGTCCGCACTACATGTACTAGCATGCCGCAAGCAACTATACTGCGGTAGGTAGGGCCTCGGAAGCCGGCAGCGAAATAAGACAATCCTTTTGCGTCACATCAAAGCGAATATTCGTTGGCAGCAGATTTCGCACAATTCAATAAATAATCGGCCGTGTGAGATGTGTGGTGCAAGACGTACACTTCTTGGTGGTTTTCATCTCCAAATCCTACATACTAAAATGTGATTTAGAAAAACGTATTATACTTTGAACCTATTTAATAAAATCGACAGGCGAACGTCCGACCATTTTTTTAGCAAGCAGAGTTTTGTGTGTGTGAAAATGTGACAATATCATATTTGAACAAATATGTCGCATCTTCCGTTTGAATGCTAATATGCTTTAATCAAATCCGTTTTGAAGTTAGCTTATCGCAGTGTGGTGGTACGCACTTACGCAGTATTACATGCGCGCTTTAATGGGAGGACGTGCGGTCATGGGATCGGCCGCACTTAGTGATGGGGCCTGCTAAGCATGGCATGGCGGGCTGATACCAGTCGGGGGGGAGGCGGCGAATGTACAAGTATCTTCCAGGCCTAGAAAGAATAGTGGGGTTTTAGTCGGTAGCAGTCCGACATAATCCTCAGTTCTTCAACCCTGTGAATGTAACCGGCAGTTTAATGATTTCTTTGATATTTTCTGGTATTTACATATATTTTTTTTTTTTTTTTACCTTACCTACAGAATTATGTTTGATACATTTCTGATACATTTCAGTTTGTAAATTGCACTGTACAACGCCTTGGATTTCTTTATTCTGTAATGTTGTGTTTGTACACCTAAATAAATGAATGATGTGATGATGAAGCTTATGGGGTAAGCTCAGTCGAATTTATCTGAAGAAACCCTTTGATTTATATTATTTCACACTAATTTGTAGGCACATTTCACACGTCAGTTGTTTGAATTACATTCATAACGTTACAAACGCTACCTCTCAAGCCTTGCGCGCAGATTTTTATATAAAAATCCGTGTGTATGTCGGACCTGCATCCAATATCCGAGTGTCCGTCGAGTTTAGGAGCGAGTGCGGGTGACGGTCAAGATTATTTTCTACCCGCCGACGTTTGAGGAGGGCACGCTATCACGCTTGTGTTTTGTGGTGTAAGCAGAACGTGAAATAGTTCGAGGAGTTTGGTGGACTTGATTCCTATGTTTATTTAAAAATATACTTAATGAGGTACTTTGAGTATCAGCGGTGTGCTAGAGGGGTGGGATGTATCATAATAACTATTTTGGTAGCAATGTTAGGTTAGGACAAAGACAAAGCGCAGCTATCATATACCGCTTTCCAATGTTTGAGCCGGAGATAGGAAATGGTGCAACAAACTGACCTGCAACACTTTTATGTATTTGACGTAAGTGGTCATTTTGCTATATGAGAATTAGTAATGACAAACTGTGATTCATATTAGATTTTTAAACCTTTCTTTTCATTGTGAAGATATTAAATTCCCTGATCTGAAAGCGTAATTGGCACTGGACTCTTGAGGTTAAAACGAAGAACATCGTTCTAGTTTTCAACAGCGGACTAGCAACTCCTACACTTTTCAACTTCAACGCCACACTATAAAGAAGCAGTAACTTAAAATATCTTAATAAAAACTTTGCAATATTTAATGAAAATGGAATCCCTAAGCAGCACACCTTTATCAAGAGGGAAGTTTTCTGCATAATGTTACCATAATATTTTACATATTTTAACAGTGCACTTGAGTCGATGGCAACCCTACCGGTTGCCACAACCTCATATATTTGAGTCTTTGACATAAAATACAGCGTCCTACTAATATATTCACCTATGGGCTTTTTAACCTAAAAAGGATAAACCACAGGCAGCTGGGTTAGACCGTAATTTAGTTATTTTTAGAAAATATTTATGACAGTATGTTAGCATAATTGGACAAGAAGTGCTCGCGGTTTTGCTTGTGCCTTGTCAATATTTTTCGACACACATTAAGAAAGTGCCATAATCTTACACTACATGGGTCAAATTACGTGACTTTTATTTAACGTTCTTTACACTAATTGTAATAACCAAGGGAATAAATTAGATTCCTATAGTCAACATTCTGTCTTCTATCCTTCTTCTTTCAATGTTGTTAAACATCCTAGTTACAGGTCACTCGACGTCCTCACAGGATCCATTCAAAGAGACAGTATAGCAGTTTAACTGCCAGTTTAACCCATAGCTATGTTGATGACTGACGTCTATCAACCCGATCTCCCCCGAAATCCGTGGCGGTGATCTATCGTCTGAGTCTGGCGTCAATCGAGAAACTCGGCCTGTTTTCCCACTGACGTCCATCCATCGTATAGACGATTGAAATCGGTTGAGTTTGATTATGCAGACGATTAAGCTGAACAAAGTATTGAGTCAAAGATTGAACTCATAAAACTAAATCTTAACCCTGTTCCAACAAAATAACGTACAGTATTAACATAAAGATAATAATATAAGACAGAAGGTAAGAAGGTAGCTACTTAGATAATTATAGATAAATAGTTAAAGAATACTCTCTAATAAATAAAAAAACGTTTTCGGTCGGGGGACCCCCGCCAGGAACAAAGTGTCTTACGCGATACTCGCACGCATACACACACTCGTATATAATAGAAAGAGACAGAGAGAGGGAAAGTCGTACGGAGGGGGCATAACGCTTTTCCCTTACGTGACGATTTCTGCCAGTCAACTCCTACCACAAGCTGCGTTAAGGAACTTCGTTCCAAATAGAAATAAAATTATGGTAATGATTCTAAGAAATTAATAAAAGGTACAGTATACAACTCCCTTATTAATAAAAGGTACAATATACAAGTCCCTTATTAATAAAAGGTACAGTATACAAGTCCCTTATCACCGTTTCGTACACCGAGGCATTCCAGGCACGCTAAAACTAAGATAAGATACATTCGTACGTACATAAAGTAACCCTTTAATGTCCAAAATTAAGGGCAAAATATGTGAACTCAAATATGTTGTAATTTTCGACCTTAATCCGTGCGGGGTCTAAGTTCAGAGTTTTCAGCAAATAAAAACATTTTTATTTTTCTGACCTTGTTTTAATGTTTAATTTTTAAAACGAAACTGTTTATTTTGTTTATTTTTATGCCTGAAAAAGCAATTAACGGGATAAACAGGATGGGACCAAGGTTGCCTTAGTACCATTATTAACTTTTTAAGGGCTATCTCGTATATTAAAATTATTGCTTGAATAAAAATGTGCTACAATTTTATTTTAAGCGTTTAATTTCTAAGTAGGTACTTACTAATAATTAACGAGCTAACCAAGCAGGATACCCGACATACTCCTAAAGTGAAAGTTTACATTTCTACATTTACATTTATACATATCGGGAATTTATATAGACGCATAATAAAGCATATTCTATCTATTTAAACAGAAAGTCGTCCGGGAACACAATGTTGCCACCATTCAATGTATTGGTTTGAAAGAAATAATCCTAAATCTTTCGCTTAATTGTTGTTCTATAACCAATTTGTTTGTTTTGAGGTTAAGTATTTCAATACAAGGTATAATTGCAAAAAAAAACTTTATATACAGCAACTAAATAAATGGACAATCTATTTCAACTTGAACTTTCTTTATGTCTGTCACATCGAAAAGCATCATCTTCCAACCACAGTAACAAAAACTGCTCTAAAAATATCCCGAGGCACTAACGCACGGCAAGTGAAAATGCTCGTCAATCTAACTAGCGAGTAATCAGGCCGCTTTGATCCGCCATCAAAGGAATAGCTCCAATCAGCGGGCTGTACTAGTAGGTACAGTAGTAGGTATGTACTGATTAAAAATATCTTTGATTTTAGGTTGAGCGTCCCTGTACGGAGTGTATGGGAAGAATGTATTGTGTTATGTGTGTCGTTGGGTTGGGTGGAGTTTCGAGTTTTGAGTTGGTTTTATTTTTAGTGTCGTAAGAAGATATATTTTTGTAGAAAAATGTAGGTTGCTGGTACCTCACTCCACATTCATGTTAGTTCTTTTGGAAATGCCTCAAGTTAAGGAAAGTTTTGTTTTTATTGTGAGTGAAAGATAAAGTGGTACGGTTGAAAACTCAATACTTGTATTTTTTTATTATGTAGCATTTTCATTTATTTGCCCAGAACAAGGTCATCAAATTGATTGCAGAAGTTGTTGTTCACTACGAGATATTTTGGGCTAACAAATAATTAATATAACTTAAAAGAGAAGGCAAGGTCAAAAATGTATGCAATGACCATCTAATAATACCAATTTATTTAACAAAATAAAGGTAAAAAGCTTCACAGCCGCCATAGCCGCGCGTTGGTTATAACGAGGCGACGCGACGTCAAAATGACGGCCTGACGTCAGGTGGGCTGGGACGCGTATGCTCAAATATTCATTGCATTTATGACGTGAAGCTATGAAATACGCGGTTTCTGTAACGTTAGGGCACTTCTCATGGACACCATGGCGAGAATTCAGTTTGCTAACATGGAACTATTCTAAGACATGGACAAAAAAAGTGCTTTAATTCATTTTCCGATAGCAGATTCAAATAAAATTGTATTATGCAGTAAATGTAATGATTTATAAATCCTTGTTGACATAAGTTGCGAAAAACATAGGTAAAGAATACCTCCTCAAACTATGATCTTAATATTGACGCCAAAAGCACTGCTTAGGACCACACAGAGGTGTTCCTTTTGTTTTCTTATTAAAGTTGCAGAACATTATTCGTTTCTACACAACATTAATAACTAATCGTCGCTGACTTCGTGGCCACACACAACTGTCACACATCTTTGCAACTCGGGGGAGCAGAATAAAATATTGAGTTATATTTAATAATCCCTTTGTATCGAGAGTGCTTCGACTGTACTGTCTACAAATGAGGTACTTAATAACATTAAAGAATTTGTTTTTTCTACACATGCACGTCCGGTGTTTAATAGAAGGAGATTTAGAACAGGAAATATATTCATAGGATGATGAACTACGTAGATGGCACACAGCAGATTTTTGACGATACCGAATAGGGGTTGTAATGCAATAATAACGCTCATCATTTTGCCAATATGGACGAAAATGACTAGCCTTCTTCTCTCTGATTGGCACGAACCATATACCTAAAAATATTAGATCATCATCTGCCTTGTCTTGTCTCTAATATGATGGGGTCAGTTTCCAGTCTAACCGGATGCATCAGAAAACCACGAAAAATATTGCGAAATATGGACTGTATTATACTAACCACCAACTGTTACTACTGTTACACCTGTATTTTCAGCAAATAAATGATTCTTATTCTAAACATATGATCATGTTGTGTCCTATCCTATACTATTAAACGAACAATGTTTGTATGTATATATTTGAAATTACTGTCTCGAAAACGGCTAACGATTTCGATGAAAGTTGCAATATAGGGGTTTACGGGGGCGAAAAATCGATCTAGCTAGGTCTCATATCTGAGAAAATTCATTTTCTCCGTATTTTCGCCCAAGGTTTAGAACAACAATGATGACACCTTAGAATAATGACATGGCCGCTTGGAAGTAATAAGTACCTTTTATCATGGCAGCATAGAATTAGTAAGTACCTACTATCATGGCAGCATTGAATAGTATGAACTTTCCTATACTATTAAATCAGCATTCTCTATTTTCACCAGAGCAAAGCTCGGTCGCCCAGGTACCTACTAAATACAATTAGCCGATCAGCATGATAGTAAGTATCGGGGCTGACTGATTACTAGTCACAACGTAATAAGAAAACCTGACCTGGTTTGAAATCGCCGATTCACAGTGGGAGTAGACAGTCATTATTCCCTCTCTGAATTCGAAGTGCCCTTTACACGTAGCGAACCTCAATAAAAAGATATAGCAAAATTGCATAAACTAGCTCTAAAACCAATATGGAATATTTAAAACTATTGTTACAGATTCCTCCAGGAACCAAACCATGTCAGGCGTACGGTGTCAAGCAAAGCAAATAAAGTCGGTAGTACACGATCGTGCTGGCTTGTCATCGTCGTCGCGGGCGCTCGTGTGTGATACTGCTATTGCCTGCAGTGACACCGAGCTCAGAATATACTTGAGCACAGTTTGTTTAGTTATGTTTTATGCGATACGTCTTTTTTCCGTGTTATTCCAATTGATAAGCTTTCTTGGTAGTCGGGTAAAAAGGCCTTCTCGATGATATCTCTGTTTGAAACCGTTTAAAACAGAAGCGGCATACAAAAAAAGCAGATACATGCTGAACTGAATACGTGTTCAGTAAAACACATAACTATAAATAAATATTGTCTTTTGAACTACATTTATGTCAGTGTCGATTGACGACAAAAATGTATAGTAAGTAACAAAGGAACAATTTCACAGATACCACAAAAAAGAAACTGTTTTTTCTACTACAAAAGAAAGTTTCAGTATAAAACACCGCATCCACCAACTTCCCGATCGCCTACACTGCAGCGAGCTATGCCGCGTATCACGGACGGTTCCGCACATTTGAACAACAACTTCGACTAGTTACCGCTCAAATACAATAATATTGTGCTCATACTTGCCATAACCAATGGATCATTTGTCGTCGTTTTGTGGAGACCCGTTTTAGTTTAGCTGTAGGTATCGTTTCATTTTATGAACTTTATTGCATTTTGCTCTCTGTGGAAGGAACGAATGATGAACAATCCTATGCTATTAAAACCGGCCAAGTGCGTGTCGGACCACGCACAATGAAGGGTTCCGTAGTTGGGATGAATTTATCCCAAGAACAAACTTAACACTGTAGTTGAAAAACGTGTTCTCCCATACGGAATGTACATTTAAGTTGATTGATTATTTCTCGGTAACCTGTACAGCCTACTTAGCTCTCATAGTTTTCCTTTTAATTTCGTTATATATACTATTGCTGTGAATTTTTTCACAAGTCCAAGTCTCACAATATTTTTGAAAGACCTTTCTAACGATACCCCACAATATGGGGTAGATGAGGAAAAAAAACATCCCCACTTTACGTGTAGGGGAGATACCCTAAAAAAAAAAAACTTGATTTTATTTTACCACTTTATCGGCATGATTAATATGTATAAATATGCCAAATTACACCTTTCTAGTACTAACCGTCTCTGAGCTAAGCCGCGGACAGAAAGACGGACATGGCGAAACTATAAGGGTTCCTCGTTTACTAAGAAACCCTAAAAATGAGCAATATTTGTATGTATATCTATTTGTAATCACGGTCTCGAAAACGGCTATCACGATTTCGATGAAATTTGCAATTTAGGGGTTTACGGGGGCGAAAATCTAACTAGTTAGGTCTCATATATGAGAAAATTCGTTTTCTATATTTTCGCCCGAGCAGAGCACGGTCGCCCAGGTACTGAATAATAATTTATTTATTTATTTTTATTTATTTTATTATTTATGTACACACAGTAAAATACATACAGATACGACATAATTATAATTTGAGTACAAAGGTACTGCTTATTTCTTAAGAAATTTCTTCCAGCAGACCTGCGAAAGGAGAAATGAGAAAGAAATGTAGACAATAGTGTGTGAGAACAAAAAGAGAAAAATATGAATATGCGAAGTCTTATACTAAAACATATCAAATATACCTACACGTATAACGTAATAAATTAACATATACTTAAATAAATACATAAAGCTTAAATAAATAAACATACATATTATAGGTATATAAATACTCACAGTAGAGAGGAAAGATAATGCTCTTTTACTCGATATTTAAATTGTGAAACAGTTTTTAAATCACGAATGCTAGGCGGAAGTGAGTTCCACAGTCTTACTGCGTGCACAGAGAAGGAATAAGAATAGTAGCTTGTCTTATGAGGATGAGATTTAAGGAGGGATCTAAGGTGTGATCTACACGGAGCGTCGCTAGGGCGAGCGTAAGAAAAACGCTCACGCAGGTAGGAAGGATAAGACGGGTTGTGTAAGATGTTGAAAACGAGACATAAAATCCGAGTGTTCCTGCGAAGGCGGATTGGGAGCCACTTGAGTTCCTTGCGAAGGTGAGAAACATGGTCATACTTTCGTAGACCGAAAACAAAGCGAATGCACAAGTTTTGCAAGCGCTCAAGCTTATTTAATAGCTCCTCGGTAGCATCCAGGTAGCAGGCGTCGGCATAATCTATAATCGGCTGAATAAGTGTTTGTGCCAAAGAAATTTTAGTCTTCAAGGGCAGAAGACTTTGAAGGCTTTTCAATGAATGAAAGGAGAAATGTACCTTTCGACTGACCTCATTGACCTGAGCACGCCATGAAAGATTGGAGTCAAAAATTACACCCAGATCTTTGGCAGTTTCGTTGTAGTCAATGCGAACACCATCGAGATACAAAGGCATCAGAGATGCAACATCAGCCGCATTGCGAACGAATCTGCTGCCTATGATCATGGCCTGGGATTTAGTTGGATTGATTTGCAAACCAAATGACTTAGCCCAAACGCTGATACAAGCCAGGTCATGATTCATAGCAGCAATTGCAGAACCCGCGTCAGCTACAGTAAAATGTCGGTAGAGCTGCAAGTCATCTGCGTAGAGATGAAAACTAGAGGAGATTACTCTGGTAACAAAGTTAATAAATATTGAAAAAAGAAGAGGAGAGAGAACGCTACCCTGAGGAACACCCTCAGTGAGGCTACACCAATCAGAGAAGGACTCCTCCAGGCGAACACACTGAGAGCGTCCCCGAAGATAAGAACTGAACCAAGCTAAAGCGGAAGAAGAGAAATTGATAGCTTTAAGGATACCTAATAAAATGTCGAAATCCACTGAGTTGAAGGCGCTACTAAAGTCAAGCAATACAAGAACAGTAAGGGACTTATTCTCCATTGCCCAGCGGATGTCGTCAGTTACTTTCAAAAGCGCGGTTACAGTACTGTGACCCGAGCGAAAACCGGATTGAAATGGGGAAATTAACGAGTTTGACGCCAAGAAAAATGATAATTGTCTATGAACTAAGTGCTCAAAAACTTTAGAGAGAAATGGAAGAATAGAAATTGGTCTAAAGTGGGTCAATAAAGTAGGATTGTTAGTTTTAGGTAAAGGTATTATGTGAGCCTGTTTCCAAACTGATGGAAATGAGCAAGACGAAAATGAGTGGTTGAAGATGAGAGTGAGAGTAGGAAGTAATGAGGGAAGGATAAGAGTTATCATTCTTGAACACAACTTATCATTACCGACTGCTGAAGAAGTAATCGCAAGTATAGATTTCTTAACGTCATCCTCAGTAACAACGCTAAGCTTAAAGTGAGAACATTGTGGTAACGGCAAACTAGCAAGACTTTCTAGTGTCGCAGCTTTGACAGACGGATCAAGAGAAAAGGGAAGGAGAGAGAAATGCTTATTGAGATCATTGAGGTTCACATCCTTACACAGGTTGGTAGGTGACTTGCCTATGCCTACAGATTTGAGAAATTTCCATACATCGGAGGAACTGCGGTTATTGAGTTGATCGTGGAAATAGCGTCTCTTAGCATCTTGACACAGATGACTGCAGCGGTTTCGCAAAGATTTGTAATAAGAGAGGTTCAGCTCTGAAGGTCTGCGCTTATATCTACTCTTAGCTTTATCCCTGCGAGCCATAAGCTCTTTAATTTGTAGCGTTATCCATGGTGCAGGGTTATGTCGAACTTTGACACGTCGTATAGGGGCATGCTGATCATATAAGTTGAGAACGGTTGCGTTAAAACAATTCACCTTATCACCGATGTCATCGTTCTTGACCAGAGGGGTCCAGTCGAGATCACCGGCATCACGCTGCAAAGCCTCCAGGTCTATACCCTTGTAGTTACGGAGATATAAAAGCTCGGACTTACGCTTGGGAACACGGATACGATAAGAAAGGTAAATGAGATCGTGGTAAGAGAAAGTAGCCGTAAGTTGACCATGGTAAGAAACATTATTAGGAGAGGAAACAATCATGAGATCAAGAAAAGAGGGAGAACAATTTGGAAAATAGTGAGTTGCAGAGAGAGGCAAAACTTGAAGATTGAAAGAAGACAAGAGTGAAAGCAGTTTAAGGGAGCGAGAGTCATTTTTAATCAAGCACGTATTAAAATCACCCATTAAAATAACGTGCTCATACATGGGGCAAAGATCACTGAGAGTGGAGTCGAGAGAATTAAAGTAGTCAATGTGAAGATTAGGACTGTAGAGCACTGCAAGCAAAACTTTAGTGTGATGAACCGTAATTTCAAGAAACAAATATTCAGCCGACTCAGAATACTGAGAAGGAGATGAACTAACCACCCTGTAGGGTAAATCAGCACGAAGGTACATAGCAACACCTCCTCCACCCTTGCCGGTCCGATCGTTGCGGATCAAGACGAAGCCAGGGAGTGAGTATTGATTTGAGAGGAGAGATGGCTTCAAAAAGGATTCCGATATCAAGACAGCATCGAGGTGAGCACTGCTAAAGGATGCCAGAAGGTCAGAATAGTGACCAGGAACACTCTGAGCATTTATGTGAGCTATATGCAGATTCTTAGGGTCATTGGAGAAAAGAGAAGAGATTTTATCATGTAAAGTAAGTGGTATGGAAGAGTCACTGTCCGCACTAACAAAACTAGTAGAAGAAGAGCACGAGAAAAAGCTGTCGTTAAGATCAGCTACATCATCCATGAATAATATACCTAAATAATATAAATATAAAAATAATATATTATAAATACCTAAAATACAAAAGTAAAATAATTTTAAAATGCTAAAAACACAAAATAATTACAGATTTTTCTTTGAATAGAAAAACCTCCCCCACTCGCTAGTAATATTAGCAGAATATTTAAAGATACACATTAAAGTTAAAACAATAGTGTTAATAGAAACAAATAAAAATAAAACAAAAAAACGGATAATATTTTAACAACCGATTCACATAACAAATAGTACGTAAAATGGAACGCTACGCAATGACGGATGAGTAGGACCAGTGACACTGACATCTGTATAAATCAGTCAGATCATATGTCATAGTGTCAAATCATCAAAAATAGAGAAAACTTAATCTTATACCGACAGTAATAAAAATAAAAAGTATAATGATTAGCGGTGAGACAAATGAAAATTAGTTATTTAACTACCGGCCTAAGATGAATGTGAACATGCAAAGTGGCTAAGTTGAGAAGTGGTGAAGTAAATGGACAGACAAAACAACGAATTTATTATATTACTTGGGCAGACGCGTCTTCCTCGTTCTCTTAGCGGGAGTAGCCAAGATTGCGGCTTTAGAAGATCCAGGTTCTTGAGAATGTGCAGAATCCTCGGTGTCTACTGAATAAGACGGGAATTTGGCTATCAGATCGTGAAGTTCGCCTGCCGTTTCGATCTTCCGGCGGGATTTGTCTGGGCAAATAACGACAATCTTGCCCTCCATGGACCAGCAATTTGGCATACCGAAATGCTTACGAGCAGCTGCAAACACGCGATGCCGGACTTGTGTCAAAAACTCGGAGACGGTGATCCCGGTACCCTTGAGAGCTTTCTTGCTATCCCATACAAGTTGCCGGTGCTCCATTTTGAAGAATCGTACCAGTATGGGCCGCGCCTTCTGCTGTGAGAATCCAAGTCTATGACAAACATGGATAATATTCTTGTCCTTACCTACATCAGTCAATTTCATTTGGTTGGATATGATGTTGTGAACCACATCAATTAACTTTCCGTTATCCTTCTCTGGAACACCATGGAAAAGTAAGACCTTTCTTCGCATGATGGTTTCATGCCTATCAAACCCAGCAGCAAGCAGCTCAATTTGAGTTTTAAACTTAGAGAGCGCCTGACAGACAAACAGCTTAAACTCAGAGAACTCACGTGCGATGGATGCAATGTCTGGTGAAGCTGAAGCGGTACCAGTGGTAGCCTGCTGCAATTTCGCTTCATATTCCTGCATACGGGAGCCAAACAACCGCTCGAGGTCCTCCAAACTGGCAGCAAGTTTAGTGTCCATGTTCAGTGAGTGTGCAGTGAAAGAATGTGAACCAGGTACTGTCTTGATAACAATAAATAGCGTGTGTGGGGGGGTCAAATATAAATTAAGCTGATTTATTTCATTAATAAATGTAATTAACTATTATAAAAATTTATTTTAGCAAGAGCACTCAAAAATATACGTTAGTGCTATGCCTACCCACAAAGGAAAAAAAGTAGAAATAATGTGATTAATGATGAATTAAATATGGATATTATGTGAGGCTACAGAAATGTGAATGTGCTATATAGTTGATGCGAAACACTGATAATATTTTTGGCTATGTGCGACAGTGACACTGATTGGCTAAAATAATTCTACATAGAAAGAAAGAAAGAAAGAAAGAAAATACGTTTATTTGCGGTACACATGACGCAAGGTAAGAAGAAAACACGAAAATAAACAGTTTGGGGGAAAACATGCGTCACATCCACGCAAAACGGCCATCGCTCAGCATAAAGCTGCGACCCTATGCGAGACAGAGCCCCAGCGCTGGTTTTCAGCGACAGCCGGCGTTGACTTTATGACGTCAACCGGTGCAGCAGAGAAAAATAACAAAAGATAAAATGAATAAATACAATGCACAAGTCCTAAATTTTTATAAAAAATATAATATTTAAAATGGTAACATTTCGTACCATCGGCGACTCACGCGCCACAGACAGTCTGTGTGCGCAGCTGTCGTTTATGCTTTTTGTTTGACGTTTTGACACATTGGATACGTAATAAATATAACATGGCGCATTATGTAATTAATGTTGTGATGCAATGCATAATAATATTATCAAAGGATGCATTGGGTGATTGTGTAGCTATGTTTCTTGTGAATAATGTTTGTGAAAGTGTGAATAATGTTTGCAACATAGCGATATTCTTTGGATTCATGAGGAACCCCAAAAAAAACTGTCGACTGTCAAAACCACATGATGTTATGGACATCAATCTGTGACGGATTGGTCGCGTCTACGATTTGAACGCGCACAGATTCGCTATATTATATCTATACCTATAGCTATGTTCATGTATTAGTGTGCACACGATAGGTTTTATTCGCAAACGTGAAACTGGCTGCAATACAGAACTTTTAGTTCGTAATAAATAAGGATTTGTGACGGTATGGTTTAAACTTCTGGTGCATTGCATTAAATAACATTACTAGCCTGTAATTGTTGCCACTGCAGGGCAATTTTCTCACATTGTTTTCCTTTACAGTTACTTAGTGTTAAATTAACTAAGAAAGTATAACGATGTCTGCATGAATTGCATCCACATCATGCATCAAATGCTTTTGTTACGTCAAACGGAAAACACTCACATTTGTATTATGAAAAAGAAGAGATGGAAATTTGTGAGAGAAAACTGTCCGTGTAGTTTCTTGCCCGTTCCTCTCCATAGGTACCTACTAGGCTTTGGAATGGGCAACTAGCTTCATATTTCTGACTGACCGACTCCTTGACAATTCAAAAGTGCCTGAATGCTTTGAAATGAATTATTTATTCTTGCCAAATTACCTAAGATACCATGCTGTTTTGTAACCGTCCAAGACAAAAAAATCGCAAGCAACAAGCAAGGATATTAAAAACAAAATAACTCCTAGAATATATCTTAAAATTAATCCCTCCTCAAGACCAACCACCAAAAATTAAAATTAAAACAGACTCTCTTGTAAATAGGTCAACGTCGCAACATTTCATTTGGCGGGTTAATAACCGAGAGATCACATTATAAAGCAGGTAGATTCAGCGGCGATTACACGTAATAACACCGCAATAAATATCGCGAAGCCACTTCAGGTAACCCTCGAGTGGGACGGTGGCGCGGTGGTGCAAGGGATAGACGAAATGAAGTTACATAGTTACTAGACTAGAAATAATTTAAAAAAGGTTCGAAAGATCATAGTTAGTTCACGCAATTTTTGACAAAATGGGTCAAGTTTGTGCATTCTGCAGTTACTTGTCGTTTTTTCTCGTATTGGCAGAGAATATTAGCCAGTCAGCAGGGGTGTAGAGGGACTGAGGTGCGGTTGGTGCGCTAGATAAATATTTTCTGGAATTTTTGCCCATTCTCCTCCAAACGAAAGTACTTTTTGGAAGGGGCAACTAAAATCAGTTCTATTTTGTTTTAAATACGTTCGAATTCGAATGTGCTTTTTTTGTGCCTAATTGAAAAAAAATATTCTCTTTGGCATTTATGATTTACCATCACTCGTGAAGGCCGTTTGTAATGCTATGCATTCTGAAGTGTTTATTAATTTGCAATGCTATGCATTCAGGAGTGTTTATAATTTTGTGTTTGTTAAGAGTCTAATAGGAAGTCGAACATTACTTAATTTTTTTCTACAGGAAAATTAAAAACGTTATTTAAATCGCTATCGTGGAGGTCCTTTACTCATCTTTTGAATTTCATAGTCGAAACGACAAAGTGATTTTTTTGGAAAAAAAACGTCTATAAGAATTAAATTGCCTAAATATTTTTTTTGTTCAGTTGTGTTCAGAATTCTTGAAGTACCGATATTATTTTTCATTACCGTGCTTTTCTTAGTCCCCGCTGCCGCTCATGCCTTGCCCCACCCTCTATCAGAGCCCAGCACCGTCCGCTCAACACGATAATTCACCCGGTAATTAGCACTCGTCGTATTCCAACAAAATTGTCCGCTTTATTCCAACTGTTTTGTGAAATTATTTTTTATTTATGATCACCCCGTGTTTTTATCTTAACAAGGATCTTACTTGACCGCAGTCCTTGTGGAAAACTCTCTTGAAAATTATTTTAATTAGTTTAAATTTTTTGTAATGTTTTTTATTCAAGTGGGACCACTTGAATAAAAAACATTACCATCTTTTTTTTTTTACTGTGCCTGCTTGTTATTAGGGAGTGCCTATAAATTTAAATCGCTTGAGGAGGCTTACGCTGGCAGTAATGGGTGAAAATGGGCTAAAAAACCTGCCAAGTGCGAGTCGGACTCGAACACGAAAGGTTCCGTACCACCGTACAATATTTAGCAAAAAACGCCAAAAAAACACGTTTCTTGTATGTATAAAAATAAAATAAAGTTAAAAATGAATTTGTTGTTATAGCGGCAATAGAAATACACAATCTGCAAAAATTTCAACTGTCTACCTATTACGGTTCATGAGATACAGCCCGCTGACAGACAGACGGACAGCGGAGGCTTAGTAAAAGGGTTCCGTTTGACACCTTTCGGGTACGGAACCCTAAAAAGGAGGAGTGTCAGTGGTTCTGTGTCGTTTTGATATAGTTTATCTACTGTGCTACCGACCTAATACGTGATGTGCAACATGATAGACTACCCTAAGGCAGTACATATACGTAGATGCCTGGAGCCCTGCCGAACCAAAATCAACACAAAACGCAGAACTATAACAGTATCCCCGATAAATTAAAAACACTTGTTTTACAATAATACCCAAAGTAAGCCAAAGTTGTTATCAGAATAATAAATGTAATAATGTTAATTTATATATAAAAAATGCATACAACTCGCTCAAATAAGTACCTACGGCATTTACAAATATTTTGATACAAGAAGTCAAACATCTCGTAAAACGTAATCTTCAAAAGTAATATCAGAAACTATCGTGTGTATCGTGTCGTGAACTGATTACGTGGTTTTATAACCGGCTTGGTGTAGATACAGGCGGGACTGCTGACGATGAGGTCCTGCGAGTTTGATCCCGTCCTGTGCAAAGTCAATCAATCTACCTAGCCTTTCCCCAACTAAGTTCGGGTAGGCTTCCCCTTGGTAAGACTGTTTGTCAGAATTTCGGGCTTCTGACTGAATGACAGCCGAAACCAATGGCATAACGTGCTGGGCGAAGTGTTAGTAAGTTTTCATTACCATCAGGGAATTCTGATAAGCAGCACGGAGTGTGTTTTTGTGGCATTAGGCGCAATCCTTATCACATGGAACTTTAAATATGACTGAAGAAGGTATTCTGCCTACCCATCACGGAATATAGGCGCGATGTTTCCGTAATCACCTTATCAAACTGTAATTAATAAATAATTGATAACTCTAGATTATCAATTAGATATTGACGCACATTGCATGTTCATTGCTATCAGTTTGCAGAAACGGGTGATTATGTTTGAAAATAAATAAATGATGACTATTTAGCGCCGGATATGGTCACTAAAACAACATCAAAAGACTGCCTAGACTTTAGGTCTAGGTCAGCCAGGATTAGGTGAGGTAACTTCCCTGAAACGTCGGCAATCGGGAGTTGTCACATTCAGGAATGGCAGGAAACAAAGAAGGACTTTAAACATAAAGTAGAGAGAAGTTAATTCCGGGCTGTAATTATGACCACGACAAAATATTATAACCTACTTTCAGCTCTATCGTGATGTTCCCTAGCTCAACAGAACCCTGATGTCCATGGGCATTAAATGGTTGGAACTGTTTAAGTACCTTCGCAGTAAAGTAACAAGTAACAAATGAAACGTAACAAGTAAATTAAATAATTTAGTTTATTTGCTACTTACATAATAAATGCATAATTTATGATTAGATCACTTATTAAAAACAACTGTCCAAAAATTTGCAAGTTTTTATCAAAACCTAACAATTAAATAATTAAAACTTAGTAGCTAGTCTTGCCGAAGATGTAGTTTCCAGCAGCGTTGACATCCTCAGATGAGAAGTATTCCTTCCACAGCTCCTGGAACTCGGGCCACGTGACCTCAGTCTTACCTTTAGCCATCTTCTGGAAAGCAGTTACAGCTTCTTCCTTGTTCAGGCCGAACGAAGCATAGACTGAAGAGAACTCCTCGGCATCAATGGATCCGTCGTTGCTGGCATCTTCAATCGTGAAGGCGAACTTGCAGTAAATGTTCTGCCATTCGAAGGGGTTCTTAGAGAAAGTCTCCCACATGGCGATCCACTCGTCCTGACTGACTTGTCCATCCTTGTTGGCATCAGCAACTTCTTGGATACCGCTCCAGATCTTCAGTAGGGTTTCTTCTACGTATTTGTATTTTTCGTCTCCTGCTTTCCAGCCTCGGGTCTTGGTGATCCTTTCAATAGCTGCGGTGAAGTCATCCTTCTCGATATTGCCACTGCCGTCTGTGTCGAAGAACGCGTTGAAGACGTGGAGGAACTTCTTCTTCTTGAAGTCGGACACCATGTTGCTAACTGTTATCTGTTTGACTGGTTAACTAGTAAATACTCTCGGTATCTTGTGTGTTGCTTATATAGTCACAAAGTGTACACTGCGGGTGATACGTGTCTGTTTGTCTATGAATCATGAGATATTAGTGATTAGTGAAGTTAAAGTGAAAGTGTCACAGTTTAAAACTTTGTGACAATTCTGTTTGTCTGTTGTTTTAATTACCTCATTGAAAAAAAAAAACGAAGGAATATTTTGTTGCCTTTGAGCCGAGTAGAACACTTACATTGTATTCAACATAAACACCCGTTTGTCGAACCCAAATAGATCACATTATTACACAAAATTTAAACAAGTTTCGTCCAATAAGTACAACAATCGTTCAAATTGTCATGGGGGAATTATGAAATGGTTAGTAACGGTAATTGTCACAGCCGCATACAGGCTGTTACAATGTTTAAACGGAACAGTTATTGCAATGAGCTTCCCAGTGGTGCCATCGTAATATGGTTTGGGGTCATTAAAGTGCCCGTTGTACGAGGCAGAATCTGTCCGGACTTTATGTTACCGTCTAAAATGTGCTTGTGATAGTTTTTTGTTCCCGTTTCTTTTTAGGATACTTACAACTAAACCAGGCAGAAAATTATGGGACTCATTTTTAAAGTGCTTTACGTATCCTATATTTTTTAAATTTTAAACTTAGCTGGAACCAGGAAGTCCTTCCTGTATTATGTTTATGAGTGTATTCAAAAACGCACATCTCTCATTTTTTCTTAATATTTTTAGTGTATTGGATTGGAAATTAATGGATATTAAAGCTGCCACGAATAATTTCCCGACAAGGCAATTGCTTATTCTTTAGAACCATAGCATGTCTGCATATGCGAAGCCATCGAAGCTAACTAGCCGACACAAGACGGAGATAAATGGCATATTAATGGTGAAATATCTATTAAACATTACCCCATGTCGGACAGCCATATGGATCACGGAGCACCCTCTAATGGGGCTGCGCGGGTGCAATATATCCGGGGAAAACCAAATTATAACGCGTCTGGTTTTTGGTTATAAAGGAAATATTTTTTGTTGATTTCGAAAAAATATTTTGTACTACATCATTTCCAGATCGTGCATAAAAACACCTCAAGTACCATCATATACCTGACAAAAGACTGGCAGAGTATTTTTAATTTTAATAATCGACAGACGAATTCGCAAGTCGAGCCTAGTGACATAATTAAAGTAATTAATACTGATTCTTAAGATAACACTGACGTCCACCACTATCTATTCAACTGCAATGCAGGGAACGAACACTCAGTGTTTGCCTTCTTATCATTGCTTATATAAACACCAAATTAGTACGTACCTAATTACGTGCAGTGAAAAAGATTATGTTTATTATTTTGGCGGCGCCGCTGTTGGTTTGCTTTGTTTTTGGAAGTCCGTAGTGTTGGGGTTAGGTTCAGGTATATTCTAGCTATCCGCATCTATCGCACTGGCCCCGCGTGGTGTAATACGGCCCACTTCCTCTTACAGGCTTGTGATCTAGTGGTGAGAACGCTACAGGCTGATGAATCAGGGCACTTTGAAACGACTGGATTGCTTCTTATAGTGATCATGTAGAAATAAGAGCCCCGGTATGCAAGGGTTAAAACGTTTTGGTCAAGCTAGCTAGCTTCAAGCTTTTTCTAACGTGTTGGAGATAACGATAAAATAAGATAACAATAAGTTATGCACCAATGACTAGACTCCAGTTGAGAGCGGGACTGACCGTCCAAAGCGTTTGCAAAGGGTAATTTACTTGTACCGACACGCGAGTAGAAACCTGTCTAGTAACTAATCAGGCGCCTTAAATAAACCTCAATATTACCACTCACATAACAATCTATAACGAGTGTAAGCAGAGATGATGTTCCTAGTGACAGATATAACGCATCACTCAACGCTCGCCCCCCTCTAACATATTATGACGCCATCAAGTACAGAGATATTGGATGGAACAGCACTATTGATATAGGAGGAAATAATTTTTGACTGTTTCTTCGACACAGGATTTATGTTTTTTCAAGAATGCCACATTTTATTCTAGAATTTTAGGTAATTCCTTATCTGATTTGATTGCACTTTTATTTATTAAACTTTGACCCTTTTATTAATACTAGGTTTTTTTTTTGTTGAAATTTCACATGTTGTATGTATTAAGTCACATCGTGTGTTTTATAAGTAAGTATACCAGCTGTTACCCGCGACTTCGTCTGCGATCCAGGATGAAAGCTAGCCTATGTCTTTACCCGGCTCCTAGTCTAACCGTGACCCAAACATACAAACCCGCTCAGCCAGCGTCAGCTCAGCGTTCAGCGTGAAAGCGTAAGTAACATACAAACAAAGAAAGTCACTTTCGCTTTTGCTCGCGGCTTCGCCCGCGTGGATGTCGTAAAATATTCCACGGGAACGTATGTACTCGCCGGGCTTACATACCTAATACCCGAGGAAAAGATCATTGACTCCTACCGCTGCGCCCGCGTAGCCTTCAACCATAATTATTTTGCGCGTAATTTTGAATCTGTAATATCTTTTAAACTGTGGATTTAAATTATATGATGTAAACGCATATTTTAATCTAAATGAAATGCCCAATTTAAATAACTTATTTAATTGGATAAGGATTAATGTAATACCCGTCAAAATAGCTTCGGAAATAATTATGATTTTTTATCAAAATCTGAAAGATAATAATTGTTACTATGGGTCATCCTTAGGAGATAGACATATGCCATCGCGGACTTTTTGTTGAACTTTTTAAAATTAACCAGTCAGTGCACGCCAGGACAGGTCCCAGTCGATTTTTTCCGATATCTTCAACAATCAATAATTCAGCCAATTTACACAAAACCTTAATTAATTATCCACCAAAACCTTCCTCATGAATCACTCCGTCCATTGATGAAAACCGTTCGAAAATCCGTTCGGTAGTTTATGAGTTTATCGCGCTCAGACACACAGACGCGGCGGGGGACTTTGTTTTATAATATGTAAGGAAGAATACGGATAAGGAAGATTGTTGTAAACACCAAAAGGTTAAGGAAGATGAACTTATATGTACACAGAACTAAACTAATCCTAATATTGCAGTATTGCTATCCAACGATTTGTACTTAAATATTATTATGATTTTCAAAACAGGATCATACAGAGCAGACCACACCTGCCTTCCTGTTGAAAATTGTCCATGTCGTAACATTAGATAGCATATGAGTACAGTAGCTGAGGGTAGCTGATGTGCCGCGTGACGGATAGGATGCATCGCTCAAAACACGCCCCTCTGACATCCATACACTGTTGTAGCTGTAGGTGAAGAGAAATGTGGATGCGGCATCTAGATGATAAGAGACAGAATAGAAGGGAATATAAGCAAAACATGTTTGTTCACATTATTAACATTACCATCTTTTATACCATGTTTTTAGCAAATAAATTATATTTCTATTTCTATATCAGTTGTGAGATTATTGAGGCTGAATATAATAACAATGATGATAAATAAATACAAAAGAATGGAAGTATTGTAAAATTTTCCGAAAGAGCAGTGCTGTACCATTGGTGATGTTGGCGTAACTGCGGGAATATATCGGACAAATTCCTCAAATTTCGGCTAGTGATACAGCATTATCATATAATTTGTCCGATGAAAGAATCTGAACCCAATGCTCGGGATACAATACTTGCAAGCACTAATAAAAGAAATAAGACCGTCGATATCAATTTACAAGTTACATGTATATTTAAACTTGGTCTCCACATGTCACTAGACCTAAGATATTTGGGTATGGTACGTTTAACAAGTATAAGGCTCCTCAAAGCGTTTGGCCGTATCCAACCCCATCTTCCCACATCCCACCAGCTAATGCGATAAAAGAGAGTTGTAATAGCGGCGGGCTGGGCCGGGGTACGCCACTCATTTGCCAAATTGTCCAAACTCATAGAATTTTTTATAGCCACTTCTATCTACAAGCCTAGAGTAATGACCGCTATTACATTGTTGCATCTCTAATGGAACTTTTTATGGAAACTTCCAGATGGTGATTGTTATGTTCTTGAGTTTATAGAATAGAATAGAATAGAATAAGTTTATTTTTGCAAATATGGGTAGATGATACATCAATAGGTGTTAGTAAAATACAAAGATCTGCCATATACTACAGCCGCACCTCGCAAACCCGAGGAGGCGGTGTGTTGATTGCCGTGCGGAATGACTTGACTGTTGTCGAGAGATGTAAATAGCGAAGTTCTGCTGGTATAATAGATATCTGGGTAACTACACCTTTAAAGAGGTCTAGACCTCAAATTACATACAACATACATATCTGTGCCCTTTACCTTTGTAACGAACATACGGGTAATTCTTATGCTGCTCAGCTTCAGAGTTTTATAAATTTATCTAAATAATTTAATGTTGACCAACCCATTAGATAAATTTATTGTCTTAGGTGACTTTAACTTCGGTAATAAAGTAGAATGGTGTCACACGAATGACAGCGCTGAATTACTACCACAAAACTATTGAAACCGCTATCTTATTGAATTCTTCGATACTATAAATATCTGTAACTTATCTCAGTTTAATAATGTACGGTACGTGAATGACAGACTGCTAGACCTCGCATTTTCTAATGGATCCATGGACATACACGAATGTCTTGACCCATTAGCAGTACCTATTGACATGCATCACAAACCCATTACTATTCAGGCTGATTTTGTTCAAATACACTCTCTGTCAGAAAAAACTAACATTAAATATCAGTTCTATAAAGGAGACTATGTTGCTATCATGTCCGCTCTTGATGACGTTAACGGGGACGAGTTGCTGGGTGCTGAGCCACTAGACAATGCTGTTAATCATTTTTATAACAAACTCTATGAAACCAGTATATTCCTAAAAAGTCAGGAAAAAATTCATCACACCCTTCCTGGTATACATCTGCACTAATTAAAATCCTAAAAGAAAAATATAAATATCACCGGAAATTTAAAACTTATGGAAATATATCCTACCAAACCTTTTCTTTATTGCGTCATAGAGCTGCAGAAGTAGAGAAATCTTGTTACCGTACGTATATGGATAAAGTCGAAGCATCAATTATCAAGAACCCAATTTTTTTTTGGTCCTATATTAAAAGCAAGAGAAGTAATAGTAACTTCCCTAATATTCTGAAATATCAAGATGCAATCGCAGACAGTAGAGAAGAAATCAGTAACCTGTTCGCTACATACTTTCAGTCAACATTTCAAGAGCCAGACACAGATGACTAGGATCAAGATCAAGACACAACACCATCCACAGCGACCATCAGCTCCATAGAGGTATGCCACGAAAAAGTACTAAAGTTACTTCAAATGCTCGATCTCTCTAAATCTGGTGGCCCTGACCTAATACCGCCTATATTTATAGTCAACTGTACGGAAAGTCTAGCCAAACCTATCTGTATTATATTCAAGTGGTCTTTAACAGAAGGCACTATTCCTAAAATCTAGAAATCGGCATTCGTTACGCCAGTTTAAAAAAAAGGTGATAAGTCCCTCTTAGATAACTATCGCCCTATTTCGAAGCTATGCCTGTTCTCAAATGTGCTAGAGCGCGTTGTTTACTCCGCAGTTTATTCAGCCTTAAAATGTGACTTTGGTGACGAGCAGCATGGTTTTCTTCGTAAGCGATCTACTACCACTAAACTTATTCTTTCCAATGAATTTATCTCTGAAGGTATGGAGCAACGTGCACAAGTTGATGTAATTTATACGGATTACAGTAAATGTTTTGACCGCATTGACCACAGGCTACTATTACGTAAACTCTTCTTAGCTGGAATTCATGGCGACCTATATCGTTGGTTTTTCTCCTACATTGAAAACAGATCACAAGCAGTAGTTTTACAGGGTTTTACCTCCAGTTGGAATCTAATACCACATCTGGAGTTCCTCAGGGATCTATTTTAGGACCTCTTCTATTTAAACTATTTATAGCAGATATTAATAAATGTTTTATTAACTCGTACATTCTATTATACGCTGATGACATGAAAATTCTTAAAACAGTACGTTGTTCATCTGACACATCACTATTCCAGGAAGATGTCGATAGGTTTGTAGATTACCGTAGACTAAACAAACTTCAGCGAAATATATCCAAATGCTTTCATATGACTTATACACGGCAAACGGTAAAACAATCACTAAGGTGAACAGTATTAGGGACTTGGGCGTTATCCAGGACAGTAAGCTCATATTCGAAATGCATATTGATGAAATAATAAAGAAAGCATCCAAGTCCCTAGGCTTCATAATCAGATCATCTACTTGCTTCAGCTCATTAAAACCACTCAAAGTATTATACTGTTCATACGTACGCAGCCATCTTGAATATGCATCTCAAGTTTGGAACCCAAAATATGATATGTATAAGTCAAGAATAGAAAGCATTCAGAAAAAGTTTCTAAGATATTTAGATTTTAAGACAAAGCAATATCAACGGATTACACGCGTCGTTGCAAAGATACCATTTTCTACCACTGGAAAACAGACGCCTTGTTAATGATATTACTTTTCTGTTAAATATTGCCAATAGTTCCATCGATTGTTCCCAACTTCTCTCCAAAATATCACTCCGAACCCATCACGTAGGCTTCAGGCAGCGACCACTTCTTGACATTCCATTCGCATCAACAAACTACCGACGGAATGCCTTCTTCTTACGTAGCGCAACAAGCTTTAATAATCTGCCCTCTCACTTAGATGTTGATCTATTTAGAACCAGCCCTAGCACATTAAGGCATACTCTGAATGATGAATACTTTATCCCCAATGAGTAGCAGTGTTCATAATTAAATATCAGGTAACAAATGTGTATATTTTCTTTTTTTTTCTGTTTTTAACACAATAAATAAAGACGATACGATTGTAAGATACTACCAAATTATTATGATTCATAATTTCAATGTCCTTTTATCTTTTGTTAAAAAAGAGAATTTATTTTATTTTGTTTTGTTAAGTTGTGTTATATTTGAGAAGATTTTATTTTTAATTTTAATTTTTGGATGTTTCTTTTCTTACTTTTTTTTAATTTTTTAATTTTAGGTACATTGTTTTTAATTTGTGGAAGCCTATAAATGGCAATTGTAAGCGCTAACGTACAAACTAAATAGATATTAGACTGTAAGCTTTCCTAATAATAAATAAATAAAAACAAACAAACGACAAATAAAAAAAATAAAAAATATTTTGCCATTAAGCATGCAAATATTTACGTCAAATTATTATTATTTTATAGTATCGTACACATCAAATTATTATCATAATTATATTATTTACATCAAATTATTATCTATCATTCGATCAATTATTATTAAATGTTATGCCATTAAATTAATCAATACTTATTCAATTAAATTAGAGTTCCTTATATATAACGAATACTAGAAAAGTCAACAAATATATTTCTCAGATAGGAACTCAGTTACACTGTAGTACGTTTTACCTATCAAAAGTTTACGTAGTTTATTCTTAAACAGCAAAGCATTTAAATCTTTCCAATCTCTTGGTAATTTATTATAAATAATTGGACCCATACAATAAACACTCTTGCGCATCAATGCGGTTTGACACCTCAATTGACATAACCTACTGTTGTCACGCCTATTTCTTGGAGCTACATCAGCCATTCGTTTGAAACGACTTGGATTGTGCTTTACAAACATAGCTTCTTCTAAAATATAAATACAAGGGAGTATCAGCATATTGTACTGCTTAAAATATGGATCTCAGCTGTCAGTGGTTTTGAGTTTAAACATTGTTCTTAGACATCTTTTTTGAGCTTTAAATGCTGTGTCTTTGTCAGTTGAGTTCGCCCAAAAAATTACACCGTACCGCAAGTGAGACTCAACTATACCGTGATATGCCGTAAGGAGTGTGCAGGTGTCTACTATGGATGATAATTCATATAAAACATAAGAAGATGAACTTAATTTTTTACACAGTAAATCTATATGCGCTTTCCAATTTAAGCTGTAATCTATTTGTAGTCTTAAAAATTTGGTATCGCCTACTTCGTCAATATCATCATTTTTATAATGTATGTGGAGGTTCGGCACACCGGGTGTTCGTTGTCTAAAGTGCTTTACCTTTGTTTTACCCAAATTGATAACGAAATTATTTTTATCTAGCCATTTAATTATAGTCAATAAAATTATTTATGTCATTCTTATATGTAATTGGGTTTTCACAAGGGATCGTTATGGTGCTATCATCAGCAAACATAGTCGAAGGTTGTTCAATGTAAAGGGGCATGTCATTAACATATAGTATAAATATAAAAGGGCCCATAACACTTCCCTGAGGTACACCGAATGCAATTTTACGATTTCGTGACCGTGATACTTCCTCTTGTTTATTAACTACATTAATGCGACTAACTTCAGTTGTGTTCTATTTTCTAAATATGATTTTATCAGGTCAAGAACGTTACCGCTTTATACTCGTAGATAGTGTTTTGAGTTGAGTAGTGGGTAATAGATTAGATCGGTTTTCAAGTTAATATAAATCATGTTTACACATACTTCAGAACCTAATACAATTATTGTGATAGCAATATGAGTAGTACTATTTGTCAACCACATCTGTTGCAAATGTGGTTCCTCACAGCGTGAGAGCCCAAAGAACTGAATGTTATTGAGCAGCAATTCTATCAAAATATTGACAGTTTTACTTGTCTTTTATTATTTTAACACGAATGAAACATGCTGAAATCAATATTTTAGGCGCTTATCTGTAAGTCGCTTTTTAAAAGTAAATACGTGCATACTTCGATTTTTGTTTAGAAAATATAAAAGAGTAACAACAAAAAAAGTTTAACATATTTAATCAAATTAAACTTTAACTAAAATTATGATCAGAAGAAAATCCTAAATAAATACATCAGTACACTTCTCTAATATTATTCCTAAACTAATGCGAGTGAGAATGGGAATGCTTCGACAGACTGCAGATGTAGCATCCGAAGATGAAGTTCCCTGGAGCGTCCTGATCTTCAGACACAAAGTACTCCTTCCACAGCTGCTGGAACTCCTCGAAAGACACGGTTTTCTTACCCTTGGCCATTTTGTGGAACGCCTCAACAGACTCCTGTTTATCCAGACCAAAGGACGCGTAGACTGAGGAGAACTCTTCAACGTCGATAGCTCCATCGTTGCTGGCATCTTCTAACTCGAAGATAAACTTGCAGTACAGGTTCTGCCATTCAGCAGCTGTTGTGGGGTTCTTGGCGAACTGATCCCACATCTCAATCCACTCATCTTTAGATATTTCACCGTCATTGTTAGAATCACCTCGGCTTTGCAGACCATCCCAAATCTTCAGAAGAATGTCTTCCACTTTCTTGTAGTTAGCATCACCTGGCTTGTACCCTCGGAGATCGGAAATCTTCTGGATAGCTAGTTCGAAATCTTTCTTGTCTATGCCACCACTTCTGTTAGTATCAAAGAAGGCGTTGAACACATGTAGTAACTTCTTCTTTCTAAAGTCGGACACCATTTTGACAAATATTGTAATGGACTAATCTAACACTTAGGGAAAATGCTTTATATATTATTTCCAGAGATTATTTTGAATGATATGCAAATAATCGGTGAGTTAATCTGTATATAACATGTTATAAAGGCTATCAAGACGATATCGGAGGAATTAGAACGACGGGAAGGTATCTGAATGTTATCACGCGAATGATCTCGTTATTAACGATTAGTTCGTTACTTTCATCACGTTGTCGTTAATGTTTTATAGCGGATCGTTACGTCAGTGCGTTATCTAAAGAAATATAATTAAGATTGGGCTCGATTTTCGTTACTATGTACGTGGTAGGTACCACCAAAAAACAATACCAATCAACTAAGCTGTGATAATTCCGTTAGGTAGGTACCTAACGGTATTATCTCGGCTTAGTTTTCAATATTAGTAAATTCTTAATTCACTACCATAATTGACATTAGACAAGGCTGTCGTTACTTCTATGGGGCCTTTTGTAAAACAGCCTTGTTGATATTATCTAACACAATTTTGAGACAAATTCCCAATACCAGGCTTAAGACATTTAATAGAAAAAAAACTCTATCTAAATCAATTATTCTTCGTCTTACTCAATCACGAAAGAATTCCTCAAGACGACGCTACTTGATAACAGGAAAAAGAATCATAACATAGAAAAGTATCTACGCATTTTTCATATTCTATGATGACGGTAGAAAAGCCGCGAACGTCGGCGATCTACCGCGCGCAATACATCAGCTTACGGACCAGACCAGACCAGCGCGAGCGCAAAAACAAAGAAACACGCGACTTTTGTTTACTAAGCCCTCGGGGCAAGCAAGAAATTGTTTTGTGGAGGAAAGTGACTGTGTGGGGATTACTGTGTGTTTGTTTCTACTTGTAAAGGGTGTGTGGCTATGTGAGATAGTAGTTATGAAGCTATATTTTTGCATAATATATCATGCTTGTAATCTATGAAGGGGTCTGGGCAGACATGCCTAGTACTCACACTAAACCAGATAAGTTATAAGTCCCATGTAATTGGGGGTGACTATATTAGCATAATTCCTACAAATTTATTGTATGATCTGTAAAAACAAATAAAAACTAAAAATTAAACACGAAACATGATGGTCAGGACAGGAAGTGCTGTCTTTTTAACTATGAACTGGCAAAAGCATATTCAGCTTATTGCGTTCCCACTGCTGCGTCACAGGCTTCCTCTATTTAAGAGAAATTGGGCTGTGACCCACCACGAAGGCCTAGTGCGGGTTGGTGGGACTAAAGTAGAAAATATTTATAAAATACCTACCAATGTTCAAGCACGAAACTTCCCATAACCCACTACAAAATCGTTTAAAAACGTGAAACAAACAGTAATTTGTCTGTAACAATAAATATTAGATCGGCTAATGGTCCCTGCCGGTGCCTCGTAGATAGCTAGCGTGATTTACGACGCAAATCGTACATGTTTGCTGTAATCATGCTATCACACTCGCGATCACTGCTGTGTGGGTAAAAATATGGATACCCGTGTCGATAATGTTGATATTGTAGCATAACATCACGCCTGAATCTCCGGAAAAGGTAGGCAGACATGGATAGAACGCCCACATTTGGTCAATTAGTTGAAGTTCCCCGTAATAGGGGGCGAGCTTAATGCCAGGAACAGAGCACAAATCTTTATTGAGAAATTACATGATAAAACCAACACAATTTAGGAATTAAACCCAGGACCACACGCTCAGCACAACTCAGCAGTTGTAGTTATGATCACTAAACTAGAAACTAAAGTATAATATTATTTTAATTACCTATTGTGAATGTGAGGACTATGTGGATATTTTTTTAATTTAATTTTTTTTTTCTCATTACTCCTTTTTTATCCTCTCTCAGTTAGTTTTAATGATGGTCTGGCAGTTTGAGTAGTTTATGCGGCCTACCCAAATGTCCTTTCTTTGGTATTGTTCGTCGAGTTGAGCTCCTTTTGTTCTGAGTTGAGCTCCACGATTACTGACAAATGCTTGCACTGACTGGACAGGTCCACTCAAATCTGTGTGGTTCTTTTCTCAAAAGACCATTTCAGACATGAATCTACATGGTCCTCATATGGCCTGACCAAGATTATGTCTGGACTTTAAAAGAGACTGTGACCTCTGAGTTTGTTTCGGCCTTTCTTCTCAGAGTAGTCGGATAGGAAACGCCGAACTCATCTAGCAAAATTTAATATATTTTTAATATGACGTGTAAAAGTGATTCCTATATCCTATTTACAGAATAAACAATTTCATTTCATTTCATTTCATTTCAGACTGGCTCTGAATGCTTCGGTAGAGGTTCTGAGTCAAAAGAGATATACTTCATAAACGTACATACATAATCACCTAATAGCGTGGATATCGTTGCATGTCAGGTACCTAATATGGCATACTTCATTTGTTTGATTTGAAATAACACAAGTAGAGCCACGGACTGGCTTGAAGCAAAATTGCCCCTTGACTTAATAGCTGCCTATTAAGCTCTAAATTCAAACAATGTTTCTACCCCTAAAAATCTTTGTTCAACATTAAACAATACATTTCATCATTATTTCAACTACATTTGAAACGCGTTTGGAAGTTAACGCAAACGTAACGCATTAATACGAGTTAATGGCTCGAAACGTTTACGTACTTAACGCAGTTATAAATTATTTACAGCTAAAACGTAAACGAGTTAGTTATGTGATTTATGTTACGTTTACGTTATCTGATTGCGAATATTGGTGATAGATAGCCTTGACTCTGTTATCGGTCGGGTGATATAGAAATATCGCGAATTTGATCCCGTGTGCATATCTTAGGTGTGTGATATTTAGTTAATTTAAAATAAGGATAGATTTTTTCTTTTCTCAAATTGAAAAGAAGAGCCTCTTTCAGAATAAATTATGATTTGGAGCAAAAATTTCGAGTTACTTATTAAAGTTGGTGCGACACAGACTCTCTTAATTACCGTCAAACCTCCTGCAGACAGACGCGACGCGAGTCTAGTAAAGAAAAAAAACCGGCCCAGTGCGTGTCGGACCACGCACAATGAAGGGTTCCGTAGTTGGGATGAATTTATCCCAAGAACAAACTTAACATTGTAGTTGAAAAACATGTTCTCCCATACGGAATGTATGGGAGATCATGTTTATCAAACCGCAAATTTAAGTTGGTTGATTATGACTCGTTAACCTGTACAGCCTACTTAGCTCTGATAGTTTTCCTTTTAATTTCGTTATACGAGTATATACTACTGCTGTGGGTATTTTCACAAATCCAAGTACAACCAGTTAGCTGGCAGGGGGGGGGGACACTTGACTCTAACAAAAAATTTCAGTTAAGAGCTTAATATTTCGCAAACGGATCCCTGAATCTAAAAATGGTTTTCACAAACTCGCAATATTTTTGAACGACCTTTCTAACGATACCCGACACCATGGGGTAGACGAGAAAAAAAAACATCCCCACTTTACGTGTAAAGTACAACTTTACACTTTACCCTAAAAAAAAATATTTTTCTTGATTTTATTTTACCACTTTGTCGGCATGATTAATATGTATACAAATGCCAAATCACAGCTTTCTAGTACTCGTTCTAGTCTCTGAGCTAACCTGCGGACAGACAGACGGACATACAGACAGACAGACGGACATGGCGAAACTGTAAGGGTTCCTTGTTTACTACGGAACCCTAAAAAAGAAAGAAAAAGTGTTTATTCTACACAAACTCAACGAACATTACAATAAAAAACAAAACACACTACAAATTAGCCAAAAGCCTCGTATCCATTATTAACACAGAAAAGTTAAAAAAGTTAAGTAGAACAATTTCCATGAAGTTTTCATAGAAATTGTCTACTAGTCACGTCGCGTGCAGGAGCCTTCATTCGTGAAGGCTCTATTAGCACATTCACGATCTTACAAATTTTGACGTAAACTCAACCAACAATGTAACTCATATCTCATTGTAATATGTTACCTATAAATTGGAATTAATGCCGAGAATTTGATCAAACTCTTTAAATGCATTGTAATATAAACCTTTATTATTGATCGTCGAGTTCGAGTGACCTCTGAGTTTATTCATAAAAAAAAGAACAAGGAAAAGGAAAAAGAACATTATGTAGAACCTAATGCCCATTTTGACTAACACTAGGCGACACCTAAATGTAATGCCTTTTAGGCATATCTAATGAAGTTTTTATTGATAAAACGATTAACTATCGTGTATCGGTCTAGTCAAGAACCGATACTGATATTCGATAATCAATTTCCAAAATCACGATCACCCCACGACAAAGCCTAGCGATACCTATCGTTAACGTATAGTCTTGTTTGTGCTGCAGTGGAGGCTCAAAAGTGCGGCATGCGGGTAGTATCGCCTTGATTGACGTCACTCCGGGGACACACGAGTAAACACACGCTGTCTGTACATCATGAATATTCTATAGGGAGATTTTTTTAAGTTTTTGTACTGGGTAGTGGGTAGGTGTGTTGTTTGTTTGATTACTGTACCTTGATTACGTTATTAAATTAACTTATAACAGGCTGTGAAGTCACGCCACACACGTTGTCTTCTTTTAACTGAAGATTGTGAATAAGTCGTATGTAATTTTTACATGTCTACTTTCTGATATTCTTCATAACAGAAAACAGTATTCTATTTTCTATTTTATGAAGCCGTGTGTACTACCGGGATAAAAAGTTTCCTTTGTCCTAACCCAGGTCACGGTCTATCCATGTGCCAAGTTTTATCTAAATCCGTTCAGTTGTTTAAGCGTGAAAGCGTAACGAACAAACAAACCCACTTTCGCATTAAATAATAATATTAATAAGGATCTGTTGACCTGTTGGATACATTATAAGAAGGCCTATGAATCGGTGCCACATACATGGCACATGAGGGTGCTGGAGTTGTATGAAGTAGATGGTTGGGTCATGTTGGTTTTGATGTACTCTTTCGGCGTACTCAAATGGACTCAGACCAAACTCGACGGCCTGGCTAGGAGGGTCCGTGCGCTGCTGACTGCATATCGAATACATCACCCACGGCCATCGGTAATGAGACTGTATATCCCGCGAAAGTGTCGAGGTCGAGGCTTTTTAAACGCTAAGACCCTCCACAATCGCGAGATATGCATTCTCAGGGAATATTTCTTCCTGCTGGGGTTGCGGGTTTGTCCGAAAGGGATATCGCGGCCCCGGCACACAGGCAACGGAAGGAACACGGGTGGGTTTTAGTCAGTAAAAGTCTGACACACCCTCTCGCTCTGCCCAGAGCGGGAGAAGTCATATGATGATTTCCCATCCTCAAAAAAAAAAGGGAACATTTCTTAGGAGCCGACGTGGGGATGCATCGAGATGTGGGGATGCTTGACACTAACGATCGCAAGTAGGTATGACAGGATAAGGAGCTTTACGGACGCTACTTCCGGTTCCTACATGGACTCGATGTAGATTTACTAGCGTCCGTAGCCTGGCTGCGTTTTGGTGACCTCTTTGGGGAAACCGAAGGTTTTGTCGGTGCAATTATAGACTAAGTTATGATGACGAACAATTACCGGAGATTCATTGTGAAGGACAGGACGGTTGACATCTGTCGGGCATGCCATCGTCCGGGAGAATTAATCCGACACATTATCTCCGGGTGTTCTCGTCTAGCTAACGAAGAGTTCTTGCATAGACGCAACCTTGTAGCCAGGATTATCCATCAGGAACTTGCTCTGAAATACAGTCTTGTGGAATCTGAAGTGCCGTACTACAGGTATGTGCCCGACCGAGTTCTCTAAAATGGAAATATTACATTGTACTAAGATCGATCCATCATCACTGACAGGACTATTGACATAACGGTCCCGCATGACGGAAACCTCGTGAAAGCCGAGAAAGATAAATAAATCAAGTATCTTGACTTGGCTCGCGAGGTTGTCGACATGTGGGATATGGACTCAGCGATCATTATGCCGATAGTCGTATCAGCCAATGGCTTAATTGCCAAGAGCCTCCGCCAACACCTAAGGAGGCTCTCGTTAGGCAGTTGGATTAAGTCGGCTTGATTCAGAAAGCGGTACTCCTGGTCACGGCTCGCATTGTCAGGAGGTTCCTCTCTCTGGAGCCCTGACCGCCGGTAACTTGGACCCTGTTCCCGATATAAACGACACGACAGATTTTAGCAAAATTATAGCTTCCCGCAACACACATGGGGTTGTATGAAAAACTGCATTGTGCACTTACTTGCGCATTCATTATAATATTATTTCTACATGAGGACGACCGCATCCAGCAGTGACTTTCAACAACGAGACCAAAATATTAAAATGCACTTCATCCGCGCGACACTATCGAGCACACTAAACGTCCACATTTCATCCAGATCGCGGCCAACAACAAATAAGCTAAAACTTTACAACGAGGGTAGTTCACTACAATGCCGACCTATCTCCCCCCCCCCCTCCCCGCCCCCCGCGACCCGCTCGCGATATACTCAACAAAAGGCCTTCTGCATGCACGCCGTCTTTCATTTGATATTTGTATTTGAGATAAGTTTTATTTTATACTGGATGTGGCTGAAAATTTTAAGTTTTTGAAGCTTTTTAAAGGATAGGTAACATTAGCTCTTACAGCATTATTGCACCTAAACCTACCTATATAATTAGCTGAATATACAACTGATCACTTTAAAACAATTTACAGATTAACTTTTCTTTTTTAAGTTGAAAACGAAAAAAAAGTTTTTACAAAAATGAAGTCGGTGTCTTGGGTTTTCAATTTTCAGTTTTAGCCACCGACTTTCGAAATTAAAGTTATTTTTCACTTTGTAGTGTTTTTTTTGGAGGTCGGTTGTTCTTTTTTTGTAAAAAGTTTTTATTTTACACTTTTTAGATTTGACAAATTCGAATACCACTACCTGCTATATAAATAACAGTGACAGGAACTTATCATATTATCATCCACATAGTATACGTGGGAAAAATACGTATTATTGACGCTAACTCAGCACCTCGAGCAACCTACTCCTAAATTAAAAAGTCTAAAATCTATACGTATAAGGAAAAATTGAAGTTAAGTACATAACTTAGGTATAGAGATAAGAAATAACGTCACAATGTGTTTAAATTGCCATTACATAATAATTAGTAGAATACGTTATCAAGTACAGCCTTACCCTAATAAAATTCACTTTTCATAGCTATCATATTAAAACAAGGTAATTTCCGTGTAATCAATTGGATCGTACTTGTTACATACGTCAGAGCGAGTATAAACAAATAGTTCTGGGGCCGTAGTACGAAGTATTAACGCCATCATGAATCCAGTCCGAAAAAGCAGCTGGTGCTATCGGTAACGTGTACTCTACCTACATACTCTATCTACATACTCTATCTACATAAGGGCGTTTACCCACCCCAGCCATCAACGGGACGTCACCGAATCAACGACATTATTCGAACTGAACGTGAAGACGACGATCATTTGTCCACCGCGACCGAACTCGGCGGTTCACTATGTTATGATAGACTAAACAAAAGACGGGCGGACGGCGTCGCGCCGGAGCGACGGCAGTGTGTCGCCGAACTACATGAAACTTCAGCGGCCGGGATGAAAGTGCTCGGGTGACGGACGTGGGTTGGACACGCGGCCAAAGATATCGGTACTTCGGCGCCGCCGAGCCGTCATCTCGTTCTCGGTGACGTGCCGGTGACAGCTGCGGTGGACAAACTCACTAACTCTCTCGCGCTGAAACCATGGGCAGAACTATTCTGAAAAAAAAAATACCGTGAAAACTTAGATAACGTGAGCTTGAACGGGTCTGAAATAAGCTGTCAATATTATAGTGTCAATCCTTCACGCTCACTTCAGATAATAAGTTTTCACGGTGAGATTTTTAGAGAATAGATCTCTCTATTCTATTCTCTCCTCCCGGCACTAACGAAATATAGACAAGTCAGCATATTAGTAGCGGCTAGCAAACCCGACTGCATCGACGGAGTCGGACGTTCCCTTAATACTCAATAACACTGACCGATCCTGTCATCGAACCAGGAATCCTATGCAATTGCGTTTGTGAACAGTAGACAAACGAAAGAGACTGCATTTTTCAAACTCCTATAGGTACAATTCCAACCATTTTCTATGTAAGTATTGCCCGCAGTAGCTCTGACAACTGTAACTACCAGCAATCTGTTACTTAAATTAATTAGATACCACTTTATACTCTATGCTATCAGTCTTATCAATGCGAGTTTCTTCATCTATTTGCGAATATTTGCTCAGGTGGTTATTTATAGCTTAAATAAATAAAACGATTAAACAATACTTTGCGTTGCTATGTAATAGCGAACTAACTATTATCGTCGTTTTTCGTTAGTGTAGAAGGACCTAGGCTGCAGGGTAGGCAGTGCCGTCATTTGTAGACTACTAACTTTCGATTAGTTTCGGAATGGTTTCGGAATAGTCTCGACTAGTTTCGGACTGGTCACACACGACTAGCTGCCCGAATGTTCCAAAATGTCTGAACTCAATACTATACAACGTCGCAATGCCACCAGCCTTTCGGAGTCCCAATGAGTTTGACAGCGATGTGGATGAATTTTTGATGCCCATTGAAGAGCTCTTGCCTTTTACGTTACTGATCTTGAACGTTCACTTAAATATCCTGAAATACAAAAGATAAGCCGCCTCAATTTTCCAATTCGCCCCAGAGCCCACGGTGCCTAACTGACACATATCTCGTGACATGAACGTGCATGCATGTCGCGATGTCGCCTCATCTCGGCGTATCTCCGTGTCATGTATTATTTTTAATCCGGCACACAATGCAGCGCGACGCGACCTCGCCGCACACGGCTAATCCGAGCCGCGGTGCTGTGCCCATTGTTTTACGATGCGGAATTATAGGGATATTCATGATTTGTGGTTTCTATTTGATTCTATATACTTAGTCTGCTACTTTTAACTTCCTCGGCCTAATGCTTAGGTAAGTAACAGGGCTTAAAACAGTTTAGATTAAACAGCAAATGCAGTTCTGACCAACTAAGTTTATCATCTAACTTATTTATTAGACAGGACATTGGATTCTGCGATAACCGAACCGCTTGGCAAAAATAATACAAAATAATAAGTATATAAATTATTTTGGCTTGACTAACTAATGTGCTTGTGTGGTTATGTGTTCGTACCTTTGTGTGAAGGAATAAAAATTCTGAACCACGACACTATAGGTACTGCTATGCGCGATATTTTGTGCTTACGATATTCGATTCAGTCAGAGAGAGTCAGATTCAGATTCAGACTGTGTTACGGACTTGCGGTGTTGCTTTTTGAACTTTTTCTTCAATACTGTTACATAATTACCAAAACATCACGCCTTTTTACCAGTTCGTAGTATGTTACTAGGTCTACTTTTCCGGTACGGTAAAGACTAAATAACAGAATTGCTGATACATTGGACACGCTCTCACTGGTGCATTGGCGCTCACCTCAGCGATGCGATGGTATAGATAACAACGTCCCGTCTTATTCACTGCATGTCTATAACTTATCGCTGCCTACTTACTCTGTACCTGCACATCAGCCTGTGTCTGTGAGCGAGCGTGCCCTCATTGTAGGATGGATGAATACGATGTTGAGAGTTACAGTTGTTAAAAATGCTTTCATGATAATGTTACATTCATTCCTATACGGAACTAAGGATCATGGTTTGAAATGGAACTGGGTTAACGTAATTCCGACGTATGTAGGTAAAAGTACGTATAGTGCAAAAGACGACATGGGGAACTTAGTTAGGCATAGGTACTTGTTTGGTAGTAGGTACCCATCTATGTGCTTGAGTGATTGGCGGTAATATTATAACAGCGAAATTTCGCAAAACTAGTTTTTGTCTGTGAACTTTTCACGCCTAACAAACCACTGAACCGATCGTTATGAAAGACATAGCCTGGGACCTGAAGGAAGACATTTATGCTACTTTTCATACTGGTTTCTATAAAAAAAAATAAAAAATATAGCGCGACCCCTATTAGAGTCGACTCCCCGCACTTATAGAGTTCATCGTGTGCCGGCCAAGTTACGTGACTAGTAGCCGGCACAACACTATCCATGTCGCCCGCGGCCCCGCGCCGCTAGGCCAGTCAGTTGCAAGCACCCAATAATCGCGCACGCGCTCGGCGACCGTACTCTTGCGCCTCGCGAGCCGTTCATTTACTCTTAAGTTCTGTGTTATTTCATGTCTATTTCATTTCATTTCTTATACACCAATATACACAGTTTACACGCACAATAGTTGGAGTTTTCTTTGTCTAAAGTACCCCGACTATAAAATACATAATACGGGCGGTTGAAATCACGGGTAACAGCTGGTAAAATGTAATACCTAACGCAGTGGTCATAATAATGACCCATCGCTGGCCAGACCTATGCCGAACCGTAGCTGTTTGAAACTTTGAAGATCTAAAATAACTTATCTGTTGCGTTTACCATAACTACTCCTTGTTCTTTCACTAATTTGATGTTGTAAAACAGCTACCTATGTAAGTACCGACTTAATGTATGAAATGCCCATCTCCGCTGAATCACCAACGTAGTCGCGTGAATACCGCATTGCATAAGCATAAGCAGCCTATAATTTTCTCACTGCTGGGACTTGGGCTTTTCCGCCACGCGGGCCCAGTGCGGGTTGGTAGATGTCACACGTCTTTGATTTTTTAGTTCTCGGACATGGCGGTTTCCTCACAATATTTTCCTTTGACGTTTTGAGAGCAGCAGTTATGAAATAATTTACACAAAGTAAAGCGCCTGTCAGGGCTCAAACCTTCGACCTACAAGAGCGTAAGTCGCGACTAGTCGCACCGTTACCACTGGGCCTACCGCATTGATTGCTTATCAAACTAATTATATTTTACGGCTAAACAAAGAATGCAATAATTAGCACACTAAGTCCATACTTTATATGATAGTACTAATCTTTATAAGCCGTAATCTTACAACATGCTGTACTTGATTATGTTTAGATTATTACCGACAAATGCATGTGCAGTGCAACCATGTTAGCTCGTCATGAAGATTGATTGATAACAATATTATTATGTTCCACTTTTAAAGTGCTTATATACAATACATAAGCACTTAACTTTAACACAGCTGACTATACGTACAAATAAATACAAAAACAAAAAGACACTTGTAAAGCTAAATCACTATGAATGATATCATGTTTTCAAGTAGGTACCTACCGGTAATTTAAGTAAAAGAAATGTTCTTATTAGGAACGTTTTTATTAACTTTACATAGGCAGGTAAGTAGGTAGGTACTCCAAATAAAGTTCAGAATAGTTATTTTTATCGTTTGATGTTCATAACTTTTCAGAAAACTAATTTTAACAACTATTATTTTATATTTAATAGTAGATTATTTATGTAGATTGATATTGCTAAACATCCGTCTATTCTTAGACCGCCGATACTATTGTAGTACCACGAGAGGCCTTGGTTATAGACGTCGTAAACGGTTGATATATTGCATTGAGATATATTTACTAGAATACAATACACGGCGTATATTTAGTAACCTAATCCGCTAAACTGTTCATAAAGTTATATAGTGTTAAGGTTATATAGGATTGCTAATCGCTTATAAGTGGGGTTGTCTCGGGCGATGTGGCTCGCACTGCGCTCGGCGCATGACGAAGCAACACGTCGTGTCGGAGTTCGCAACTTAGCAATCGTCATCCTGAGGATACCTCGTTGAGACGTATGAACAGTTTAGCGGATTAGGTTGCTAAATATACGTCGTCTATTGTTTATTATAATGGATTTCCGCAGTCACGCCTGAGTCAATTAACTACATACTTACTAGGTATATTGGGTAGGTATATTAGATCAAGAAACCTATTACTAAACTAAAAACTTTTGCAAATATAAAAACCGCAAAACCTCCTTACTAAAAATCCTGGCAACAATATTTTAAACGCAGCAATAGTAATTATCGAAATAGGCCCGTGATTGCTCTGAACGAACGCTGTCGCAGAATGCACTCAAAATGTTCCTGGGTATGCTTTAGGCTTTAAGTGCACAGAAAGTGCTTAAAAGTATTTAAACGCGTAATATCGTCCTTGAGTCGCGAATTATTTGTCTAGGGAGGGTTGTTTGAGGAGGAATATTTATTTATTGTAGTTGTTGTGCGAATGTTCGCAGAGACGCATTATGTTACCTGATAAGCATCATCTGTCTAGCCTTTTCCTAACTATGTTGGGGTCGGCTTCCAGTCTAACTGCTGAATATCTTCCACAACCCAGTTCAGCCCGAATGATTTTACCTGAAAGTGTGCAAGATAATTTGGAAATATTTCGTACAAAATGTAAACAGGTATTAAAGATTTTGTGTTGGGGAGATTCTACACCTATGTATTTATTTCGAGAAACACGACAATCTGATTTTGTTATAACATGTTGGGCTCGGTCATCAATAAAACAACCAAATAATTTTCTAAAAAATATAGTTTTCATCAAATAATATAATTCTATAATACATTAATATTTAGTAACAGAGCTCGTACATTAGTCACACATTACAATAAACAACGTTAATCAGTTAGATCATACAATTTGTGTGTCTTTAGGCAGTTGGACAACATAATGATGATACACGTCGAATTTACTTATAAATGAAGTCGAGACTTGGTGCATAGTATTATTTAATTTTCTTTAAATGATCGATAAGTACTTTTTAGAGAATTGATCGTTTTCTCCCTAGTTATATCATTAAGTAAATGCACTTTATGTATGTAATGTATTAAATAATACAAAAAAGTATTTTAAGACAGTTTCCCTGCAGGCTTGGCGCACAACTCCGTACACATACTATTTATTATGTTACTTGGTTTTAATAATTATTTGATACCGAAATTGTGGTCGATAATTAGTGCTCTATAACAACATAGTGCAGAACTAATTGCCAAGCGTAGTGTTAAGGTTAATGATTTTACTTGCGCCAGTTTGTGTTAGCAGTATTTTAAGAAACTCATAATTTTTATTATTATTGCAAATGGTCATATTAAAATTCAATAATACTATGCGAAATGGTGTCATTATCAATCAAAGGTGCACACAAACTATCAAATATTTCATACAATTATAGTATAAATAAATAATTATGCTTTGATATGAGTTAAATACAGTTCTGAGCAATCTTTTTACAAAACATCCATCATTTGTGTATATTATTTGATTACTTTTCTAATGAATATATTAAAATTATATTATTAATTTATGAACGAAGAGGCCACAGATTGAGTGGAGTCTGAGTCGATTACAGTCATATTATGATACGAATATTATTATAAACGTTGATCTTTTCGGCCACTACGTTCTATAAGAGCTATTTGACGTAATATGTGTATCTCTTTACATAGTGCTCTGCATTAATGGTAGGCAAAACTAATGATTGATTACCAACGCGTTAACTATACGCGTTATAAATAACCCGTCAATAGACGTTGAACGTAAGTGGCTGGACATACACTAATCAAATAAATTTTGCACCACTTTGAATTTTATTGGCAGGAAAGTAGTTGATGACACTGTCATCGTCATTCTCCTAGCGGTAAAAAATATAACAATAAAATTATATTGTTTAGTATAATAGTTCAAGAGCGTCGTTCTAACATTGATACAAATAACAAGACACACATACAAGGTGCCTTTTTATATGGAAGAAGACAATTATGCTGTGTTGATGCTAAATAAGTTAAGTAGAGTTCCAAGTTCATTACAGGTTTCTTGGCCAGTTGAAAGTATAGGTACCCACTCTCACTGACAGCTAGATTCGCGTTTAAAAGTGACACAAAACCATTAATCAGCATACTTCAAACATAACTATAACAGCTCTATCTCTTTCACCGCACATAGACCTGCAGCTGCGCGGCCAGCTGGCACAGCATCTTGAGCCCCGGCAGGAACGACGCCACGGCCGCGAAGTCGGCGCCCGTGGCCAGCGACGTGGCCACGGACAGCGCGCCCGCGTGGTTGCCGCTCTGTGCGTACTGGCAGCACGCGTGGAGGGACGCACACGCGGTTTCTGACAGCTAAGGGGGAAATGTACTTGGTGAAACTTCAAATTATTTATTTGTTCTGCACTAGCGACCCGCCCCTGTTTCACACGGGTGCAATGTACTGATGCACAAGTCGCCGTCAGCCATAATTATTTAGCTGCGCGTTATTTTAAATCTGTGATATCTTTTATAGTATTCATCTAAATGCTGTAATGTCCAGGCCTATTTTTATCTTAATTAAATGGCCAATTGGAATAACATAATTTATCCGATAAGGATTAATAATATACTGGTCAAATAGCTTCGGAAATAACAATATGTATTTCTTTTATGAAATTCTGAAAGATAAAAATGGTTACTGTGGGTCATCCTTCGAAGATAGACATATGCTATGGCGGAGTTTTCTGTTGATTTCGTTAAGATGTACAATCCAGTAGAACATAAATTTTATCTATCTGTAACGGTTTAGGCAGCGCACACCGTTTAAGGGCTTACAAAAGTGCCTTTTTACGACTTGACAAAATGTCAAGTTTCAGTAGTAGCCATTGCCTAATTTTGCATAATTTGCACTATATTTCTTCACGTATGACAAACACCTCGCACTCACTACTCTCATACAAAAACTCACCACACATACATCATAAATACATCCCCACATACATTCACTCATTCAAATTAATTGTTATTTTATAAAAAAAAAAAATCCTTTGTCTTACAAGTTTACTTTGTTTACAAGTTAAAAGTAAAATATCTAACTGTTAACACTAACAATAGGTTGGCACTGTCCGCGGTTGTATAATCCCTATTTTTAAGTAACCTCACAGCTGTCTCTTAAGATTTATACAGGTTATCCTAGTTTAAGAGGCAGGGCTCACGATATCTGTATACAGACTTCTGCCTCGTAGTTAGCATCTTGTTAATCAGTGTAGACTAATGTATGTTTCTTTGTGACAATAAACTATTATTATTTTATTTATATATATATATGTATATAAACTTTCCAGAAAATATTCCTTAAATGATTTTGAAAACCTCATCAAAATCCGTTGCGAATTTTAGAAGAAAAGACAAAAAGCGACTATGTTTTACAATATTTAGAAATAGAGATAGAGATGTACATACAGATCATTTGCAACACACGAGGCCATCTTCGATGTTTTCCAGGTAACTATGGGCTCAAAAACCATCGAATGCCTCAAAAAGTATAAACAATTCAGTGCTGAATAATCATGGGAACAACTGGAATAATTTCAGAATTCAAAAATATCATGACGTTGGATGATTGATTTAAAAGGTGTAACGTCCTTAAAACTCACCTTGTATTCACGTAGCATATCATAAAGAGTTTCTAATCTTCTCTGGACGTCTTCTAACTTTCTCTTCATTTGCTGAAAACAATATTAAATTATAAGTAATTAAACCCATTAGTCTTATATAAGACTTATGCGAAGCCAATGCTAACACTGTCGAAGGACTTGTGGTCAAACCTTATTTAAAATATAGAAATGGAATCGTCGATACGAAGAGGTAAAAGTCTTACGGGTGCGTTCAAATTGTAGCAAATTTTGTGTAGTTTATAGAATGATTTTTCCGTAGGATGCACCTTTTAGAAGTTATAGCTAAAAACAGAAAGGTTTTTACAAGCATCCCGCAGTCGTATCAACGGCGACTGGCGTATTTGGAATGTCTCAGTAGCAGCCCGGAATCTGTATGCATGCCAAGTCGATGGCAATAAGCTCGCCTCCTAGTACATGGTAATTGAACATAACTGGCGAAATGTGGGTACGCCTCTGCGTGATGTTTTTATGTTCAGTAAAAAATTTCAAGGTATAACTGACCGGGTTGGTAGCTCTGTCGGAGCACTCTCGCCGGAGGTCGTCGAACACAGTCTGCAGCACCACGTGCGGCTCCGGCAGCGGCGCCTTCGGCGGCGGCGCGGCCGGGGGGGGCGCGGGGCTCTCGGGCTGGGGGGGCAGTAAGGTACGTTGCTTCATATTCTTCTTGTTGGGGTGCCAGTCGGATGCTCATAGTTCATGCCGAGGAATGATATTATTGTTAGTCAGCAAGTTTGATGGCAGGCCAAACTGCTTATGGTCATAATTGAGTTATTTAAAACAAAGAAATCTTAAACTATCTCTGAGTGCCGTTAACTAACACGCCCATTGTAACAATATGACTTTGATAGCTCTGCTTATTTCGTAACAGTGACGGCGGGTTTCATAGTTCAAGTGTTACTTACTAATGACATGGGGTTATGAGCGAGAGATCGTTTGAAACAAGTTTACATCAAGTGGATTATAAAAACAATTGAAGATCTAGTAAATCAATGGTGTTCTCAGCAAATGCCAACTAGATTGGTCAAGAGGACAGCCAGTGCCATTTTTCAGTCTAGTAAAACTACGATCACAAATCAAGCCTGGTGAAAAAGGTTATAAAATATTTTTCTCAAACATGCTTGGAAATTCGAGCATTATTTTGACAACCGTCTTCGAGATAAATCAAAATTGCTGCACTCGTGTGTGCGAGAGCCCGGCCGGAAATGTTTGTATGAAAATCCATATCTCTAGTGTTTGGCGGCCGAATAAATTACTATGAAAACTCATATCTGTCGTGTTATTGAAAAATGGAATTAACTTTTTACTTCAACACATGGCAACCAAGTAGGTAACTTATCAAAGATTTTATTTAAATTTCGAATTAGCTTACAAATAAAGCTGTTTATAGTAAAATAAGAAACAAATATATTGGCGCGTGAAAATTATCGTTGTTCGTCATTGATCTTGGAATTTATAATTCCGACTTAGAAATTTCCGCACATTATTTGAGAAAAGTACTCTACAAGCCTTGGCCGTAACCACGCATTGATGGACTCACGTAAGTGAGTGCGTATTTTTTTACGATCGTACATCAATGCGCTGTTACAGGCCGTGGCAGTAATGTACTACCGTGCTCTTTGGCCATCTATTAGGACATAGACCTATGTTTATCAGTAAGCCGACGAGTGGATGTACAAGTAATACAATAACAAACATACCTTTTGTGGATAAGCAGGCGACATAGTCGCGGCCTGAAAGTCAAGGTACTGGTTGGGGTTCTGCTGCCCGTACTGAGGAGCAGGCGGCCCGTACTGCTGGCCAGGCTGGCCGTACTGCGAGCCAGGCTGGCCGTACTGCGAGCCAGGCTGGCCGTACTGCGAGCCAGGCTGGCTGTACTGCGAGCCAGGCTGGCCGTACTGCGCCGCGGTCGCTAGAGGCACATGCTGAGGAGGTTCCACTCCGAACAGAGGGTGTGTGATTGGTGCCTGTGCTGTTACTTCTTGTTTTGGCTAGAATAAAGGGTTTTGTTAATTGCCTTGTAATAACTTGATCCCTAACTGAACAGGTCTACTCAAATCTGTGTGGTTCTTTCCGCAAAAGGCCATCTCAGACACTAATCTGCATGGCCCTCACGTGATCTGACCAAGATAATTTCTGGAATTTAAAAGAGACTGACCTCTGACTTTATTTCGGTATTTCTTCTCAGAGTAGTCAGTTAGAAAACACCGATCTCATTTAGTTTCAAAATATAACAATTTCTTTTGACGTGCACAAGTGTTTTTACAACCAATTCACAGAAATAAAATATCATTTATCAATATTTATTTTGTTTGATGATGTATGTGGAGTGAGGTAAATCGAGAAGGAACTTTAAATATGCTTCCTCTTCTGTCAGATTACCAATTTTTGTCTATGTTTGTGTACCTTAAGATTACTTTTAGTGATAAAATATGGTTGAAATAATAATATCATTTATAATTAGTGACAAAACAAAACTCTGGATTGCAAACAGCAGCCACTTCAGGTTTTAAGTTCTAGCTCTACACTTCGTTGTTCATAATCAAACGAAAAAAACAATTTTATCGTCGATGCATTAAATTCACTAGAAAACGAAACGCTACTAATGAAGAGATGCTCTTTACGACAGATGTTATATTCGGCAGAGCTTGGTCCTCATAAAACGACGTTACAGCATCCGAATTTATCAGAATTTATGAAAATGTCAGTATGAAGTCAACAAGAGGAGGGATGCAAAAACTTATAATTAATATTAAACAACTTAAAAACACACGTTAGAAGATACACAGAATGATCTAATCGGGTTTAACACATCAAAACGGCAACACTCTGTAGCTTCGATACCTCGTCTAAATGTCGCCTATGTTCGATAATGTTGTTCCACCGGCGCGTGCCCGCGTGCAAGGCCGACATGTCACCCGTGTCTAAATGCTGATAATGTTACTCCGTCAAATACTACGCAACAACATAACATCACGCCTGTATTCGCCGAAGTTTTAGGTTGGGCATAGGTGTAACTATAGTACACCGACATTTCGCCAGTTATGTTTAAGTCCCATGTAAGGGGGCAGGGCCGAGACTATTGCCATCAACCAGGCACAAATCCAGACTTCGGGCTGCTACTGAGACATTCCAGATAGAAAAACCCTTTGCCTTACCCGGAAACCAAACCCAGGACCTCATGCTCACCAGTAGCCACAACTAAACCAACGTTAAACTTTGGTAAAATTACAAATCTAACGTACAAACGTGGTCTGGATGACATACTACATACTACTAGTACTTTGAAATATATTTATATTCCGATCCATCTAACTTGTTCATTATAAATCTACACTGCTATAATTTACACTGCTACAAGGATTTTTTGGCGCTCGAATGTCGTTGCCAGGGGGCGCTTTTGGTAAACATTTGTGCAATTGTTTTCTTAAATGTCACTTGAATGAAATGTGTTCAAAAAACAGAATTAGTTAGTTCCGATTTTGGCCGCGCGGCAAAATAACCTTGTACACATTTACCTCTTCTGAGATCGCAAAATAGCATCAACTTTTTGTAAATAAAAATTGGTTATTATTATGTTTTGTAACACATACCTTAGGCTTAGAAGACATCATAGGCGGATCGTTCCACCCCGGAGGAACAGGTTTAGACGGCACTGCAGCCACGGCCGGCTCCGGAGCCTGCGCCGGATTGTAGTACGAGCCGTTCACCGCCGGATTCAAACCAGACTGGTTCAGCTGGCCCGGATTCACCGTCGTCTGTCCCGGAGGTCCGTGGATATGGCTCATGGGGCCCTGGTTCATGGGGCCCGAGTTCATGGGACCCTGTGAGTAAGCCGGCACGCTAGCGCCTCCGTATTGGTCGGGCAAGGGACTGTTGAACCCGCCGCCGTAAGGTTGAGAAGTGACGGGGTTGTTGAAACTGTACTGGTTGTATAGGGGCGCGGACTGGACGGAAGGATCCACTTTGTATTTGGAACGGGATCCTATTCCTGGAAGAAAAGAAGCTTTGTAATTGATTTGTTGTTGCTCCTTAAGCGTTGATAGTATATAAAATCTAAATCGAGTTGATATTTTCGCCGTTTATTAAACCATTCGCATTATGAGTATTGTGGAATATTCTGGAAAACTGATTGCTACAATCTAATCATAATGTCAGTAATATATTATTTGGAAATGGAAGCTGTGGCTATTGGCTTTATTTTTTCGGTCTGCAAAACTAGTTTTGTCAGGGAAAGCGATTGGTTAGCGAATTGAAATTATCCGTAAAGTCTAACCACAATTGTCACTTTTTGGCAGTCCTATAATATGGCTACAAGACGTTAAATTAGCGCAGTATCACAGATTAGTACAGATGGTTCACTCCGCAAAATTATTTAAATTAAAAGCTACTTTTGCTTCGACGCAATAAAGTGCCATTCAGGTTGCATAGCGCTAATTACCTACAGTTATATTCACTTAGAAGTTGCCTCTCTGCCTATTGTGTAACTCTTATATCTTCTGACCACGATACGCCCACTGAATTCGACAAGTCGAGCCCGCCGCATACTTGTAGCTTCATACCTAAAATGCGGAGTGAACCATCTGTATTCATCTGTGGCAGTATGTTAATCTGTTAAATATTAAATTTCTCTGACTGTACATAGATCTTAGAGCTCATGGAGCTTTGGGAAAAAGGTTTGTCGAAGCTTGGTTCAAAGTCAAACCATTTATTTCAATTAGGCACATATAAGATACTTTTGAACGTCAAAATTTACAAAAAATATAATTAATTCTAGTCGCCCCTTCCAAAACGTAGTTTTCGTATGGAGAAGAATGGGCAAAAAATTCCACCATTACTCTTTTAAAATGTTTTTAGAATATTTTGTATACATTAATTATATAATTATAAATTATATTAGATGTGAAGACGATGCAGCTAGAACAAGATTACAATACCATGATAGGTAAAAGAATGCTTAATATTTCGGAAACGGATCCCTGAATCGAAAAATGGTTTCAACAAACCCACAATATTTTTGAAAGACCTTTCTAACGATACCCCACAACATGGGGTGGATGAGGAAAAAAAAAAACATCCCCACTTTACGTGTAGGGGAGGTACCCTAAAAAAATTTTTTTTCTTGATTATATTTTACCACTTTGTCGGCATGATTAATATGTACGTAATACATATGCCAAATTACAGCTTTCTAGTACTAACCGTCACTGAGCTAAGCCGCGGACAGACAGACGGACAGACGGACAGACAGACAGACAGACATGGCGAAACTATAAGGGTTCCTTGTTTACTACGGAACCCTAAAAATGAAGCAATGACAGATAAAATAATTATGTGATAGATACATGGTACTCACATACATATTTAGAAACATTGTAATTAAGATATCCTAACATTTTAACAAGTAATATAAGTCAGTGTGTAAGTTCAAGTTTATTCACAGAATCTGTTTAGCTGTAGGTTTTCCTAAAAATTAAATAAATAAATAAATGTGAAATCAAAAAAATATATTATACAATTAAATTACCAGTTTGACTTGGTTAAGACTCTAAATTGTCGTATGGAGCAGGACTAGTATGTTTCCAAGCATTCTTATCTTGGATATACAATGTCGCCCATGGGCATGTGACCGCCCGTATTTTTTTGAATATTCATGACAAATTATCGATAATAAACTTAAAAAGGGGGGTCTATCTTTAATTGTTTTATTTTTCATTTTTTCTTATTTTTTTTTTCAGTATCCCGCTATCATTTTATGTATAATTAACATAATTTCACTTATGTTTTTTTTAAATAAATACTGTTTTTTTGGAAAAAAAAATCTTCACCTCCGTTTATTTTTCATAGTCGACAAATTTTACTAAATTTTTTTAGTTAATCCGATAAAATAACTCGTAAGCTATTAGAAATAATAAACAGAATACAAATCGAGCCAATAACATAGAAGATATGGCAAATGCTACTAAAAACATAAAAAATTGAATAACATGAAAAATATTAAAGATAGACCCCCCTTTTAAAGTTAATTTTCTATAATTTTTCATGAATATTCAGAAAAATACGGGCGGTCACATGCCCATGGGCGACATTGTATACATAATCCTCTTATTTTTACTATGCTTGTTTACAGAGTGTACTTTTAATTTGAGTATTAAATTTTCTTTCATTTAATTGTAATATATCCCAAGGTATTTTGTTGTAACATTTAACACAGTACCCCGTAAAAGATGCATGTACTTTAGATAATCTGAAAAATTGTAGATCTATTTTATCTTTATTTCTACTATTAAAATTGTGTCTATTACTTATTTTATTATAAATATGTAATTTTTTTCTTACATACATAATGTTTTCATAAATGAATTGGCAAGGTACCGTCATATTATTAATCTTTTTAAATAGTTCCCTGAGAGATTCGCGACGACGTGGATTATAAATGGCTCTGACAGCTCTGTTTTGTAAAGATGGATTCAATGTTAGCAGCCCGACCCCACAGTAAAATGCCATACGACATAATACTGTGGAAGTAGCTAAAATAGACCAAAGGCGCGGTGTTTACATCTGTTAATTGTCTTATCTTTTTAGCTGCCCCGCAAAAGATGTTATATGTGGTCCCCATTGTAATTTCTCGACAAGCGTGATTCCTAGGAAAACCGTTTGATTAATTATTTCCAGTGTTTCCTCATTCAATATGATGTCACATTCGCTAGTTCTAACATTTGGTATTCGAAATCTAAGGCATTTGTTTTTTTTTTTTTTTTTAGTACCAAATTATTTACCGTAAACCAATCTTGGACTTGAAGAAAAGAGCTATTCACGTCGTCAAGACTTTGTGACCGTCGGCTTATTTTAAAGATCAATGATGTGTAATCTGCAAATAACAACTTCTTCGCTTGATTTTCATTAATATATACAAAAAAAAGGAATGGACCCAATATCGAACCTTGAGGAACGCCCATTGCCATTTCAGAACCTAGTGAGTTCACGCCGCTTACTTGAACTTTAACTTTTCTGTCTTTCAGGTATGATCTTAGTAAATCAAGAGCTGTATTCCTAATCCCATAGTGCTCTAGTTTCAGCAGAAGAGTCTCATGGTCTAAGCAATCGAACGCCTTCGAGAGGTCGCATAAGATTCCAATGGCATGTTGCGCTTCTTCCCAGGCGTTAAAAATGTTCTTTAGGGTGACACCGGCGTCAGTGGTACAACGCCCTTTGATAAAACCGTACTGTTGTTCATGAAAGATGGAATTTTTATTAAAGTGACATAACATTTGATTGAACATTAATGTTTCAAACACTTTACTGAGAACTGTTAGAATTGACAAAGGCCTATAATTTTTGGGTTCCTTACTATCACCGGATTTGGACAAAGGAACTACTTTACTGTCTTTCATGAGATCCAAAAAGACTCCTTGGTTAATGATAAATAAATTCAACTTAGTAAAAATCTTTGTATAGAAGCACGTTATATTTGTTGATGGGCAATTACATCGGCCACACGGTTTGTTACGTTATAAAAATGAAATATTTGTGCCGTTAATGTTAATATTTCACTGTAACATTCATATTTTGAGGAAAAGAAACCAGAAAGAAATATTAATTTAGTTTCTTAAAACTGTCCACTGGCCTAGTTTGATCACTGCAAGTGACCGTATGTTTGGATATTTTGGATACGATAACGATGATGTCAATAACTAACCGGACGGGCCAACACTGCCTGGCCTGGCAGGCTGTGGCGGCAGCGCCTGCGCGGGCTGCAGCAGCTGCGGCGGCTGCGGCGCCTGCGCGGCGGATACGATAACGATGATGTCAATAACTAACCGGACGGGCCAACACTGCCTGGCCTGGCAGGCTGTGGCGGCAGCGCCTGCGCGGGCTGCAGCAGCTGCGGCGGCTGCGGCGCCTGCGCGGCGGATACGATAACGATGATGTCAATAACTAACCGGACGGGCCAACACTGCCTGGCCTGGCAGGCTGTGGCGGCAGCGCCTGCGCGGGCTGCAGCAGCTGCGGCGGCTGCGGCGCCTGCGCGGCGGATACGATAACGATGATGTCAATAACTAACCGGACGGGCCAACACTGCCTGGCCTGGCAGGCTGTGGCGGCAGCGCCTGCGCGGGCTGCAGCAGCTGCGGCGGCTGCGGCGCCTGCGCGGCGGATACGATAACGATGATGTCAATAACTAACCGGACGGGCCAACACTGCCTGGCCTGGCAGGCTGTGGCGGCAGCGCCTGCGCGGGCTGCAGCAGCTGCGGCGGCTGCGGCGCCTGCGCGGCGGATACGATAACGATGATGTCAATAACTAACCGGACGGGCCAACACTGCCTGGCCTGGCAGGCTGTGGCGGCAGCGCCTGCGCGGGCTGCAGCAGCTGCGGCGGCTGCGGCGCCTGCGCGGCGGATACGATAACGATGATGTCAATAACTAACCGGACGGGCCAACACTGCCTGGCCTGGCAGGCTGTGGCGGCAGCGCCTGCGCGGGCTGCAGCAGCTGCGGCGGCTGCGGCGCCTGCGCGGCGGATACGATAACGATGATGTCAATAACTAACCGGACGGGCCAACACTGCCTGGCCTGGCAGGCTGTGGCGGCAGCGCCTGCGCGGGCTGCAGCAGCTGCGGCGGCTGCGGCGCCTGCGCGGCGGATACGATAACGATGATGTCAATAACTAACCGGACGGGCCAACACTGCCTGGCCTGGCAGGCTGTGGCGGCAGCGCCTGCGCGGGCTGCAGCAGCTGCGGCGGCTGCGGCGCCTGCGCGGCGGATACGATAACGATGATGTCAATAACTAACCGGACGGGCCAACACTGCCTGGCCTGGCAGGCTGTGGCGGCAGCGCCTGCGCGGGCTGCAGCAGCTGCGGCGGCTGCGGCGCCTGCGCGGCGGATACGATAACGATGATGTCAATAACTAACCGGACGGGCCAACACTGCCTGGCCTGGCAGGCTGTGGCGGCAGCGCCTGCGCGGGCTGCAGCAGCTGCGGCGGCTGCGGCGCCTGCGCGGCGGATACGATAACGATGATGTCAATAACTAACCGGACGGGCCAACACTGCCTGGCCTGGCAGGCTGTGGCGGCAGCGCCTGCGCGGGCTGCAGCAGCTGCGGCGGCTGCGGCGCCTGCGCGGCGGATACGATAACGATGATGTCAATAACTAACCGGACGGGCCAACACTGCCTGGCCTGGCAGGCTGTGGCGGCAGCGCCTGCGCGGGCTGCAGCAGCTGCGGCGGCTGCGGCGCCTGCGCGGCGGATACGATAACGATGATGTCAATAACTAACCGGACGGGCCAACACTGCCTGGCCTGGCAGGCTGTGGCGGCAGCGCCTGCGCGGGCTGCAGCAGCTGCGGCGGCTGCGGCGCCTGCGCGGCGGATACGATAACGATGATGTCAATAACTAACCGGACGGGCCAACACTGCCTGGCCTGGCAGGCTGTGGCGGCAGCGCCTGCGCGGGCTGCAGCAGCTGCGGCGGCTGCGGCGCCTGCGCGGCGGATACGATAACGATGATGTCAATAACTAACCGGACGGGCCAACACTGCCTGGCCTGGCAGGCTGTGGCGGCAGCGCCTGCGCGGGCTGCAGCAGCTGCGGCGGCTGCGGCGCCTGCGCGGCGGATACGATAACGATGATGTCAATAACTAACCGGACGGGCCAACACTGCCTGGCCTGGCAGGCTGTGGCGGCAGCGCCTGCGCGGGCTGCAGCAGCTGCGGCGGCTGCGGCGCCTGCGCGGCGGATACGATAACGATGATGTCAATAACTAACCGGACGGGCCAACACTGCCTGGCCTGGCAGGCTGTGGCGGCAGCGCCTGCGCGGGCTGCAGCAGCTGCGGCGGCTGCGGCGCCTGCGCGGCGGATACGATAACGATGATGTCAATAACTAACCGGACGGGCCAACACTGCCTGGCCTGGCAGGCTGTGGCGGCAGCGCCTGCGCGGGCTGCAGCAGCTGCGGCGGCTGCGGCGCCTGCGCGGCGGATACGATAACGATGATGTCAATAACTAACCGGACGGGCCAACACTGCCTGGCCTGGCAGGCTGTGGCGGCAGCGCCTGCGCGGGCTGCAGCAGCTGCGGCGGCTGCGGCGCCTGCGCGGGCGTGTAGCCGGCGCGCGGCGCGGGCGCGGCCGCCTGCGGCCAGGGCTGTTCGAAAGCCGCCCCTGGGTACATGAATGCTCGTTTGAATAACAGACGGCGGTTATATTTTGTCAAGTTTACAGCGATAAAAGTTCGATGAGACTCATATAGCTTTCGGAATGGCAATCAAAAACAACGGTGATTTTGCGTTTAGTACAGTCACATCTAAAATATGTTCGTCACCTTAAAGAGGTATTTTTAGGACTTAGCGTTATAAATTGTATCGTAATGTCAATACCGCAGAATGACATTCAGTATTTGTGACCTGCAGGCTTAGCACGAGCACCGTTTTGTCGACGAAAGAGTAGACAAAAATGACGTTCCATGTAGACAGTACGACGGCGGCAAAGTAGAAAGAGTCAACTGCACTTTTTACGAAATTCACTCTTTTACATAATTCGACTCAGAATTCTTTGTTTTGTCATGGCGATTACAATATTAAATTGCCTTCTCTACCTTAGACAAGTGTCAATAAAATTGTCAGTGTGATTTTAACAGTTTGGGATAGAAAAGTTTCTTCTGAAGTAGTCTACTTAAAAAACGACCTAGACAGAGATCGTTAGAAACGAAAGACAAAATGACAAATCGTAGAAGGCTTTCTACGGCGCGATGTCAAAAATGGAGAAACGAAAAGTCACTTAAAGAGCTGTGTCTATTCTTCGTAGAAATAGAAAGCGTCATGCTAAGCCGCAAGTAATTAAATATACTTTCTATCACATCTATTCAAAAAGAGAGATTCTAATCTCTTCACCACCCTTGGTTGACTGGTAGAGAATGTCTAAGTCCGCCTTTGTACTTTTTTGAGTGTGAAAAGTTTAAATAAATAAAAAGAGCTAGTTTATTCTTCGTAAACAGGGACTAAATTGCTTTTTAATCCCTAGGGACTAAAAGTGATTTGAATTTGGAATGTGTATATTCTTAGCAAAAGTTCCAATCACCAAAGAGGTCAATCACGAACTTTGTGTGAACAACTAATAGGCTGGCAAGAGATAAAGTGTGAATTCGGTCAAAATAGTTTTCAAGGATGGTAAGGCCAATGCCTTACCACCTTTGAAAACCATGAAAACGATTGTTGGATTGAAGTGAGGTCAAAATGAAAATCTAAGATGGCGGCTGCGAAAATTTTGTTTTTGTTTTAAGTCATACGTGAGATGGAACTTCGTTCCTGACGGAGATCGGACCGCACACTTTTTTTTGAGGGTGATAAAAAGTAGAGTGTTCATTACGGGAGCAACACTATTTTAAGCTCGATTGACGTACTTTGAATGTCTCGCTGCGCTTAGGATTCTACTTTAGAATCCTCCGCTCCGCTCTGGATTCAATGAAACAATCTCGCCTTAAAAATAGTTGTTTGCTCCCTAGGCAAACAATGTACTATTTCTATGCAATAGTCTGCTCAATAGCGCCAAAAGGTATTATGTATACAGTCACGAGCAGTAATATGTATACACTTAGCAACTTTTAAAAGTCATTTGCTCCTACTGTGTTGATAGTAATTTTATGTTGTTACGATCATAGTATTTTGGAACCCACACTAATATGAAATAGGTCTTATCTCAAAGTTGCAGTCGTTATTCCATGAGAAAATCGCTTTTGAACTTTGCTTAGTGGATACATATTAGCGCTCGTGACGGAACTGACATGATAAAGGAAAGAATTTAAAAACTGGCGAAAATATAGGTAAAAGACTTGACAGTACGATATCCCCGTAAATAAAAAGAGTTACCAGACGGTGCATAGCTGGGCTCTGCATGCGGCGCGTGCGCACGTCGTGTGGGCTGGGCGGGGCCCGGCTGGCGCGCCGGCTGGGCTTGCTGGGGACGGACACGTTGTACTTTACTATCACGGACCATTGACACAATAGACACGTTCTGTGGCGTAAGCACGGATTTTTTAAAGTCATTTATTGTTTATTTTTATTTTTTATATGGCAAAATAAAGTAAAATAAAGTTCTAAGAAAAAAATCAAGAGTGCGCTTTGTCATACCAGAAAGCGAAAGAATTCAGAATGTGAGTCAAAATTTAAAAATATATCATGCAGTTTTAAGATATCGAAAAACATACAAAACAAACGACGTTTTAATTTCACAATTGATATTGAAACGTTTGATATTGATAAGCTATCGGTTGTCAAAAATCCATGCTTGCACCGCGGGATTGACGTAGGATTAAATAAAACTTTTCCGGGTACATGAAGAAGTTCTTCTGGGATGCCATCCAAGACAAAATTTATATGTCTCATGTTCCTGTAATTTCACGGCGCCCATCCACCCTTCGAACCGGAACAGCATCGCATATTCTTAAGTCATTTGCAATTTGCAGGATAGCGTCATGTTGTACTTAGAATAAAATGTGATTCGTTAGCGTAATTTTTTTTATTTTTATTATTATCATTACACTTAGGAGCCGAACAAAAACATAAAAAGTCAGAAAGAACGCTAAGCGAAAACAAAGTGATATCGCGGGCACACGATGCGCAGGGAGCCACGCGTCGGGTCCGGGGCCGAGGGTGCACGCGGACGACGTCGCGGGCAGAAGCTAATACAAAATAAAGATATTCTGACGCAGATTACTTACATGGCTAGCCCTCCTCTGGTGCAGCATGCCCAGAGCATGCATCAGCCTGTCGCGCAGCTCCGTGTGCTGGATACCCTCCAGCGTGTTGAGTGCGCTCTGCAGACAGCCTTGAGACGCGAGGCGGGACGCGTACTCGTTTAGGACTGTTTCTAGTTTACCGCCAGCCTGTAACAGAGGCAAAATATAATAGTTATTTATGCTATAAGTGCGGAAGGTAGGTGATTTCCGACGAGTGGCATTTTTATTCACGAGCGAGCGAAGTAAGCGAGTGTATAAGTCGACACGAGTCGAAAATCATCTTTCGCACGTGTATCATACAATGTTTTACTATGCACTGTGCGAGCAAAAAAAAAAAAAACGAGCGAGCCTTACGGCAGTCGCCTGTCATGTGTAACATCTAACATACGACGACGTATATAAATGATAGAAACAAAATTCATGACTTCGACTTCGACTTTGACTTTGACTTTGACTTCGACTTTTTGATTTAGACCATCGTCATAATCATCGTTATCGTCATCATCATCATCCGATTTGTAAATACTAATTTGTGAAAAACTTTTCTCAAATAATAAAATCTCTGAGACGAGACGGGCTGACGAAGGCCTCAAAAATTATAAAAAAACAGAAAAGTAAAAAGCACTAGTGCAAAAAGTGACACTTTCCGCACAAATTGACTGCTTGGAAAACGCTCTTTTCGAGCAAATGCATTGTAAAATAATAAAAGGATAAACAGATATACGGACTGTATAGTCGAGGAGGAAAGGTTCAATAATTTATTTATATATATATTACACGTCGCTTTGAGAACGTAGGTAGTCGGAAAAATAAAACGTTTCACTAGTGAAAATGGATCTTATGGTGCTTAACATTTTCATCTTGCTCACTGCAGACTGATTCCAGAACGATAATAAAAAATTCGTTGTAAAAGAAACTGAACTATGTAATAAATTCTACGGATATTATGACCTAAATCAAAAGTTTTTTCATGATTGTGATTGATGATTTTCAAATGTTTTATTGCTGAACATAGTCATATTGTAGACAAAATCTGTGTACTAATACAAGAATTTTCGATAAATTCTCCGTAATCATCTACATTTTATATTTTTCTAATTGGAAACAAATCGGAATTTATTACTATAAGGCCACAACGACACCTGTTTATACTAGAAAGTGCCAGCACAAGTTACAGAGTAAACGGAACCCACCGGCACTTGTCTCCCCCTCGCTAGCGCAGCCCTCCTGGCCAGCAGCGCCAGCTCCGTGAGCGCGGCCAGCGCGCCCACGTCGCCTCTCCTGGCGTGGCTCCAGCGCGCCACCAGCTCCTCAGGACTCATGGCGCACAGGTAGCAGATAGTCGCGGCCTCGGATAAGGCCGGGTCCGATTCCTTTGACAGTTTGTCGCCGAGCATTTCTGTGAAGGAAATTATAGGGTGAGCAAGGTTGATGAGAATGAAGATATGACGTGTTCATTATTTTACCGCGTTGCAGATTATTATTTGCAATTAGGTTTTTGGATTAGCCAAAAAATGCGTCTGAAATATATTTTAGTGTCCTATACTATGCAATGGTAAGATGACAGGGGCTCGTGGCTAAATTACAACAGCCGCACGGGTCGATTGAAGGTTAAGCTATTCTTGCCGAGGTCGGTTGGTGGATTGATGGCCATCCATTACATATCGAGATCCCTCCGTGCTTCAGAAACCACGTTAAACCTTTGATCCCAGCTGTAATTTTTAGATCTTTGACAGTCGTTACGGGTAGTCAGAAGCCCGAAAATCTGACAACTAGTATAACAACTAGTAACAATTAGTAACAACTAGTATAACTGTATCACTAAAGGATATCGTATTATGAATAATACGATATCCTTTAGTAAGACTGGTCGGCTTCCAGTCTGACCGGATGCAGCAGAATACCAGTATTTTACATGGAGCGATTGTCTGTATGAACCCATTTACCCCAGTAACCGGGTTGTGGAGGTGATACAGACAGTCGGATCCAGTTAGACTGGAAGCCGACAACAACATAGTTGAGAAAAAGCTAGGCAGAGGATGACCATGCTATGGAAAGATATTATGAATTGTATACATTTTGACATAGTCACATAAATACACTGTCGCCTAAGTTACAGTATACGCTAATTTTTGAGTCAAGGTACAATATGAAGTGTATCCCTTGACAAACCAATTATCATGTTTTTTTTTTATACGTATATCAATTATTTATATATATTAGCTACTAGGCCCACTTTCTTCCTTGACACTTACCACAGTAATGACTAGCAGACTCCCCTTCACAATGCGTCAGTAGCGCAGCCAGTGTGTCTCTCCAGCTGTTCGGCGCCGCTGACGTCACGAGCGTGTCCCAGCGCGCCAGTAGCAAGCTGCCACAGACTAGCGACACGGGCTCGCCGGCCGTCGTGTTGATGTGGTACTTCTGCACCTTGTAGAGGAGCTCTGGACTGCCTGTGTACATGTTATTATAAAGTCAAGTTAGCGGCAGAAGCGTGATGAGACACAAATACAATACTCGCTCAGTATTTGAAAAAAGAACAAGGATCGGCTGCAGAATTTGAAAAACTATATTTGAAATCTCGGCAAACGTACACTTTCAAATTAATGATGATGGCAAAATAGTAGACCCATAGAAACTTGAAACAGTGTTACCATTATTTTTAAAACGCTTTATTAATATGAATATTTTAATTTATTGCTCTCTTTCTTCAGTCACATGAAAACAACAACAATTTGGGAAGTGATGCGATGACACAGGATTCTTTTCTAAAAATAGCAACTAATTCGATACATTAGTCCAACTATCTAAACCTAGTGAGCCCGCTTTCAGGTTATATTTATTAGATTTAGACCATCCTGTACCTGCGAAATTTGACATGAGAAAAAAAACTATACAAAATGTTCAGTGACTCACCGAGCGAGGCGATAATGAGTGCGTCGGTGACTCTCTTGGCGTCCAGACACAGTTCAACGGCCTCCTCCAGGTGCCCGCACACCAGCGCGCGGCAGATCAGGCTTGTTGAGTCTGTACGCACCAACAGAAAGTGAATTTTACACTAGTACATGATAAACTTTTTCTTTTTTCAGTTATCCTTCTGCTGGACAAAGGTCTACCCCACATTTTTCAAATTTTCTTGATGCTATGCCGTCCAATCTGATAGGAACGAGTCCTAATCGCCACGCCAGCGTTCCTTAGGCCTGCCTCGGTAATGAAGGCTGTCTTCAGGCACCCACTGTTTGACGATACGATCCTGGCCCATCTGTCTGGATACATTCAAGAACTGTGACCCGTAGTCCCAATTCAGCCTCGCAGACTTATCGCCAACATTGGCGATGCCTGTCTCGGCGCTTATTATGGTGTAAAGAATATGGTCGGTGAGTTTGATTTTTAAGATGCTACGCTCCATCGCTCTCAACCGTGAGTTTGGACTTCTGAGCCTCGGTTGAAGACCAAATCTGAGCGCCATAGGTTAGGTTTTAGTATAGAAAAGAAATAATAATTCGCTCTAATTAGGATCAGCGAAACGACCGCCAAAGTGCCCTATTGTGTCGGTCAAGGTGCAAAAACGTTAAGCGTTTTTCAAACGAAGACGGTAGAATATAACGTACCTTCTCCATTCGGAATGACCACGTTGGCGACAGTAGGTGTCAAGTCAAGGTTTGCTAGTTTCCTCTCGATCTGTGTGTTAGCGTCCTGTAATAAAACTATACCTTTAATACTGTGTACTTTGATATAAGCAGTTCAAAAAAACTATTGTCCAACCTTAAAATTCCTCATATTTCTTGGTAAATAAATCTATTATTTTCAGCAAATGATCAAAGTTTTGCTAAGAGAAGCAATCTTCAGCCTTCAAAGACACATATCAGCACAAAATAAATACAGTATTTTTTTAAGAAAATACACGCTGCTTCCACCACAATCAAACATCCAAACCTGTATGAACAGTCTTATAAAAAATTTACATTTATTAGCATTTAAGGCCCACGGAAAACCAAATACAATCTGCGGGTATTTTTTGAAAAATGGACAACATATTATGAACTTTTTCCAATGAAAACTATCTCGCAAAAAACGATTGTCATAAGCGCAGGCCCTTATGATACTCAAGGTGGCTACGACGCAGTAGCATGTATGACAAGCCTGCAAGAACAATATTTTGTGCAAGCGGTATGTAATGATCCATGCGCAAAGATACAGACGTTGCAACAAAATATTGTTCATGCAGACTTTTCATGGTTGCAGTTACGTTGGTATGTAGCCACCTTAATAGTTAGCCGTAACAGGCTGTCATTAACATGCTATGACTTCGGAGCTTTAGAAAATACAACGTCATTTCCTGCAGTAAGAATGTTTTACCATCAATAGCCGTACTTACCGATAGATCAGTACTGGTATCAGTTGACAACTCTGCTTCGGTCTCCGTGGACTCGCCCTAGCCGCGGCAGGCAGACAGACAGTAGCATATTATATATACTGAGTTATGTGAGCACAGATTATAAAAGATGTTATTTACATTTAGTTCTGTTAAACATTTTACCGCCACGAAACGCCAAAACTAACAAATTAGGCTCGGTTTTAAAGCCAGTAGTGTATTAATAACTTAACCTTAGTCGGAATAAACTACGAAATACAAAAACTTGCATAATGTTACATCTCGGTTGGTAATAAGATCGATTACGGTCCCCCAAAGGCCCGTAGTTCCTTGCCCGTTCTGTGGCAGCAGGAATATGCAACCAGGGAAATTGATTGCTTAGCAATCTTTGCAAAACAGTCAGTCAATCTGCTACAAAATAAATTTCCCTGACCATAGGATAGGCGAAATCTGTTAAGAGACTACTGTTATATCTCGGTCATGTGAGTACGTTTAAAACTTATATACCGTGTATTGAGCGATTTTTTATTATTTTATTTATTACAAAGTCCAAATCAGTCACGTGGCAGTGAAAAGATCAATATTGCTAAATTTGAAGAACAGTTAGCTACGAAATGGTCGTGCTACGAAAGTAAAACATCAGTTTATTAATTGATTAGTTGTACATGAAAATTAGCACAGTGAAAGATACAATTATAATGTTATAAGCACAGAAAACAGCACTGGCAGGTCAAAAGCCATAAGAATACAAAACATATTATTATTGTATAAAATATAAGGGAGGTAACTCACTCTACTCAATGCGGCTACGTCGGGTTGAGTGCCATCACCGGTCGGTATGTTGGGGCTCTTAAACTTTGACGACATCTCGTCTTGTTTGAAGCCTAAACAATATGGAGTGAAACATAAAAATACTTTAGAAATACATATCATAAGATTATGATGCCCGAGACTACTCAAGAGTTTAATCACCTGCCATATAAAATTGCCGATACTCCTTTGTATGGAATGTATGTATCGTTTTTTTTTTTTTTTTGAGGATGGGATATCATCAAATGACTTCTCCCGCTCTGGGCAGAGCGAAACGGTGTGTCAGACTTTTACTGACTAAAACCCACCCGTGTTCCTTCCATTGCCTGTGTGCCGGGGCCGCGATATCCCTTTCGGACAAACCCGCAACCCCAGCAGGCATTGGTCTTTCGACCCCGTCGGTTGGTGCTGACATCTCTTTGAGGCGCGCGTGGAACACAACGCGCTGTCGACACGGGCCTGGTCCTTATCGGGCGGCGAGCTGCCCATTGCTCACCGTCCGCAAGCCCGCGCCTACGGTGGCCGGAAGTCGGCTCTCGACTCCCGACGCCCGGGGCGTCTCCTGCGGCGACTAGGGCCGCGAGGGCGTGCAGCTTGCATCTCCCTCGCGCGCTCCGCCTCCTCCTTCGCGAGCATGACTGCTTCGCAGAAGGAGGTGACGGCCTCCCATGCACTCTCGCTCCGGACCATGGCGTATGCTCCACCGTGTTCTCCGGGCGATCCACACAGTGGTGACACCCGGGCGTTTCCTCCCGCCTTATGCGGGATATATAACAGGAACCTCCCGAAACAGCCGTGTCCGGTGAGGACCTGCGTCAGGCGGAAGGTGAGGACGCCGTGACGCCTCTCAAGCCACTCCTCAAAAAGGGGACTTATCTCCACAATTGTGGCGTGCCCAGCGCTGGGTTGCGACAATCGCACACTCCATGCCGCCATGAGATCCCGCCGGAGCTCTGTCCGTTGTGCCGTGATCTCTCGCGACAGCGGAGTTACACCCCGGCGTTTCGCCTCCTCGCGACACTCCCACATGTGCGCGAGGACTTTCGCCTCCAGATCCCATGGCGAATGTAAGTATCCTGCGTTCACATTTTAATTTCCAAACATGTAAACAAACATGAGTTTTTGAAAAATAAATTGAACATAAGGTTCACTTTAAACTACAACTTCACATTTTCAACAGCACTACTTATTCATTCTGAAATTAACTAGGATAAAGTTGATATTTGTTAAAGTGGAAACAAAGATTTCGGCAGTCTTTAGTTAAACTTTTAACATCTCTTGTTTAAGTTGCGTGTCTGTCTTGTTTTAACAAAGAGATAAAGATAGCAATAGCCTTTAAAATAAAAACAAGTTTAGTTGGTGCACAACAGCTTGCATTACGAATCTTGACGTAAACTTACCCAATAAGTTGAGCACTTCGCTTCTGAACGTCGGCAAGAAGTTAGCGCGGAGGAAGAACCATGTGTAGCGTTCATTCTGGTCAGTCGTAGCGTCGCCCTTTTGACGACAGTACCTGTGTAAGAGAATGTATGATTTAGCGTTTTTGAATGAAGGATTAAAATCATACATGACTCAGATCGATCAACATGATATCGAAGTTTATAATCGTAGAATAAGGTATGAAAATAAGTGGCCGGAATAAAATTGAGAGTAGATAAAATAATAATCATATATATAATTAGTTACTACTAACATAGTTATAAGTACTTTTTACTACCAATTTATGGAATGTTTTTTATTCTGAAATAAAATGATTAATAATAAAATGACAGTTGTCTTCATTTTTTAGAATCGTCAAAGAATTGAAATGGCATACAATACGGCAGATATAACTTGGCAGTTCCGAACTTCGCGCAGAAGGCTGCGCAATAACATTTTTTTAGGAACCAAATGGTAACAGGAGGCGAGTGTGAGTGAGAGAACATGCGCGAAAGTTCGCAGAGCCTATGTTCAGACTGGCCAAGTTATATCGAACCATAACTGTGCGTTTGCACTGACGAAACATTGACATAAAAACATATTGAAATCTCTATTTCCTGTCAAACATTGTATCAGACATTGACAGAAAATAGAAATTTCAACATATTTTTAGGGTTCCGTAGTAAACAAGGAACCCTTATAGTTTCGCCATGTTCGTCTGTCTGTCTGTCTGTCCGTCCGTCTGTCTGTCTGTCCGTCTGTCTGTCCGCGGCTTAGCTCAGAGAAGGTTAGTACTAGAAAGCTGTAAATTCGCATATGTATACATATTAATCATGCTGACAAAGTAGTCAAATAAAATCAAGAAAAACATTTTTTTTTTAGGGTACCTCCCCTACACGTAAAGTGGGGATGTTTTTTTTTCCTCATCTACCCCATAGTGAGGGGTATCGTTAGAAAGGTCTTTCAAAACTAACGGGAGTTTGTACAACCCATTTTTGGATTCAGGGATTTGTCTGCGAAATATTAAGCTTTTAACTGATTTTTTTTTGTTACAGTCAAGTGTGCCCCCCCCCCCCCCCCCCCCCCCCCCCCTCTAGGTAAATGGTTGTACTTGAACCTGTAAAAAAAATCACAGCAGTAGTATATATAACGAAATTAAAAGGAAAACTATCATTGCTAATTAGGCTCTACAGGTTAACGAGTAATAATCGACCAACTTAAATTTGCGTTTGATAAACATGATCTCCCATACATCCCGTATGGGAGAACATGTTTTTCAACTACAATGTTAAATTTGTTCTTGGGATAAATTCATCCCAACTACGGAACCCTTCATTGTGCGAGGTCTGACACGCACTTGGCCGGTTTTTATGTGAATGTTTCGCCAGTGCAAACGCACAGTAAGGCATAAAGTGATAATTGAAATCAAAATAAGTTAGTCGTCTATCCAGTACACGTTGATACAAGTACTTACTCAGCAAGTCTTTCAGTGGCAGCAGGATCATGGCTGAGACTGGTTTCTAGTACAGCATCCAACTCTGTCGCTCTTTCTACTATCTCTGGTTCACTTATAACCTGTTTACACAATATGAATAAAGTAAAGCTAAAATACAATAGACGACGTATATTTAGTAAGCTAATGTTCTCTGAACCTCTGTTCTTAAAGAGTCATAAAGAATCCTGTAAGAAATCGACACGTGTTACACCTCTCAACGAGGCAACCTCAGGATGGCGATTGACTTGTTGCGAACCCGGACTTGACGAGTCCACACGTCGGGTCCGGTCAATCGTCATCCTGAGGATGCCTCGTTGAGAGGTGTAACACGTGTCGATTTCTTACAGGGTTCTTTATGACTCTTTAAGAACAGTTACGCGGATTAGGTTACTAAATATACGTCGTCTATTGTATTTTATAATGGATTTCCGCAAAGTCACGCCTGAATCAATTAACTAAAAGTAAAGCTTAAAATGTAGACTATGAAAGTCAAAATAAAATTAACAGGCGTCGCCCCTATAAAGGAGAAAAAAAATTGTGGAGTTTCCCCAAGACATTATTTTAATTTGACCCGTATAAACTATTTAAAATTTTTTAAGGAAAGTTAAAATAACGAAATATTTATGAACCAATATTCATGTTCATTGATATTTAACGAGGTAAGGGCGTATGATACCAACAATACTTTTGGTTATGTCAGTAACTTAATAAAGATTGATTATTATTATTCTTACCTGACTTATATGTACAAGTTTCTGTGGGCCAGCTTCTTGCGGACATTTCTCGAAGGTAACCAATTTGCCGCCAAACTAAAAAAAAACAAGAATATTTTTATCACATAAATACATTATACATTTTTAGTACTCAAGTCTCAGCTGTTCCAATCAGTCCTAGTCAGTCCTTGAGAAAGTATAGAGCAAGCGTTTTTTTTTCCTGGATTTCTGATCTGATTCATGTCGGTTGTCCATATTATGTTAACAGATTACCGCCGCTTATGGACATCTGCAATAACAGCGGCATTATAGATGATTCGCCATCCCAGAGACGAAACTGAAATGGTAACCTGGGTCAAATAAGTTTATTTTCTTCTCTACAAAGTGCTGTCCCAGTACGTACTACACGGAACTTGGCAGTAGCGGCGCGGGCGCGGGCGGCGGCGGCGCGCTGAACGTATACTCACACAGAACTTGGAGCCGACGGGCCTCCGGAGCCAGCAGGGCGGGCGCGGCAGTAGCGGCGCGGGCGCGGGCGGCGGCGGCGCGCTGAACGTATACTCACACAGAACTTGGAGCCGACGGGCCTCCGGAGCCAGCAGGGCGGGCGCGGCAGTAGCGGCGCGGGCGCGGGCGGCGGCGGCGCGCTGAACGTATACTCACACAGAACTTGGAGCCGACGGGCCTCCGGAGCCAGCAGGGCGGGCGCGGCAGTAGCGGCGCGGGCGCGGGCGGCGGCGGCGCGCTGAACGTATACTCACACAGAACTTGGAGCCGACGGGCCTCCGGAGCCAGCAGGGCGGGCGCGGCAGTAGCGGCGCGGGCGCGGGCGGCGGCGGCGCGCTGAACGTATACTCACACAGAACTTGGAGCCGACGGGCCTCCGGAGCCAGCAGGGCGGGCGCGGCAGTAGCGGCGCGGGCGCGGGCGGCGGCGGCGCGCTGAACGTATACTCACACAGAACTTGGAGCCGACGGGCCTCCGGAGCCAGCAGGGCGGGCGCGGCAGTAGCGGCGCGGGCGCGGGCGGCGGCGGCGCGCTGAACGTATACTCACACAGAACTTGGAGCCGACGGGCCTCCGGAGCCAGCAGGGCGGGCGCGGCAGTAGCGGCGCGGGCGCGGGCGGCGGCGGCGCGCTGAACGTATACTCACACAGAACTTGGAGCCGACGGGCCTCCGGAGCCAGCAGGGCGGGCGCGGCAGTAGCGGCGCGGGCGCGGGCGGCGGCGGCGCGCTGAACGTATACTCACACAGAACTTGGAGCCGACGGGCCTCCGGAGCCAGCAGGGCGGGCGCGGCAGTAGCGGCGCGGGCGCGGGCGGCGGCGGCGCGCTGAACGTATACTCACACAGAACTTGGAGCCGACGGGCCTCCGGAGCCAGCAGGGCGGGCGCGGCAGTAGCGGCGCGGGCGCGGGCGGCGGCGGCGCGCTGAACGTATACTCACACAGAACTTGGAGCCGACGGGCCTCCGGAGCCAGCAGGGCGGGCGCGGCAGTAGCGGCGCGGGCGCGGGCGGCGGCGGCGCGCTGAACGTATACTCACACAGAACTTGGAGCCGACGGGCCTCCGGAGCCAGCAGGGCGGGCGCGGCAGTAGCGGCGCGGGCGCGGGCGGCGGCGGCGCGCTGAACGTATACTCACACAGAACTTGGAGCCGACGGGCCTCCGGAGCCAGCAGGGCGGGCGCGGCAGTAGCGGCGCGGGCGCGGGCGGCGGCGGCGCGCTGAACGTATACTCACACAGAACTTGGAGCCGACGGGCCTCCGGAGCCAGCAGGGCGGGCGCGGCAGTAGCGGCGCGGGCGCGGGCGGCGGCGGCGCGCTGAACGTATACTCACACAGAACTTGGAGCCGACGGGCCTCCGGAGCCAGCAGGGCGGGCGCGGCAGTAGCGGCGCGGGCGCGGGCGGCGGCGGCGCGCTGAACGTATACTCACACAGAACTTGGAGCCGACGGGCCTCCGGAGCCAGCAGGGCGGGCGCGGCAGTAGCGGCGCGGGCGCGGGCGGCGGCGGCGCGCTGAACGTATACTCACACAGAACTTGGAGCCGACGGGCCTCCGGAGCCAGCAGGGCGGGCGCGGCAGTAGCGGCGCGGGCGCGGGCGGCGGCGGCGCGCTGAACGTATACTCACACAGAACTTGGAGCCGACGGGCCTCCGGAGCCAGCAGGGCGGGCGCGGCAGTAGCGGCGCGGGCGCGGGCGGCGGCGGCGCGCTGAACGTATACTCACACAGAACTTGGAGCCGACGGGCCTCCGGAGCCAGCAGGGCGGGCGCGGCAGTAGCGGCGCGGGCGCGGGCGGCGGCGGCGCGCTGAACGTATACTCACACAGAACTTGGAGCCGACGGGCCTCCGGAGCCAGCAGGGCGGGCGCGGCAGTAGCGGCGCGGGCGCGGGCGGCGGCGGCGCGCTGAACGTATACTCACACAGAACTTGGAGCCGACGGGCCTCCGGAGCCAGCAGGGCGGGCGCGGCAGTAGCGGCGCGGGCGCGGGCGGCGGCGGCGCGCTGAACGTATACTCACACAGAACTTGGAGCCGACGGGCCTCCGGAGCCAGCAGGGCGGGCGCGGCAGTAGCGGCGCGGGCGCGGGCGGCGGCGGCGCGCTGAACGTATACTCACACAGAACTTGGAGCCGACGGGCCTCCGGAGCCAGCAGGGCGGGCGCGGCAGTAGCGGCGCGGGCGCGGGCGGCGGCGGCGCGCTGAACGTATACTCACACAGAACTTGGAGCCGACGGGCCTCCGGAGCCAGCAGGGCGGGCGCGGCAGTAGCGGCGCGGGCGCGGGCGGCGGCGGCGCGCTGAACGTATACTCACACAGAACTTGGAGCCGACGGGCCTCCGGAGCCAGCAGGGCGGGCGCGGCAGTAGCGGCGCGGGCGCGGGCGGCGGCGGCGCGCTGAACGTATACTCACACAGAACTTGGAGCCGACGGGCCTCCGGAGCCAGCAGGGCGGGCGCGGCAGTAGCGGCGCGGGCGCGGGCGGCGGCGGCGCGCTGAACGTATACTCACACAGAACTTGGAGCCGACGGGCCTCCGGAGCCAGCAGGGCGGGCGCGGCAGTAGCGGCGCGGGCGCGGGCGGCGGCGGCGCGCTGAACGTATACTCACACAGAACTTGGAGCCGACGGGCCTCCGGAGCCAGCAGGGCGGGCGCGGCAGTAGCGGCGCGGGCGCGGGCGGCGGCGGCGCGCTGAACGTATACTCACACAGAACTTGGAGCCGACGGGCCTCCGGAGCCAGCAGGGCGGGCGCGGCAGTAGCGGCGCGGGCGCGGGCGGCGGCGGCGCGCTGAACGTATACTCACACAGAACTTGGAGCCGACGGGCCTCCGGAGCCAGCAGGGCGGGCGCGGCAGTAGCGGCGCGGGCGCGGGCGGCGGCGGCGCGCTGAACGTATACTCACACAGAACTTGGAGCCGACGGGCCTCCGGAGCCAGCAGGGCGGGCGCGGCAGTAGCGGCGCGGGCGCGGGCGGCGGCGGCGCGCTGAACGTATACTCACACAGAACTTGGAGCCGACGGGCCTCCGGAGCCAGCAGGGCGGGCGCGGCAGTAGCGGCGCGGGCGCGGGCGGCGGCGGCGCGCTGAACGTATACTCACACAGAACTTGGAGCCGACGGGCCTCCGGAGCCAGCAGGGCGGGCGCGGCAGTAGCGGCGCGGGCGCGGGCGGCGGCGGCGCGCTGAACGTATACTCACACAGAACTTGGAGCCGACGGGCCTCCGGAGCCAGCAGGGCGGGCGCGGCAGTAGCGGCGCGGGCGCGGGCGGCGGCGGCGCGCTGAACGTATACTCACACAGAACTTGGAGCCGACGGGCCTCCGGAGCCAGCAGGGCGGGCGCGGCAGTAGCGGCGCGGGCGCGGGCGGCGGCGGCGCGCTGAACGTATACTCACACAGAACTTGGAGCCGACGGGCCTCCGGAGCCAGCAGGGCGGGCGCGGCAGTAGCGGCGCGGGCGCGGGCGGCGGCGGCGCGCTGAACGTATACTCACACAGAACTTGGAGCCGACGGGCCTCCGGAGCCAGCAGGGCGGGCGCGGCAGTAGCGGCGCGGGCGCGGGCGGCGGCGGCGCGCTGAACGTATACTCACACAGAACTTGGAGCCGACGGGCCTCCGGAGCCAGCAGGGCGGGCGCGGCAGTAGCGGCGCGGGCGCGGGCGGCGGCGGCGCGCTGAACGTATACTCACACAGAACTTGGAGCCGACGGGCCTCCGGAGCCAGCAGGGCGGGCGCGGCAGTAGCGGCGCGGGCGCGGGCGGGCGGCGCGCTGAACGTATACTCACACAGAACTTGGAGCCGACGGGCCTCCGGAGCCAGCAGGGCGGGCGCGGCAGTAGCGGCGCGGGCGCGGGCGGCGGCGGCGCGCTGAACGTATACTCACACAGAACTTGGAGCCGACGGGCCTCCGGAGCCAGCAGGGCGGGCGCGGCAGTAGCGGCGCGGGCGCGGGCGGCGGCGGCGCGCTGAACGTATACTCACACAGAACTTGGAGCCGACGGGCCTCCGGAGCCAGCAGGGCGGGCGCGGCAGTAGCGGCGCGGGCGCGGGCGGCGGCGGCGCGCTGAACGTATACTCACACAGAACTTGGAGCCGACGGGCCTCCGGAGCCAGCAGGGCGGGCGCGGCAGTAGCGGCGCGGGCGCGGGCGGCGGCGGCGCGCTGAACGTATACTCACACAGAACTTGGAGCCGACGGGCCTCCGGAGCCAGCAGGGCGGGCGCGGCAGTAGCGGCGCGGGCGCGGGCGGCGGCGGCGCGCTGAACGTATACTCACACAGAACTTGGAGCCGACGGGCCTCCGGAGCCAGCAGGGCGGGCGCGGCAGTAGCGGCGCGGGCGCGGGCGGCGGCGGCGCGCTGAACGTATACTCACACAGAACTTGGAGCCGACGGGCCTCCGGAGCCAGCAGGGCGGGCGCGGCAGTAGCGGCGCGGGCGCGGGCGGCGGCGGCGCGCTGAACGTATACTCACACAGAACTTGGAGCCGACGGGCCTCCGGAGCCAGCAGGGCGGGCGCGGCAGTAGCGGCGCGGGCGCGGGCGGCGGCGGCGCGCTGAACGTATACTCACACAGAACTTGGAGCCGACGGGCCTCCGGAGCCAGCAGGGCGGGCGCGGCAGTAGCGGCGCGGGCGCGGGCGGCGGCGGCGCGCTGAACGTATACTCACACAGAACTTGGAGCCGACGGGCCTCCGGAGCCAGCAGGGCGGGCGCGGCAGTAGCGGCGCGGGCGCGGGCGGCGGCGGCGCGCTGAACGTATACTCACACAGAACTTGGAGCCGACGGGCCTCCGGAGCCAGCAGGGCGGGCGCGGCAGTAGCGGCGCGGGCGCGGGCGGCGGCGGCGCGCTGAACGTATACTCACACAGAACTTGGAGCCGACGGGCCTCCGGAGCCAGCAGGGCGGGCGCGGCAGTAGCGGCGCGGGCGCGGGCGGCGGCGGCGCGCTGAACGTATACTCACACAGAACTTGGAGCCGACGGGCCTCCGGAGCCAGCAGGGCGGGCGCGGCAGTAGCGGCGCGGGCGCGGGCGGCGGCGGCGCGCTGAACGTATACTCACACAGAACTTGGAGCCGACGGGCCTCCGGAGCCAGCAGGGCGGGCGCGGCAGTAGCGGCGCGGGCGCGGGCGGCGGCGGCGCGCTGAACGTATACTCACACAGAACTTGGAGCCGACGGGCCTCCGGAGCCAGCAGGGCGGGCGCGGCAGTAGCGGCGCGGGCGCGGGCGGCGGCGGCGCGCTGAACGTATACTCACACAGAACTTGGAGCCGACGGGCCTCCGGAGCCAGCAGGGCGGGCGCGGCAGTAGCGGCGCGGGCGCGGGCGGCGGCGGCGCGCTGAACGTATACTCACACAGAACTTGGAGCCGACGGGCCTCCGGAGCCAGCAGGGCGGGCGCGGCAGTAGCGGCGCGGGCGCGGGCGGCGGCGGCGCGCTGAACGTATACTCACACAGAACTTGGAGCCGACGGGCCTCCGGAGCCAGCAGGGCGGGCGCGGCAGTAGCGGCGCGGGCGCGGGCGGCGGCGGCGCGCTGAACGTATACTCACACAGAACTTGGAGCCGACGGGCCTCCGGAGCCAGCAGGGCGGGCGCGGCAGTAGCGGCGCGGGCGCGGGCGGCGGCGGCGCGCTGAACGTATACTCACACAGAACTTGGAGCCGACGGGCCTCCGGAGCCAGCAGGGCGGGCGCGGCAGTAGCGGCGCGGGCGCGGGCGGCGGCGGCGCGCTGAACGTATACTCACACAGAACTTGGAGCCGACGGGCCTCCGGAGCCAGCAGGGCGGGCGCGGCAGTAGCGGCGCGGGCGCGGGCGGCGGCGGCGCGCTGAACGTATACTCACACAGAACTTGGAGCCGACGGGCCTCCGGAGCCAGCAGGGCGGGCGCGGCAGTAGCGGCGCGGGCGCGGGCGGCGGCGGCGCGCTGAACGTATACTCACACAGAACTTGGAGCCGACGGGCCTCCGGAGCCAGCAGGGCGGGCGCGGCAGTAGCGGCGCGGGCGCGGGCGGCGGCGGCGCGCTGAACGTATACTCACACAGAACTTGGAGCCGACGGGCCTCCGGAGCCAGCAGGGCGGGCGCGGCAGTAGCGGCGCGGGCGCGGGCGGCGGCGGCGCGCTGAACGTATACTCACACAGAACTTGGAGCCGACGGGCCTCCGGAGCCAGCAGGGCGGGCGCGGCAGTAGCGGCGCGGGCGCGGGCGGCGGCGGCGCGCTGAACGTATACTCACACAGAACTTGGAGCCGACGGGCCTCCGGAGCCAGCAGGGCGGGCGCGGCAGTAGCGGCGCGGGCGCGGGCGGCGGCGGCGCGCTGAACGTATACTCACACAGAACTTGGAGCCGACGGGCCTCCGGAGCCAGCAGGGCGGGCGCGGCAGTAGCGGCGCGGGCGCGGGCGGCGGCGGCGCGCTGAACGTATACTCACACAGAACTTGGAGCCGACGGGCCTCCGGAGCCAGCAGGGCGGGCGCGGCAGTAGCGGCGCGGGCGCGGGCGGCGGCGGCGCGCTGAACGTATACTCACACAGAACTTGGAGCCGACGGGCCTCCGGAGCCAGCAGGGCGGGCGCGGCAGTAGCGGCGCGGGCGCGGGCGGCGGCGGCGCGCTGAACGTATACTCACACAGAACTTGGAGCCGACGGGCCTCCGGAGCCAGCAGGGCGGGCGCGGCAGTAGCGGCGCGGGCGCGGGCGGCGGCGGCGCGCTGAACGTATACTCACACAGAACTTGGAGCCGACGGGCCTCCGGAGCCAGCAGGGCGGGCGCGGCAGTAGCGGCGCGGGCGCGGGCGGCGGCGGCGCGCTGAACGTATACTCACACAGAACTTGGAGCCGACGGGCCTCCGGAGCCAGCAGGGCGGGCGCGGCAGTAGCGGCGCGGGCGCGGGCGGCGGCGGCGCGCTGAACGTATACTCACACAGAACTTGGAGCCGACGGGCCTCCGGAGCCAGCAGGGCGGGCGCGGCAGTAGCGGCGCGGGCGCGGGCGGCGGCGGCGCGCTGAACGTATACTCACACAGAACTTGGAGCCGACGGGCCTCCGGAGCCAGCAGGGCGGGCGCGGCAGTAGCGGCGCGGGCGCGGGCGGCGGCGGCGCGCTGAACGTATACTCACACAGAACTTGGAGCCGACGGGCCTCCGGAGCCAGCAGGGCGGGCGCGGCAGTAGCGGCGCGGGCGCGGGCGGCGGCGGCGCGCTGAACGTATACTCACACAGAACTTGGAGCCGACGGGCCTCCGGAGCCAGCAGGGCGGGCGCGGCAGTAGCGGCGCGGGCGCGGGCGGCGGCGGCGCGCTGAACGTATACTCACACAGAACTTGGAGCCGACGGGCCTCCGGAGCCAGCAGGGCGGGCGCGGCAGTAGCGGCGCGGGCGCGGGCGGCGGCGGCGCGCTGAACGTATACTCACACAGAACTTGGAGCCGACGGGCCTCCGGAGCCAGCAGGGCGGGCGCGGCAGTAGCGGCGCGGGCGCGGGCGGCGGCGGCGCGCTGAACGTATACTCACACAGAACTTGGAGCCGACGGGCCTCCGGAGCCAGCAGGGCGGGCGCGGCAGTAGCGGCGCGGGCGCGGGCGGCGGCGGCGCGCTGAACGTATACTCACACAGAACTTGGAGCCGACGGGCCTCCGGAGCCAGCAGGGCGGGCGCGGCAGTAGCGGCGCGGGCGCGGGCGGCGGCGGCGCGCTGAACGTATACTCACACAGAACTTGGAGCCGACGGGCCTCCGGAGCCAGCAGGGCGGGCGCGGCAGTAGCGGCGCGGGCGCGGGCGGCGGCGGCGCGCTGAACGTATACTCACACAGAACTTGGAGCCGACGGGCCTCCGGAGCCAGCAGGGCGGGCGCGGCAGTAGCGGCGCGGGCGCGGGCGGCGGCGGCGCGCTGAACGTATACTCACACAGAACTTGGAGCCGACGGGCCTCCGGAGCCAGCAGGGCGGGCGCGGCAGTAGCGGCGCGGGCGCGGGCGGCGGCGGCGCGCTGAACGTATACTCACACAGAACTTGGAGCCGACGGGCCTCCGGAGCCAGCAGGGCGGGCGCGGCAGTAGCGGCGCGGGCGCGGGCGGCGGCGGCGCGCTGAACGTATACTCACACAGAACTTGGAGCCGACGGGCCTCCGGAGCCAGCAGGGCGGGCGCGGCAGTAGCGGCGCGGGCGCGGGCGGCGGCGGCGCGCTGAACGTATACTCACACAGAACTTGGAGCCGACGGGCCTCCGGAGCCAGCAGGGCGGGCGCGGCAGTAGCGGCGCGGGCGCGGGCGGCGGCGGCGCGCTGAACGTATACTCACACAGAACTTGGAGCCGACGGGCCTCCGGAGCCAGCAGGGCGGGCGCGGCAGTAGCGGCGCGGGCGCGGGCGGCGGCGGCGCGCTGAACGTATACTCACACAGAACTTGGAGCCGACGGGCCTCCGGAGCCAGCAGGGCGGGCGCGGCAGTAGCGGCGCGGGCGCGGGCGGCGGCGGCGCGCTGAACGTATACTCACACAGAACTTGGAGCCGACGGGCCTCCGGAGCCAGCAGGGCGGGCGCGGCAGTAGCGGCGCGGGCGCGGGCGGCGGCGGCGCGCTGAACGTATACTCACACAGAACTTGGAGCCGACGGGCCTCCGGAGCCAGCAGGGCGGGCGCGGCAGTAGCGGCGCGGGCGCGGGCGGCGGCGGCGCGCTGAACGTATACTCACACAGAACTTGGAGCCGACGGGCCTCCGGAGCCAGCAGGGCGGGCGCGGCAGTAGCGGCGCGGGCGCGGGCGGCGGCGGCGCGCTGAACGTATACTCACACAGAACTTGGAGCCGACGGGCCTCCGGAGCCAGCAGGGCGGGCGCGGCAGTAGCGGCGCGGGCGCGGGCGGCGGCGGCGCGCTGAACGTATACTCACACAGAACTTGGAGCCGACGGGCCTCCGGAGCCAGCAGGGCGGGCGCGGCAGTAGCGGCGCGGGCGCGGGCGGCGGCGGCGCGCTGAACGTATACTCACACAGAACTTGGAGCCGACGGGCCTCCGGAGCCAGCAGGGCGGGCGCGGCAGTAGCGGCGCGGGCGCGGGCGGCGGCGGCGCGCTGAACGTATACTCACACAGAACTTGGAGCCGACGGGCCTCCGGAGCCAGCAGGGCGGGCGCGGCAGTAGCGGCGCGGGCGCGGGCGGCGGCGGCGCGCTGAACGTATACTCACACAGAACTTGGAGCCGACGGGCCTCCGGAGCCAGCAGGGCGGGCGCGGCAGTAGCGGCGCGGGCGCGGGCGGCGGCGGCGCGGCGCGCGCCACGGCCGGCAGCGCGCTGAACGAGTCCACGCCGCCGAACGACTCCATTATGTTGCTCTGGTTGTGCGACGTCTGGAACCAGGGGTTAATGTAGGGAACAATAGACAGGTAAACATATAATCGCGAAAATTCTCGATAATGCTCAAAAGAAGGGCTATTTGAGGTACTTCTCGTGAATTTCGTCAATGTCACCGAAAATGGTCGCGAAAATTCTCGATAATGCTTAAAAGAAAAGCTACCCGATTTTGCATAAATAATGTCAATTTATCATTATTATGGTACAATCCCATGTTACATAATGCACTTTTTAATCGACACGAATAAAAATAAGATAATTTTCTAGGCCTTTCAAAACATGTTAAGCGTCATATACTCACGCTCTCAGGCCGGGAGCCGCCCAACAGAGAATGCACCGCCACCTGCTGGTCGAAGGACGCGGTGACCATGAGGCTGGGGTCCCTGGGACACCACGACACGTCGAACACCCACTGTTGTTGGTGACTTATCTCTGACAGGAGTTCGCCTCCCTACGGACAAAGCAGAAAAAATCGATGACAATAAATATGATAAAAAGATATTTTTTTTTAAGTTACGGGGAACAGTTTCAAAATAATTATCTATACGGATGAGGTTTATTAATAGATAGAAATTCAAGACAAATTTTAGAAATCTGAACTTTTCCCAACTGCTCATAGTCGTGGTCTCTGCAGTCTATCTAAAAAACTCAACCTGCATTTAACTACTCTACATTCTTCTTTTTACGAATAATACGATCGACAACGTAATGAATTTAAAAAAAATGATTTTTAATGCAATAAAAACTTTTTTACAAAAAAGAACAACTGACTTCCAAAAAAACACTACAAAGTGAAAAATTACTTAAATTTCGGAAGTCGGTGTCTCTGATTTTGTAATTTGGTTATTTGCCACCGTCTTCCGAAATTTAAGTAATTTTTCACTTTGAAGTGTTTTTTGTAAGACGGAAGTTCTTTTTTGTAAAAAAGTTTTTATTTTAGCTTTTTATTGGGTCAGTTTGTAATTTATCTAACGTACAATAGCCTAATGTCGACTACTCATCACCTTTTACAAAAGGAGTTCTCCTGGTTCTTCACCATCAACTCCACTTGTCCATATACATTGTGACGAGCATAAATTGCTTGGTATTCATATTAATGTAATCGAATCGCAACTCGAGAAATACTTATTATTGAGTAGTTCCGGTGACCATCTGTGGTCTTCATCATCAGTTCCACTTCACCAAATGGTGCTTTCCGAGAGCAACTGCACGTGTTACTGTTATCGAATTGATAACCTCCTCCTTTTAGATTTCGGTTAAAAACCTAGATATCATCATAAAGAAAATCAGCCGACATAAAACATGCCAAAATGATTTTCACCGGCAAATGAAGCAATATTCTATTATAATTTTTTTATCGTTCGCCGCTCCATTTCCTCACACAGCTCTGATGGACAGCCTTTAGAGGTGGTGGTGATAATTTTCCATAATTTTGTTATTTTGCAAAATTTTGTTAATTTTAAATTTTCTATAATTTTGTAAAAAAAAAACCTTTTTAGGGTTCCGTAGTAAACAAGGAACCGTTCTAGTTTTGCCATGTCCGTCTATCTGTCTGTCCGTCTGTCTGTCTGTCTGTCCGTCTGTCTGTCCGCGGCTTAGCTCAGAGACGGTTAGTACTAGAAAGCTGTAATTTGGCATATGTATACATATTAATTATGCTGACAAAGTGGTAAATTAAATCAAGAAAAATATTTTTTTTAGGGTACCTCCCCTACACGTAAAGTGGGGATGTTATTTTTTTTTCCTCATCTACCCCATGTTGTGGGGTATCGTTAGAAAGGTCTTTCAAAAATATTGTGAGTTTGTGAAAACTATTTTTAGATTCAGGGATCCGTTTTTGAAATATTAAGCTTTTAACTGAAATTTTTTGTTAGAGTCAAGTGCCCCCCCTTCTAGCTAAATGGTTGTACTTGGCCTTGTGAAAAAAATTACAGCAGTAGTATTTATAACGAAATTATAAGCAAAACTATGAGAGCTAAGTGGGCTGTACAGGTTAACGAGAAATAATCAACCAACTTAAATTTGCAGTTTGAAAAACATGATCTCCCATACATTCCGTATCTATATATATATATATATATATATATAGATATATATCCAATGTTAAGTTTGTTCTTGGGACAAATTCATCCCAACTACGGAGCCCTTCATTGTGCGTGGTCCGACACGCAGTTGGCCGGTTTTTTATTGTTTATATCCTCCTGTGCGTGTCCCAAATAAAATAATTTTGTTTGTTTATATAATAAGTGAAATAACTCACAGGCTGGGTGTTGTTCGGGTTCCAGCACAGCACCTTGCCGTCCTTGCCGGCAGACAGCAGCAGGTCGGGGTCCTGTCGGCTCCAGGACACGGACATCACGCCCTTGTTGTGAGCTTCCAGGGTTACTAGGGGAGAAGCTGCTAGTCTGCATGGAATTTCATTGAGTTAGTGATAACGATAAGCTGAGTAGGTGCGGCATGACGAGAGAACACCGAAAATCCACTTTCAGATTACGAAAATGGACAAAAACTAAAGTGATCTTCAGAGCCGTTGATTTTGGTATGACCGTGTGCGGCCTAACCCATGATGACTTAAATAGGCAAATCTGATGAAGAAATAGTGGGATTGAAACTCCGATTTGGATTTGTAAAAGGATATTCAGGGCGCATAAAAGTTATTCTGTGCAATAGTGTTACATGTTCCGATAGTAAATATATAAATAAATATCTGTCGGATTGATGGAGCCTTTTGGCAAATACGACAAAATATTATTGATTCAGAAAAATACCCACACGTGGTCATAATTTTGCATTTATCTCTAAATCGACGAACCGAGAAGCTTTCGTTGCTATTTCAATTAGAGCTGACCCTTTTGGGAAGATTTGTCAGCATTCAGTCAAACACTTGAAAGTAGCAAAATTAAAACATCGTTGGAATACACCATAAACAAAGTTGATTATTCCAAAATTTTACTATGACATTAAGCAAACCAATTTGAAAAACATCCTCATTTTATGGGGTATCCAAAGAGCTAATAACGTTTAAAAAACATTCAGAGGTGCCGTCAATTGTTTGATAAAGCTGGCAAAGTCATACTTACTCAAATTAACGAAAACATTATCCAACTGACGGTTTAAAATTTCCTGTAAATAGTCTAATTTTAATAAATTTTCCGAGTTTTGACTTCTAATCTTAGTCTTCTAATTTCCCTACATTTTCGACAAGTTTTGGACATTGATTGTAGCTGCAATGATTTTAAATACGAGAATTGGCCCTCTGTTTGTTGACTTGGTATTTAGTAAAGTGGCTGGAGATATAACTATATACTTGGTAAAGTACTTTTACATATATATCTCCTTACTATTATAGGTACTATAGGTATACCTCTGCCCAACCCTTCCGGGAAACATGGCGTGATGAGTTTTATCTCCTTACCTCAAATCCCACAGCTGCACGACGGGCACCTGGTCGTCTTCTGACGCGATGCACACCTGCGTGGCCACGTTCGGGTGCCACGCCAGCGAGCGCCACCGTGTGCGGGACTGGGAGTCACTGGAAAATAGTACATTATACATATTTGTGCCACGAATCCATCATTTTACTACGATCTGATAAACACGAAATGAATAGTAAAAAAACCTAGAAATTAAATTTAATACTTAATTAGTCAATGGTCTTTGATCCATTGGACAACTTACTTAAGGACCTTAGATGGACCTCTTTCCTTTCCGTCATAACCTTTACGAAATTTCCGACAATAGTTGAAGGAGTGAATGAATTAGTCAGCCAGCAAAGCTGGTTGCTGGGGTGACATTGGTTCACTGTTATTTTTATTTCTTACCTCAGTTTCATAATCGGTTCATTCTTCCTCAAATCCCACACGACGCATCTCGTCGCAAATGTGGATCCAAGAATATGTTGAACCTGTCAAAGCATTCTCTTATTAATTGACAGTAAAAACTATTAGACCCTTTGTAAACGGTTTCTTTACGGTACGGTGTATATACTACGCCGTAGAAAAATTGTGTCTGTTGACACGCTTCCATAGTGATCCATACAACACTGCCGACCGTGCCTACACACGGCGTATAAATCAAGCCATAGAAAAAATGTGTCTGTGGACAAGCTTCCATAGTGATCCATACAACACTGACGACCGTGCCTACACACGGCGTATAAATCAAGCCATAGAAAAAATGTGTCTGTGGACAAGCTTCCATAGTGATCCATACAACACTGACGACCGTGCCTACACACGGCGTATAAATCGAGCCATAGAAAAAACGTGTCTGTGGAAAAGCTTCCATAGTGATCCATACAACACTGACGACCGTGTAAATATAATAAACTGTTTTTCACGGCAAGAAAATCGAGTGTGTACAAAGGGCGTTACGAAAAGTTGGCTGGTCATCGAACTTTAGAAAGAGACACATGTCTGAGTGCCAGAGAGGACGCTCTACAAAGAGACCGTCACACAGGTATGAGTGCCAGAGAGGACGCTCTACAAAGAGACTGTCACAAAGGGATGAGTGCCAGAGAGGACGCTCTACAAAGAGACTGTCACGCAGGTATGAGTGCCAGAGAGGACGATCTATAAAGAGACTGTCACACACGTATGAGTGCCAGAGAGGACGCTTTACAAAGAGACTGTCACACAGGTATGAGTGCCAGAGAGGACGCTCTGCCAAGAGACTGTCACACAGGTATGAGTGCCAGAGAGGACGCTCTGCCAAGAGACTGTCACACAGGTATGAGTGCCAGAGAGGACGCTCTACAAAAAAACTGTCACACAGGTATGAGTACCAGAGAGGACGCTCTACAAAGAGACTGTCGCACAGGTATGAGTGCCAGAGAGGACGCTCTACAAAGAGACTGTCACACAGGTATGAGTGCCAGAGAGGACGCTCTACAAAGAGACTGTCGCACAGGTATGAGTGCCAGAGAGGACGCTCTACAAAGCCAAACTTTTTCTTAAACTCGAAGTGTTATATTACGGCCGCGTACCGTGAAGATACTAGCACAGTACACAACAATTTAATCTTGTATGCAATCACTTGTGACCAATTTCCTACGGACAGTACCATTCAATTCGAATCAGTTAAGAATCAATTGAGTTCAAAAAGCTCGAGTTCATTATTAGATGAAAGAATCCACCGACGATTTACAAGCTTCCGCAAACTCTTTACTAATGCTATATAGTGCTCGAAATAGCACTTCTTTTTTTACACAGATTGATAAAAGATAAAAACTTAATTCAGCTGTCAAGCACCATTGTTGTGCTCCAGTTTACATTAGAGACTTCTTTGAACTTGTTTCATCATGCATGACACATTAAGCATGTTCAAGGTTTCCGAGCTTTTACAGATCCAATGGGCAGAGATTGTTGCATGAGTTAAAATGTTTCGAATCTCATACGCACTGTTTTGATTAATTTACCTAGTTATATTATATATACACCCAATAAAATTGCTAAACATAAGATTTGACAAGAAATCACAATGTTAGATAAACTTGACTTTTTTCAAATGATCTAATTGTTGTGTGCTTACCTGCTGATTCCAAGCTAATCCTTGCACATGATCATAAGGCTGGTTCCTATTACCAGGAGCCATGGGCTGACTGGTGTTGTTGAGGTCCCATATGAAGATCTCGCTGTCTGAGGCCCCAGATGCCAGTAAGTTCTTCTGGTAAGGGTTGATGTCCAGCGCAGATACGTTGCCTGGTGGAATAAAGCAATTCATTAATTCATCAGTTTTGATTGCGAAAAAAACAAAAACTAAAATACTTACAAAACTATGATGGGTTTATAGCATAACGCGTTCCAGTGTGAGAGAGAGACGGAGCTATACAGGACGCATAGCATTATCCCTTTTTCATTGATGGCTGTAGCACGTCATAGTACGAGTTTAATAAATATCATTTATAGGTATCATATAAAGGATAAATTATGTTGTTAAAATAAGTTAATTGCTCAATCAACACGCGAATTAAACCGTATTCTTCTTATTTACACAATAAATACTAGAGCGCTTTGGTAAATCCGTATTTTGTCTTTATTTTTCTTGTATATCCTAAGAATCATATATTAGGTATTTACTTCTAATGAAATACGTAAAATCTAATGATGTTAAAAATCAGAGAGAGATAACCTCCCAAAACAGAAAGCAAATGCTTTTTGTTTTGGGCATTACAACATTACAATAGATTACCTCCGTACATATGTACAGATGAGGTAATCTATTGTAATGACATCACAAGCTAAATAGTGAGCAGTCAAACAGTGATCATAGATAGTGCGTTATCAAGAAGTTTTTAACATTATTCATTATAGGCAGAAACTCATAGCTAAAGCATAATAAATATTACAGCAAATAACGGTAGCTTTAATGGCGTAATTTAACACAAACACTAAAATAGAGTGTTGGTGCAACATGAACATAAAGAAACAAGAATAAAGAACTGTAGCGCAGAGGTCATTTGCCGTGATCAGGGAGCATAACATCGCATCAATTAAATTAAAACGAAAAACGTGGAAGAGCCCTATGTTGGCAAACATTAGAAAATTTGAATTTTTTAAAGTTACGAATTATTCTATTAACCGAATTCCAAAAAGGAGGAGTTATATGTTCATCGCGTATATGTGTATTTTTTTTATTTTTCTTTATGTGTGTCCGCCGATTTCTCCGTCAATTGTGGACCGATTTTGAAAATTATTTTTTATGCTCCCGAATTGGTCCCATATTAATTTCATAAACTTTGCTTGGAAAGTTTTTGAGTAAGCTTCAATAATACGTATTTTTCACACTGTACATGTGGATGACATGATGATAACTTCCTGTGACTGTTATTTACATAGCAGGTAGCGGTATTCGAATTTGTGTGGGGTAGGTACCGCAAATAAAAAGTGAAAATTAAAAACTTTTTACAAAAAACGAAAATTAGTCGCTGGCAAAAAACTAAAATTCAAAACCGACACCGACTTCCGAAATTAAAGTTTGTTTTCACTTTGAAGTGTGTTTTTTCGGAAGTCAGTTGATTTTTTTTTTTATCTTATTATAATTTGTATGTTTATGATTACTGACCACTAGCGCTACCCGTGTGTGAAATTAATGTCGCCATTGTAGCGGAACGTTGTATAATCCCATAGAAAACATAAGATGTCCAACATACTCAGCTAGCTGTGTTGCGGCATTAGTCTGAATTCGTTTACTTTGAATAATTAGGTCAAACACACAGTCAATTTAAGAGATTGCACCTATTAGGCTCGAGCTCTTTTATTTGGTTAAAATGCAGTGTCTTCCTAGTTCATAAATAAATAAATATCTTTAAATATTGGGATTACTGCTTGATTTCGAATGTCATATGACCGATGGCTAATTCCCCGAAGTCATCAGATGGAACGTCCGAATTGCCGAAATTCCATGGCATCGATGTACCACAATTTCGAATAGCCAATTTAGAGTGACCGTTTCGCCGAAAAGCCATTGCAATGATAGTCCTATCCGTCGAATGTCTATTGGATCGACGACGTGCCAGAAAGTCGAAAGCAAAAGCAAGAAGGAATGTTAATTGGGATAAAAAAACAAACCAGCAGGGTTTAATCAACACTAGAACAAATATTGATATAGCCTGCAAGTTTGTTGTTATTACAAAACTAAGCTGAAAACCTATAATCATTTTGAAAAACCAATTATTTTCTTACCAATTAAACTTGATAAGTACTTGAATTTTTATGCCTACTAGTGGTTGAAAAAATCAAGTATTAATTGTATTGATTGCTTTATGACCAACTATAATAAAACTAAAAATGATTAAGAGAAGGGTTATGTGTATACAACATTTGTAACTGTTTTATATTGATATGTATAAAAACATTGAATGTTTTACATGATGACCCATTTCCCTCGCTACCAATAATGATAACAAACTCAAATAAGATTACATACTTTATGCCCTGACTCTTTTTACGAGGAGAAAGATAATAATTTATTTATTTAATCAAATAGCAACAAGATATTGTATAGAAGTTCGATTTTTTATTACTTGAGATGTTTTTCTGTGAAAAAAATAATTAAAATTTGGAAATTCTTTTTTTCAAATGGTCATGCTAGCAAATCGATGGTTTTATTTAGGCTTTATGAAATCACAAATAACGTGAATTGCCAAAGCAATGCAGAAGAAAAAAGTGAGAAAGTAGAAAATGGCGTCTAGCCATGATAGTGCTAGAAGATAGAATTGAATGGTTAATTCTAATTAAACCTTATATGATTGCCACAAAAGTAAGTAGTAAAATGTAAAGAAGTAAAATGTTTTTTCACTACATAGAAAGTGATGGTGCACTTGCCATTATGTTTAGTGCTACTTCCAAGCAGTGCATCGGTGGCATTGTTCAGCAGTTTGTCAGCGCTGTAGAACTGCAAGAGCCCTCCATCGCAGCCTCCAACTATGATACCAGCACCAGACCACACTATCTTTTGAAATCTAGAACAGAATTAAATTAATTACATACAACATAAATACATTTTAATATAAGTGCCAAAAAAAAGTGAAATATTGGAATTTCAGCTTTCAGTACAGAGCATTGAAAAGTAACATAAAAAAATTAATGGTTAAGTAAAAGTAAATTATTACTTAACTTTAAAATATATTTATAAGTAAGGGGGATAGGGGGGGTGTCTTATGTTAGATCAACTTTATGGACACAGCCTCAAGGAATATTGCCTGCAAAGTTATATGAAGATATCTTTGAACCTTTTTATTGGCCAAAAAAACGGTACGCTGGAGAAGTATGATGCTGGGTTATCAGAATTTTTGATAAGGTCTTTCACACATTTCAATACATGTTTTTATTAGGAATCAATATTCTGGTACTTTTCATCATGAGTTATTTTGTTTCTTCTTGCCAAAGGGCTATTTTTACCATTTAATCTTAATTCTACATTATTATTTTTATTGCTGTCCTGTCTGCCTGCCTGAATATTGTTTGAATAGTGATTCAACAGACTTACATTATAAATAAATATTTTAACAGCACATGTATTTAAAATGTTATGCTAAGACATTATATGTAAATATTTAATGATTAATGAGTAGTTGTTTCTAAAGGTCGACCATTCTCAAAGTGTCTTTAATGTCATTATTTACAAAAAAAATATGGTTAAAGACAGCTGCAAGACAGTAAAATAATAATAACAGTATATTATCTACCAGCTGGCTTGTAATTGAAGTAATCAGAAATAAAAATCAGTTCTTTCTTTCAATATTTATACCATGAGCATCTCTTTCTGACAATTGTACATGGGTTCAATGTTGGGCTCCCGATATTCTATTACATTTTGTTGGCAGTGCTGTCATCCTAGGAGACTAGGTTCACAGCTTTTGGTCTTATACTAAACTGAATGTTGGTCTCATACAATGTAAAATAATTTTACCGTTCTTCTAATAAGATATCATAGGCAAAAGTGGTATGGATTACTAATCCCATAATCCTACTAATTTATATAATTTGACTGTACTCACTTGTGCTCTGTCTGCAAACTGGATTTAAGCTCTAAATCGAGTCCAGGGTCTTCTAAATTCAAGGCATAGAGCTCAAGGTGGGAACTAGAGCTGAACGAAGAGTCAACCTGCTGCGCCGCCGAGCCGGCCGCGATCGTCACTGGGTAGTGATCGGCAGGCGACCAGCACACGTTCACCGTCCTCTTCAGCTCCTTCACTTTCATCTTCACAACACTGGCTCACTACAACAAACACGAACCAATACTAGAAACCACCGAAAAACTGTTTTATTTACCAAATTATGTCACAGAATTGGAACGCTTCCCACTGCCGATTGACAATCAAAACCTGTGTTTAAACCGTAGCATATGGTTAAATAAGAATTAAAATGTATTTTTCTAGCCGATTTCAAAGAGTTTCAATTAAAAAATACTATATTTACCATAAAAACACCAACTTGGCACTTCCAACGTGGCTGACGTAAATATTCTCGATTTGATTTGACAGATGATCAAGTGACAGTACGTTCGGAAACCAAAATCAGGCGACACGTCATTTTGTCGTCACAGAGTAAAAAAAAGACTTTGAAATGTTATGCTATTCATGCGAAATAAACACGAATTAACAGCTTTATTTAGTAGTAGTAGTAATTTTTGGATACCTATGATAATAACATAAATAACACACCATTGTACTCTTACAGGAGTAAGAGTACAATGGTGTGTGTCATAGGTATCATTATAGGTATAAAGATTTATCAACAATGTTTCCATAGAAACCAGATATTTTGTTTGTTCCCCATTTTGTTTTATTATTTTTGGCAAAATTAAATGTGAATGTGTGAATATTATTTGAAACTTTGCAATAGAAAAAGCTTTTTCAGTACATCCTCTTTATATTCATTTACCTAATTTTCTAATAAATCCTGGCCGTGCCAACTTCTAGCAAAAGAAGAGAAGAAGAAAATAAAACTTCATTTAAAATTAATTGTCACAAAACGAAAATGACAGGTGAAAATACAGTCGTCAATTTATATATTTACTTACTTAAGTAAGTACTTGTAGAAGATCAATAAAGGTGCGTAGGTACAGAACTTTCTATTACTCTTCATGTTATATTTCGTAGATTATAATCGAAACTTCACGCTTGCTAAATCCAAAAACGTTACAGAATTTTATATCAAGGGACATACAATTTATCGTTTCGGGGACCCTTAGGGTAGTGTGCGGCCAGATGCGCATCATCCATGGCGATTTCATACTAATGTATCTATCTCGCTGGCCGCTGCAACCTGGCTGCTAGTGCGCTATTGCCCACGTCGTTTGTCCACCGTCACCGTCAACGGGACGTCAATGAGTAACGAGATTGTTCGAACCGATCGTGACGTACACCGGCACGCGGCCGGTGGTGGTGTGCGGTAGTTTTCGTTGGCGGTGTCGGTGGACAAACGGCCCTAACGGTACCTACAATCATTCCGTAACTGGTTTCTATGAATTTCTAATACCGTCCGTAGCTAGCGTTACGTCGCGCGTCGGTTTCATAGAAATACATACAAACCAATCGTGTCGCAGCAAAACGTCGCGGCGCGGCGTCGCCTGCTATTACCGCCCGCGGTCGGCTACGGAATGCAATCTTTAGATTGATGTTTCATCTTCGTTTATGTAATCAACTAAAATAAATATTTATTATTATACGATTTCATTGAATCAAAGAAGAAATCTAGCAACAATGCCGATTGCTATGACAAAGGATGAATGGGATCGGATCCACAAATGGACAAAGTACGATGCAGAAGACCCAGAGGTGGTGCGACGGCGAGAGTACATCAAGTACTTGGACACCACCAGCCGTGTTATGACCAAGTCTTGGCCCAACTCTTTGGAGGTAATTAATTAGGGTCTGTTAGTGAAAAGTACCTTCATATTTCGTTAGTACTTGGTCTAGTGGTCTAAGGGCTGGCGCACACCCGGCAGTGCGGCGCGGTTGTCACTGCCAAACAAATATCAACGTAGCATACCAACATATAAAGTTGAGAAGAAATAACCTGAGACACACGCTCTCGAGCTAATCGGAGTTCATGTTCAACTTTATTTCAATAGCTACAAGGTCGATATTTCTTTGGAAGTGACGAATGCACTGCGCTGCGCCTCGCCAGATGTGCGCCAGACCTAAAACGCAATTGTTGAACATGAGGTGTTGGGTTCGATTCTCAGGCAAAGTGTTATTCGGTTTTTCAATAAGGAATTTTTCAGTCTTCTTCTTTTCGTGCGGTTTGTGACTAACCTGGAGTCAGAGTTTTAAAGCTGACCATGGGCCTCTGACTTGGCTTGACATGCCGGCGAGAAATATCTCTCAGGCATGCCGGTTTCCTCACGATGTTTTCCTTCACCGATTTTGAAGCAAGCGATAGGTAATTATATAATACGCGCATGAATACGAAAAGTCAGAGGTGCGTGCCTTAGGTTCGAACTCCAGACCTATGACTTGGCAGTCCAACGTTCACACCACTAGGCTATCACTGCACTGCACTGCACTGGAATTTAGCAGTAGCTCAGAGTCTGGACCTGTACCAACCCGCACTGGGCAAGCGTGGTGGATTATGGCCCAATCCTTCCCACAGAAAAAGAAGGCCCGTCTCCCAGCAGTGGACAGTGGCATTATACGCTATTGATTACATATACTGGATCTGTACTTGATTCAATAGGCTTTCCCCCCATAAGGAAAATGTTGGTGTACTCCTCAGCTTTTCCTTTCAGGACATATTACAATATTATATACCAACCTATAGGTTTAATGTCATGTGTTTTCGGTTTTCATCTGATAGTAAGTCACGTTCTAATCTAGCACACTCTAAATGTAACTCTACTAGTAAAATGTGGCTTCCAAAAACACCAGATGGTTTTCTAACCTTCAATAAGATGAATCCCATACGTGCCTCTGCCCACCTATAGAACGTAAACAAGCGCAACGAAGAGCTCCGTCTGGCGCGCAACCTGCAAGCCGAGCAAATCAACTCCAAGTTCTATGCGCGCTACCTGAGGAAGCAGAAGGAGAAACAGGAACAACTCATGTACTCTGCCAGAGATATGGTCTTCAAGAATAAGGATGCGCCGAAGTTATTGCTGAGGTGAGATTAAAACGGTGCTGACATGTATATTTATGTTTTCCCCTCAAGTGTGTTGAAAGATGTCGTTTGATACGCGTGAGTATTTGTCATTACAACATCGCCATATTTACTCCTGATGAAAACGACGTTCAACATTATCAGCGTTTGAGTCTACAGTCTATCTATATCTACAAATTGTTGGTGGACCCTGCGCTCTCCGTCTGAACAAAGGACTGCTTGCCTGGTCGCAGGTCCTATTATAGTCTCCCGTCTCGCTCTGCAATCACCAATCGATCGCGGTCATCTGATTCATTCGGGCATCCAATTAAACCTGCAGTCAGTCAAGTCTAGCGAAACCCAAACAAACGTCAAAACCTGCAAAGTTTACTAATCCTTCACCATATAATTGTATTGGTATAATAAATAGAAAGGAGAATGGCAATCCTTCAAAATCTACCCCCCTCCCTTCCCCACAGTGCGGTAATTGAAACTGCGGTTCAAAAGGAACGAGAAGAACAGGTCAAGTTCATAAACGAGCGACGTAGGGAAGAAGCAGAGAGGAAGAGGCAAGATGATGACGATATCATTAAGAGGGCTAAGGAGTGGCACGAACTCATGGCACTGCGGAAGAAGAATAGGTGGGATGTCAATAAACAACATCAGAAGGACATTCTTGATCAGTGAGTGACAGATTTCCCACATTTCTTACATTTTCGATTTATTGGTTTTTTTTCCAATGACTTAGCAGTGTTCAGGTCAAAGGGTTCGATCCCCATGTAAGGCGGGCTTTTTGCAATAGGAATTTCTCAGTAGCAGTATGCTGCTACTGAGAAATTCCTATTGCAAAAATCCCGTCTGAATTTGTGCCATATGGTCTTAACAGCCCCTAAATGGGATAAAAATTATTGGCGCAATGTTGGTTGACTATACACCTTTAACTGCTTAACCCTTCGGGGAACACAGGCAATGTCATATGTGTAATAGCAAAGTTATTGCTCAGGGCTCACGAGGTGGCGGAACGTAACCGCATGGAATACGAAACAGAGCTGAACCTGCAAAAGATCGACAACATCAAGGCTAATGAGCAGATAGAGGCTCTCAAAGACTTTGATGAACAGTTCGTAAGTTTTTTTGACTTTTCTAGTAGAGACAAACTTCTTAGACCTGGCGCGAACTAGCGGTCTGGCTGCGCCACCATGACGCACGACTCGGCCGTAAGGGTCGCGAGGCACGCGGCCAAAACCACGGCTACAATCGTGAGTTGCAAATAAAGCGTACACAACAGGTCCGGCCGCCACGGCTAGTACGCGCACACTCAGGGCCGTCTTTTCCGGGGATGCAAGGGGTGCGTAGCACTAGCACCCGGGCGCAGGGTCTTAGGGGGCGCAAGTCGATCGCCTTATACCTATAAATACCATGCATAAACACAATTAAGAAACAATTACTTAACAAATATTCATTATAAGTACATATAAAAATATAGGCACCAATATTGTTTACAAAAAAAAGGCCTTAAGCAGCTTTCGGCTCATTTACCTTGCAACTTGCGTTGTGCAAGCCAATTTAAATCTTATAACCACAAAAAAATAAAAACAACATACACACGCGGCAAATTCAAAGAGAGCGAGAGAGAGAAGAGAAGAAAAGTTAACACATGAAAACAAATCGGACATTGACGGGGAAGTTTTCAAATCAGACGATATCATTAAAAAAATTGCCAACTTAAAAGCCAGAAAAAAATATTTTATTGTAGAGTCATCATCATTTCAGCCGAAAGACGTCCACTGCTGGACATAGGCCTGCCCCCAAGCACCGCCCCTTTCGACCGGTTCTGTGATTCTCGCATCCAGCGAATTCCTGCGCCCTTCACCAGGTCATCGGTCCACCTCGTGGGAGGCCTTCCAACGCTATGTCTTCCGACACGCGGTCGCCACTACAGAACCTTTTGGCCCTATCGGCCATCAGTTCTACGAGCAATGTGCCCACACTGTTCATACGAGCAGTGTGGGCACATTGCTCGTAGAACAGATGGCCGATGGGGCCTGCCCACTGCCGCTTAAGTTTGGCAATTCTTCGGGCTATGTGGTTATCTTGGTTCTCCTACGGATCTCTCTTCATTTCTGCTTCGATCACGTAGGGAAACTCCAAGCATATCCCTCTCCATTGGCCTTTGGGTGACTTTCAGCCTTCTAATGAGGCCCATTGTGAGCCACCACGTTTCAGTGCCATTTTTCATCTCATTGGCAACACGCACTTGTCAAAAGCGTTCGTGTTGATACACTGTTCTATACAGGGTGGCAGGAAGATCGACGCGAAAACTGATACATAGATTCAGTACATGATTCTGAACACCCCTGCGTAAAAAATTTTGGTCGGTTATTTAAAAAAACCATACATTTTGACCGCGTAGGTATTGCACTTTTCTATGAAACAGCAGATTTCAGAATCATGTACTGAATCCCCATTATCAGTTTTCGCGTCGATGTCCCTGCCACCCTGTATGAGACGAGAAGATAGTACGCAGCTTCCCGAATTCCGCCCAGCCGAGTCGGATTCGACGATTGACCTCTTTCTCCAAGTTGGACCTACCTAACATGGACAGTCAGTCCTAGTAAACATAATCGTTCACAACTTCGAGTGTCTGAACTCCGATCTTCATGAGGGTGAGTGTTACATGGGCATTCGACATGACCTTCGTTTTTATCCATGTTTATTTTAAGACCCACTCTTTCGGAAGCTTTACTGAGTTCGTCGAGTATTGTACTAAGGTCCTCTATAGTCTCAGTCATGACTACTATATTGTCGGCAAATTGAAGGTGAGTGATGTACTTGGCGTTGATGTCGACGCCAACCCAGCAGCAGCAACGGTGAACAGATAACGTCTCCCTGTCTCACCCCTCGCTGCAGAAAAATAGGTTTCGAGGTCTGGTCCTGGACTCGGACTGACATAGTAGAGTTATCATACAAACACTTCTGCAGCTCGATGTACCGTTACTCAATCTAGTTTAAAAATTTAGATTTATTTTTTCGTTGTAAGACCCCCGCTGGCTGATTTTCACACCCCAGCGCCTAATATGGTTAAGACGGCCTTGCGTATACTGCACGTTTATCTACAAATTAATTTGATCTCAGTGGCCCCAGCGCCCAGCGACCAACCACGGGTCGCAGATGCGTCGCTTCGATCTCGTTGGTCGCCGCGACTCGGTGTGGCTACTGGCCGCGTGTGTCGAGGTGCGCGCGCTCCATGACGGTTTTATACTAATGTATCTATCTCGCTGGCCGCTGCGACACCTGGCCACTAGTGCGCTATTGCTTACTATGGATGAGTCGGAATTTTATGTCAGTGTTTTCTTCGATTTTACGGCTTTTATTATCTTTTTTTTATCTGCTTAGCTTTTCCAGTATCAGCCGAATATATGGCTACCTATGATCAATGAAAGCTACGCTCAGCAATATAAAACCTAGATATTAGGTGTCAGTGCTTGTGCTAGGTAGGTATGTGATCAAGAATACGAAAAATTTATGCAAATTCTATTCAGAAAGCAGAGGGGAGAGCTCGCATCTTCAGAGACATAGAAAAGTCTCGAAAAGAGATGAATCAGAGGAAACGCGAGCAGGACGCACTAGAGAAGATGGACAACAAGCTGATAGAAGTGCTGCAGAAGTCTCGCTGCAAGATCGAGCAGAGGAGGAGGAAGACTGAGGCTGACGTAAGTAATAATATTGACAGTTAGGTTTTTTGGAACGATTTTTGTAACGCAGCTTGCGGTAGGAGTTGACTAGTAAAAATCGTCACGCGAAAAAGCGTTCATACTTGTATGCCCCGTCCATGCGTCTTTCCTCTTTCGAATTTACACTTTCTCTCTTTCTATCGTGTGTGAATTCGAATGTGAAATTTTTCACATTTTTCGTCATGTGTGTCGTTTTCATAGCTTTCGAGGGTTCTAAAGCTGATAGTGAGGTCAAAATGTAAATCAAAGATGGCGGCTGCGGCTGCGCAAAGTTTTTTTTTTTAATCTTATTTGGGAAGGAACTTTGTTCCTGACGGGAGTACCCCGACCAGACACGTTTATTTTTTAAAGTAAATTGTTATTCAACGTCAATTTGTGTTTGAAATCTCTATTTTCTGTCAATGTTCCATGTACAATGTTTGACGGAAACTAGAGATTACAACATGTTTTGTTGTGATGTTTCACTAGTGCAAACGCACCGATATAGCCATTTCATACAACTATCAATTGTGATTTGAATAGGTACCTACCTATGCGGACAATTTAGGTTGTTAGTCAATTTGCTTAACAATTAATTTCCCTGACTCTACAGTGGGTACCTACTCGGACGTTATGACAGAACCAGATAGATGGTCACACAAGTATCTATGACTCAGAGGTCGATCGACAAGCCCAATTACTTTTCTACAACCGATTTGCCCGTGCAGTGTAGGGACTTGATTCATCTCAAGTTATGCATTCTCAAGGACTAGGGTTAAAATATATTCGGGCCATAGAAATATAAAAACCCGATTCGGGCAGAAACTGCATAATTATCCAGCACACCACATGCATAACAAAAACTAACTAACGTGTTTGTAAGTTGATTGGTAGGTAGGTAGAAAGTTTTTAATGTGCTAGTGGAAACCCGTGCCCGTGGCGCAAAAGTCAATCGATCAGCCCAATGTGGGGGGAATAAGTAGATAGTTTATTTATTGTATTTTAGTGGGAGCTCAAAGATAGCCCGCAAATATATTCTAATTTAATTTATTTATTTGAACTTCATATATGTACAGAACAATTATTTTTTGAAGACATTCTCTACCTCTCAACATTTGACCCAAATGTTGACACAATCACGATCTTCTCCTTTTGTTGTTTTGTTCTTGGCCAAAGGCTTTGAGTTAAAAAGAAAACATTGTGGTTGTTTATAATTAATTATCTTTTGTTTTTCACGGGCACCTTTGAGCTCTCGCATTAAAGCCTTGTAATGTTCCCTTTAGCTGAAGAATGAAAAACTTCGCCTGCTGGAGAAAATCAGCCAAAGATTGGAGTCTGGAGACGTGGCGCGCGCTGCTAAGGATCAGGCCATCTTAGACAAAGCCGTCAAAGAAAAGAATGTTTTGTAAGTTTAGATTCTGACCAATTTGTATAGTTTCTGACTATCCAAAATGGTCAATTTAAAAGGCGCTACCTTAAAAGTCTGATAATCGCAATGTTCGTATAAGGGAGTTGTGGAAGTCATTAGTTAACCGCATATAAGTAATACTTTATTTTCATCGAATTGGCTGGGTATGGGTCAAAGCAAACCAGGTTACCGAAAATGTGGTAATTAATAGCTATTCACAACCATTCGACAGCCACGCACGCCGGTTGCGGCTTGAAACAAGGCTGCCGATATAATAAGTTATTGTAGAGTTCATGGGATGTTATTATATAAGTATCTAATCATTTGACAGAGACGAGGCCCGTCACCAGGCTCTGAAGAAGAAAGAGGAGCAGTTCCGAGAGGACAGAAAAGCAAGTCGTGAGAAGTTCCTGCGAGACGAGCAGCAGCGCCTGCACGAATTCAACACCACCAGACAGTGGGACATCATGAACAGGTAGGCACTGAGTTACAGCTGTACAGGAGAACAAGAATCTTCTGGCGCAAGGCCAAAATCGGAACTAACGTCGCCATAACGCACGGTTTTTATTCATTAATTTTATAAAACAATTTATACCTACCTAATAGTAGTGCTTAGTGCTTATATTTATAAATAGGGTGGATTTTTGAGATGGGGCAGTAAGGGCAAGTACCTTAACCGTTGTAACTCCAGGAAAACGGTCTTAGGAGACTGTCAAAAAGTTTTTGAGAGAACTGCCTATTTTCTTGCGGACTGTATTTTTTTTCCAAATCTGTGAATGCAGATCAAAACGTCTCAAAAAACTATGGACAGTCTCTTAAGACCGTTTACCTGTAGCTACAACGGTTAAGGTAGCTGCCCTTACTGTCCCCTCTCAAAAATCCACCCTGTATAACTGCTGACCCGACAGACGCTGTCCTGTCCTTTCAATAACTTACAAAAATGCCATAGAAAAAATACGTTCAGTATTTCCCGGAACAAGTTAAAAAAGTCGGTCAAACATATTTGTAAAACAAAAAATTGCCAAATCAGTCCAGCTGTTCTCAAGTGATGCGCTTACCAACGAACAGCATTTCATTTTTAGGGTTCCGTACCTCAAAAGGAAAACACGGAACCTTTATAGGATCACTTCGTTGTCCGACTGTGACCCTTTTTCTCGGGAACCCGTGGAGGTATCAAGTTAAAATTAATATCAAATACGTAGGTCTAACAAGCTCTAAAAAAATTAAGCTTCTAAGATAACGCAACAAAAAAACGGCCATTTATGCGAAATATTTTGATAGGTACCTACTCGCAAATAAATTAAAACCTATAGGGTGGTACCTACTTCCCGTTGACCTGGCAAGAAACAAGGTCTCACGGCACAAGAAAAGGAAAACATCGAAAATCGTTCATTTGTAGCTTTATCTCATAAAAAAATATTTGTTTGCTATTACAAACTTACATTTGCAGTTGGAGAATTGACCGTCACGTATATCGATGTATAGGAGAACAATTTTTTATCGCATCACGGGACAAGTTCTAATGAACCCACATTATTAGTTACCATAATATCTTAAGGGGGATGCGCTAAGGTAGCCCGCGAAATTCAAATTTTCTTAAGTTTTTTGCAATTTGCAGGTCAGTGTCAGGTTGTATGTTGATCTTAATATGATTCGCGGCCGTATGCAATTTTTATTATATTATAAGCACATTAAACAGCTTAACTTCCTACTCACGTTAGCCACTTCTCTATTGGCTAGGTTAAGCTAAGTTCCATATTTTTGCTTCCTCAGGTTCAAGAACGTTGAAATGTACGAAGACTTCCAGGAGCAGCTCCGTAAAAAGAAGGAACGCAAGATTGCGGAGTACAGAGCTGAAATACTAAGACTGTGGGTGAGTTTTGCCACATTGTCCGAAACAGTAGCCAGCTACAGGAGGTAAAGATTGTTCGCGACCCTCAAGACGTATGAACCAATGTACTTACTAGAGCGAAATCCGTGCTGCGACTGTGGGGGTAGTTGTAACTTGTAAGTTTTTAACCGGCTTCAAAAAAAAGGTGGTATTAACCCCGATTTTCCTGTGATTACTGTGCCGATTTTAGGGATTGTTTTTTCGCGCGGTATTTTCTTAATTTTATTTACTTACTTACGAAAACAAAAAACAAAATTATTTTATTTTTATTTTGAAGTGTTTTTTTTTAAGTCGCTTGATTTATTTTAAAGAAGTTTTTTAGGTAATGGAAATTTGTAAATTAGGAACACTTTAGCAATAAACATTTCCGTAAGAAGAAATCGAATTTTCTGCTGTGCGACTTAGTCCCTTTGCACCTGGCAGTAGTCGCGTTTGTGCAGCGTATAAAATCGGTTTAGCATCGTTGGACAAACGCTGTTCAGTACCACGACGCGCGACGCCCACCACCCTCGCCCGCCATTTTTACGCCCTCTGAGCGCATTCTTTATTATCTCTTTATACCATTATTATTGTACTATAGAGGATGGCAGGGACAGCGACGCGCTTAAAAAAAATAACGGACGAAAAATTCCAACGCAGCGGTGTTCAAAATCATGTACTGAATCCATGGTGACAGTTTTCGCGTTGATTTCTGTTCCACCTTATATTAAATGACATGTACCGACTTATGACACTCACGACACAATGCCCCTTTTTATCTATAGGTACTTAAAGTGTAGGTACTGTATGCAGAAGCTTTGGGTTAATAATACTAGACACTTAATGAAAGCCTAAATAAAAGCGCGCTAGATTATCAACTTTCGGCGTTGACCCAAGCGTTAGAAAATCTTACAGGGCACTGTCACTTAAAACGAGCATACATTTTTCTCATAACTTACATATTTATTGCCATTCGACGCTTCCAGAAAGAACGCGACGACCGCGAGGCTAAGGAGCGCGCAGACTCGCGCTACTTCTACGGAGAGCTAGCAGTGCAGAAGCTGCGGGATGCTGACAACAAGCTGCTGACGCACGCAGCCGGCCTGCTGCAGGAGGCCAAGGAACATGGCCGCCCAGACTACGCGCTGCACAGAGCTATCGATGTAACTACAGACTACACAGAATAATTATGAAACTTTATTAGTTCTCTATTCGCCTAGGACATTTTTCGTATTTAATTCAGGCGAGAACCTATGTAAGAAGATACGGCATAGATTCCTTTGTCTAGCTAACAGCAAATGCCTCATTCATATAAGTTTCTATAAACTCCCACCCACCGAGATAGACCGCAGGGGTAATTTTTCTACTCTTCTAAACGGGTATCCTTAATTTAGCTAGATAGTACGTACCAAGTTTGTAACCATTTTATAAAATACGAGCTGCTCGCCCCGGCTTCGCACGGGTAGCACTAAGTACTTATCTACGGCGCACCCTACCTATCTACACTTCCTACCCTACCTACTTACCTATCTACTTACCCTACCCTACCTAGATAGGTAGGGTAGGGTAAGTAGATAGGTAAGTAGATACACTACCTACCTACTCTACCTATCTACATACCTAGCTACCTACAACTACCTACCAACCTACACCTACCTACCCACCTATCTATCTACATACCTACCTACGTACCCTACCATACCTACCTACCTACAGTACTATTATCGCTATAAAAAAATTGAAGTTGGCGGTAATCTGTGGTAGAAGGGTGAAAATTTAGGCATATGAGAAAGTTATCATGAGAGACTTGATTAACCACGCTAGGAATAAACCAAGCTAAAGAAAATACACGAAATTTTAGACGGAAAAAACAGTAACCAAACGCATCAAGAATCACAGGATGTGCTATCTCGCACACGTTCACAGACGCGGCAAACCTCACCTGTTACATGCAGCAAAAAAGGCCAAATTCAAGAAAGTAGGCCGATTGGATTACACTTGGAACGACAATTTTAAAAATGACATGGCGCACTTCGATAAGGAAATCAACTTTTGGATGGATCCGGCTGAAGACCGATACAATATCAAGAAGACGGCCAGCGAGATATACTAGAAACCTGAAACGGACAGCGAGTCCTTTGATGAAGACACAGAAAACAGTAAAGTGTAAAACAGCACAGCAGGGAGATAGAAAAGAGCCTAGAAAGCAACTCAACTCCGCCAAAGGATTCACAGGCGAAGATTCACTGAGCCAACTGGCTGCGACGTCGTAAAAAGATGCCCATCCATAGATAATTAACACCCATCTCTCTACTATTCCAAAGATAAAGATAAAGATAAAGATAAAGATAATTTTATTTTGCAAACATGGGTAACATTAAATGGTGACAAAAAAAAACATATTGAAAGTTCAGCCATATTTTACCACGTAGGCATGCAAAAGATATAGAACATCAACTTATAACTAGAGAGTAGGTACAATTAAAAAACATTACACGAAAAAGTAGGTACACAAAATAAACATTATTCTAACTTAAAACATCTTTCTCAGTAAGGTATTCGTTTAAATTATAATAAGCTTTCACCACTAAAAAGCTACGAAGTCTTTTTTTAAATAATTGGACTGGAAGCTCTTTCCAACTCTTAGGCAAGTGATTATAAATAACTGGAGCCATGCAGTAGACATTTTTGCGCATGAGTGCTGTCTTAGCTGGCTCCTGACAAAGCAAGCTATTGTCGCGTCTATTGCGGGGAAACACGTCAGCTATACGTCTGAAACGACTCGGGTTTGCCTTCACAAACACAGCTACTTCTAGTATGTATAGACAAGGTAATGTTAAAATCTTATAACTTTTAAAGTATGGTTCACAACTATCAGTGGGTTTAATTTTAAACATCGATCGAATGCATCTTTTTTGCGCCTTGAAGGCGGTTTCTTTTTCAGTAGAGTTTCCCCAAAATATGATCCCATACCGTAAATGTGATTCTACTATGCCATAATAAGCAGTAAGAAGAGCATCTGTGTTAATTATAGGTGATAATGTATATAGAGCGTATGCAGACTTACTCAGCTTCTTACATAAGGTATCAATGTGTGATTTCCAATTTAATTTGTTATCTATTTTGAGACCCAAGAATCTTATACTTTCAACTTCTTCTATGATATCATTATTGTAGTGTATATTTAAATTAATAGGAGAGGTCTGTTGTCTAAAATGGATAACTTTAGTTTTACTCAAATTTATTTTTAAATTATTCGCGTCTAGCCAGGTTACCATCTGTTGTAAACTATTATTAATGTCATTCTCATAATTATCTATCCTTCTACAAGGTATTGTAATCGTACTGTCATCCGCAAATAGTGTTACTGGTCGATCAATAGATTTCGGTAGGTCATTTATGTATAGTATAAATTCAAAGGGTCCCAAAACGCTGCCTTGTGGTACCCCAAATAATAATTCACGCTCTGAAGACCGAAATATTTCTTCACGTTTATTAACTGTATTAACTTTATTAATTTCAGTAATTTGTTTTCTATTTTGTAGGTAAGAATTAAGCAAATTAAGGACATTGCCTCTTATCCCGTAGGCTTCGAGTTTCTTTAAAAGAGTAGTATAGTGTACATAGTCGAACGCCTGGGTCATGTCGCAAAATACACTACATACAGGATTCCGGACATCAACGTTTTTTATGACATTGTATAAAAAATCATATATAGCCATATTGATAGTCCTATGTACACGAAATCCTTTCTGTTCCTCGCACAGGATGTTATTTTTTTCTACGAATTTATAAAGTTCCCTATAAATATATTTTTCAAAAATTTTTGAAATAACGGGAATTAATGATATTGGTCGGTAATTTTCCATCCGTTCTCTATTTTCTTTTTTAAATAATGGCTTTATAATCGATATTTTTAATGCGTCAGGGAAAACGCCTGCGCTAATACTTAAGTTAATTATGTGACTTAAATGGCCACTTATTTCCTTAGACACATATTTCAATATTTTTGTAGCAATATCGTCATACCCTACACTATTTGTATTGTTTAATGATTTGATGATTCTCTCAATATCTTGTGGTATACTAGGAGCCATAAACATTGTTTTATTACAAGTGTCAATTCTGTTACATTTAGGTTTGCTAGTCACATCAAGTTTCCCTTGTACTTTGTCGATAAAATAATTGTTAAAAGCTTCGGCAATATCGTTGGGATTAGATAGAACGCTGTTATTATTTATAATTTTAGTAATATTAGACTTAGGTAGGTTAAATTTTGCACGATTTATAATTTGCCACGTGGTTTTAGACTTATTTTTAGATGTTGTTATATTATGATTGTTCTGGGCTTTTTGTGTTAGGTGTATAATTTTTTTGTGTAAGCGAGAGTAGTTCTTGAAAGTATATTTATTATATTTGTTTGGGTTTAATCTGAATTGCCACAAAAGTTTTCTTTTTTTTTTGACTGCCTAGTTTAATACCTTTTGACAACCATTTAGGTCTTTTTGTGACATCTACTTTGATCAGTTTAGTTGGAAAACACAAGTCGTAAATTAATTTAAATAGATCGAGAAATTTATTATAGGCTTCATTCGGATCGATTGTGTCGTAAATCTCACCAAAAGAGAGATTTTTAATGTGGTTTTTAAAATACAAAATATTGTCTACACTGTAGTCTCTTTTGACGGTATACCAATACTTTATGAGACACTTTGTTTGTACTGGACAGTGAAGCAGCTGTGCCGTATGATCGGACAAAGCCAGTTCGATTACTTCGGTTTTACATACTGAACTAAAATTATGAGCAAAGTTGTCTATACACGTCATACTGGCCATGCGAGTCGGCTGTCTTAATTCTAGTTTTAAGTTAAAGCTCATTAACAGACATTCGAAAGCATTTGAGTGGCTATTAGGTTTAAGCATGTCTATATTAAAATCACCTGCTATTACAATGTTGTTATATCGTGTGCGTGATATTTCTTTCAAAAGCGTTTCCATTTTATCAAAGCAGTAACTGAGATTATTTATATTTGGTACTCTGTAGATACATACAATAATTATCTTAAAATGGGTGAGCTCAATCGCACAACATTCAAATATGCCTGATGTCGATAATTTTGAAATTTTAGGTATTTCCTTATATTGAACATCGTTTTTCACAAGAATACAAGCCCCTCCTCTTTTTCTGCCTTCCCTACAAAAACAGGCAGCTAGGTTATAATTTGGCACATACAGTTGATGTTGGAACCCTTCCATAATGAAATGTTCCGTTATACATAAAACATCCACGTCAATCTTTTTTTCGGACAGTTCATCTAGGCATACAGTTAAAACATTTGCTTTATTTAGTAAACCAGCAATATTTTGGTGTAACAATTTAATATGTTTTTTAACGAAAAAAAATATCATTAGTGTTGTCTTTTGTGCACGAAGAAGAAATTGGGGGAGACTCACCATCAATTACATGAAAAACGTCGTAGCTATTAATCTCATTAAGCATTAAATTTATATTTTTAAATATGTTCAATGCTTACTCTAGTATGCATATCCGCTACGGCTCTCAAATCCTTCCTTATCTTAAGGGCACGTCTTCCTTACCATTACCACGCGTCCCTTGGTCTACTCCTAGATATGCAATGGCCTTTGTAGTCCCATGAAACATGAGGCTTCATGGGCTAGTGCAAATCTTGGGATTCATTCGATTTAACGAGTCTGGTTAAACCACGCTGGGATCGGTGCATTTCATTCATTCATTCATTGTATGGATTTTATAATACCGAATCATAAAAAAAATTAAATAAAAAAAAATACAAAAAATTAAAAAAAAAAATGGGCTGGACCACCCTTATCACTTAGGGGTATGAAAAATAGTTTACGTCCTATTCTCAGACCTACTGAATATACACACAAAATTTCATAAGAATCGGTCAAGCCGTTTCGGAGGATTTTTTTTACAAAAACTGTGGCACGAGAATTTTATATATTAGATAGATAGGCTAATTTCCTGCTGGGGTTGCGGGTTTCTCCGAAAAGGATATCGCGGCCCCGGCACACGGGCAACGGAAGGAACACGGGTGGGTTTTAGTCAGTAAAAGTCTGACACGCCCTCTCGCTCCGCCCAGAGCGGGAGAAGTCATTTGATGATGTCCCATCCTCAAAAAAAAAAATATAAGCTAATTTCCATTAATTTTCCAGGCTTACTGCAAGTTATACCGGCTGTACCCGATGCCAGACCTTCCGAAGTCGGTGCAGGCGCACTTCAAGAGCTACGCGCCGTGGGACGGCTCGCGCCCCGACGCCGACTACCGCGAGCCGCCCGCGCCGAGCGCGGACCGGCCGGGGCCCGGCGCGGACCGGCCGGGGCCCGGCGCGGCCGCACGGGGCAAGACGGATGGGCTGCAGGCTGTGGACAAGGTTACTGCGGACATGTTCTTTTGGGCACAGATAATATAATACTACGTACAGATACCCAATCCCATACAAAGAAATGACACCTCCCCAAGTCTGGCTATTGAGCTGGCTATTTTTCTTCCTCCATTTTTTCAACAGATGGCAGCATCAGCGACTCACTAATAGGGATGATGACTAAAAAATGTTTTTAGTCCATCTTTGAGATTATAAAAAAATATTGGACATGTGTTTTTCTTTTTTTACGTAATCTAAAGATTACGGCGATACATTCAGGTAAAATGTGCCGTGACGTCACGAGTATGTAGATTTTATACGTACTAGTGACGTAACAAACCCCACTCCCCAACTTAAAATGCGTTTTATATAAGTAATTTAGTATTAATATGATAAAGCAAAAAATACATATCTAATATTTTTTTATTATCTGACTGACGGACTAATTAGTTTTTTTTTTTTACCCAGGCATCATCCCTATTGCCAGAGACTGTAGTTTTACAACGCCAGTCGACTTATGTAGATACTATAAACAAACCCACACAAACAAACAAACAAACTGACCCACTAAAAAGCGAAAAGTAAAAACTTTTTTTACAAAAAATACAACCCACTTCCAAAAAAACCCTACAAAGTGAAAAATAACTTAAAATTTCGGAAGTCGGTGGCAAATAACGAAAATACAAAACCAAAGACACCGACTTCCGAAATTTAAGTTATTTTTCACTTTGTAGTAATTTTTTGGAAGTCGGTTGTATTTTTTTGTAAAACAGTTTTGAGTAGGTATATGGAATTTTTCAATTTTTGTATGGAAAATATAAATAAATATTACCTACATGTTGAGTTTTAAGGGTCTATTTCTAAAGGGGGTCGAAATTTTCATTATTTTTGCGATAGGACGCACCATTTTCGAGATATAAGCAAAAGAAAAAAAAATATACAGTACTGTTTTTGCACGTGTCGAGATGTTGGTGTGACATATCAAATGAAAAAATAAAAAAATAAAAAAATATTCAAAAGTCATTTATTCAAACTAGGCTGAGAATCAGCACTTTTCGAACGTCAATTACATAAGACAGTCCCCCAAAGCGCCCACCCTCCACCACTTCCTAGTGCATTAGCTGGGAAGAAGAAGTGGCGCAACAAACTCCCCAGCAGCACAGCTGTCTGTTCAGTTAGAAGAACAAAAAAAAAAGGTTTTTTTGTATTCAAAATAATTTACATTACGCAACACAAAACATAATATAAATTATTAGCCATATGTTAGCTAGCACACGCCAATATAACAGACGAAATCATCGAGAACAGCTACGCTCAGGCAGAAATAAAAAAAATAACGTAAACAGAAGTTAATATATAAATAAAACCCTCCAGGCATAAAGGGCGTGACCGCTTACACATAGTTGCAACTGGAAGTTATAAATGATAAACTAGAAAGGACTTTTAGAGATATTTAAGAAAATTGATGAAAATTGAGCATTCCCCCCCTTATCTCCACTCTATTGAGCCAACATTTTTGAAAAGAATGCAGAGTATGGTTATTTACTCATAGATTATAGGAAAACCTGTAAGAAGAGAGAGAGAGAGAGAGAGTGTATGGTCTTAAAATAACATAGTAAATCTCTCAATATTGTTGTTGTAGTGTTAAGTTTTTTCTTGGGATTAATGTATTTTAACTACGGAACCCTTCATTGTGCGTGGTCCGACACGCACTTTGCCTTTTTTTTTTTATAGAAAGCTTAGATCAGAAAAAAAAAATATGTAGGTAAGTAGGTACTTGCCAAAAACATGTTGATAGATTTCTTTCAATTCTTTTAATTCTATGTAACGTAGGCACTAGATAAAAAAATGATTGACTTTCCTACTAAACGTGATGACAAATGAAGTAAAACGCCATCTATTGCGAAGAGCTCTATAAAAAATGATTAACAAATGGCTACTTTATAATTCTATGGGTTGGAATTGAAGTAAAAGGTTTAATTTATCTTTTTTGTTGAAAATTCGAGATTTATGAGTTTGAATAGATAAATTAGCATTAAACAAGGAAGTTTTGATTTTTTCTAATCTTACTTGAGCCAAAATCTGCCGTGTATCGCGTTTTTGAGCGATTGTTAATTTCATAATTGTTGCCTATGCTGCCATCTATGAGTCTTTTTCAAGACTAATTATAATTGGTTCTAGTTGAGACCCCATGCTTCTGGGGATCTTATTGCTGGGTATTCTGAAGAAATGAAATGAAATGAAATGAAATGAAATGAAATGAAATTGTTTATTCTGTAAATAGGATATAGGAATCACTTTTACACGTCATATTAAAAATATATTAAATTTTGCTAGATGAGTTCGGCGTTTCCTATCCGACTACTCTGAGAAGAAAGGCCGAAACAAACTCAGAGGTCACAGTCTCTTTTAAAGTCCAGACATAATCTTGGTCAAGCCATATGAGGACCATGTAGATTCATGTCTGAAATGGTCTTTTGAGAAAAGAACCACACAGATTTGAGTGGACCTGTCCAGTCAGTGCAAGCATTTGTCAGTAATCGTGGAGCTCAACTCAGAACAAAAGGAGCTCAACTCGACGAACAATACCAAAGAAAGGACATTTGGGTAGGCCGCATAAACTACTCAAACCGCCAGACCATCATTAAAACTAACTGAGAGAGGATAAAAAAGGAGTAATGAGAAAAAAAAAATTAAATTAAAAAAAATATCCACATAGTCCTCACATTCACAATAGGTAATTAAAATAATATTATACTTTACAAAGTAATCATGTCATTTTGTTTTAATGTTTAAATAAAACTGGTATATTTTAATGATTTTACTAAATAATTCTAATGTCAAGTTTTATGGTTTTATCACAAGGTTTAGCAGAGCGAGCAGCTCAATCCCAAGCTTTTTTATCTTCTAAATAATCTGAAATTTTATAGTACCCTTTTTTACAAAGTTTGGTTTTAATACAAATTTTAAATCGTTTAATGGGTAAGTTTCGAATGTCAATGGGAAGTTTGTTGTAAAAGCGTATACATTGACCCATGAACGAGTTGCCTACTCTGTGGAGACGAGTGCGATGTACAGCAAGGTTGTGTTTATTCCTGGTATTTAAACTATGAATATCAGACATTTTCTTAAAATTTGATATATTTTTGTGTACATACATTAGGTTTTCAAAAATATATTGTGAGGCTAGAGTTAGAATATTTACTTCTTTGAATTTTCCTCGAAGGGAATCTCTCGGACCTAGGTTGTAAATGGCTCGAACAGCCCTTTTCTGTAGAACAAAGATAGTATTAATGTCCGCACAGGTTCCCCAGAGAAGAATCCCATATGACATAAGACTATGAAAATAACTAAAATAAACAATTCTGGCTGTATCTACGTCAGTTATCTGTCTAATTTTTTTAACAGCATAGGCGGCCGAACTAAGCTTTCCTGATAATTTTTCTATGTGTGGGCCCCATTGTAATTTACTATCAATAGTGATTCCAAGAAAAACTGTCGACTCAACAGGGTCCAGTTCTATTCCATTAACTTGAACATTGGTAGTTAGCTGCCTGACATTTGGCGTTGAAAATTTTATGAGTTTAGTCTTGTTTTCGTTCAGAAGAAGATTATTTACATTAAACCAATGCACAACTTTAGAGAGTGCATCGTTAATTTGTTCAAAGTTAACTAACTGACGTTTGATTTTAAAAATAAGGGAAGTGTCATCTGCGAATAATACGATCTTGTGATTATCCCTTATGTGGTAAGGTAAGTCATTTATATAAATTAAAAATAAGAAAGGACCTAGAATTGAACCCTGCGGAACGCCCATGGTGACTGCAGATCCTGCAGATCTCTTGCCATTAACATCGACCCTCTGAATTCTGTTGTTCAGATAAGAAGTCAGAAGGTCGAGAGCTTTGTTCCTCATACCATAGTGGTACAGTTTCTTGATGAGTGTATCATGATGTACGCAATCGAAGGCCTTGGACAAGTCGCAGAAAATGCCAAGAGCATCCTGCGACTCCTCCCAGGCCTCGAATATGCTCTTCAGTAATTCCACGCCCGCATCTGTAGTTGAACGACCCTTTGTAAAACCAAACTGTTTTAGATGTAATAAATTATGTGCATTGAAATGTTCTAACATTTGTTTCAAAATTAATTTCTCAAAAATTTTGCTTAATGTAGGTAATATCGAAATAGGCCGAAAATTCGTAGGATCAGTTGTGCTGCCAGACTTGAACAGTGGAATAACTTTACTAAGTTTCATCTGATCAGGAAATACACCAGACGCAACACAAGAGTTAAAAATAATTGCTAAAAAGGGTGCAATAACATCAATTATTGAAGATATGGTATGTACTGATAATCCCCAAAGGTCAGCAGTTTTTTTTACATCAAGATTTTTAAAAGATTCTATAATGTCTTTAGCAGAAGCAATTGAAAATTCAAAAAGTTTGTCAGATTCTGGTACACATTCTTTTAGTATTGAGTAAGCAGAAGTGGAGGACGACGATGACAGAGTTTTGGTTGTTAAAATGGGAATATTAGTGAAAAAAAATTCAAACTCAGTTGCCACCTCCACGTCTGCTTCAATATCTACATCATTGATTTTTAGATGGAAGTCACGATTCCGTACCGTCGTTCTTCCCGTTTCTGAATTAATAATATTCCAGGTTGTTTTTATTTTATTTCCAGAAGATATTATTTTATTTTTAATGTGTAAGGCTTTTGCTGAGGAACAGGCTCTTTTAAAAGTTTTAGAATATTTCTTAACAAATTCTTTAAAAGTTTCATCATGGTTATATGTTTTTTCATGATACAACTCAAATAACCTTTCCCTACTTTTGTAAATACCTGGTGTTGCCCAATCACTAAATATAACGCGGTCACAAACAGGCAATGTTTTTGAGGTGAAAACCTTCTTAAACTCACAATTGATGAGGTTAAATAGTGAAGTATAAGCTCGATCCGGGTTGTTGTGATAAGGCAAACCCGGTAGTTTTTCCATTAAACTATTTTTAAATTGTCCTAAGCGACTTTTATTTACAGGAACAAAACTCACAAGTTTTCTTTGAGCTCTGACTGTTTTCTGAGGGAAAGTGACTAACTGGCCACAGTGATCAGAGTCCAACTCATTTATAATTAAATGGCTAGAAGGTCTTAAGTTTGTAAAAATATTATCAATACAGGTAGCACTAGTGGCAGTTATTCTAGTCGGCTCAAAGAATGTATTGTACAAATTATATGACTTAAATAAAGTTATAAATTTATTTACTATAGCAGATTTTTCCAGTATGTTAATGTTGAAATCTCCACAGACAACAACTGTTTTATTACTGTTACAAGTCTTTAATAATACTTCTTCCATATATTTCTCAAACATATCATATGAAGCACATGGGGGCCTATACACACTTATTACAATGAACTGCTCAAGCTCAATGCAAGCTATTTCAATGACTCGCTCAACAGAGAGGCTCACAATATCCTTACGTTCTTTAAATTTCGTATTGTTACGAACAATTATTAGAGAGCCACCACGTATCATATTAACTCTGCTGAATGAGCTGGCAACCTGGTGGTTGTTAAAGCTGAAGGTCATCGTCATTATTTGCCTGCCTTCATCGGAAAGTCGACCCTAACATAGTTGTTTCCCCAACTATTTGGGGGTCGGGTAGTCTCAGCGGATGCAACTGAATTCCATTTTAAGTGGAGAAAATGTCGTATCTGATCTTCATAACCCAGTTTTTCGGTAGTTGGGTATCCTGGAGGTATTGCATTAAAATGAATCCCCCGTAGGGAGTCAGTACCGCCGCGTGCGTTTTTTGCACTTTTTATTTAGAATAAAGTTAAAACTTTATTCTACTATAGATTTCGCGCTTAGAAAATTTATTAGACCTCTCAGAAACCCCAGTGTGAATCACCACGTAAGTTTTGATGATGCTCTTGCAGCCTGGACTATCTAAACCTACGGTAGAGAAAAAAGAAGAAAACGCAGACTTCAAAAGAGCTGCACCAGCTAATGGACTGCAGAGAAGGAATTTACAGGTGATTTTAATAATCATAAAAAACAAACTTCGTCATAGATGTCCAAACAATTTAGCAGTATATGTTTAGGGCCTGTTATACCTTATGAGTTTGTCATAAATGTGGCCACGAGGTCGAAAATGAGAGGAATTACTGTTTTTCTCAGCAACCATCCGGGTCTACCAGCAATAAGACAGCTTTTCCTGAGTTTCCCATATTACAATAAGTTGTTTGTTTCCAGCAAACGTATACGCTACCACCGATACCGTGCACGACTGAGACCTGTCGATGTGAACTGAAGCCGGGAGCCAAATGAAACAACGCTTTTAGAAAATATTTACTTTTATTATCATAATTATCAATAAATTTAGAATGTGTTTAGTCTATTTTTAGACCTCTCACACATTTACATTTTAGACGCGCAATTAAAGGATTAAATATAAAGTAAAATAATATTAAAATAATTAAATATTCAAATTAAAATACTTCTGCGTTAGTTCAGTATCTTGCGACTATTTTGTCGTGTCGCGCATCTAAGTCGTAAGTGTGTGTGAAGTCTGTTTAGAGAGCTTGTATGGCACGTGTGTGATGTTATTCGAGTGTGACTAGATAATTGGTGGTTTCAAATTGTAAATGAATGTAGTAAAGCTTAGCTCGGTCCTAAACAGTGGTTTTTACTTAAAATATAAACAATTTTGAAACTAAATACTAGAGCTTAATTTAAATCTTTGGTCGCAATGAGTGTAGACACGTATTTATATAATTTTCAAAGATATTCTCATTAATTAATGATATTTTGATAAGGTGTTTAAGTTAGGTGACCAATGTGCAGTATTTGTGATTAGACTGTTACATTTGGCGGCTAACTGCACTATCTTCGAACCACCTAAAACTAAACCAAATCTCTCATAACTTTGAGAGAAAAATAGAGAGAGACGGAGTTATCCAAAAGAATAACATTATCTCTTTCAACAGAACATTAACCAAATCGTTGCTTGCGAGAAACAACAAAATAATTACGCGTTTACATACTTTAACCAACATTTCCATAATAAGGTAACTAAAATTTTACTTATTTTTTTTAAATAAAATGTAGCATTCTATTATTAGCGGCCAAATGTAACAGTGGTATACTGTAACAGTGCATATTAACAACTCGAACTAACAATATTATTTACTTTGCTCTCATACATTGGAATCGCATATAAACACAGCTTTCGTAATACTCTCGTTGGCTTTGGCTTACACAATATTATCTAGCGTTATAACAAATGCTATTGTTTTATGACAAACTGTTTCGAGAACTTTTGGGAAAATATAAAAGTATGAAATAGGTCAAGACCCCCTGTATCGGTAGAATGCGGAAATTATTGAATAAAATAAATTATCATGTAGAATCCACCAGGGAACAATCCAATAAAAAAAATACGTGACTTTCATTTCTGAACATGTAAATGTCGGAATAAAACAATAGCACTTGTTTTAAATCAAAAAATTCTAGACAGATCCTCTCCCTCTACTCTTCTTGCTTGCATGAGAATTTACAAACTTCAGATGATAATAGGAATGTTTATAACACAAAGTTTGTCCAATTTACGTTAAAAAAAATGTCGATATGTTATCAAAGGGATTTTTTCCCCAAAACTAAAGGAGAAATATTTAATTCAAAACAAAAAAGGCGAATTACTTTCACCGAGGCATCAAATTACTTTCGTCGAGGCATTAAGTTCTCGTGCGAACAAGAAAGTGAGCTATCGAAACAATTTAGACGGAACGTTCGTATCGGTCGTGACTTCGTGTCGCGTTATACTAACTTAAACTAGCTTGTACTGTGCGTTCGTAATTAAAAACTAAGGATTTACGTCAAACGTTAAACTAAAATATTATGCTAAACATTATTTATAGATGGCATGAATTTGTGCTGGCGCTGGCATAGCCTGTGGTAAGATTAAGTTGCTATTTTCGAGGCTGCCTCGTGATAAAGTGTGCCTCGAAGCGAAGTGAACCGAAATGAGTAAGGCACTAGATATAAATAGAGAAAGATGCTGAAATCAAAGTAGCTTCGAAAATAGCAATAGATTTAAGCTAGCCTCACATTTATCACACAACTCATTTATACGAAAAACAATTTTAAAACATAATCCAGATCACGTTAGTAACTTGCCATGTGATAAAATTGAGTCCGGCTTTAGTAACTAAAGAATGTCAGATTGAACAAAATTACATTCACAAAAATATTATACGAAGTGTTTGAGGAAGTTCAAAAGTACTAAGTTTATATTATAGGGCCATTTCCGTTAATGTAACTAAAAGGCTGGTAATTGCACAATATAATCATCCTTTTAATTCTAACTATTTATAGAAAAATAACCATAGGAATACGTCAATTTACCTAATAATTTAATTGTCAAAAATACATACATCTAAAGGTTTATTTACAAAGTCTGAGGGGTACTACGGTTATTACTTTATGTAAGGCAAGGCAAGGATTTGACTCGAGGCATACACTCCTCCATCTCGCTCACACATTCCGAACGTGAGGAAAACAAATAGGCGGAGTGGCAACAACCGAAACACATGGAATTAGGTCCTCCAAATTATAACTCCGTTCATTGTAATGTGGCCTACGTATCATAAATATCTGTAGGTTAGTAACTGTTATGATATAATCTAGTAAGAATTTATACATTATTTTAAATAATTGGTTTGTGTTATAGCCACATCTCAATGCACGAAGTCGAAATATATTTAAAATCTACACAATAAATTAAGTAACACAAATAAACTAATGAATTTGGCACTAATCTAATACTTAACCCTAGCCTGGCCCTGAAATGCATTGTGAAACATTGAAATGCTTTACGAAATTCGAATATTTAAACATTTTGTACGTCATAATTATACTTTACGCAGAATTAATTGTCATGAGATAATAAGAATGGATTTAATTCTTTCACGGATCTATTCATTGGCGTATCGGTATAAGTCGTAAGAAAGACTAAACGAACAAATTGAGTTCATTTTTAAAAATTGCTTTGATATTAAAAATTGTCAGCACACAGTCAAATATATAATCTTTTAAAGCTTGACTTTTAGTAAAATCATTTTTATTCAATTTATAGACATTCACACAAAACTTTCTTGCTCAAAAATTCATCGAAAACCCGCATTATTCAAACTTAACATGTCAGTATAAAACACATCGTCCCACCGGGCGCCACGTAGCATTGCAATACATTGCTTCTCGAAGAAAATCGCGTCGCGTGCGGTGAGTGCAAGCGACTACGCGCTGGTGACGCGGTGTTACGCGCTACTCAGTGCGGACATGGCCTAAGACATACTGTCTGCAGCATGTGAAGCCGCGGTGACGTCACGCCTCACGTCACACGTCACGTCAAGGCACGTCTCGCGAAGCATCCATCGCATGGTTAAGGCAACGACTCACTAGCTCCAACTTGTTAAGGTATGCGGCTGCTACTTCGCCGCGCGGTGAACTGTAAAGTTATGAAACAATATTGTAGTCTTGGTTTTAGGAGAACTTTTAGGTTGAAAGTAAAATAACTTACCTTAGTATAAATGGGTCGTCGTGCGGTGAGTTTGCAGTGTATGGTGATCTTCTGACGAAGTCACCCACTGTAAGAGTAGAAGGAAATTGTTCTCTAGATTATTCTTTAATATCAACATTGCAAAGCTTGAAAGAGCCACCTTGCCATCCCCAATAAGTTTTTTTTTTTTTTAACAAAGGCCTGTTTTTCATAGAGTTTAAGATTTTATAGTACGACAGTAACATTATTGACACGCGCACGGTGAACATGTCAATACACTTTGTAACTACAAATTTTATCATTATTATTCATTAAAAGCCTGTGATGTCCCACTGTAGGGCGAAGGCCTCCCTACTCTCTTTCCACTTCCTAATTTTACTACTTAATAATTTTGTAGTCTTTTAAAAGACTGAAGAAAGTGTACATTTTTACGCTAAAGGGAATTAGTAACACATTCATCTGTATTTAGCAAGGTTTAAACTTTATAACTCACCCGAAGTTATTTGAGATCTTATTACTTTTACAACAATTATTGTTTGAATCATAATAAGCCTATAATGTTCCCACTGCTGGGACTGCGACTTCCTCTCATATATTTGTTTACATTTTCATCAGATACTTTTGGAACAGACTATACAAAATAAAGCTGCTGTCAAAGTCAAATCGTTACCATGGAGGTGTGGTTGACTGTGCAAGTTCAATATATGTTCTACAGTAAGTAATAAAGTAATCAGTGTGTGACTCACACCCAGGCGAGGCCGGCAGGTTGAGCCGCATGTCGTGCTTCAGCACTCTGCGCGTGAGCGGGTCGGCGCCTGCGCATGCGCCGGGCGGGGCGGGGCGCGCGCGCGGGGGGGGGGACGTGCCGCCCACTTGGCCGGTGCTGGCAACATAACAATGGACAAATAGAAATAGGTCTTTTTATCCGCAATGGGCTACAACTACATCGTTTGCGGTTGATTACTAGACGGATCGGTTTCGATTCCTGGCTCAGGCAGGAGCTTTTTCAATAAACAAAATATGCAGTTTTTCAAAATTGTTGTCATCGTTTCTTTGACCACTAGCGATGAAAGGACATGTCCAAAAATGTTTATTTTTTTAATAATTCAATAATTCTAACCAGGATAAGTTAAATATATTTGGATAGACATTCCAAAAAGTAGTGGTTCTAACTATATCATAAATTTTTAAAGACCTCTCATTTTAAAAAAAAACTTATTTTATTTTAGTGTGAATTTACTCCTAAAACGAACAAACCTTTCTAATTATCTAAGACAATAAAGTGAACACATCCCAAAAAAATTGTGAACTTGTCAAAACTGATATTTGGTACTGTCATCATTACTGTCAATAGATTGACAGTAATGACAGTACTATGTGTCAGTTTATGTTATATTTGGCAGATGAATAAAATCATCGGTCAACATTGTCGAAGAATCTCAATTACTTATTGGTATTTAATTTTAGCTTCTATCAATTTTTATTTTTTTATTTTGTTTCCCACCGCACGTTTTCTCCACACATTGACATTGGCAGAATTGTCGACATCGGCATCATTGCCATAAAGAAAAATAGAATAGAACATTGTCGAAGTGTGTGGAAGGTTCTAATTGGGTTACCATCAACATATAAAATATATGTACGAACATTAAATAGTTTATGATTTTTGTCTTAAAGGAAGGGGTCTTAAAATATTATTTCAGTGGTTCCTAGTCCCATATGTTCGTCGTTTTTATTTGGGTGTAGTTTGATGCTGGTTAGATTTTTCTCGGAACAAAAAACCAACGGCCCTACAAAAAGCGGACATCTCCTTTATCTATCTATCTACATATATAAAAATCAATTGCTGTTCGTTAGTAGTAGGTAGGGTAGGTAGGATAGGTAGGGTTTAGTGCTACCCGTGCGAAGTCGGGCCGGGTAAAGCTAGTTCGATATAAAATTAACCGCAAAAATCGAAGCTGTACCTCCCCCTGCTATTACGTTTCACCAATCTGTACCCTATGAAGGTCTAACTTCGTCGTAGTCTATGAAGTAATGGTATGTTGGAATAAAACTAGTCAGGAATAAGTATACATCAGTTCAGTTTAAAATTTAACAACGTAGATTTAATACTTTCAGTGCCGAGTGCAGTAAATTCTTCCTCAGGTGCCGCTGTCACGCCGCGCGTATTTATAACTTTCAAGTAATATTTTGGAAATTAAGCTGTATTTCCTTTTCAAAATCAATCAATCTGCCTAGCCTTTTCTATGTTGAAGATGTTATAGAACTATGTTGGAATCGGCTTCCAGTCTAACCGGATGCAGCTGAATACCAGTATTTTATATGGAGCGACTGCCTATCTGACCTCCACCTCCTATTCAAAATCATAGGGTAGAAAAATTACGCAACAAATTGATGATGTTTGAGATGACCAGAGTTTAAGAAAATATCAACACCTGCTTGCTCAAAATTACAAAATAGTGCCCGTGACTTAAGACACTGTTTTATTCCCTTAGTTACTAATCTACTATTATTATGTTGCTAGAATAATGTCATCATGCAGTGCAACTAACCCGCGCGGCGTGTGTGTCGCATTATGTACGACGGCACCCATAAGAACTTCGTAAAAATAGAGGTGGCAATGAAAGTGTTAAATAATAATAATTCATATTCATAGTAGGTATACGTACGGCGTGGTCCTGACTTGGTTATCAGTACGAGAGGTGCGCAGGATAACGTTGGCAGACAGCGCGCGCACGTGTTGCCGGCGCCGCACCAGGAAATCCATGCGCAGTACTATCACCACCACTGTAGCTATGCACCTGTAGGGAACACAGCAAAAGTGTTCGTTGTGTGAGGGAAAGATGCTCATATAACGACGAGTTTGTAGACTATTGGCTTTATTAAAATGCTGTTAGATAGCCGTCTGTTTGCACAAAGTACATTTTTACCTGTAAGAATACTAACGACTGGGGTGCAAGATGGTCATCACATAACACAACATGACGATAACATAACATGACGTATCACCACATCTGTATTGCCCAAAGGGTTAGGCAGAGGTGTAAATTAACATCCACGCTTTGCCAGTTTTGTTTAAGTCCCATGTAATAGGGGTGAGCCTATTGCCGTCAGGTGGGCACAAATCCATACTCGTTTGGATTTGTCCAATCCAATCCAAAATCCAGTCCAATTCCCAATGGAAAAACTCTTTGCCCGACCTGGGAATCGAACCTAGGACAACCACATAATTGGATAGAGTAAATATTTAAAAAACGAGTAGCCTTAATTGTATTAAGACTATCAATATAAACAAATGCATGTAAAAAGCGTTAACGCGTTAACAAACACTCACTTGAACCGCTTCTTCCCCCTGCTGACTTCGGGCACCCTGGACGACGGTAGTCTCAAGTTCTTCTCCAGCTCGGTGTACCCTGCCAGGACCCGCTGTAGGTATCTCTTCTGCCAGACCAGCGCCTTGCGACAGCTCTCCAGACGGAGGCAGCGACCGTGCAGGTAACGTATCTGAGAATAAAGGAAAGACATTGTTAGACGTCTGTAAATAATAAAATATTTAATAATAATAATACCAGCCTGTTACTGTCCCACTGCAGGGCAAAGGCCTCTTCTCATACAGAGAAGGCACGAGCATTGATCACCACGCTTGCTCAAGACGGATTGGCGATTTCAGACTTATATTAACTATAAGTCCAGGTTTCCTCACGATTTTTTTCCTACACCGATGTCAGTAATGTCCAAGATAAACTCAGAAAGTACATATGAATTGAAAAAGTCACATTGGTACTTGCCCGGATTTGAACCCACAACCTCGTACATGAGAGGCGAGGCCTTAACCACTCGGCCATCACGACACTTATAATTTATTTATTTACAGCGATGCGGACGAATACTTCGACGCCTAAGTGTCCTTTTGTTTTTTGTATTTATTCGTGTAGTATTATTAGTTATTTTATTTCGTACCTAGTGTTAATAGTTTGTAAATAATTTATTACTACCACTTGATGAAAAAATAAAATTTTATTTACATAAAATAAAATGTACGACAAATCATGGAATTCTCCGACTCCTGCGGTGTTATTACTATACAAAAAAAAAAAGAATATTTGTACTTATAAATAAAAAGCCATAGTAAGAGGAATGGAATCGAACCAAGTGTCACAGTGTCTGTTTATATACGGCAAGCTAAAATGGAACGCAAAATTATCAAGAAAATGCTGGACAGAACTTCTTTATACTCAGGCTTGGTTTTGATTCATTTCCGTATTGCCCATAATCTAAAGGTAGTAAATAATGTGAAATCTATGATCTCAAGAAACAAGACTGTCTTACAAATGCACTTTTGAATGTAAAAACTCAATAAAGTATTTAGTCTGTTACAAAAAGTACATAAAAAACTTTTTACAAATAAAAAAATAATACCGTATAGATGCCTCGAAATTAACATTGGAAATTAAAAATAGAACATCTCGGTGACATTACTAAATGTCGCTTTGATGTGACACAAAAATACATAATTATTCCGCGCATGTAATTTTATTTTATATTTATTATTTTACAAAAAATCCGATGTATTAAAATGAAAAATCTGTGAAGTATATAGGCTTCAATATGGAAGCACCAAAGAGCGATGCGCCGAAATTACCCGATATGGTGTAAGTATGTTAAAGATAGCCCTATGTTAAAGTTTAAGTAGATGAGAATAGACAAACGAAGGTCCATGTCCACTAAGTTCTCATGTCGAAAGAAGAGCAATAGTGAAATATTTAACCAGACTTGACTATTAAAGTTCTTTATTTTTCCTTACAGCATGTGTGGTGATCACCCGTCTTTCACAAAGACAGAGTTAAATGTCAAAACAGACCCGAAAATGGAAGAAAAAGACAAGGACAAGGTGAAAGAAAAAGTGATGTCCTACGCCAAGATTACGCCATCGGTTTGTAGACAGACCTCAAGTGTTAGTGATATTGGTAATATTGATATAACATATACTTAATTGCCGTTGTGAAGTAAAGTAGTTACGTCCCCGTAAAATGCACGATAGTGAATTATTGTCATAATGTAGGTAGTTCCACGAATAATTGCTAAAGGACACAACCTGAGTGAGTGTAATAACATGACAATTTCCAAGTGCAATGATTGAAAATAATAGTACAATATTAAAAAAATTGTGTCTTGGATTCCAGACTAACAATGATTACATAATTAGAGCTCTTCGCCCCGCGTTCGTATCGCACGCATCATAAAAAAGACATTATGTACATAACGAGGTACTTGCAATCCCACGTTCGTGATCGAATCCGCATGCCACTATAACGTCCATATATGTATAGGGTTCCCGCACAGTGCGGCCGGAGCGAGCGGAGCGGAGCGAGGCGCGCGCCACGTCGGAGCACACGCTGCGCTTGAGCGAGGCGCGGCGCCGCGTCCGCTCGCTCGAGGTGGTGCAACGACCTGATGTAGACGTGCAGGCCAACGGCAACCACGCGCTCGTTCACGGTAACACCACTATACCAGCTTTTTTGCCCTAATAACCACGTAGACTAAGAGCGTCGGAAAGGGCGTTACGCAGTTGGTCCCGGCCGTCATTCGTAGATGTTTGACAGTCGTTACGGGTGTAGTTACAAACCCGCAAGTCTGGGAACCATTCTTGCCATGAGGTATCGTGTAACCCAGTAACTCGGTGGTGGAAGTCAGATAAGCAGTTGCTCTATGTAAATTACTGGTATTCACCTACATCCGGTTAGACTGGAAGCCGACCCCAACATAGTTCCGAAAAGGTGGCTAGGCAGATGATGACCCACGTAGATTGAACGTGCTTTTGAACAATATAGTGAACATAATGCAGCTGTTGTTCGGTAAATGTCACCTACTTTTTTTAAACACGCGAAAAATGTAGGCTTCTAAAATCACCATTCAATACATCTTACGCCGGTATCGATATTGGCTACTGAGCGCGTCGTGTAAACTAAAATACGAGGTTAGCGTGATCGTTAATGGTACACTGGACCCTAAACCACCTCTTTATTAGCCGAGTGGTCTCGTACAGCGGACTGCGTTCTGGAAGTAGGATACCGCGAGTCCGCGATCGTATTATCTATAAATTCTTTACCGTGATAGAATATAACGTACAATCAACATTGTTTGACAGTAACGACAACTGCATTACTTATTTGGTTATGCAGTCACAAGACACAAAATTAAACCTCGCAATTTCTTGATAATCCGATAGATTGCGGTGTCCCAATTCCAGAACGCAATCCCCTGTCTGAGACCACTCGGCATATAAAGAGGTGGTATAGTGTCTAGTGTACCATGTACGATCACGCTAACTATTGACGAGGCCTTATTGAACAGCCGAACTTGTGCACATACAGGATGTAAAAAGACCCATCATGAAGCCGTCATCTACGCATTCTTTACACCAAACTAAATAACTTAGTGCAAAAATAATTGCTGGGAAACGACTTTTTAGTTTTGGTGTGAAAATTCGCTGTTTACGGCAGTTCGCAATGTGCCACACGTAAAACATTGTGCTTATGTGAGCATGCTACGGTACAGGGATCGTTAGAGTAATTAAAGTTAAGTTTTAACATTTAAAACTGGTTTTCGTATAATAACGTCAAGAGCATTTGTAACTTTCACATTCAATATATCCGTTACCAGAAGGTTTTTAGTAGTGATGCAACGAATACGAATATTCGTATTCGCCGAATACCATCAAATTACCGAATATTCGTATTAGCCGAATACTTTAATGACATTCGTAATTAGTGACTCTTAGAAATCCCATAAGTGCAGATATTGCATTGCGACCGAGTTGACAGATACAAAGATTTATTTATAAAATAAAACTTTCTTATCTTTTGTTTGTATCCACAGGTCAGCAATTGTGATGAACTTTTAGTTTTGTTTTGTAGCGAAGTTGGTAGGAGTGGGTACGTATTTAGCTAAAACGGATCAGTTATAAATAAATTTTCTGTGGTAGCTGTGTTTTATCGACTTGGTACTAAAAGTTGAGCATAGTGGTTTTATATTGTTAAATAATGTCGTCCCGAAAACGTGAGAAAAGTGATATTTGGAGAATTTAAAAAAATTGGCTCGACAATATTTCTCTACAAAACCTTCCACAGTGGCCTGAAAAAGGCTATTTTCAACAGCAGGAATTGTACAGACAGAAAATAGGAATGGTTTGTCACCAAAAAACTTGCAACTAAATGTAATGTTATGTTATTAAATGAAAATTTACCTATTAAACATTTTAATGATTAAATTACATGTAAATATTTATATTGCTTAAGGCTGATTTTTCAATAGTCTGATAACTTTTACTTGAGGAATAAATATTGCGGCTTGACACCTTTTGTATAGAAAATGTGTCATAGTCTGTTATTTATTTTCAGATAAAATTTATCTGACTATTGAGAAATCAGTCCTTAGCATGTTTAAATTTCTTTCACCTTCTTTGACTAATAATTGCATGCAGCTATAGTACAATCAGGTAATAGTATCATATCAGTAAGATCGGTATTCGTATTCGTAAAAGTAGTATTCGTTGCATGACTATTCCAGATATGGTTTAATACAAAAAAAAAAATACAATGACGGGGAGTACAAGTGAATCTCGGCTGCGTCTTTTTACACCCGTTATACGAAACGAGATTTCATTTGGCCTTTACTAACGCCAGTGTTTCCGGCAGCGGCGCTGGGCAGCTTCCGCTGGCCGCCGTACCTGCTGTGCGTGTGGGTGCTGGTGCTGGTGCTCACGCACGTGCTGCACTGCCTCGTCAGCCTGCTGGAGCGAGCGCTGCCCGCGCTCAGGTCACTGACACTATCTTTATATTTTGTGACATTTTATAGCTGAAGCCCATAAGCATTTGCTCTCTCACCCTCTCTCTCTCACCCTCTGTACTCAGAACACTCCGCAAAATAATTTAAATAAAAAATCTAACGACATAATCATTCATCAAAATCGGTTCAGCCGTTTTGTAGTTACGAGGGAGCATAGAGACGGACGGACAAACATACATACAGGTCAAACACATAACCCTCCTTTTTCGGCTTCGCCGCAGTCTGGTGAAAGCGACTCTTGCTACGACACAATAAAGTGCAATTCAGGTCGCACAGTGCTAATTACCGACAGTTAAACTCACCTAAAAGTTCCCTCTCTTTCTATCGCGTAACTCTTATATCTTCTGACCACGTTACGCCCACTGCATTCGACAAGTCGAGCCCGTCGCGTACCTACTTGTAGCTTCATACCTTAAATGCGGAGTGTCCCATCTGTATCTATCTGTGGTTTTACTTAAATGTTAGCAAGTTTCTAAAGAGATTTCTTCTTAGTCGTCACCCCAAAACGAAGCGGGTTATTGGGCAACAGTGTAATAAAAAATTCCATTACTATCCATTATGATGATGGCAGTCTATTAAAGAATTCATAAACCTGTTCATTTGTAGTTCATCTTAGTTCAGTAAGAGATTGTAAATTCTGATTATTTTGTTTGCTGTCGCTTGTAGCATGCCTCTGATCATTATCGATAAGATTATTTTAAACATATTACATTTTAGTGGATATTGCATACAAAAAAAAGAAACGTAACTGACGAAATCTGCCTTTATTATACACTATGGCGGCGGCGAATACATGCGTAATGTTATTATTACAGAAAATGCACCCAATTCTTCCGCACATGGACGGAGGCGACGTGGCGCGGCGAGATGGAGATGAACCAGCGCGTGTACCCGGTCGCGCTCGCCCTGGTCACAGGCCTACTGTACGTACTGTACTACGCGTTATACGCCGCATACGCCGTGGTGCTCTGGGCTATCGAGCCGCTGTGCAGCGACGCCGACGACAAGTCGCACTCCACCATCGAGATGGGTCCCAAAGTGACCAACTACGATGAAGACATCGCTAACACATGTTACAAGCCGTGATGCGATTGTAGGACGCGGAAATTATCAGTTTTGTAAAATGTTTTTAAATGTTTTGACAATATCGAAATTAAATGGTTTGAACGTCACAAACAATTTAGTTGCTGTTATTTTGTGTTGCGTGTTAATATTATAGTTAGTTAATTTGTTATCTGCTTTAGTGATAACAGCGGTTTCTATAAAGAGACCCATTTTCCGTGCTGAAGCCAGGGCTGTGCTGGGGTGTATTTAAACTTTAAACTACATGTATGATAATGAGAAAAGCATAGATTTTTGTATGTTTGTTTGTAATAGATGAACTCAAAAATTACTTAAGCGATTTTGAAATTAAATCAGCGATGAAAAGCATGTGCATCTGGATTGAGGGCCTATTCTTTTTTGATACAAATTGAGTCTTATAAGAAATTTTCAACTCGCTAGAATATAACGTTACAGATTCATGGCGGTTTAACTGGGTCCCTCAGTTTGTACTAAGGAATCTTCAAAACATGAGTTTAGCTGTACAAATATATAAATATACGTTGAACGTCTCTGTGAATTAGTTAAAAAGAAATAATGGCTTCAAAAGTTATTGAAAGTTGATTTTTCTTAAAACGTTTGACTGTATTTTTATAAAATTTGACTTATCGTCCGTTGTTCTAAATGTCATACTGTAAGAGAAAAAGCATTTTTAATTTTTTTATAGGAGCTAATTTGGTAGGGAGAACATAACGTTCTTCTTAAGTACATAATAGAAGAATTCAAAATAAGTTCTGTCAAGCGCATTCAGAAAGTCATAAAGAAACTAAAAACATTTATTTAAACTCACATATGCTACATACTATTATAGTTAAGGGTGATGCGCTAAAGTAAAATATGATTATCATCAAGAAACGTGTATTTTTTGCCGTTTTTTTTTTTGCTAAATATTGTACGGCGGTACGGAACCCTTTAGGCCACAGAGCATGCTGAAGAAATAGACATACATACTCTCGAAAAACATTACCCTCCTTCTGGGGACTCGGTGAATAAAAATACGAACAATTTACACTCATTTTGGTAAATTTTTAGACATTGATTCGCTGAGATGAGACGACTTGAATTTAAAAGTTTTCTTAATACGAGAATGTGCGTTCACGGACCAGCGGTCTACAATTCTACAAAATTATTAAATTGTTGAAACAATTTGCGTATCACAGAAATTACAAATATGTGTGGGTTACCATTTACAATCTACAAGTCACTACAATTTACATATTTTTATGGTTTTTCCGTTACAATAGAGTTTTGTGGTACAGACACTTGCTAGATATACTTACAAAGTAAATTGTGATTGTAAAGTTTTGTTGTGTATGGACCTAATTTTCATATTTTTATTACCTATACTGTTCCACTGCTGGGCAAAGGTCTCCCCTATTCTTTGCCATTCATCTTTGCCTGCTGCCTTTTCCGGCCAATCAATCAAGAAAGAGTCTAGGTCGTCGCGCCAGCGTTTCGTACCGCCTGGCCTCGGGACATTCGCTGCCGCGAATATTCGCGCGGTGCGAACGGCGAAACGTCTAGCGACTAAAACAAATATAATATAGAAATGTACTAGTCATGCCACGCGTACCGGCAACCGGCGAAAGTTGCCGAGCGATAGCACGAGCGTCTGGCGGCGCGACGGGCGACGGAAACCAATGTATGAATCAGTATGGCGCGTGCCACGGTGTCGAGCGGCAGACGCGGAAAATAGTGCAGAAACCAAACTTAGTTTTATTCGTCGCGAAATAATGAATACAGTTTTTTTTTTTTGCCAAGATTGCTAGGTCAGCTGTTCTATCTACATTTACCTTTCTCTCCGGTTGTGGTTGAATATTGATAACAATAGTTTCGCCACTCTTTCGGGTATAATCAAAAAAAAAATTGGGTTGTAAGTAGTCTGTTTTCTAAATATTATGTCTAGAACCAAGACTACTACTACTCCCTAAGCAATATCAAGATAACTTTTAAACACATTTCGCTCTCGGTCTACACTGGTCGCGGCGGCGAATGCTAGGCGTGGCGTGCAAACTTTCCCGCATGGCTTGCCGCGGCCAGGCGGTTAGGGCGGCCGGGGTGACGACGCGATATGGTCCAAACCCCTCATATTCCATATATATGGAAAGCACAACGGACATCATTAAAAAAATCTGAAAATCTAAAACCTACCTATCCGACCTTAAGAACCTAAAACATAAAATAATAAAAACAAATTCTCCTTATATTGTACGCAAAGAAACGCCACAGAACATGTGAACCATTTAATAAGACAGTGACTCACAGCCTGGTCGCGCTCGTCGGGTCTGGCCGCGTCCCGCCGCAGCCGCTCCAGCTGCCCCGCCAGCTGCAGCTTCTCCGAGCGCAGCGTCAGCAGCTCGGGGCTGGCCGCGTCCAGGAGGCACTTCTTGAGGGTGGCCAATTCTCGGGCTAGTTCAGTCTTTGTGCTTTCGATTTCAGTCTATGGACAAAAATAACAAGTCAGCAACTCGTATTTATTTATTGCGATCCATAATGTATGTACAAATTAAGGATGCTGTATCGATCCAGGTCATAGCATAAAAATTTAATAAAAAATCTAGGTATATAAAATAAAATTTTACAAAAAATCGGACATAAATCCAGTCGTACATTAGACAAAGCAAGCTTGTAAAAGCCTGTACTGTCCTTTCACAGTAATTTTACCTCTGACAGCAACCTTATAGCATCGACAATAAAGATCACTGATTTTGAGTGATGCAAAACCAGAGGTAATTTAACTGTAGATAGTTGTAGTCCTTAAATATCGGGGCAACTATTGTTTACTTTAGATGCAAGTGACTTACAAATCTATAACTGCACTTGCTGCAAATAAGCATAATCAGTCTATAATTTTCCCACTGCTGGGATGTGATCTTCCACGCGGGCCCAGTGCGAGTTGGCGGATGTCACAAGTTTTCGAATTTTTGGTTCTAGGATGTCGGTTTCCTCGCGATGTTTTCCTTCACCGTTTTGAGAGCAGTGGTGATGAAATAATTTACACAAAGTAAAGCGCCTGTCTAGGTTCGAACCTACAACTCGTAAGTCGCAGCCGTTAACACTAGGCCAGCACTAATCTAGTAATTCTGCTCTTCTCTATTGCTGCAAATGATTGTATTGAATTTGGAGACCATGTGAAAATTCTTGTGATTTTTTCAACTAAACATCACCGAGTTACCAGCCAAATGGAACTCAATATTCTCGAAGATATTGTAATTCAAAAGAAACACACCAGTGCATCAACAACAGGCTTGTGGTTGACGGATGACGTCAGTTTCCTCTCTAGTTCAGAGATGGTGTGGCTCTGTGTGCTGATCAACTCCTTCGCGCGAAGTAACTGGACGCCTGCGTCGTGCTTGAGTCTGCAACAAAACATAACTTTATTATCTAATCTTCATTGTAATTTAAGTATTTGGGCTGTAGGGCCTGATTTTCGGGCAAAGTTTTAGGCAAGATTCTGTCAGACGAGTAACGAGACGAGACTGTCTTAGTCACTACATATGTACCTATAATTACAAAATACACGTTATCTTAGTTTAGATATTGGCTGCAACTCCTGTCACTTTATTTACCTATTTTATTGTAAACTATATTTTTAATTTGAAGGTGGAACATTATAATTTTTTTATGTACTTTAAATATCACCTCTAACAAGCGGTATGATTACGATAATATCTCCTTAGCAGATCACTATAGTTGACAATGGGAGTTTGCATTGACGTTTAAAATGCAAATGTCCGCTTATTTTGTTACTCAATTATGAAAACTATGGTACATGTTTCTAGAGCTGCAACTAGCCGCTACTATGCGAAGCTCTGACGTCACCAAGGAGGAATCTATGGTCAGCAGTGCAACAAATCCTTTAATATATTCTTACCTCTTCATCTCAGCGAGTTCGTTCTTCAGCGCGGTACACTGTTCGTTCCTAGCGTTCATCTCCCTCTCAGCTTGCAGTCGGCTGTGATCCAACATCGCTTGTAAGTCCTGGTATCTTGAACGTTCTACATCTAGCTTCGATTTTAGCAAGGACACCTCGCCTTTGAGACGCTCGCTGTTTTCCATCTATAGACAAAAAGAGAGGATTGATTAAAAGTAAAGACGAGTGTGATCTGTGATCTCGTTTCAACACTTTTGGATCTATTACCACTGTGCTGATCATATCTGGCTATGAGGATTGCTAAGACATCACTCTTATTTCGTAGCAGTAAGGGCGGTTTTCGTATTTCAAGTAATAATAATAATAAAATTTATTCAAGTATAAGTATAAAGTAAAATTATGATATAGATTAATTACAATCGAGGAAAATTAAATTCTAACTGTAATGTAGACCTGCCTGATCTAGGTTTATGAAAAACCTGTGTTTCAGGCCATCAATTTACATCAAACATTTAAAAAGAAGACAACAATAAGTTTATTACTAAGCTAAATTAAAAGAAGACATGATATTTTCAATGACTTAAAGAGTAACTATTTATTTGGGTATATTTTTTTAAGACTAGATTATTTAAGATATATTATGTTTAAGTAAATTAACAAATAATATTAAAGTAGATAAACTGGACACTGTTATTAATTAGGTAAAAGAAGAGACTTAATATAGAGTAGATAGATAGAGATATTATTTTAAAATTTCTAGTAGTTTTTCCGTGTCTGCGTAATTGAGTTTTGACAAATATTCTTGTACTAGTAAGTTACACCTATTATAACTTAAACTATAAATCTTTAGCACTCTGTTAAGCTGGTTATACAAGTAGGGCCCTAAAAATAAATAAAATCAATTAGCAAAAGCATGTTTAGTCTGGGAGTTAGTACAAACCAAATCTTTTCTTCTCTTATCTGAAGGTACTGGGTTAAAATAGAGTTCAGTGTGTTGGAATAAAACTACATTCAAAACAAATAATTGACGTACAGTGTTACAAGTAAGGTTGATCGTACAATGAACATTAACAGGATTTATAATTTCCCGCGTTTTATTCTAGCAAATGAGTATTTGGTCAAATGAGATTGATAATCCCTAAAATTTACTCAATAAAATTCCTACATTCACTCATTATCTGACAACGCACAGCCTAAACCACTGGGCGCAGACGCATTCAGTTTAAGCTTTTAGATGGAAACTAAAATAGCTGCATTATCAGGTTATCGTCTACATTTACCTCATGATTCAGCCGAGACTTCACAGGATCGTTGTGTTGCGCAGAATCCAGCAGTTGTCTCTCCAGCTGCGCGAGCCGCGCCCTCGCCTGCTGTTCACGTTGTTGTAGCTCCAGCTCGGACTGCATGGCTGCTTCCAGCCGCTTCTTCAGGATTTGTATCATGTTCGAGTCTTGGTTCTGGAGGATGAGTTTTTTTTTGTATATTGGAGGGTAATGTTTTTTTACGTCGTTCATAACAATCCCTTTTTATCACTTTTCTGGGTAGAGGTCTTTCCGTCTAGGAAAGACGAAGCTACCCTCAGCAAGTAATTACGTGCCTGACCAATTTTTGGACAATAGTCACACTGCTAGCTTCGCGTATCATACGTGTATGGCTCCTGAAATACAGGTACTCTAACCTAGCTCTAGAGCCAGGGTCTCAAATTTTTTGTAACTTAAACTTTAACGTAAAATTAATAATACATTATGTATATAGTAATAAATAGAATGCCATAAATAGTATGGCAATAAAGAATTTATTATTAATTACTCCACTCTTCATATGCGCCGTAAAGCAAGTCTATCCAGTGTCTCAAATTATTTAGTAAAAATGTGTACATTAATCCTAAAAGATTTCATGCTCATTCTTTTTATGGCGGATTACTAAGAACTTTTTATTGTATCAGTATCCAGGATAGTTATAGAGGGGCTTGTGGCTAAGGATAACAGCGGCACTGGTCGATCGATCAGGTTTAGCTACGCTTGCCGCGGTCGGTCCGTGGACCATCTTTACATACCAAGACCCCTCCGTGCCTCGGAAAGCACGTTAAGCGGTTGGTCCCGTCTGTCATTTGTAGACCTTTGACAGTCCTTACGGGTAGTTAGAAGCGCAAAAGTCTGACAACCAGTCTTACCAAGGGGTATCGTGCTTCCTAGTAACTAGGTTGTGGAGTTCAGATAGGCAGTCGCTCCATGTAAAATACTAGTATTCAACTGCATCCGTTAAGATTGGAAAAGGCTAAGGATAGTTATTCCACACTCTATTCAGGCAATTGGAGCAACAGGATCGTGATAAATGGATTGCAAAGGGCTTGTCTACTGCAGGTGTCTGCTAGGTTGATAAAAAATATGAATATTTTGCGCAATATAGTTGTAATGTATTGTTTACCTGCAAGCTCTCCGCGGTCTGCTTGTGCGTGTCCAGCAGTAGCGACAGTCGCCCACAGTTGTCTCGCTCGGCCTCATAGCGCAGTTTGCTCGTCTGCCAGTCTTGTACCAACTTGTCTCGCACCCTGATACAATGTAGCACATGTTGAAATACTGCAGCATTATGACCTTTGTGTTTTCGTTGAAGGAATATGTTTGTTACGATTAAAATAGCGGGACGTTTGCTACGTCTGTGAGACATGGTCAAAAATCGTATAATTATTCCTGTTTTGAAATATCCCCACACTAAGATGGTTCACAGAATCAGATAATATTTTCAGACTAGCGTTTATACTTTAAAATAGCGCTCCGCTCTGAATACAAGCAAGTTACGTTCTTTTATTTCGCGTGTCAAACGCTCACTCTTTAGACAAGGATCGATATAAAGTAGATTCACGGACTAAGTTGTAAGGGTTTAGTATACGTTTATAAAAATAGTTTTTTCATTCCATTAATTTAATTTTTATGGTCGTCGACGGCGCGCAAGCGATGACGGTATTTTAATCTGGACATAAATGAGAAGAAATGACACACGAGATGGAGAGGTTTTGAAGAACCAAAAAGAAGTGGATAGATATTCTAACCTGTTTAGTTCAGTAATAAGCGCGTCTTTATCTTTCAGTCTTGACTCGAGGTTGTTAACCTGCATCAATAGTTTGTCATTTTCAGAACGTAATCTGTTGATGCGGTCTGATGATGACGAATGAATTGAGCTTGACGACCTAAAAAAAGAAAAAATATGTTATAAGACAAGACTCTTTAGCTTTTTTAGTATTTATGTAATACAGAATATCAATTAACCGCATATAGCCACTGAATTATTTTTGTTTATAGTTGTAGGAACTTACTTTGAAGTGTTCAAAGCTAAGCGCGGTATATCTTCTCTTTCGTCACTGCTTGCCGATAGAATCTGTAAAAATAAACGTTTTAAAAATATTCCAATATTTTTCAAAAATATCGCGTAATAATTAACGAAATATAATATATATACGAAATGATCTCGCAAATATATTTGTAGCGGACTTGAGTGTTTATTTCAAGCCGGATCTTGGGTCGGCCAGTGGCAAATTCGTATGCTACTTTAAGTGCAATATTTAATACGTAGCTTTTCGAAGAATTAGTTTACTATTCAAAATTAACTCATTGTAATCAAGAAACACATCAAAACCATTGTGGTTTTTATTTATTTTTATTGCGAAATGGGCCTGCTCTTGACCTCGATCTCGCCTATGGAAAGCGATAGATAACTGTTTACTGTTGATTTGACTGCTGACGGTTTACATGTGGAAGGGAACACAGACGCTGGTGTTTATAACGAACCTGTTCCATAATATCTTCATCAAGAGTATGCGAGTAGTCGAGCTGGTCTCGCAGCGCCCGCTCTAGCTCAGCCGTGGGCGAGCGCACCGCCAGCGCGCGCTGCGACTGCGCCGCGGGAGGAGTGTCGCGGCCGGGGGATCGGCGGAGTCTGGGCAAATACGGACTATGTATTAATAAGTAAATATATATCCTCAACCTCCTGCTTGAACTTAGTCAAAAATCATTCGTTATAGTCAAACACTTTTATAGTAGCCTTCACGGCTTCTTTTCAACTGATGACTGTTGGCGCAGCTGTCTATGAGAGCCTTTACTAAGATAACGATGATGTTCTTATAACATAACTAGCTGCTGGCCGCGGCTTCGCCTGGGTGAACCATTTTTTTTTTCTAAAATAAAAGTAGGCCTAGTTACTCCATATAGCATCAGCTATCTGCCAGTAAAAGTCCCGTCAAAATCCGTCCAGCCGTTTCGGAGATTAGTCGGAACAGACAGACAGAAAGACAAAAAGTTTAAAAATAGTTTTTTTTTGTCATTTGTACCGTATATACTTTCATATACATTACACACAATTTTTTAATTTATTTGTATGTACATAATATATATGTATAGATTACCTGTCCACAAGTTCCCTTAAGTTTTCCAGTTCCACTTCTAATTCTTGACACCTCTCTATTTTCTGCCGAAGTTTATTCTTCAGCTCACCCACATTCGACTCTTCTCGCAATCTATAAATACAATAGTTATAACTTGCTTAGTCCACAATTCGGTGAAGAAATCCGGAAGAACTATACGCTATTAAACCGTACGAGAATTTCCGATCCCCAGGCTGACACTTACGAGACTATTCTAAAACCATTATGGAACCATAGCAAATAGCTGACATTGATGGTTTTTACTTTGTTTGTAACAATGAGGAGACACTACCAAATTATGATGCTAGATGCCGCATCGTCGCTGGTGTTGTTTACCTATCAACCACCATACATTTTTTACTTAACATTTTTATTATTCCATACAATGACTGTATGTAGGGCACAGAATAACTGAATTGTATTAATATTGGCGTTCACAGTTTTACTGCTGATGAGGAAGAAAGCTGTGGGTCAAAGCCGATTTTTATGGCAAGAGCGCGTATACTGGTTAGGGTTCTGAAAACATTCAAATATATTACTGCTGCCAGTTACCAGCGAGAGTGGCGTCATCTGTAACTAGGAACAATTTTTTCCTGTTACATATACATTTCTGTCTCACCTTGCCACAACGGTTTCAAGCTGTTGCGCCAGCTGGTCCTTCTCGCCCATGAGCTGCTGTATCTCGTGCTGCAAGCTGTCTGCGTGCTGCCTCAGCTCGGTGTTGTCGGCGTCTTTATCTGCGCTCTGCTTGTTAGCCTGGCTGAGGTTGTTGCGCAGTTCTGTCACGTCTAGTTTAGCCTTTGCTAGCTCGAATGCCTGGGAATTTGATTGGTGTTAAAGCGGAAATTAAAGGCTGAGATTGCAGCGCGAAATGTATAATTTTGATTAATAAACGTTTTTTGTAATAAACGCTTCACTACCTACCTTACCGTACCTTTACCGATACTAAGCATAATAATATGCATAACACACAAACTTTCCCGCACGCAAAATATGCGCTCAAATGTGACTTTTATTTTTGGACAATTTGTGTTGTTCACCTCTAATGTCCTTAATTTATTCATCAACCCGGCAGACCTTGTTAAGACAAGGTCTTAACAACCTTATTGTCATTATAAATGGTGGTAGTAACAGATTACCCTACTTTCTACCACCCACAAAAAACTATCATCAAACAAAATGTCCTCTTACCTTATCATTCAATTCCTTCTTGTTGAAGTCAAGTTCATGCTGTAGCAAAGAGATCTGCTTACGAATCTTTACCAACTGCTTCTTATCATTGTTAGCCTGTCGGTCCAAGGATTTCCTCTCATCTCCAGTCTTACTCCGAGGAGAAGGACTTCTTGATACCATCTTCAACTGTTCCTTTAGAGAAGCTATCTCTTCATGGAAAGCATTTATATCTTCGTGTAAGATCTCTATCTCTGTCTCCTTGTCTTTAAGTTTATCTGTTAAGAGTTTAAGTTCATCGATTTTTGCTGTCAATTCGTTGTTTAAAGAATTAACTCTTACAAGTTCACTTTCATTGCTCTGAAGTTTGAGCGACGCGTTTTCTTGTTCCTTTTCTAGTTTTGTCAATTTCAACTTTAAGTCTTTGTTGTGAGTGTTCAATTTGTCGTTTTCTTCGTTCAATTTTGATACATCACGGTTTAATGCTTCAACTGTGTCTTGTAGATGGAACATTTCGTTGGACTTCTCTTCAAACGCTTCTTTGAGGTTGTCGAATTCTTCAGTTTTGTCGTTGAGGCATCTTTGCAAGTCGTCCAATCTGTCCAAATGTTGGTTCAAACTGTCAATCTGTTGGTTCTTCTCAGACACAAGTTGCTGTAACTTCTGCAGTTCGTTCACTGTCTCTCTCATTTGATGGTTCTCAGTTTCATATTTTTCCAGGGCGTTATTCCTGCTTTGTAGTTCATCAATCTTAACTTCTAGTTCCGTCATTTTGTTTGTCAAGTTACGTTTTTCCTTAGCGAGTTCTAGAATCATATTTTCTCGCCTCAGAATGTCTTCTTTTAGCAAATGTAAATCTTTGGATTTGTCGTTGACTTCTTGTGTCAATTCCCCGAGCCTTTGTTCGAGCAACTTTTTGTTAGACGAGAAATTATCTAATTGATTCTCGTAAAATTTCTTGTCATGTTCCATAGTTGTCATCGTGTTTTCTAGAAGACCTTTGAGTTCTTCTACCTCTTCCTTCAAAGCGGGGAATTCACAGAGCTGTTCCTCTGCGTTTTTCAATTCAGACTTGCAATTCTCTAACTCTGATCTAGATTTTTTTATCTCATATTTTAACTGCGTTAGTATGTCCGGGAAGTTTTCTTGTTTTACGTCTAAAGTTATTCCTAGTTCTCCTAGTGAGGTGTAGTCGTTGTGTATTTTATTGTCCGTAGCTTCTAGAGAGAAGTTTATTTTCTTCGGTTCTACGGTTAAGTCTTTACTGTCGTTGACATCTCTGTTGGGATACATTGAGCAATTGTCTTGAATGACTTGAGCATGTTTCGTTACCGGTTCAATACCGAACATTGTAGTTTCGTTGACGTTTCTTTTGTATTGTTTGAGTAGTTCCTTGTTTTGTGTTGACGTTAGATGAGCTGGTAGTGAGTCAGCTCTTGGGGTGTAGCCAGGTAAGTCGAAATGGTCAATATATTCAATATGAAGGGAACTCATGTTTGCTTTATCGAGTTCGGGTGGTAATGTCCTGTTAAGAGTTTTTTCTTTCGTGGTGTCGGCGTAGGGCGCGCCAGTTAGACTAGCATTTTGTCCTTTTAGTTCAGCCCTACGCATCTGCAGGTCTTGTTCGTCGAACTCAGATATAGAGACGATGTCGCTAAGCGTCCTCGCGGAAGCTTTGCCTTCTAAAACGTCACCATTATCCTCCTTTTGGTTGTCTTCGTCCAGTTTTAGCGCTGTGAAAGCAATGAATCATATTAACTGCGCAAGTTAGCTAGACGGATCTTTCACCGTCAACCTAAATAATTGCGAGGTAGTTGGAATAAATCCAAATTTGCGTATAATTAGTCTAGACTGATGTAAAGTCCTAAAACAAAACTGGAAAACAGACGACATGAATCACTGGAGCGTAATGGAACTGTTTTGCGAGCTAAAAGCATGTTCGTAAACCTACGCTTATATTTTACGAAATCAAGTTTTGGGCAAGCTTCGGAGATAAAATAAATAAACAAGAGATATTATTTATATATGTTGTGTCAATTCGTCGAAATTCATCGTTTATTTAAACAGGCAGATAAAATAGATTGAGATATTGTTTCCTTCACTAATGGATTTGCTCCGTGTTAGCCTTAATTCAAACAATCTTCATGTTTATTTAGGCACGGCCGTTTTGCAAAATGAATGCCCAAAGCGCGCTGATGGATTTTCAACGCTTAGCTTGGCGCCGAAAGCTGAAAATCCAACAGCGCGCTTTAATTTAAGCTTTCATTAAGGTATCGTCTAGTGTTAGTGAATACGGACATACGCGGCTATAAAGTGAAAGAATGCAATAACTATTAGAACATTACATCAACAGTGACACATGCAGTAACTCGATATGACAAGTCTTCAAGAGTGCAACTACAGCAGATTAAGATTTATAACATCATGCCTTTTCCTGTTTTATTGGACACACGAATAATAATATCTATGCAGTTATTCATGGCTGTAAACTAAACATAGTTATACTTTATGACCTTCTACAAGGTCAAATTAGCTTGCGGAACACCACAGACGAGATGGGTCTCGATTTCTAGAGAACAAGATGAATAAAAAACCGGCCAAGTGCGTGTCTGACCACGCACAATGAAGGGTTCCGTAGTTGGTATGAAACTTAACATTGTAGTTGTAAAACATGTTCTCCCATACATCAATATACGTCATGGTCAATTCTCCAACTGCAAATGTAAGTTTTAAATCGCAAAAAAAAAATTGATGAAACTAAAAAATTACGATTTTCGGACATTTTCCTTTACATGTGCTGTAAGATCTTGCTTCTTGACAAATTTCACACTTTAATTTTTCAAATTTGACTTCTAGGTCAACGGGACCCTGTTGGTTTTGATTTATTTGTGAGTATCAAAATATGTCGCATAAAAGGACTTATTTTTTTATTGCGTTGACTTAGAAGCTTGATTTTTTTAGCTCCAAGGGACCATAAACCTACGAATTTGATATTTATTTCAGCTTGATACCTCCACGCGTTCCGGAGAAAAAAGGGTCTTGACACTTTTTCGTTACGTCCACGGACGGACAACAAAGTGATCATATAAGGGTTCCGTTTTTTCTTTTTGAAGTACGGAACCTTAAAAAGGAATGATTTGGTGGATTTTTGGCTCAGTGGCCGCAGGTACGAGTTTAGAAAATCAGTTTTTATTACATTTTATCGTGTTGACACATAGATACTCATCACTTCTGTGGGTTTCGCTGACAAATTTTATTTGACCTTGTATATTCTATTATCTTCACTAACACGTAGCTGTCTAAAAAGCAGTTAGCTGCTGACATTGAGAACATCTTTCAAATAGTATCTGTATTAAATAAATTCAAGGGGCATGGTTTCCTATAGCGAAAATCCAACAATAAAACCAATTTCAAAGTTTCGGTACAGTAACCACAAAAGCTCAACTTACCAAGTAATTCTTGTAGCTGGTCCTCCTTCTCCGCCAGCGTCCTCTGGTGGTCTCTGATGGTGGTCTGTAGTTCCTCCTTATCCTTCTCCAAACTCCTCGCTAAACTCTCGAGCTGGGCGATGCGCGACTGGGCGTTGGATAGCTCGCGTTCTAATATTATCACTTTGTCTTTGGGATTACCTGGTGGGTGAGACATTATGGATTGTTGAAATGTGTCACGGCGTTAATAATTTATATTTATTTGAACAGGTTTATATGTCAACACAAGGGTGACTGAGAGCAAGATTCACAGATCGCACTTTGACTTTTTGCTAAGTAAGCGTCGTATACGAATAGGAACTATATGCCATACCCAAAAGGAAATATATGCCATATCAAATCAACCTAACCAAACCTTCCATTATCATGGACACACCACAGTAAAACAGACAAAGGGGAAATTGACACTTAAAATTGCAGGTGTTTGACGCATTTCATTTTCAATGTGTGGTCATAAAAGAGTACGTTTTCCTATCCTAATAATAAACATTAACTAGCCTACACATAGAATGATGCGCAAACTAGTTGAATCATCAATAAAAGTATACATTTATCTTTATGTGAATCACATGTCAATTGGCTTTACCAATTTTTTTAAAATACTTAATGATAACTAACGTAATTGTAGGATCGGATCGAAAATACGTATACGCTTTTTCTAAGTCCAATAGGGTTTAAATTTGAAGTAGCTGAAGTTCTGAATACGTGTTGGCAGACCAACAACCTGATGGGTGGATGGTTGAGTCTCGCACAAACCTGGCATGCCATTAAAGGGAGGAGGCCTATACTCAGTCGTGGAACAAGGCTGCCAATGATGATGATAATGATGATGATGGAAGTTACGAATATTTTCGAATCGAAAGAAGGATTTGTTTCGGCATTTACAAAAACATACATGATTGACTTTTTCTGTATCCAGAAGGATTTACTTCCGTTATCTTTCAAGCATAACAATAAAACTTACATGAATTCCCGTACAAGGAGTGATGTTCATCATGTAATTTCTCTCTCTCCTCGAGGGTCTGCTTGACTCTTGTTAACTGCTTGTCCTTTGACTCCAATTCTTCTTTCAACCGTTGCACCTGAAAATTAAAACTGATTAGTATTGATAAGTTCGGATTAGTTACATACTTTGCAAATGTATTCGTACGCTTGAGGGGTAGCTAGCTAATAACGGCTTCTGTATCCATCTAGTAATTGCTTTACCACTATTTCAGTAAATTAAAAGTTTACTAAGGTCACTTCACATGTCATAAAGTTCTATTTGTCTCTGTGTCAGTTAGATTGAAACTATCTACCACATAGACAAATGGACCTTGTCGTTTTATGACGTGCAAGTGACAAGCACCCTGAGGGTGCTAAAGCAATTATGAGACCGACGATATATAAGTTTGCAGACGTCAAGTATTAAGTATTTCCTGCTCCTAGGTGTGATGTAATGGCATTTTGGGGACTGCCTTTTGTAACTTTTGAGTATCAAAAAGATTCTCAGCCTAATCGGAACAAACTTTTCTTACTTCTTCTTTTTAGCATGTCAATGGCAATCTAAAACGAGTCTGCCCAGAATTTGACGACGAGATTGTCACCTTCAGTAGCGTCCATCAGTTTCTGTAACGTGCCGACGACAGAACACGCCGGACCCGATCTTAAGTGTCCCATCGTTTGTGGAACAGCACCTAATTTACACATCAGGGCGGAGTCATCTATGAATCTCCACCTGAACAGGTATTCCTTGCGTCGACCAGCCGGTGGTTCAAAGCCTGTTTAAAGACTTAGGACTTAGGTATAAAATAAAATAAAGGATATTTATTGATTTTGCTACATAATTATCCTATAATGTTCCCACTGCTGGTACACCGGCCTCCTCTCGGTGAAAGGAGTGGGCCGTAATCCACCACGCGGGCCCAGTGCAGATTGGATTTTGATACATTGGTCTGCAATTACCTCGGCAAGTGCATCATGCAGCTGCACACTAAGCTGGCTGGTGGCCTGGTGCGACAGAGCCTCGGCATCGTTCCTCTGTTGTTGCAGCCGCGCAGATAACGATGAGATCTTAAGCGCCTGCTCCGACATCCGTGCTTGGAGAACATCGCGTTCGGCGCGGACCTCCTGTGGGCAAACAACCGCGAATGTTAGTGTTTAGTGAGGAAGATGAATGTTATAGAAATGTAGTTTAAATATGAATGCTAGGAAGTTTATACAACGAAAATTAATTTAGTTCTGTGATTGTTATGTTTATGAGCAATTTGCATTACTTTTTATATGATTACTATACTATAACTAAACCAAAAATTCTTGTGGTCCTTTAAAACCTACTCGGGATTCACGTTAATAGATCAACAGTGAACTCACGACCGAACGAAGACTGTAGCACAGTGTTACTTGTCAATACGATACCTTAAACATTTACCTATTAGGCTGGCTCTTGGCAGAGGATACTTTGCGGCATTACTTCTGCCTTACGTACCACGTTTTGTACAATCAATCTGATTAGTCTTTTCCCAAGTCTAACCGGATGCAGCTGAATACTAGTATTTTACATGGAACGACTGCCTATCCGACCTCCACCACCCAGTAATTGGGTAATATGATACCCCTCCGTAAGACTGGTTGTCAGACTTTCGCGCTTCTGACGACCCATAACGACTGTCAAAGATCCACGAATGACAGCCGGGACCAACGGCTTAACGCGCTTTCCGAGGCACGGAGGAGTTTCGGTATATAAAGATGGTCACCCATCTACGGACTTACCTAGACAAGCGTACCTTAATCTGATCAATCGACCCCTGCGGCTGTTATTACTTAGCCACGAGCTCCTCGTCGTACCACGTTTTGTACATGAAGTGTAAATAAATTAAGGCTAACACTAGATGCTGTATCTCAACAGACTACCGTTACAAATACATCGTCACCCATTAGTCTAGCAACTCTACGCGTCATATTACAATTGACATTTCGCACTAGAAGCCAGCTGGTCTATACACCTGGTAGAACCAATCCGTTTAAGCTCAGCACCTACATAAATAAACGCCTGTCACAAACGAAACACAAAGTTCAGCGCCATTACTCATCAAGAGCTATATTTATACCGCGACACAGTTCCGACACTATGAAAACAGGCTGCAAAGATCATTAGGTCGGATTCTGTCGTTTAATCAATGGATGGCCCAGATTGTGTTGGATAATACCTATACTCTTTTATTGGTGTGCTGATTTCGTAATTAAAGATAGAATGCTAGGCGATCAGCTGTAAAATTGTATAAAACATACAAGTACCTTATCGAGGACTCCAGTGACCATGGGACTCAAGGGGCCTCTTGAATAAAATCGACAGGAGACAGGTGACAACCCGACAATTTTACAACTTTCCTTCATACATTTTCTGATTTATTAAACAGCATGTGTCGTAAACATGTGAAACCTTTGTAATTTTCTTGACAAATATCGCATTGTCAGTTCACTCAGATATCCATCCATACTAATACTATACCGAAATGCGAAAGTAACACTAGCTATTACCTTTTCACGCCTAAACGGCAGAACGAATTTGGATGAAATTTGACACACGGATAGACCATGATTTGACATCGGATACTTTTGTGCCGGTATTACGTTTCCGTGGGATAATTGTCGATCTCCATGCGGGCGAAGCCGCGGGCAAAAGCTAGTTTCAAATAGGACCAAGGCAGTTACCCCTTGGTAAGCACTTAGCACTGATGAGCTGCTTTAAACGAATATAAACTGGCGAGACAATTTTAACAGTGTTGTTCATAGAAGCATGTTTGCATGCTTTAGCAGAGCGTCGTTCAAAGAAACATGGATAACACCATAAACCATTTCTAATATTAGGCGAGTATAATGTAGACGTTGTATAATAATCATTAACAAAAATTGTTCTATATTCGATACAATTTTTTTTAACAACTGTAACCTATTTGAATCGTATCATCAACATGCTTCCAGAGACAATAGTTAATGTTGTTTGACAGCAAACAACTGTTTCTATTATCTTTTACTGAATGCCGGAAGTTCCGTCTCTATCGACCGAGTTATACACTAATGTGAATAAGCCATTAAGAGCTGAGGACTTAAGAAGAGCTTTCAGGCAAGCGGCTTACACAAAGCGTTGGTAACGCTTTTGTTATTGAGTTTAAACTCTTTAAACCCACGGGTTAAGTTCGTTGACCTGCCGTTTTGTTTTTAAACGTAAGCTGTTTTCACTTCCCACTTTTCATTTCTGTTAAAATATGTGACTTTTATGGAGTATACTTATAACAATTTTTTTGCGGAAATTCAACAACATTTGTTTTGACACTGCAGTATGTTGATTTTATTTTAAGTGTACTTAAGGTTGGTTTTAACTCCAATGAATAAGTCCCGGTTACTTAACTGGCTGGTAATTAGATACAAATTCAGTTTCATTTATTAATTTATTAGGTGGATAGTGCCTATTCGATCTCATTGATACAGGTATGTAGTACCTGTACACGCTTAGATTTATGGTGAATCGTGAATTTCCACAAACATAGGACACCAATAAAACTCCTCGTACGCAGACATCCCACATGAACATGAACGCATGACAATACGTTGCCAATATCAATTGATGCAATACAAGTGGCAAAATAATGTAGCATCATTTGTCACTTCTATTACATCAATTGACGACAGCAGATTGAACAATTTAGCGTATTGAGAACATTCAATACAAGTCGCCTGTATGCTTTTAAATAACTTCGCATATAAAATGTTAGGACTTCTTACTAAGCTGAACTAACAATTCGTGGCAACTAGTAATTCGCAAAACCTCAACCTGCCAAAACTAACAGACCCTATAGCTGAAATGTGATTTACATTATAGCGGAGAATAAAGATAATACAAGTATTCCAACTGATACTGTTAAGAACGCTACACTATCAACATAATAGTAATGTACCAAATTATATTATGTTATTAATGCCATTTTTTTTTAATCCACCTCTGTAGTTTGCCGCATTTGCAGACAAAAGGACTTTAACGTCCAACAAATAACATAAAAGCAGAACTTTAAACTGAACTGCCTGAAGAAAACTGGCCGAGGTATAGTCGACCAACAATTCCCAGTAAATGGAAACTTCATTAAGGTGGAAACCATCTAACTGTCACACAGACAAATAGAGCTTGTCGTGTTATGACGCGCAAGTGACAAACAACCTTAGGGTGGAAAAGCAATTACCAGGTCGAATATACATTGACATCGCTCCTTTATCACAAAAACAAATATTTCGGTTGGTTATTGATAAGCCATAACCAACCTAAAACTTAACTTTCTGAAATCCAGGAAAAGGAACGTAGATTCTTTTCTAGTAAATATGACCAACTATCTCGGATTCACAGTTTCATTTCTCAAGCAAACGACCGACCATGGATTACTAACACACTCATAACATTGTCATATTTCCGCCACAGTTTTTTAAGCGCTTTTCGACGACATTGCGACGTAAGTTTAATAATATAAGAACGTCCGTGATGCGCAGTTGGCAGCGTCTGACGCAGAATCATTGTATTTACATGATGTTCGGATAAAGTACGATTGTTGATTGTGTTAAATAACAATGAAATTTCTTTATTTACATCTATTAGTTACTATCTGCTATTTTATCTAAGGAGGTGGAAGTGTGTCGTTTTGGGGTTTGCAAGTTGTTGGTTACTATGAGTATCTGTAGCTCAGCCTTCAGTAAAGTCAATTTTAAATTAAAAGTGCAGTTACCATCCTAACTCATATTATAAATGCGAAAGTAAGTTTGTTTGTTTGTTACGCTTTCACGCTAAAACGTCTGAACAGATTTGGATAAAATTTGTTACATGGGTAGACCATGACCTGGAGAAGGACATAGGTTACCTTTTATCACGATATTCTCACGGGGTCGAGATTTATGCGGGTGAAACCGCGGGGCGCAGCCAGTTATTTATAAAACGTAACATAGCCCACCAAACATGATAAGCCAACAATATAAGTTGTTTGTTATTGAAATTATTGTTTTGTTTGTCGATCTTACAATACGAAAAACAAATGTATATTAAATCAACTTTCTGCCAAAAACCACTGGGCGATGTTTCAGGCCCAACAAAACATTTACAAAAACCGATTTTAATTACATCGCTTCATCAACAAAGCACTCCCAAAATAGTCTCCAATAAAAGAAACGTCCACAAACAACTCACCGTAAGATCCGGCAACCCCATCCTAACGTATTTGCTGAAGTAACTCCAAACAAACATCACACAACACTACATGGACGGGGCACTAAACTATCACTGTTACATTTCTGGTCGACTGCTTAGCTATGCATCACATGTTGATGAGAGGATGCAATGGATGGCGTGCGTTGATGGCTGGTGGGTGAGAGAGAGACCTTACGACAGCAGAACACGCTCTGAAGCATCGGGAGAGACTGAACGTCAGACGTTTGTAGATTGTTCGCGCGGAGGGAGTCAGAGAGGCGCGAGTTGTTAGATACGGCAACTCGGATTTTAAATTGAAGATACGTTACGTTATGTTATTGTTTTAATGCTAAATGATCAGAAGAAAATACATCAATTAACGGTATTTAAAACAAAAACTATTTAGGTATTAGGTACACAGCGCAAGTATTATAGTCTACGTTTTATTTACAATTAGACAGCAACATAAGCACTCACTACTCCATACTATTCTTGAAAGAACTGCACGCCGTGCTGCCGTGTTTTGTCTCCGAACCACCTAAAGCTGTACTGGTATAAATGCATATGGCTTTACGCCTTTGCGCAGTTTTTACTTGTACATAAAAAATAAAAGTTACTATCACCGTCCGATACGGGATACCACATCCACTAATTTTCCTCATTCCCTCCAGCACTATATTTAACCCACACGAACGCGACGCGTGTGTGCGCGTACGTCGAACGCGTAGGGTTGCCAGCTATTCCCGTCCACTGTTTACCTTCCTGCTTGTGTAACCGAGGGTTAATCGCGAACCAGTAAATGTGTTACAACGGCTACGAGTGTATTGTTAAATAAGATTGTTTAATCATTAGCGTGAAAAGGGAAGGTTGGGTTTCTAATAAATTTATTTTGGACTGTTTGCAGGTTAGTTGGTTTAGTGTTAGATTACAAACGGCTGTAGCTTTTAAATTATGGTAAATGCGGCGTTAAGTAACTGCAGTTATGGCATGCTGCCAACTACTTTCTTTGATTCTGTAGGTATTAAATGTCAAACCAAGACTCCTACTACTAATGGGCAGCAACGTTGCTTGGAAAAGTTAAATTACTAGCAATTATATCAGTTCAGAAATTACTAATGGTAAAATACTCTCACCAAAAATTATACATACATAGGTACCGAATATATTTATTTTATTACCATAGACAAAATGTTTTGTCAAACTGGCAACCCTGTGCTAATAGTCAATAAAACCTCATAATATAAATTGAGAGAGCGGAGAGAGTTCATCCCGCATATTAGGGTCGGGCAAATTACTGCGAATGACGCGCGCCTATGTCCATGACTGTAGGACTATGACTAATAGAGATATAGGTAAGGAGTGTACGGGAACACCGTGGGTTGAGTAAGGTCAATAGATGGGGAGAGGAGCAGAATTGACACCCACATCATAGCGAAATTACACGTTCAAAAAATTAAGGTAAGTAAATGATAGAAGATAAATTGTTTGCTAGTTTTATCTCTTTCACAAAAACTTTATTCGTGATGAATGAATGACCTATCTAAATTCATCACTAAGCTAAAATTATTTGTAGAGAAACCTCAAAGAAACGGCACGTCGATTCGAACATCCGATGCACTTCCGTCTAAACGAGGTCAACCTATTAGCAGTCGAAGTTATTGTGAAAATACGTGGTTAATCCATTAAAACGTAGTGCCGCAAACTAGGCTAACTGTTGCAATAGTAAACTTTGATGTATCGGCCGCAAATCTGCGCTAGAGTCAAAACAAACGCAGGCCGTGTAAACAGTAAACGTGTGTGCCAGGATTAATATTTGTCTATAAGGAAAATATGCGAATTCCTACTGTCTGAGCCTATTGGTGTTTGTAAAATATTTTGCTTACGAAAATAAATGAAACGTGATAGGTTAGATTAGTTATTTCGAGACGATGAATAGCGATTCGCGGAAATGTCAGAAATTATGAAATGTTTGCTTTTACCGCAAGAATAACGGCAGGAGGATGATGATTTTCAGTCTATCAACACCTAGCTAAAACATATACAGGCTCAAACTAAATTTGCTAGCTAAACTCCGCAGACGAGATGAGTATCGATATCTAAACACGATAAAACAAAAGAAAACAGTTTTTCTCAACTCACTGTTCAAGTAAGAACAATACCAGCAGCGGTCGTTGACCCCAAAAAAATATCAAATCTTTTGTATTTTATCGTGTTTAGATATAGATACCTATCATGTGTGCAGAGTTTCGCTAGCTAGCTTAATTTGACCCTGTATCTGGAGATTGAGAAGTCAGCGAATAACTTCCTGTGTATAACCAACAAAAAATCTGTGCCAGTAACTAAATAGCAGTTGAAAAATAATGAATCAGTAAGTAGCAGATACTCAAGAAAATATAAAAAAACAGTTGAACTAATCTAATTTCTTTTCCACCAAACATCCGTATTAAAAAGAAACCTACAATTATTTACTTATCTCAAACATCCGCTCCGCTCCGAAACATCTTAAAACCTCATACATCAGTTTCTCTAATAAACCAAACTAAATGAGAACACTTATCATTGAACTTGAGTGTTATTTTTAAAGAATCTCTGCGGAGCATCATTCATCTATTGGCTCTAATTCTCGGCTTATTCATTGTTTATTTGTGGCGAGCCGGTGGCTTGTCGTGGAGCGAAAGTTTACAGCGAAAATAGATGATGATTGTTTTGATAATGTGCATTTTCAGCATGATGTCATAAGATTGATACGCTAATTTGTAGATTTGTAGTATCTTGATTATGTGTGAGAATTGTTAGATTTAGTTTTAAGATCTCTTGGCTAGTATATTTGTTTAAATTTCTACGAAATGAGCTGATATGTCTTCTGTATACGTAATGTTTTGGGTGCTTTTATTCAGTTTTGTTGCCGACTCGTATCTACTATTATCCCTGTATTTAATTACTAAACAGCCGGTCCATCAGACGTGGGTATTCTTGGACTCAATAAGTTACGCTAGCTTCATCTATTTCTTACCCGAGGCAGCTCCTAATAAACTGTGCATGCGCGGGACAACAGCATGCACCGGCCGGCGCTGCTCTAAGCTTTCATCACAGATTTAGAAACACCACACATTTGATAATACAGCAGTGTAATGTATACGCATACCTATCACCACTTCACTATCATCATGCAATCCATTAAGGGAATGTAGGAGAGGTGTGCCAAACAACTGGAATACCGTATCCTGTACGTCCCTGCGAGGCGACAAGTACTAACTCAAATGATAAAACTTGATACTCCAAGACAAATAATAATGACGTCATTATCTTTTTTAGAATATCGATACAATTATAATAGCTGACGATTTAATCAGACCTGACAGTGTCAAAGGAATACTTGGAACTACGTTAAACACGATAATCGGTGTAATAGTTCGCCAGCTCTACTCTGAATACTGAGTCTGTAGCACCCGTCAGGTGTGAATCTATCGATAGAGCTACTAATGTCAATTATCACCATCAATCAGTGAACATGCTATGTTCATTATGACCCTTCAAATAGTCTGCTACAAAGACCAATTCAAAAAGTTCCTTCTTGTATTCTTTTCCTGGGCCTTATTGAACTCAATATTGCTTGAAAACTACCCTTGGGTAAAGCATTATAGACCGCAGTTTCATGCTACTGTAATGCCAATTTTTTTACTTTGACTTTTATCTATATCTCTCTTTTACGACACTAATAAAACACGCCTAATAGGTAGTACGGGCTGGTATCCGCAACTCCACGTCAAAGCGCGTATTTTGCGTACGGGTGGGAAAATCGGTTATTCGATCCACCCCAGCTCCTCAAAGAAGGCCAGCAACGCCATGGTGTCACTGACAATCTCACGTAGGGTACCTGGGTTACCGAAGTACTTTGCCCTGTATGCGGCGACCACCGGGCAGTTTAACAGCACATAAGCTGTGTCTCGTCGTCCTCCATGCAGGCTCTGCACAGCGGACTGTCTGTGACTCCTATGACAGAGAGGTGTAAAATACGCGTAGTACTCGCATCCGGCGTGGGTGTATGACCAGAAGTATGAACGAATACGAAGCACAAGGAGTATGTAAGGATCGTAGCAGGTCGCGTTCTGTCGTTTCTGCCTGCCCCCATGGGAAGAAAGCGTGAGTTTAGGTATAACCCTATACAAATATTATAAAGAGAAAAGATTTATATTTTTGTTTGTAATAAATAAACCCAAAACTACTGGACCGATTAAAAAAAATATTTCTCCAGTTGAATGCTATATTATCACTGAGTAACATAGGCTATAATTTATAAAGATATCCCGCGGGCGAAGCCGCTGGCGGAAGCTTGTATGGAATAAAAATAGCGACTATATGTTCCACCAAACTTGCGTTTCCACCCTAACATTATCTTCCAATATCAACATGCAAATACTCCATTCACAACCCAACACTCCAAAATGAAACACGACATGACAAAATCTCTAAGCCAAAGGCGACTCTGAACCGAGAAGATGACATTTCGCTAGCGTTCACGTTGGCCCGTGGACCGTGGTTGTGAAAGAGTGCGTTATCAAAATAAATCGTTGGCGCGCCGCCAGCCGTCAATGAAGCGGTACCAAGGTCCCTGTTGTTCGATACGCTTATCCAGGAAATATTAGTGTACAATGTTGACTATGATGCTAGTGTTGCGTAACCAAGATGTGATTAGGTTTTTCCCACGAATTTTGCGTTGTATCATTTTTTTTTTTTTTTTTTTTTTAGATTTGTGCTATTACGTGGGAATTAAACATAGCTGGTAAAATGTGGCTGAAATGATAGGTTTACGTCTCCCTAACCCATCGGGGAAAACAGGTGTGATATTATGTTGTACGTGTTTTCTTGATAACTGTTAGACTCGCGTTTGCCGACTATCGCACCAGAGCTATCTCAGTTAGCTGAGAAAGAAAGTACCTTTGAAAATAATTGACGGTTTAAATTATCCTTTATCACGTTAAAGTCGTTTTATCGTTTGAGTAACGGCTATCAAACTTTTGCACTTTAATGAAGAATAATGGCTTCGACCTGTATTCTGCTTGAGAAACGTTGTATGTTTTCGTAAGTAACCAATGTAAGTATGTCTCTGTTCGTTTAACATTAAAATCCATTTTCGTTATTCTAGTCAGTATGAACTCTCATCACAATATTAGCATATTTGCTGTGGAATGTGTAGACGTCCGTAATAATTAACATTTTACGAAGCGTGAGCTATCTCTATTCCTATAATATTCCTCATTAACATTTTGTGGTGTTTCTGTATAAGTTATTGCTATCTCTATTCACATCATATTCCTCATTGATATTTTTTGATGTTTCTGACTAACCAATTGCTAATAATCACCCACCTTATTTGTACAGGAAGATGTTTAGTATACATTGCTATACGGTACATCTTATGTTGTTGACTCACTTCGCCATATAGATAGAATACTTTTGGTACACTTTATGTGGACGAATATAAATTTTATCACGTTTTAAAAAATACACTTTATAATCCTTTGGAATGTAAAAGCATACTAAACATTAGCAAATCTGTAAGTGTTTTTGAAGATATCCTTTACATATTATAGAATTATAAGTACACACAGCTAAAAAGTGCTTTACGCTTTTTGATTTAATCATTGGATATAAAAGAAGTTATTTATATTGTAACTAGTACAAGGCATTTTAATCAGGTCTTACTTACCACCATTTGGAAGTAGAGAAATAGACCCTTTTGACACGAATACTGACAGTACAAACTTTCTCAGTAAATTATTATTATCCAATAATAACAATTCTTTATTGTGTGTTCTGTATAGTCCAAAATACGTTTCACAGACAACACGGACAAATATAAAAGTATGTTAACATACAACGTTACAGAAGAAATACTATTGGATTTTATAAAAAAAAAACAGATAAACATGAGTAGCATGCAAACTGTTATGTTAAGAGATCTCGCGCACCAGACAGCCACGAGTCCGGTAAGTCGTGGAAGTCTAGTGGTATTGTATGGTTTGGCGACCAAGTGCGAGATTCGTATCGCTTTCTATGGTTTACATGGTCGCTATGTCAGCTGGTCGTGGTCGTGGCCGTGTAGTGCGCGAGATCCCTTAACATAACAGTTTTCAGCCAGCAACAAAGTTGAAATCAGATGACACCTGTATCAGAGGACATATTACCAGTACAGTAACTCAACATCATTATCTTGCCCTCGTTTCTTCTCTTTCCATACTTCTCTATCAGTCGTCACCTCGGTAGTCACCCTCTTTCCGACCATATCATCTTTCACACAGTCCATCTATAATTTCTTTGGTAATTTCCTACTTTTACAGCCATCCACAGTACAGTAACTAACCTGTGCGATGTCCTTGAGTTGTGCCCTCTGCATCTCGAGGTCTGCCACCCTCTTGAGCACGGCGTCTTCAGCCCGCGCGTGTGTCTCGAAGCAGTCCCACACTCCCACCAGTTCTGACATGCGATCGCTGCGTGGGCTGGTATCCGTGTCGGGGGATTTCACCTAAAGGAGACCCGATAATAAGTAAGAATAACATTGTAATATGAAGATCTTCTTCTCGTGTCGATAACTCATATTTTGTCCGACAGCTCTTTCGTTAGCCTTTAAGTTCCGGAAAAAGTAGGAAATGGACTATGAAGATGGATAGGTAGGACTGTGTGACTGTGTGACTCTGGCTTAGCGCCATCGTCAGGCAAAGTGTTAGTGTTTTTCCTTCAATTTTTTTAAATAACATCTTGCCACCGTTTCAGCTCGCCCCTTATTACGTGGGACTTAAAACATAACTAGCGTGATGTGAGTGTATTATACATCTCTGTCGACCCCTTCGGGGAATATTAGCGTGATGTTATGATATGCATAGTAAACAAATGAGCAATGGGTACCTCTAAATGTCTATGTCGTTGATCTCTAAGCGATACATCCTCGCTTGGCTCACTGCAGCTGGTGGAGCACACTTCATGGATACGTTCCATCTTGCGCGTGCGCCGATGTATCATCTCTTCTAGGTAGTGGCACTGTAGAACAATATTATATTATTGGAAATTAATACTCATAATAGTTAAATTAACTTTTATTTTGGGCTATTCGCTTGGTGCCTCTATTAAAGAAGTGTTCTTGACAGGGCTGTTCACAGCGGGCAGTAAAAGAAAAAGTATAAGGTGTGCCGTAGATAAAACTTGCGATTATTTACATAGGGACTTTGCATTATTTACAGTATCAGGACAAATATACCATACACATATTACATACAACGTAGCATAAAATCCAGAAAATACATACAATACATATACAATACCTATATTACATATCAAACAACAAACCTGCTCTTTAACCCTCTCCAGTAACTCTGTGCTCTTCTCCTCGTCCTGTCCACATTTAACACAAACGACATCACTCTGTTCGACTCTCTCACTCTTCAACGATTCCAATTCACCCAACAACATCCTCATCTTGCTATCTCTCTCCTCAATGGTATTCTTCATTTGTTCTAGTTGTTCTAGGATCTCAGTTTCGTGTGTAGTCTTTTGTTCTAATTGTATTTCTAAGTTGGCGATGATGTCTCGAAGGAGGGTGACTTTTTCTTCTGTGGCTTTTAGTTCTTCGTCAGTGGATGCCTTTCGTGTTTCTAATTCGGTTATGATTTGATTCATTTCTCGGGTTTGCGCTTCTAGTTGTTCTACCTGTTTTGTGAATGAAAGTGTGAAAATGTAAAGGTAGGTTTGATTTTGATAGTTGAAGTTGGGTTTTGGACTAGTGAATAAAGTTGAGTTAGAAAATGAAAGATTCACTAAAAGAAACTACAGAGTTAGAGAATGGGTTAAGATTTTTGAAGATTTAACGATTATAGTTTAAGCGAATTGTTGTAAAAAGAGATAGAATAGGGAAAATGTTCGATCTTCCAAGGTATGAAATCTTGAATATTTACTATTTTAAAATTAAGGTGCTCGACATGCTGTTAAGTGCGTACTAAACCTATACAATTACAAATAAATCCACCTATACACTAACGAGTACACAAACAAGCCTGGCTTAAACTTTATTTACAACATAAAACACTATTCGCGCCAGAATAAGCAAAATTCAGAGGGCAGGTGATGTTCAACACCTTCTTTAAAACCTTTGGTTATTATTATCACGCTGATATATTTTAAGAGAAGCCTGAATAGCAATATTATTGATCCGAATATAGTTTTATGTCGTATATCTAGAATGGGGTCTTCATCCTGGTTACAGAACAGTGCCTTTAATAAAACTATAAACTCTAAGTGGACATTAAACATTATAACAATATATATAAACAACATTAATCCGAATATCGAGTATGCTGCTATGAAGACCAAAAATTATTCTGGCATGAATAGTAGATACAACACAAAGACAAACTTACGTGCGCGTCGTGTTCACGACAGTTGCAATACGAGAGGCGGAGGCAGTGCATCTGTAGATAGACACGGTGCAAGGGACAGGGGTTAGTTCAGACGAACCAATGCGATAGCACTTTTAAAGCGGATAAGCAGAAGAGCAACGTGAAAACTAAGTTGAAGTGAGCGTAAGAGAGTTAATTCTGAAAGTCGACAACATCGCAAATAGCTGTAAACTTAACTGTTTGGTTAATTTGGCAATATTACTGTATGGAAATATCGCTAACTAGAATATTAATGATGAATTGCAATTAAAACACTGAATTTTATGTTGTAACCGTTTTAGGCGTAAAAAAAGGTCAAATCGTCGCTTTAGGTGTAAAATATTCGGTGTTACGATATTAATTATTGCCTGTCATAATCAATATTTTAGCTCACCAGTTAGCCATATTTCATATTTCCATACAGTAATATTGCCAAATTAATTCAAACAGCGAAATATTTCACAGCTATTTGGAACGTTGTCGACTTTCAGAACGCACGCTCTTAAAGTGAGTGAATCCTTAGCGATCCCTTGAATCAGGTGGAATGTCAGTTCACTTCAAACTCACTTCACGTAAGTTTTCACGGTGAAATGTATACAGAATAGACCGGTAGATCCCTAAATATAACGATTGATTGCCGCCGTATGGTACCATAATACTTAGATGCAAATATTTCGTGTTTTTCGTATTGGTAGGTCAGTAAAATTAGTTGCTGAACAAGTGCAGAAACTTAAAAATAAAATAGCAATTAAGGAAAAAAGTGGTTATGGAAAGTTAAGAAAGTTAGGATCCATCCCCATACACCTTTTATTATAATTTCCACCAAGGTATATATGTGTAGTACTTACTTGGGAAGGAATTAACATACTATTTTGCCAAACAAAACCTTGTAAGTATCTACAGGACATTAACATTACTCGTATAGCGTTTCTTTAAACATTTTAATTGGTAACAGATAACAATTGACCTTTCGAAAACTAGGTGGTTTTTTTAATTTAGGAAACGCCAGCCCAGTGATTACACAGCCATCTACCCAAACAATATAATGCTACAACATTATAGCTATAACCACACTCGTGCGATTTCATCTACAACGTTGTGTCTAGCACGTGCCCAGCTGAAGCTTAATTTTTCATTGGCACTACTTTCATGTCTCACAGATAGAGGCATGATGAGATGAAAGTGGACAAGTATGGCCATAATTGCACCCTATACCCATTCACTGACCTCATTTAGTATCCTAGCGTTGTTTTGCAACCGAGTAGCAAGCCTAGTGTTCTCGTCTCTGAGGTCAGCTAACCGTCTCGCGAACTCGTCTCTTTCTGCCTCGCGTTCACTGGCTTGTTCTTCTACGAACTGACGCGTTGAGCGGAGCTGACGGTTTGCGGCTTCCAACTGTAGTATACAACATAATGTAGAAAAATGTTCTAGGTACAGCAAAGCTGATTTATTTTGACATTTATCTTGAATATGGCCTTTAAGGAGACGGGATTTAGTCTAAAAATAAAAGAGACATATAATACAAAAAAAAGAGTTCTTGGAAGGACTTGGGTGAGGCCTTTGCCCAACAGTGGGACAGAATAGGATAAGTAAAAAAAAAGAAAGTTAAACAACATGCGATGATCAACGACGACTGGTTGATTACGATAACAACAAACCAATAAATGATTTCCTTACATGACACTTAACAGTTTTAACAGCTAATGGAGCCATGCGGGGCGTCGTCTGTTTATTTATAGAACTAATAACTAATAAAAATTATATAAATTTTTTGGAAAACTTACAAAAATTATGTTACACTTATTATTTCAGACAGTAAACCTATATGAGCAGCATCACAATAAAAGCGGAACTAAGAACCATAAATATTAAAGGCTAGGTTTCTTCAACAAGAAGCTTACAAGCTACAATAAATAAATAAAGACATATAAATAAGCGTTTCGTATCGTGCGTTACCTTCTCGCAACATATCTTATGTACGGGTGAATCTGTCATCCTTTTGACCTGCGCGTGCGTCGGTGCAACACAATTACAAGTTATTGTTTACTTTATAATAATATTATGTACATAATATATAGATAATAAGTTATTATAGATATTAGTAAAAGAAAATCAAGTGCATTTTTGGGAAGATTGTTGTTGGAAGAGAAATTTTCTTCTAATTCATCATTCAAGTCAAGCACTGTATCCGGCCGTATACAGCGTGACATTTGAATCACAGTTTTGCTAGAACAAACGTTGTTCAGACCATGGTCTACTACCACTCTACAGCATCCAATAAAAAAAAAACATCATTCGTCTTTGAAAAAACACAAAAAAGAAAGTTAAAAAAGTCGGGATTATCATTTCTCCCTGTAACACAGACACTGCGGCGCTCGCGTCTCAAAGGTAGACGCGGCGCAGCGCGCGAGCACGCGCGGAAGACAGCATTGTCTAGATATTGGGAAATGTATTAACGAAATGTAGTAATCACTTATTTTTGTACTTACTACAAAATACCAAAGTTAAAAGTTAACTTCGATAGGTATTTTATCACTGATAAGTGGCTACTTCAAAACAATAAAAAGGTATGGCTTTGCCTATGGTAAACTTTGGTAGGGACCTATTTTCTAGCTATGCGCAAGGGATGATGCCTGGTTAAAAAAAATGAAATTCTAATTAGTCCGTCAGTCAGATAATAAAAAAATATTAAACACGTATTTTTTTGCTTTATCATATTAATAAAAAATTACTTAGCTAAAACGCATTTTAAGTTGGGGAGTGGGGGTCGCTACGTCACTAGTACGTATAAAATCTACATACTCGTGACGTCATAGCACATTTTACTTCAATGTATCGCCGTAATCACGCTGTGATTACATAAAAAAAGAAAAAATACGTGTCCAATATTTTTTATAATCTCAAAGACGGACGAAATAATTTTTTTTTGTCATCATCCCTATTGCACGACGCACCGTACCGATAGCGCGGCGAGGTGGCTGACCTGTAATTTTATCATTTCGTTCTAGGTGAGAACTTACGGTAGGTACTATCAGACATGGTTTTTATTTCCTGTGGGTACTAGGTACGGGTACCTTTTGTATCTAACGTGACATTACCTAGGTATTATTTATTTATTGGGATATTACAGGAACACGACAAAAACTAAAGTTACCACAAAACTGGGTCAGTGGGTCGTCTTAGGGGCGGATTCCGGGTTAGCTCCGTGTGCACCAAGACAACATTTGACTCCAAGAGTACATGCGCCTAGCTTCCGCCAGATTGTCACCAGCAATTGCGTATAAAACGCACCATATCCAACCACTCCACATTCGATTAGTTAGAACTCATTTTCACAAAAAACGTGCGATGTAATACGGGTACCTATTGTATTGTATCTAACGTGAGATTATTAGGTATTATTTATTTATTGGGATATTACAGGAACAAGACAAAAACAAAATTTATACCACAAAACCGGGTAAGCTTCGTGTGCACCAAGAAAACATTCACTCCAATTCTCCACATTCGAATAGTTAGAACTCATTTCACAAAAAAACCCGCGATGCGTGCCTGTGACGTAAGTACATCGGATGCATACCCGTCGTCCACTCGAGAGATTTCGGTAGACTGGCTACCGCCCGGGTGGCGGCGCGGGCGGTGCGGGTGGCCCGCGGCAGTCAACAAAAGGAATGGGCGGAACGATACTTCGCGCGGTTGCATGTCATTGGCTTAATTTATTTGAATTTCGGCCATCCATGTAGTCCACGTGGACTCCTCATAACTCTTTTGAATGCCATATCGCTGCCGCGATGAGTATTTTGATGTTACGGTTAATGTTTGAATACGATTGAGCAACATAAGACTAATTTGAGAACGCCTAGTTTAGTTTGTTTTAATAACATTTTTGATGCTATAGAATGGTAGTAGACCATGGTCTGAACAACGTTTGTTCTAACAAAACTGTGATTCAAATGTCACGGTGTATAATGAGAATATCACCTTAAGTTTTAGAAAAAAAATGTAATTTTAATTGTCTCTGTCAATCTCATTCATACCTGCATGGCAGTCTCTTTCTAAAGTAGGTGACTCACGATAACGGTCGGGTGCCGTAGTAAGAAGTAAAGTAGTACTTGGTTTTCCCTATATTCATCTTCTGTTTTGGCAATATGTCGCGAAGACAATGGGGTGGGTCCGGTAGTTATTTTACATGAGACTTGTCACAATAACAGTATGAGCGCTAGCCGTACCTGTTGGTGCAGATCATCTCTCTCCTTCTGCAGCGAGTCAATGTCGTGCGCCAGGCGCTGCACCCGGGGCGAGCAGCTGCCGTCCAGCGAGTGCGCGGCGCCGGGCGCGGGCCGCGCGCGCGCCGGCAGCGGGCCCAGCTGGGGACCTGTGCCGTAGCTGCGGGGACGACGTTATGTCATCAAGTGAGACGGTATTATAATTAACATTCAATATCTTTAAAAAAAATATATATCTGCTGTCCCATACATTTTTGTCGAGTAGGTATTGAAGTTTTGTACGGGACAGCTGAGAATTTTTTCGTGATAACGATGTTGGTCTCACGGGGAAAGTTTTTCAGTTTGATGCACCACATTCTTAAATATGACAAAATAATTACTTCTGTTACACGCGGTCACAGATAATATAATAGTACGTACAGATACCCAATCCCATACAAAGAAATGCCACCTCCCTAAGTCTGGCTATTGAGCTGGCTATTTTTCTTCCTCCATTTTTTTAACAGATGGCCGCATCAGCGACTCACTAATTGCCAGAGACTGTAGTTTTACAACGCCATCCAGGAGTCGACTTAGATACTTATGGCGTTGTTTTTATGGTAGATTCTTTAAATCGCACATGGCACGGTCCGATCAAGGACAAGTAATAAGAATACAACTTAAATATCTCGAGTTGGCGGAATAGTTTCATTTCTGTGTGAGTGAGCTAACAATTTTCAATTTTCACGGTTTTTAGTATTTCAATGTTTAAATCTAGATTTTCTTTTCCGCATTACCAAAACTACTACTACCTATTGCTAAAAACCCTAAAACTGAAAACACGCCTTCTTCGTCCGAACTCATTAAGATAGTAAATGAGTTTTTTAGCGCGCAAGGTGGACTGCCCCGACGTGTTTTATATGAAAGTTTTCACTTTTTGTATGGAAAATATGAAAAAATATTACCTACAAGTTGAGTTTTAGGGATTTATGGGTTCTATAAAGGGGGTCGAAATTTTCATTATTTTTGCGATAGGACGCAATATTTTCGAGATATAAGCAAAAGAGAAAATAAATACAGTACTGTTTTTGCACGTGAAGTCGAGATGTTGGTGTGAATTTTAGTTCTTATTTTACACCTTTTTAATCGCGATTAAAAATTGTCAGGTTTAGTCTGGTTTGGTTTTTTTACAATCAAAATTTTATGTGGAAAACGTCAAAATCAGAATAGCAAAATTGCCATTTTCACTAAATTAAAAACTCAGTACTATCTTAGTGCTGTCAAACTAAAATATAGTTAAGTTGTGTCACGTAGGTCTATTTCAGAATGGGAAATCGTGGTTTGACAGGAATAAATTAAATTTTAGACTAGTTTAGAGGTATTTGTGACAAGAGAATCGGCACCATTGACAGACAGAATAGCTATCTACTTGTAAAACGTTTTTTGCAATCCTTTTTAGGGTTCTGTACCTCTAAAGGAAAAAAAGGAACCCTTATAGGATCACTCGTGTGTCTGGTTGTCTGTCCGTCTGTCACAGCCAATTTGCTCCCAATCTAATGGACCTATTTAGTCGAAAAGAGATTGACCAGACCTGGTATCGCTATTTGTACTGTGGTGACTTAAGTTTATAATGTTGATAAATTTTGTTTTTAAATATAATAATTTTATCTAGTAATGCGAATCCTTAAATTCTCCGCATAAAAAAACACCATACAGTATTAGTTTTTAATTCGATTTCCTATTTTACCTGTACATTGTTTTTTTCACCCAAATAATGTCACATGTCATTGGCTTCAAAGAGTATGTAAACAATAAAACCTTGTTGACTTACGCAAAATAATTAATTTATGCATCCAATTATTGAAATTATAGTTGAATAATTAGTAACAACAGATATTAATAACAACGAATTATTATTATTACATTGTAATAATAATCTGTTAAGATGTTAAAAGTACATAAGCAAACCTTTTGGTTATGCGAAAGGCAGAAGGTTTTAAAGACCTTTGCCTGTTTCATTCATCAATAGAAACTCTTTGAAAACCGAACAAACATGCGCTAAGATTCTATGCGCGCGCATCCTGTACCTATATTCTGATTCTCTTTAACTTTTTGATTGTTTCGATAAACAAGCAAATATTGTAAACCCATCTGGGTTTAAATAACCACTTAAAGAAATAACTAATGAGATGACATTTTACATAAAGATAAGGTTTGATCTGGATTAGTATATACCTACGTATATATATACGTAGTTACATAACCGTAAACAAGTTGGGACCTACACCAATTTAAAAAAATTAGAGACCGTTGCGTTTTTTTAATTTCTACGAGGAACCTTTATGGATAGTTAGTTAAACACCTCAATTAGGGTGGAACTATATACTTAGGTGATATGTACAGCGTTCACGAATGTGTTAAGACTCATATTATGCGATAGGTAGGTATACTATTAGATGCAGAACCTGTGTTTGACCAGAACCTAATTTAATTATTTGGTTTAATTTAATAATTTTATAGTTTTTTTTTTTGTTTTTCCTGTATTAATAAGAACTGACGTTCTTAGTAATTGATTACAATCCAGTCTAATAGACTAATAAGTAATTTGATTCTAACTTAATATTTTACGAGATAGACTATGTTATAGATTATAGATTTCACGTGATGAAATAGTTTGCACTGAGTGCTTTGTTTGTCCAAATGATGCTCTCCAAGCTGGGCCAGCATCAGCTCCTTCATTTGGGCATCGAAGTGTATGCTTTGCATGTGGAGTATCTATACTACGAATATGATTCTTAGTTCGATATATCCTCACTTGGTATGCATCTTAATTCATTTGTTCGCGAGCATAACTGCTTCGCAGAAGGAGGTGACGGCCTCCCATGCACTCTCGCGCCGAACCATGGCCTGAACCAGGGCCGGACGCGAGAGATCGTCGCCGCCGATCGCCTCCGTGAGGACACGGCGGTGCTCCGCCCAAGCCGGGCAGGCCTCCACCGTATGCTCCACCGTGTCCTCCGGGCGATCCACACAGTGGTGACACCCGGGCGTTTCCTCCCGCCTTACGCGGAACAGGAACCTCCCGAAACAACCGTGTCCGGTGAGGACCTGCGTCAGCCGGAAAGTGAGGACGCCGTGGCGCCTCTCTAGCCACTCCTCAAAGAAGGGATTTATCGCCACAATTGTGGCGTACCCAGCACTGGGTTGCGACAATCGCACACTCCATGCCGCAATGAGATCCCGCCGGAGATCTGTCCGCTGTGCCGTGATTTCTCGCGGCAGCGGAGTTATGCCCCGACGTACGCTCCTCGCGGCACTCCCATATGTGCGCGAGGACTTTTGCCTCCAAAATCCCATGGCGTTGCTATCGACCTACGTTTTTTTTTTTCTGAATATTCCTTAGTCCAAAAATGCTCAGCACTTTGATCTTATGGTTGTTACCATGGTGTATATAGGTATAGGTACCATTAACTTGAACGTTTTATGATTATATAAACCTCTAGCTGTCGGAATTGACGAGCATTGAAAATCCTCAAACGTCATTTTGACTAATTCGTATTTTGAATTTACCTGCATACATTGTGACAAAAAATCGAGAGATACGATTCTAAACCTAGATTTTGAGACCTAATTACCGTGTAATGCCGAGAATTATGGTAAAATGGTAAATTACATTTGAAAGCCCTAAAATTATCCTTTTAATTAAACAATTAATCTTTGAGTCACTGCATGTTTCATACCGATACTAGGTTCCTTACTCACTTGGCCATTGTCCTTTGGTACACATATATATTTATGTGACTCAAACACAGACGTGTAACGTAACTAAATGAATTTTGAATTTTGGGGGCAAATAAGAAAATAAAAATAAAAAGCTTTGCAAACTAAACCGTGTGACATATCAAATGAAAGGACTTGTTGCGAGGATCTCAATTTTTTTTGTTTTTTTTAATTTTAAACTAAATACTTTTAAAGATATTTAAGAAAATTGATGAAAATTTACCATTCCCTATTATCTCCACACTATGGAGCCAAACATTTTGAAAAGAATGCAGAGAATGGTTCTTCACTCATAGATTACAGGAAAACCTATAAGAAGTCTATGATCTTAAAATAACATAGTAAATCTCTCAATATTGTTGTTGTAGTGTTAAGTTTGTTCTTGGCTTTTATAGCATTTTAACTACGGAACCCTTCATTGCGCGTGGTCTGACACGCACTTGGCCAGTTTTTTAGGGTTCCGTAGCCAAATGGCAAAAAACGGAACCCTTATGGATTCGTCATGTCTGTCCGTCCGTGTCACAGCCCCTTTTTTCCGAAACTCTAAGAACTATACTGTTGAAACTTGGTAAGTAGATGTATTCTGTGAACCGCATTAAGATTTTCACACAAAAATAGAAAAAAAAAACAAAAAATTTTTGGGGTTCCCCATACTTAGAACTGAAACTCAATTTTTTTTTTTATTGAACCCAAACGTGTGGGGTATCTATGGATAGGTCATTAAAAATGATATTGAGGTTTCAAATATCATTTTTTTCTAAACTGAATAATTTGCGCGAGGGACACTTCCAAAGTGGTAAAATGTGTGTGTCCCCCTGTAACTTCTAAAATAAGAGAATGATAAAACAAAAAAATAAAATATGATGTACATTAACATGTAAACTTCCACCGAAAATTGGTTTGAACGAGATCTGATAAGTAGTTTTTTTTTTAATACGTCATAAATCGTAAACCGCAATTTACACTTGGCCGCTTTTTTTAAAGAAAGCTTAGTAGATCAGAAAAATGAAGAAAAAAAATGTAGGTAGGTAGAGGTAAATGTAGGTACTTGCCAAAAACATGTTGATAGATTCCATTCAATTCTTTTAATTGTATGTAACGTAGGTACTAGATAAAAAAAAAATTGATTTTCGAACTAAACGTGATGACAAATTGAGTAAAACGCCATCTATTGCGAAGAGCTCTAAACAAAATGATTAACAGATAGCTACTTTATCATTCTATGGGTTGGTATTGAAGTAAAAGGTTTCATTTATCTTTTTTATTGAAAATGCGAGATTTATGAGTTTGAATAGATAAATCAGCATTATACAAGTAAGTTTTAATTTTTTCTAATCTTACTTCAGCCAAAATCTGCCGTTTATCGCTTTTTAGTGATTGTTAATTTCATAATTGTTACCAATGCTGCCATCTATTATATTCTTTTTCAAGACTAATTATAATTTCTTCGAGTTCAGACCCCATGACGCGGTATAAGACGCGTATTGTAAGACATCTCATAGTTAGACTACTAGCTACGCTTTAAAACGTCTGATCAAATAGTACTAATAACTTATCTTTTTTAAGAGCACGTGTTTATGTGACAATTAACCAATTTTTCTTTCTAATACAATAATAATTCCTCACCCCTCAGCAATAACTTCACCGCTGGTCATGAGTTGTGCGATCTTGATCATGGCGGCCTCCAGATCTGAACGAAGTAAGTTCTCCCGCTGTAGACACTCCGCCATTGCTTCCTCCATGTTCTAAAAAGAGAATTAATTCAGATTTTTTACTCTGGTATCGAACACACAAACAACTTAGGAGGTAATTGGATCTATGGGAGCTTTAATTTACCAACAGGACGTGTCATTTGCATAGCTCAAAAAAATAAAAATACATAAATATACAACCAACTTGAAAAAATTAAAAAAACACTACAAAGTGAAAAATTACGAGAGATACGAGATCGGGGTCAAAAGCAGGCACAGTTGGCAATAATCAAAAACGGTGTTTTGTTTGTATTTTCGTTTTTTGCCACCGTCTTCCAGAATCACTTAAATTGACCCAGAAGTAAGCCAGAAATAAGTGTACATTTCGCAGATAGATTGTAGAATCCGCTGTTTCACATACCCGCTAGCTGTTTAACAAAATGGTGCCGACCGTTATGTGGCATTGCGTTACGTTTAAGAAAACTGCAGATACAATAAGCGTTTGGTGTGGCTTTGAATGCCGAATCGGTCGAAGTAATTAAGCCAGGGCACCCTCCACGCTTACAATCTTATATTTCATTTCACGCTGCGCTTACATAAGCTCTAATAGTTGACCCGCTGCACTAATAAATGCAAAATGTTTATGCAATTCTGCGTCTTAAAGTTCATCATTATTGAAAATCGCTAAACGTCGTTCAGCTGTTCTACATAACGGAGCTGATTTGTAAAACAGCCAGCAGTTATGTAAAACAGCGGATCCGACAATCCATCTGCGACATATATACATGAAAAGAAAAACTCGCCAAATGCATAACCTCCTCCTTTTTTGAAGTCAGTTAAATGTTTTGCCTTCCAACCGAGATCTACAAGGAGGTATAGTGATACACTCAAAAGTTAGTAGCAATGAGATTTAAAAGAAATAAATAGTTTACCTTTCGATGCAGTTCACAGTTGTCACAGTTCTGTTTAGAATCCAGGTCGTGCACTAGCTCGGTGATCTGTATGCTGGACTCCAGCATATTACTTGTATCAGGACGAATTCCTACAAAAATAAAACAATATAAAAATAGTTGTGGACTTCGTTTGGTTGGTTCGTCTTCGAGAAACCGGCAACCAGCGTTACTGCGCGTCGGTTAAAAATAGTTTTATAGTAGCTGGTGTAATTACAGCCACATGAGACATTATAGCTGTGTCTGGGATAGCAACGCATCTGCAATGCTGATATCCATAGGCGGCAGTGACCACCTACTATCAGATGGGTTACCTGCTAGTTTGTGATACAATCCTAACTAATATTATAAAGTAGCTTCCACCTTCCCCAGGGTTTAAAGTATCCCCATACCAAATTTCATCAAAATCGGTTCAGCCGTTTAACCGTGAAAGCGTAACAAAAAAAATCACATTCGCATTTTATAATATTAGGTAGAATGCGAAAGTGGTTTGTTTGTTAGTTATGCTTGCATGCTAAAACGGGTAAACTGATTTAGATGAAATTTCGCACATGGCTAGACCACGACCTGGGTTAAGACAGGATACATTTTATCACGGAAGTACGTTTCCGTGGGATAATTTTCGACCTCCACGCGGGCAAAGCCGCGGGCAAAAGCTAGTAACATAAATAAAAAGGTGTAAGGTGTCATGTTGTAGTATTTAGGGGAGGCAAATATCCAGCTGAATGATGATTTTATTAAAAGTGTTCTGTATATTTCTTCTATTTTCTACATATAACTTACTGGGAGCAAGCTTAGCAGATAAATCGAGCAATGAATGGGCTTCATGTCTCAGTCGCCGCAGAGAATTTTCCAGTTCCTTCTTGATATCTGCACTCAGGTCACGCTGCTGTTGCAGGAAGTTCACAATACCCTCCTGAATGATAAAAAATATTGTAACTTAAAAAAAATACTTTATAAATGAGACATGTTACTTCTAATTTATGAAACACTTTTTCTACTATCTCAGCTCAAGCACTAGAAAGCGGCAAAAGGTGTTTCATAGAGCTAACTTTTGTTGACGTTACAAAAGCGCTCAATTTTGATACAACATAATTTCAGAAGTTATGCGGCTCAGTTGAGTTTAGAGTTAGACCATTTTAACCGAGACTTTTGAGACAATAATTCCGCAATAAAATTCGTTCTTTTTTATTGTTAGACAGTTAGGGGCTGTTTATTATAAGTTATATCTCGTTATAATATTAAAACTTTGACTAACCTCATCCAAATCCGTTATTAACGCGTTGAGATCAGGTGCGAAGTGCACATGTTTCCCGCCACGAGCCACGAGGCTCTGGTTCAACTCACCCGATAGGTTCGGACTCGGCGGTCGGGAATCTTCTTCTATGATCGTACTGGAATAGAAGAGAAAAATATATCGTTAGTGATATCCTAATGCTTGGCAAATGCTTATGTTTATACAGAGAAGGAACATAGCATACAAATCCAAAACGAACCTTAACAGACTGTAAATAATGAAATAAGTAATTCATTAAGGTAAAATAATTACTAAGATGATAACGAGGTGTTAACATCACTTGGATGTGACTCGCACAGACCAGGGAAGCATGGCAAGAAAATGGAGGAGGCCTTTTCTCAGCAGTGGGTGAAATAAGGCTGCCAATGTTGACGAATGATGAAATATCATCACACCTGTATAAAGTAGGGAGGTAGGTAGAAGCGAGTAGAACACCCTCATTTGTAACACCCACACCCCAAGTGTTTTTAAAAAAACGTACGAATCTTTTTTTGGGAAATCCCAAAGACAGAATATTTTGGTTAAGTTTGATCTGCTTCATTATTCTGCAAAGAAACTTCATTTCCTAGTGTTAACGTCAGAACTTTCCTGGAAAACGCATAAAGCATATAAACGCAACAACATTTTGTTTCATCCTTTTCTAACGTGAGTGAACATGACACGCTATAATATCTCTGGCGTGTAGTCCCGTCACCTTTACTGCGCCACCCACGTAAGTGCAGCATGAACATGGAAAGGGCATCTGCGCTGGCGCATCGCCAGGTATTAAGCAGGATTATGTTTGTTTGTGACTTTTAAGAGAAATTTGCGAATAGGACGCTTTTTATGCTATACTAATTTTGGCAACTAGTAGAATATTTATCATTACTCATGAAGAAAAAAAAAAGGGATTGCAAAGTCATCCACAAGTTCAGTGCTTTATACCATGAAGATGTACGACAAAACATAATCTCAATTAAATAGAAACTTCTCGGTAAAGACAGTCGTATTGGACTATAATATAGCTGCTATTACCGTTCCGCTAATCGTAGAGCTACAGCAAAATCATGCGTGTCCCATTGAGTAAAGCCATAAAGGTTGCAATTCTATTTGTTACACGCGGAAACAGTATTTGATGACAAACTAATATATTTGATGGTTTAACATTTAATGACGACGACACTTCCATGTTGAAACACAGCATTAACATAAGTACGTGATAGGAATTAACAACGTAATGCTATGATATAATTTGTGTCGCACAAATCTTGTTTGCATCGAGACAAGCGTAATTACGGACATAAGGGATACTTGGCCGCAGTCCAATATATCTAGTGGCACAAGTACTAATTCTGTGTGTAAATAACTGTATGGTCAACAGGTGGACAGCTAGTCACATATAATTGAACATGTGTGAACATAACGGGGCGGGTAGTGACTGATATTACTTCAATCGCTTTATTGGTTCGGCTTATCGCTATGCTTAATAGCTGGTGATAAGGACTGCCCCTCACAAAATATAATAACGTCTGTCAGTCGAATAATTGGTCCACCTAGCCTGGGTCGTTCCCAGGAGAACACTAATAGAGTTCATAACATAGCATCACGCCTGATTTCCCCAAAGAGTTAGGCAGAGGTGTTAATATAGTACACCCACATTTCACCAGTTACGTTTAAGTCCCAAATAATAGAGGGTTACTGCCATCAACCGGACATAAATCAAGGCTCCGGGTTGCTACTGACAAATTTCAGGTGGAAAACCTATACTTAACACTTTGCCCGACCCGGGAATCGAACCCAGGAATTCATACTCAGCAGTAGCGCTTGCTACCACTAGACCAACATGACAGTTAATAGAGTTCATATCACTGAAAAAATCAATGACTTATAATAGTTTCTCCATGATTTCTCCAAATATTTTTGCAATAAACATGTTAATTTCGAGTAACTTTTGCAGTACGGTTTAGCCAATATGCAAATATAAATATTGCTGGCAAACCAAAATATGATCCATGAGTCATCGCGACACCTACCAGAACCTAAAAACAGAGGATGTTTAATAAAGATCGACAGTAAAACATGATTAATGCAATGATTTCACCTTCGCGATATGCGTCACCCATTTAGACGAAATCCCACCCGCTAACAAATTTAAGTAATCCATCAATATTATTAGTGTGGCATGAAATTGGCGCGTTGCCAAGGAGACAGTGCCTCCTGGGGATATTAATTTTGCGCGAATCTTAACACCTAGTGATTATAAACACGTGCAGTGTTTTTAGGGTTGAAAGCTTGCATGGGTAGGTGCATTTTAGGCAGGAATAGCCATGATCCTAGTACTAGTTTCGAATTGCGACAGTCGTGTGCTGGAACCAGAATCACTATAATCAGAAGTTATATTACTTAGTCGGAGGAGTTGGCAGAAATGTGTGCTTCTCATAAATAAGAGCCTATCCACACGATGCGTTGCGGCGCTGCGCCGCAAATATTTCGCCGCATTGGTGGTCACACGGTGAGACTGAGCGGTGCCGCTCCGGGTTCGCAATGCGTCGTCTCGCGGGTTCTAAGTCCGGTGTACGTGCAGTGCGACGTCGGGAAGCAGCGTGTGGCATATCATGGATAATTGTATGTAGGATGCCGCAGCGACACAGTTCCGGCGCGGCGCCGCCACAACAACACATCTTGTGTATCGGCCATAACGATACGTGACATAAAAACAGTAGCAACTTTACAATAAAATGTCTGTGGGTTCAACGATGAATATTTTTCAATTGACATATTCAACGTAAAACAGGCCGACCCCGCCACGAAGTGTACCACTTGTCCTTTCAAAAGTAAAATAACAATATATTTTTATTAGTAAAGAGTCAACCCTATCCATATACCGTGGGAGAGCGTCACAAGCGCCTACTTTAGCACCTCTCCATTAAATCGTAGCTTCAGCCAGTACACTCATACCGCTAATTTCTCTTAATCACCGCATTACTCTCTGTTGTTTGCAATTAAATGTAGTGTTGTAAAGCTAATGTATTATAATCTCTACATGGAAGGAATAAGGACTATACAGATGTTCTTCCGGGTTTAGAACCACCTTATCAAAAGGCGCTAAGGGTTTACCAATTTGGCTAAGGCAATAACAGTTTCTTCAAAAGTTTGCCAAAAGTACTAACGCGGTACTTAGTGAGGGTGCTACATAGTAGTACGATATTAGCATGTATTCAAACAATGCTTATATTTTTGTGCTGATAAGGTGAGCTATGGACCTCCTTTGTTGTATTAGCTATTCGCAATTATTGCTTTTCTTCCTAAATCGTGATTCGGTGTCAAATACCTTACTTTAACAACCAGTTATTAGGTCCTTAATTAATTATTTTTGTGTTTTGTTTGTGCCAATTATAATTGGTGTTTTGTGGGAAAAAAAAATCTAACTCCAGATAAACGGACGTCAATCCCAAAGCCGATATTTCGACGTAAATCCGAAAACACCGAACGGATTTGATTTCTTTTATTTTTCTCGGTGTATGAGTAATATTCCTAGTAACCCGAGCAGCTGAACTAAATTCATCAAATACAATGCTGATAGATCAAAGCGGTTCAAGAGCGACAAAACGAAGCGCATGCGCAGACGAACCAAACAGTTTTGTTGTGTCAATGGCGCACCTCGAGTTGGGACGGCGACTTAGTTGCGTTCGTCTTGTTTATTCGTAAATAGATCTTTGCTGAATAGTGGAAGATGTTTACGATGTTTAAGTGGTTAGAAAAACCTCGCAATAATTGATAATCGAATTCTGTGGCCTTGAACAAGTCATTATTGAGGTTGACTTAAAAGATGAAGGGGATAACAGACGCGATGCGGTCGATGTGCAGTTTAGTTTCCAAGTCTGTACACTATACTTTTGGCAATGTTTTGAATTTTGATAAACTATTTATAAGGAAACCAACACAAAACATATGCGGAGAATCGCGACACGCCACACCCTATCACGCTTGATGTGTTGAGCTCCTCAGCACGCTAGACCAGAGACGTCGTTTTGGAAAGATCTCTAATCGAGACGTTATCTCTCGTAGGAGTCGTAGGCTACTCCGGAAAATATAGGAGAAAGTCTTATGATAACTTATTGTCATTTCGATTAATCAATCGCAACCAATACTTGAACAACAAATTACGCTTTCAAAAACTCTGTTTTCCGTAATCATGGATCGTAAATCAGTATACTCACTCATATTCTCCTGGTACAAGCCGGGCCAGTAGTTGCGCTAGTACAGTGCGGTTCAGTTCGTCTTCTGCGCTAGCGCAGTAAGCCACCAACTGACCCACCACACGGTGTAGGCTCACTGCCACACGTTTTAGGTCATCTCTGGAAATATTTAGTTTAAGTTAGCATGAATAAAAAATATTTTATCAAACTTAAAGTAAAATAAATATATATTAGGCATTCGCAAGCTGGGATAGGGGCAGGAGCCCTTATCGCAGCTTGTGAAGGTCTACGTTAATATGAAGCGGGCGTTGAGGCCTTCTCAGGTTGTTATGAAGGGCCAACTAAAAGTGCACGATTCCAAATAGTACGTAATAATACGGAGAACAGCTACCAATACGGAGTACATTGTCCTATTCCTATTTATTAATTGACACAAAAGAAAATCTAGATAAATACGCCCGCGACCGTGAACGTAGATCGAGGTATAACATGCTTGTTTGCCGACTACAAAAGTCAATGTACTGTGTGGTAATGTGTTCCAAAGTATTTCTAAAACCACACTTAAAAGGCGTTCATCACAAACATTTTGGATAATAAATTAATCACGTGTCAGTTTGACTGTTTGTTTGTACCAAACGGCTGCAACGTTTTGATGGGCGGCCGATCGTGACGCAACCCGGAACAACATATGTTACACTTTAACCCAGAATCGAATTCCGTTCCCAGGCGTAACAAGTTCTCCTTAATATCTTCAAATAAACATGCATTTCAAGAGTTGTGAAGAAGTGTGTTACTAAACACAAATGTTGTGAGCTAGGGTCGATTTGAGATCCTCCCTCCATTAACATTTAAATCCCTAACAGAAGAGTCAGGACTACACCCAGTACTAGCGCGTAGCACCTCCTCTAATCCATCAACTAACAGGAGCCTGCACTTTTTACCAAGATGTACGTATAAATCTCCATTCCTTTATAAAATAAGTTGGTTGCAAATAACACAGGGATTTATTGAATTCGTGCCTGATAGAGGAAGTAGGATACTAGGCCACTAGTATTATCGAATTATTCAATCTAATAAATCCATTTTATTCCCACATACATAATCATATCTGGGGCCCTTATAGCGGTCTAAGCGAATTACCTACGTCGCCTAGCCTTGTGCCGTCTGGTGTATGTCCCAGTGTCACTCTCCAGTCTAACCAGACGTAACCGAATTAGGTTAGGCCATCGTTTTTATTTCAATGGTGCATAAAGACAATCAATCCCGTAGCCTGGCGTGAGATTTTACAAATGATTAAATTCTAGAGCTTTAGAAACACAAAACATACTCTGTACTCGCCGAAGGGTGGTTATACAAAGGTGTACCTAAACTACACCTACATTTTGCCAATTGGACCCTGTTATGCAGAAAAGATCCAACCAACGTTTAATTATACTATGCGTGGATCTTTTCTGCTTAACAGGGTCCAATTATGTTTACGAAACTGGATTGATCCATGTTCTAAGTTCAGTAAGAGGATAAAATAAATCTTTACCTTTCTTTGGTGACCTCCTCCAGCTGTCTGTTCTGATCGAAGCTGATGTTTCTTCTCGCCTTCCACTTGTCCTCGCCGACGGATAGCTCGTCGCGAAGACTTGAACACTGTTGACAAGACTATTCGTTAGTATACAGAAGTCATTATCATAAGTAGTATGAAGGAGTGAAGGAAGATGGACGGAATTTTAAACACAAGTGCACCTACTTTTTAAATTATAAGCACGTACATCGTGTGTCTATTATCGACGAGTACGAACTTGATCTTAGCTTGAAGCATTTATCCTGAATAAACAATTCCACCTTTGCTTCCTAGGCTGTTCTGAAACGTTGTTTATCCGATCAACACATTGTTGCACTGGAACTAGCTATTAGACAGCGTGTCTATGTAAAACTCGGCAGCTAACAGCTCTTTGATAAGGCGAAAGCGTCAAGGTAGCCCGCGAAATTCAAATTTTCTTTCGTTTTTTGCAATTTGCAGGTCAGTATAATGTTGTATGTTGATCTAAATATGATTTGCGGCCGTATCAAATGTTTATTTATAGAATTATAATCATAAAAATGATCAATACAACTCTTTAAGTTCATATAATCGCATTGAATTACTATTTTATGAAATCATGACATTTGACGATTGTGCTTACTTATGGAGTTGTATTGCTGATTGTAATGATTATAATTATGTAAAGCCATATTGGTTACGGTCGCAAATCATATTTTAATCAACATAAAACCTCACACTGACCTGCAAAATGTAAAAAACTAAAGAAAATTTGAATTTTGCGGGCTACCTTAGCGCATGCCCCTTAACAACAAACTATCACCCCTGTAATCTTCGAAGGGCAAGGCAGAGGTGTACCTTTATTACACCCACATTTCGCCAGACAAACTTGATACAATACCATTTGCATCTGAAATTCATGTATCAACTGCTTATTAACTTATACTATTTACATAAAACATACCATAAACTTTCTCAAAATCACCATGATGAAGTCACATTGTCAACTGCACACACACTATGTCTTTAGTTCATTGAATAATAACTTTATCTGTAACACTTTTATCGTACAACTTGTTAATTCACACATTATGCACTTTGTTCTTCTGTCTAATTATTTACTGTCGAGTTAAATTAAACTGTAAATTGTTCAACTTACGTCTGAAAATTGTGGAGCACAATAAAATAATTGGAAGGATATCGAATGTGTTATAGGTGCAAAACTAAGGAAATAGTTTCCGGAGCGTCTTCATTAGTATGAGAAACACTGATAGGAGTTTACGTTAATTGAAAACGGGTTTCATTGAACATCCTTTCATTAATGTTTAAGGTTAATGTCATCGTATGTAAATTCTTTTACCACCGTCTTTGTTTTCTTCAATGTATGATAAAGTGCGGGTAGATAGTCTATAGGTTAGGTATTATTCTGATCAGCATATTACAGATAATAAAAACATACAAAGAACTTTAACTTTTAAAAGTGTTCCTGGTTTGTAAAACATTAAAGAACCGGGGAAAGCGACATAAGCACCTACTCTAACCGATTTGTGTTCAATATTTACCCAATGAGTTGAATCTTCAAACAGATTCAATATTCAAAATTCCATGAGTCAATATCAAACATAAACTGTGAATCTTTACGTCGATACCTACCTCTGAGTTAAGTAAATAACAAAATAAACTCAACATTATTTTCTCTCAAATATTGGTACAGTACTGACTTTGTTTAAAATCACTTAAAACGACAAAATTAGATCACCAAGGCTGAAATTGGGTGTCGACCTCAATAGAAATAAAATTTATTACATCTTTACGTCATACACCCATTTAAAACTAAGAAAAATACCACTTACATCAACACGAGTAGGTTAAACAGTCACACAAAAATATAGTACTACCCTCACAAAACGAATCCAGCTGCGTACAAAAATAACGCGAAGAAAAAAGATAGCCATGTGTGGGCAAACGGATGCACGTGTTCAATACAATACGTCAACACCCCTATTGTAAGGACAATAAGGTTAATTTCTGTATGTTGTTGTTACAAAGCAGAGCAAGTGATGATGTGAAGTTGCAGTGTTTGTTTATTGTTACGGATTGATAATGAAAGAAGAATAAACGGGGAATTTGTTTAACTTGCTGTTAGAACGTGATCATTAAATGTTTAAATATATGGTAATTGAAGCGGGTGAGGTGCTAACAGCTGCAAACAATAAGAATGTGTGTCAGTTGAGAAGCTAATTACTAATTAAAACACATGTTTTACAATTCCAATCCACAATGCTAAAGCTGACTTCGTAAGACAAACACTGGACGCGTATTTATGATTGTATAAAGATTGTCTATATTCATAAAACTCATATGGAACTTCATTGTTAACCGCAATAACTATATTAGTGGCTGGGTAAGATAAAGCGCGGTCAAAAGCTAAATTAAACGCATGATGCCAAGCTAAAAATGACTAAAAGTCGCAAGAAGATTAGAAGGTACAAGGTAGCCCTATCTACGTTCAAACGTCCGCGTACGTACTTTCAACAATGAGTAACAACTTACATTACTTTATCGACAGCATCTGGTACCCTATTACATCTAATTCAAGTACGGAACATTAAAACGGCAGCATCTGGCGACACAAGGGGTACATTAAAATGTCAAGTTCAATGCTCCTCATTAATAATTTTCTCTACTACATTACTATGCCGCGGTGTAAACACACCAGTATTCAAGTGGCACGAGTGGCCCTCAATGGCCCGACGACTCGAGGGATCGATTGTATTAATATGTTTATGATGCGTTTAATGGGCCGGGAGAGAGATTCTATTGTGTTAAGCATAGGGGAGATCGAATTTTGGTGGGCTATGGAGTTGAAATTGATTTAAATTGCAGTGGCATTTTTTGTTTGCGTGTTATGAGAAGTGAAATGGTATATGCGGGACAAACTACAAAAAACACAGCTCGTATCAAAAGCTGACGAACTGAGCTTGAGATAAGCTTTCATTAAATGATGAATGAAACGCTTAATTACTGTCTTCAAGCTATTACTTCGAAACTTGGGAGCCTTGAACGAAGCATATATGCCAAAAAGTTTTGATGCTAATGTTTAGACTTCAGAAATTACAGGACGAACATTAGCCCTCAACTGAAAAGAGAGAAGTCACAGAGTGGATAAACTAGAAGTTAAACTAATTTTATTTTGATGTCTGATACATTGATAGCTTTCTAGATTAAGAATTAATACTCTGTTTTGACATTTACTACTTCCATGTGATGACAATCATCTGACAAACAAGGAATGTCTACCCCAAATTATGATGGATCCATCCATATACTTATCACTCACCGGATTTACTTTTTTAACAGGATAAACAGAGAATTAGCAAGTCATCCATCTCGGTGGATGTGTACTTCTATTAATATTCTTGAAAAACAAAGGTGTATGTATGTTCATACAAATAGTGTCCATCCTACACAAAATTTGCGTGTACTGTACCTATATCTGCAAGCTAAATAGCTGTAAACACTTAAAGTGTGTCGATATAACAGATGCTTAGTATTCACATTTGGTACGAATAAAATGTTCAGACCAAAATGAAAATAGGACGAAACACAAGGGGAATATGTATTTTAAAATAACTAAGTGTAGACAGCTTAAAATGGGACACAGATTCTAGGATAAACAAATGTTTAGCATACTTGAATAGGGATGCGGAACGATTGGAATAGTTTTAAGATAATACGTGAATATAATTTTTTTTCAGTGCCCTATTTTTTTACATTCAAGTAGAGGGAAATCTTTGTTTGTTTCTATTTGGTCTGTGGCTCTGTTTATACGATCTAGTTTTGAAAAGTGTTTAGATTCAATAAGATTTCGATTAATGTCGATATTTCTAAAATTATAAAACACCTCGCCTGAGACTGAAAACATTCAAAAAGCTTTTGAACTAGGTTTTTACAATGAAACAATTAACGAAATTTATAAACACATAACAAAAACTTTTAACGCGCTAACCAGCAACTACGTCTATGTATTACAAGTTTTACCCTAATTTCCTTATTTACATACGCAGAACAAAACAATTCCACACGTAAACCGCGGGCCGATAAAGCCGTTACATATAATTCTATTTACAGCAGTTGCATACGTTTCCTCCAACAGATTCTAAGAAAACTGACTGCACCCCAAATAAATCACATTTGCTCTAATCATTCGATGCACAAATTAAAAACGGTCACAGTCTAACGGTCAATTACATCTCACATGTCTAAAACAGCACTGTATTCAGGCTGAAGTCAACCTTATTATGTCAATATAAGGTTTACATTTACATGTGCTTGTTTCTCGCGCGTAAATGACGTCATATGCCGTGCGCGCGCAACACACGTCCGTCGCGGAAAACGTCTGACGCTGCACTGAAAGCGCTTGTTTGTTTATATGCTTGTGTTCGTTTAATGGCCACGAGATTTAGAATTTGCGGTTGATAGAGCTGTAAAACTGTCGATATTTATCTATTAGAGCGACGTGTGAGGTATTACAGTAATCCAGAGTTGATCTTCTTACTTTTAAATGTAGGGATGGGGTTGAAAGATATTGGACTATTTGCTATTTAAGTATTGAGTACCAGAAATGAAAGCATCAATAGAATGAATCTTACTGAAGTGTTTATTTGAAATAAACGGCAACATCTAACATCTTTTCAAAGTTTAAGTTTGCTAAAAAGGAGAAGCTACCTAAGTAAGGCCTTTACCACTTTAGTCCCTGAAATTATTTTACGCGTAGGTACTTCAGAGAAAAGGCGAAGCCCCCGAAAAATTTGGGTTATTCCACTAATCCCTATTGACAATTCCCGTCAATGGGGATTTGTGAACTTTCTGTAGAGTTCACAAATCTCCATTGACGGGGATTGTAAAAAATGGGTCCTGACTCCTGACCTCCGTAAGAAATAATGACTTCGTGATTCGTATACAGGGTGCTGCCACTTCTGTATACGTATCACGAAGTCTTTATTTCTGGACATCGACGCGAAAACTGATACCATGGATTATATATTATTCTGAAACCCCCCTTTTTTTTGGGTAGCAAATTATCAAATAACTTCTCCCGCTCTGGACGGAGCGGAAGGGCGTTTCAGACTTTTACTGATTAAAACTCACACGTGTTCCTTCCGTTGCCTGTGTGCCGGGGCCGCGATATTCCTTTCGGACAAACTCGCAACCCTGGCAGATTCTGAACCCCCCCCCCCCCTGCTATGAAATTTTTAGTGTAAATATTTTTTTTATGGAACAGCAGATTTTTTCTTAAATAACCGACGAAAAATTTCAAATTTTCCCCAGGTTCAGAATCATGTACCGAATAGATGGTATCAGTTTTCGCGTCGATGTCCCTGCCACTCTGTTTAATAAGTAATCACGAAGTCTTTATTTCTGATGTATATATATATATTCTGATATATGACATGACAGAAATATTTTACACTTAGACTATTAATTTAGCCATTACTTTAATTTGTTTGATTATAAAAATAATCAATGAGTAAGAAATAAAGACTTCGTGATTCTTATCTATTAGTTATGTTGTTTGCATTTTATTTTTAAACCGATGGGGATATGTGGACAAAACGTTCACAAATTCCCATTGATGGGTATTGTCAATGGGGATTAGTGGAATAATCCAAAAAATTTAACAAAGGTAGCCCATGAAAGATATATCCCATGGATATGAAATCAATTCACAAAAATTGTCGACTATTCGATATATTTTATATTTCAACAAACGGTTTTATGGAAATCTCAAGGTTATTGGGACACCTACTTAGAAAATATACCAGTACACCACATGATATAAAGGCTGAGTTCTTACTACTACGTACCAGAACTTGATATGCATGAGATTGATCCGTATCAAACGTCGGATTTACAGACTCTTGAAACCATAAACGGATTCAGCTGCCAATCTTGATTAATCTAACAAGGATTTACAAGTGTTACATAGTATTGCAGAACAAGACTTTCATCGTATGGATGAAAAGAAAATCAACACTATAAACTTTATGAATTGTTTATTAACATGAGAAGGAAAATATTGAGAAAAAAATAGTTCATAAAACAATGAAATCAGGGCAAGTTTCATCAACATGGAAGCCAAACATCGTTGTTGAAAAAAATACCTCTTTACACAATATTTGCAAGGAAATTATACATGAAGAAGGGATTCTTAGTGCTTGGGTTTATAAAAGTAAACACATTTGTAGACCACAATCTTAACCCATTTTCTACAGAAGTTAGGTACAGACTCTGTCCCTACCATTACTGTTAATATGATTAACACAGCAATTGTAGGACATTGTCCTATGAGCAATTCAAATTCATCTGCTCTAACGGTCATCATAACAGGAGTCGACCTGCCTACAATTTAAATCTCAACGATCACTAACGAATCTTTTAGATGTCAACCTACGCTGTGCACAGACTTTATTAGTACCAATTATATCTAAAACTAAGAAAAAAATCCTTATGAAGAGGCCGGATGTTATGTTGAATTTATTTTTAGATCCTCTGCCGTTTTATAGCGACAGGATAAGGGAGGGAGTTCGCCGTGAAACAAGCTTGCGGTGTGGTCTCGATCTTTTGTTTATTGCTAATCTTGGAAAGAAAGGGGTGATTTCAGTGGCTGTTGGTATGTGCTTCAGATATTTGAGACGTTTAGGTTTCAAACATATTCAATGTTGATGGCGCGACTAAGATTGCATTCTTGGACAAACGTTTTGGTCTGTAGAATATTTCGAGTAAAAAATGTTGTTAGGGTTTATAACATGGGTGAGAAACAATGCGCTAAAAGCATGGGTGTCTACATCAAATATAATATAGCCATCCAAGACAGAAACCATTTTTTTTCTGACATGATGGGTCTTTTTCAATGAGGCTGAAGTCCTATAAAATATCTGTAACAGGTTTAAATCTGGTACCTATGTCGTAAGACTACATTAGGTAGGATACATCATGTAAACAACAGTTTCCATGAAAGATACAAATTTTATGATACACAAATATGAAATGTGGAACTTATCAAAGGAGCCGGTAAAGGGCACAGTTTCTTCCGTGATCCCCGGTGGTAAGGCACGTATGACCGTTAACGTTGCTGTTTATGTTATGTAACATGATGTTTGCTGTCAAAATAGAATACGTGTGAAGTTTTACGAGGAGTTTCCTTTACCTTTAAAGATACATGCGCACGTTATAAGTAGGAAAGTTGGTAGGTAGCATTTTATGGGACCTCAAACTCAAAGCATTTATTTCAATCAGAACATTTCCAGGCACTTTTGAATTGTCAAAGGACTCGCTCATTTGGAAATATGAAGCTAGAGTATAGATTTCGATGTTTTTTTTGTGTTGTTAGGTATATTGGCGTGTACTAGCTGATATTATAGCAAATAATATAATTTAATTTAATGTTTTATGTTGCTTATTGTACATTATTTTGCATAACTACTATTGTATAGAATAAAGTTTATCTAACTGAACACACAGCTGTGCTGCTGGGGAGTTTGTTGCGCCCCTTCTTCTTCCCAGCTAAGCACTAGGAAGTGGTGAAAGGCGGGCGTTTTTGGGGGACTGTCTTATGTAATTTTGACATTTGAAAAGTGCTGATTCTCAGCCTATTTTGAATAAATGACTTTAGAATTTTGATTTTTTTAAATTTCAAAGCGTAGTACGGATCCTATGGAGAAGAATGGGCAAGAAATTCTATGGCCACTATTTTAAATTATATTGTTATAAAATATTAGTTACATCTTTAATGTTGAACTAACTAGATGTCTGGATCAGCAGTGGTCCAGCGGTATTGCAACATCTGCTCACTCTCATATTTACTGCGATGACTCATAAAGTGTACCTTTATATATTTTTTATATGACTGCACTGACTCACGACATTACTAAGACTTTTTATTAACCGTGGAAAATCACTATTGTTCACACCCACAGTAGATATCGAATACTGTGGTCATACATACGCAATGTGGTCTCCACAATATTAAACACTAATAGACATGTCAGTTAAACAATAAAACGACGAAACTTTTTCAAATGGATAATTGCATCTGATCGTAAATTCTCCTGGACTTTCCGCCCAAGTAACTATGGGACAAGACTTATTTAATTACTTAATGGTGGTGATAGGAAATGAACGTACAATGAACTGATGATACTCATCAAAGTGCCCGCGGTTTATAGAAAGTACCTACTCAACACATCTTGGTTCCCTGTTGTATTGTAGTCTAGACTTCCACATAATTTTTGTTGATAGTAGTAGATTGATTCAGCCGTTTTAAATGTAAGCGTGTACTGATTATATATACTACCACTAAACTTAAAATGACTGATTCTACGAGTATATACTAATACTAAACTTAAAATGAAAATTTTCAGTCTAAAGCTTAAACTAAAGGAATGGCTGTCCTGCACAATTCTTCAGCAAGAAAGTGCAAGTAGGTACCTACTCAGTTACTCAAACTCACCCCGAGGTACATTCTTAGATATTATTATCTGTCGTACGTGTTACCTATGACATTTCCCTGATTGCACTTGCCGTTTTATGAAACAGCAGGATATGAGCGTGATGGACGATTACATAATGCCCTAAGCTTTGATTTCATTTCAACTTTAACGACAAATATCTATGTAGAACATACACTTTCGATCTCTTGCAAGAACAGATTTAATTTCCGCATCGCCAGACCAGTATCTGTAATGGATTTTGATAAAATCCATTTAGAAATTAGTACACGTAGCATTAAAAACATTCCTACTTTTACTAGGACAGTGATAACGCGCAAGAGATTTACTGAGATTAATAGGTCAGTTAGTCGAGAGCAAATGAAATGGGATAAGGCTAGCAGAGAGAGAGAACGTCGAGAGCACTCTAGGTTGCGAGAGCGTTTATACTTGCATCTTTATCTCGAGTGCAAGGAACATTAGCGAATATGGCGCTTACATTATGGACTTCTGAAAGGCTTATACTTGTGGCAGTAGGGTGTTGCATTGCAAAGGAATGGTATGGGGAAATGGTTTTGGCGCATGCGTTATGTAATAGAAGTTCCATTAGAATATTTTCGATAGGAAACCTGGCGGTACTTGACACAAATTTCGTCATAGAACTGTCCAGATATCATGTGGTTTGTATCAGGGATTCATCTGCCAGGTGCATTTTAGCTTACCTGCATCGAACATAGGTACAATTAAACCTCTTCTTGTACGCAGTAAGTCGCGTCTTACTATAATACTTTGAAGCAGTCAGTCACCGTCAGTGAGTGCTATCACGTTGAGCCAGTCAGTGTCGACTCAGATTTATTCAATGCTCAGCAGTTGCCTTAAGGTTGAATGAACGTAAATAAAACCCAATGCTTTTTAAATTCATTAGTATTCTAGAGTAGTTGATGGTCAAGCATGTCACAAACCGATTTAAAAAAAAACATCCTAGATGATGGATTTTAGATTCTATGCGCGTCAAATGACAATAAAACGCGTGATGGTATTTGGTCAAGTACAATATACCTATGATCATATTATTCCAATACGTAAGTTAACTTCTTCTTCATTTCGAGTGGTTAGTGACTACCCTGGTGTCAGAATTTTAAAGCTGCCCATGGTTCTCTGACTTGGCTTCACATGCCTGAGAGATATATCTCGACGGCGTATGAAGTGTTTTTCTTCACAGTTTTTGAAGCAAGCTAGAATTATACAATACGCACATGAATCCGAAAAGTCAAAAGGTGCGTGCCTTGATTTTGAATTTGAGACCTATGACTTGGCTTAAGTTAACTGAAGGGGCGTTTAGCCCAATACTGTTATCTGAAGTAGGCTATATTGTATTGTACAGGTTGTCTTAATCGGTTCTTGACAATAAACCAAAATCGGTTCACAAAAAATGGTTGTCATGAGAAAAGTAAATAAAAACATTGCTATCACTCCCTGCAGTTAAACTAGTTGGTGTCATCGACCGATGACCCAATGATAAGATAAGAATTGGGCTATTCGCAAAAAAAAATACTTTACGTACGAAGAGCTCTTATTTCCTATTGATATCCTATATCTGAACAAAAATATAAATATAAGCGACTACCAACAACCACGAGATACAGCAGCATACGACCACGGCTAGGAATTCAGGTAGAAACACATATTTTCTTGTTTCCGGGTTTTCATTTCATTTTTTCCGTAGTCAGATTTGAAATTTTTCAGTGGCTTAGTGTTTTACCTTCAGTATTTATTTAGTGATTGGCGCAAGTGGCACCAGACATTTATCCCAAGCTTACTAACGAAACTACTTATCTGCCATCCCAAGTGGTTAACCAAAGTTCCTCTCACTTCATGTAGCAAGGACCACATTAATTAATGGCAAAGGGAAGCCGACCCGGACGCGCATGTTATACTTGCACTGACCATAGCATCCGGTAATATAACACCGATAAGTAATTAATAACGTTTAATTATGTAGGTCAACGGACGATTTCAGACTAACTATGGCTTAATAGGCAATGTGTTTTGAACACTATCATTGGGGAATATATGTTTGAATAATATGAGGATTTTTCTTGTAGCAGTTCGGCGGATACAGGATTGGTGGCTGGTTGATGGCAATAAGCTCGTTCCCATTACCTACTTAGGACTTAAACAGAACTTGCAAAATTATGTTCTCAGTTCAACATACCCCTTCTGGAAAAATAGTGTTGGCCTCAGACAAACTAGCAAAGCATGGCAGTATTTTACAAAAAAGTATGCAAATAAAAAGAAAAGCTTGCAGCTTGTCCAATAACGAATAAAAACCAAATAACATATTACCGATAAATCAGACTGACAAATACGCCAAACGGAAACAATCCGATCTTGCATGAAACGTAACGAATTTTAACTACCACTAACAAGACTGCCTATACTCCACTTAATTTGCACCCTACACCGCATACAATAAAGTCGATAATTCTTTGATATTTTAGTCTCCTAGATGCACTAGTTGCGCGATGTAAAAGGGTTATGACGCGTGTTTAGTGCAGTGTTTATGTGAGACGAGTAATGCCGCATTCTAGACGGTTTTGTTCTACAAAAATAAGAGGAAATCGGGCGTTTTCCTCTGAAAGCGCCTGAAAAAAGGTTTAACGACATGTCTTATGGGTAACGGCACCTGCTATATAGTAAGAGCAATTACAGTTAGACATTCTACTAAGAATAAGATTTACACTTTTGTTTTTAATTTGTAAGGGCAATTACAGTTAGACATTCTACTAAGAATTAGATATACACTTTTGTTTTAGGGTTCCGTAGCCAAATGGCAAAAAACGGAACCCTTATGGATTCGTCATGTCTGTCTGTCTGTCTGTCCGTGTAACAGCCACTTTTTTCCGAAACTATAAGAACTATACTGTTGAAACTTGGTAAGTAGATGTACTCTGTGAACCGCATTAAGATTTTCACACAAAAATAGAAAAAAAGCAATACGTTTCCCATACTTAGAACTGAAACTATTTTTTTTTTTTTATCTAACCCAAGCGTGTTGGGTATCTGTGGATGTCTTCAAAAATGATATTGTGGTTTCTAATATCCAAATTTAATTAATTCCAAAGTGGTAAAATGTGTCCCCCCCCCCTGTAACTTCTAAAATAAGAGAAAGATAAAACTAAAAAAACTATATGATGTACATTACCATGTAAACTTCCACCGAAAATTGGTTTGAACGAGATCTAATAAGTAGTTTTTTTTTAATACGTGATAAATCGTAAACCGCAATTTACCTTTCATTCAATCAACACAAGAACTTTTATATTATGTTACTTGCTGCTACGGAACCCTTCATGGGCGAGTCCGACTCGCACTTGGCCGTTTTTTTTATTAGTAAGGGTAATTACAGTTAGACATAATAGACATTCTACTAAAAATTTGATTTGCACTTGATCTAGTAGTGTTTATCAACCTGTAACTTTCATAGATGAAAATCAGAGCTTTTATTCTGACAGATGAAAAAATGATTACGTCAATTTAGTTTTCAAGAGGAGGGATGCTTAAGAAATAAAGCAAAATAAAAGCTAAGTATTACAATAAATAATGTTACGCAATCAGAGTGCAATGCTGAAAGTGCTCACTATCGCCAACTTAGATTTCAAGTTTAAAGTATCACGGCAACCTTCACTCGAAGATTAGCACAGACATCAGGAAGACCACATCTTGAAGTCATCATTAAATCTGACGTCAATATAATGTAATCTCACGTGACATTTCATGGGGCGCGCGGGCGCATAGTAAATAAATGTTATACGTAAAATTAGAATGCGGTTCAGTCAACTCGGTGCATCGCTCCCAATTCATCAGCTCACGCACAATGCAACTAGGACTTTGCTTTAGACAAGTAAATCGGGATAAATGGGACAGGACAGGTGTCAGTTTGTACATTTGCACAGCAAAATTTGTTATAACGCCAACTGCGACTGTTGGACATTTGAATTCTTAGTAAGGTAGATTTTTACCATGCTTGTATTCCGAAGAGGCAATGGCTAGTTTACCTTACTTTTATGCTGACTAGCTTACTTTTGAGCTTCTAAGGTTTGGGAAAAAAATGAATAGATAATATTTTTCAGTTACCTAGCGTTTGTTTTACATATCCCAGTTGATTTCAATTTGATGAACTAGATACAAAGGGAAGTTATAGAACAGTAGTGCGAACTATTACTATTATATGTGTTCTGTACACATAACAGATACAGGGAATGTTAATGGGTCTGAACACTGAACAGTCCAGTAAAATGGGTTATTGTGTCGCTGCACACGGGGTTCTTAATTTCTCACTATGCACTACCGCATACCCCACGCATTGTCTAAGCATACTTTGCATAGATGCCTGGCTTCTAATTAAATCAAATGAGGTTAAAGTTCACACAGATGTTGTCACCTGTTAAGATTTACAGCATTCCAACAAAAACATTTCAATTCTAGACGCTCGCTTATCTACTGGCAATAATGATGGGTAAAAGGACCCATGCTAATGCCAGCGATAGTGATATAGTTACCAAACCAAATCTAACAGCTGCAATGTTAACGTTCATATTGATTGAATTGTCTATCCACCTTACTAAACACCTTACTAGCTTTTACGACGACCACACGAAGACGACAACCTATTCTTAGCGCAACACACGTTCTAATAACACACCGTATTCTCACAATCAAACAAACCCAAACGTGCACGTTTACGTTACTTTAATTAACCGTTGCCAGGAACACGACCAAAAAGTAAGCATTGTAGACCAAAACGTTGGCTCAGATTTACGAGTGACCAGTCACGGGAGGGGAATCCGAGGGTGGCTCGTATTTATAGAGCAAGTTGTCTAAGTGCATGGGAATTTATTGGTCGTGCAAGGGATTTAGAGCCACGACGACTGGAGGTAAAAAGATTATTGTGAGTACGACGCCTAATTGTAGATGCAGAGTACTGATATTTATAAGTTGTTGTTGTTATTAGTTGATATAATTGGGGTTAGTCATAACCATCTCCTTTGATGGTGATACGATGACTAAAGGTCAGTTTCTTTGATGCTGGTGGGTTGAAAAACAGCAGTCAGTATGAGTATCATGTGTGTAAGTTATGACAATAAAAGATAAGAGTTATTATTGAGTTATAAATATTGGAAAATCTTTAACCTTACTGACACACGTGACTTTGGGTAAAGCCGATGCAAGTTATCAGGGTACATTCATTATTTAAGAACCCTGGCTGGTTTTAAATGTCAAAGCACTGCACTTGTAACTTGAAGACTACCTATTTATTTGTTTCTTCATAAATTTGGGACTTCAAACAGTGTTGGTCCTCTATATTTCATTAAGGTACTAAATCCTACTAATATTATAAACGCGAAAGTTTCTGAGTATGGAGGGATGTATGGATGTTTGTTACTCTTTCACGCAAAAACTACTGAACGGATTTGGATGAAATTAGCAAACAGATAGTTTATAACCTGGATTAACATATAGGATACTTTTTATCCCGATATTCCCACGGGATCGAGACTTATGCGGGTGAAACCGCAGGGCGCTGCTAGTAATTATTAACTTAGTTATAACGTATATTAAGTTACAAATTTTTCGCTATAACTGCCAATTGATTCGTCTCTTTGGAGTTTTACTTTAACTCCGCAAGCGTCTAGAACAGAGGTGCAACAATAACGTCCATATCACTACTCTCTCAACAAAGGGCCCGTCTAAGTGGGTCACAGGATAGTGGCCTACGTCTGTTAGTCTGTTTATAGGCGCGACAGGACAGGCGTACGGCGTGCTGACAATACAACATGCACCGTCCGTCTTGCAATCTGTAAATACGACTCAATAAATGTGCAGTTTCTGACTTGTCGAATTTTCTCGTGAAATGTGGTGTGTCTGAGAATACTTACGAGACGAGACGAAGCAATGTTTCTTTTATAAGAAACACATCTATGGTACTCTTAATAATAACAATATTATGCATAATATGTGCGGGCGGACATTTTAGTTGCTGCTCAGAAAAAGCTTGGTAAACAGTGACATTTTAATTTATTTTGGCAAAGGACAAGTGATTTTGGAGGTGATTCCATAAAAATAATACCCTTACATCATAAACGATGATAGTTTTATCCTTTTAGGCATTGTTGTGATATTTTTAACTAAATGTAAAATAAATGATATTGGGGCCCTATTTAAAATACCGCTGCGGTATTTGCTTTTTTTTTAAATATCTTAGCATCATGCTGAGATAGGAGCCTTTTTTGGCCTCGCACAGGTCTGTCTTCTTTTTGTTTTCACTATTTTGTTAGTTTGCATGTTCTTTTCATAGATTGCTATTGTTTTCATGATTTTGTTAGATTTAATGTTCTTTTTAGCTGTGCGTGTCCCAAATAAAATATTATTCTTTCTTTCTTTCTTTTATATAAATTTTTAACGAAGCAGTTCAGCCATAATATACACCTGAAACCACCACCGCCATCTAAACAAAATCCCCTTACCTCCTTCTCTCCCTGCGACTTGACGGCGTCTCCATGTATCTTGTCTCTCAAGGCCACCAGCTCCAGCGGCCAGCTCGACACCTCCGCGTCAGGGTCCGACAGAAGCACCTGCCAGGACACGGTAGAGGTTAACAACGTTTGCCTATATTCATAATATCACGCCGGTAATCTCCGAAAGGTAAAGCAGAGGTGTACTTTTAGCACACCTACATTTCGCCAGTTATGTTTAAGTCCCATGTTGTGTATCTCTTTATTTATTTATTTCTCTATAGAGTATAGATTTTCTAGATTGACAAAATCGGGGATTTCGTATCGATAGAACTGTACGAGAATAATTCATGAAGTACTTAAAAGATAGCACCTCTGTATGGTTTCTAGCGGGCACAAGTATAGCCAACCTCGTAATTACTTTTTCACTTTTGACAACAATTCCGTAAAAATTTAAACTTCACTAAGGCTAAAATTGTGACATAGACGAATAGCCCTTGTTGTTTTAGGACGTACAAGTGACATTTAACCTTTTTAATTTGGATTAAACATTACATTTGGGTTAAATTTTATGTTTTTCAATATTTTTGTGTTTGCTACTGTATTGAATTTAGACCCTAAACTATGAAAAGCAGCATGAAAGTTAATGCTATATATATAAATAATCCTATACTCTGTTTCAAAGTTGTTGGTTGCATTAATTAAACCTTTGTGTAAATTGCAAACTTACAACTTACGAAGACAATAATAGAACGACTGCATCTCCCACGGTTGACGCTTTAAATTAAGCACTAGCACAGACTGCCGCTTGTATCATTCGTATAAAAATCAGACACAACATGAGAAAACAGGACTAGTATACTGAAATATTCAAACTTACAAACAAATCACCCATGTTTCTTCTCAAAATCCAATTTTGACGAAGAAATCACTTTTATATTATTACACAATCACAACAAATCACATAGAAATATTCCAACAATCACTAGAGATGTGACTGCACTCGCATAAGGAAAATATATGACTGATTCTGTGCCACTGTTGACCTCTTATCACGCAGATTGATAGCCCAAACGGTACGCGTAAACAAAGGGAGTAAATGATGTTTGTGAGTGATTACTTAATGATATAATATATAATACTGTTATTACGATGCTTAATGATTATTGTTTCTTTTCGAAAAAGATGCTAAAGACGTCTCTTTCTTAATAACTTGTTTGTTTACGTTATTAAAATGGGTTCTAGTAGCATCGTATTGGTCCTTAGCGTAATTAAGACATTGTGTTTATTGCCTTATACGAAGGGACCATTTATTTAAATTAGAGCCAGACGTTTACTTATTTGGCACATTACTTTTGTTAAGTTTTATTCATTCCGGAAGGGCAAAGACGTCGATAATAACTTACGATTACTTGCCTTGTGAATTATGTTTACGGTTTTGGAAACAAAAAAATCTCAAAAACAATTTAGAACCTATAAAATATCCAATTATCTCTTATCATTTGTCAGATTTACGTCACAGTTATTCTAAACTTGAACTTGCTTATCGGATAGACTAATGAGCATGTTACAAACTACATCGAATTAATTAAAATCTTTGACATACTACAATATTTTAAAACCAAAAACAAACTTTTCCCAATAGATCATTGACCCAAATAGGGGAAGAAAATAAAACTTCTTTCCCGAGACAGCGTGGAGCTAAAAATGAGGTCAGAAACGCGAAAAATGTCGCCTATAGGCTGGAAACATGCCAGAGACGAATTGACAATATTTGTTAATGCCGATGAACTGCAGACCATGACTGTACATGCAAGAATATATTTAGATGCCGTGAGTATTTTTTTTTGTCTGTATTTTTGTTTTAGATGGGATTTAAATTGTTGTTGCTATGCAGATTTGGTATATGTGCTTGTTGTTCAACCGAGACCTGAATATATTGATTCTTACTCAATGTATTACGAATTTGAGTCAAATAGAGTGGGAGGCATGTTAAAAATGGAAGGAAACTTCGCTGACCACGTGTTATTCGGTTCGGTTATAAAATACTTTTTCGAGTAAGCAGTTTGAGATCAAATCTACAAAGCATTTTGGAAAGTCTGTTTTATCTGCACCTACTGACTACTTCGAAATAATCAAAGGATAATATTTTCGCATCCATCACAAGTTCTTTATCGTCTGTCACAAGCCGCGAGTTTCTATCAATCATGTCAACAAAAACAAAAAAGAATCAACAATCTTCCAGCTTTCTCCATTCAACATTCTTAAAACAAGAAATACACGAACTTTATATTTATCCATAACTACGTGAAATAAATCAATTTGAATTGGGTCAAGACGTCAGTAAAGTATTCAGAAGTCGTCACTCATCCCATAAACACTTTTCAGCTTCATGTAAGCTTATAATGCTTTACTGATACCATTAAACGTGATTTGTAATAACCAATAATATTAGGGCTGCGAATGTTTTTTTTTTTGTATTTCTATGAACTCATTAAAAAATCTCAACGTGCTTATTTTTCTTTGCTTTTTGTCTACTTTGGATAATTGTGTGTATTTAGTGTTTATTTTATAATGTGCGTCTTATTTGTGGAGAATAAACAATTTTTCTTTATTTCTTTCTTATCATTATCATCATCCATTTTTTTTTATTTCAATCCATGGCATAAGCCTCCTCTTCCCTGTTTTGTTTCGATCTTGTCCATGAGTAAATTCACGAAACAGAGCAACGAATCGGATTTGAACCTACGACCTCTGGAATACCACTTAGGCGCCGTACTCGTCGGGCAAGTAAGATAATTCTGGAATGAAAGACGAGCATTGGCAAAGAAAAATATAAGACGGTAATCAGTGGAATAAAGACACGCCTTTGTTGTTTCAGAATTAATATAGAAGAGGCTCTAAGGGCTATAAGTCGTTATAGAAATGATAAAGGGCTTCTATTGTCCATGTAGATTTCAGCAAAGACATAGGTGGTGAGCATAAGGCAACAGAAAATATACAACAGGTAAATAATAACGATAAAGACGTTGTTTCTAAATGTACTGCAATAAAGTTGAAAATTGTTTAAGTTCGTAATTTGCAAACAGTATTTTGTCATTTCCATGCACACCTTTGAGCATATGGCTATGATATGTTATAATTGATTCTTCCTCCGATTACAAACAGAATTTTTAACCATTACTAATTAGTATTATATGATTTCAACAATATAGAAAATAACTTACACGTCTCTTGTAAAATGGCAAATAATTTCGATCAGGCATTTCACATTATAAGCAGTTCACACACAAAAAATTAACTCGAAAATTCTATTCTAAAGTTCTATAAATATTTATAACTTCAATGTCGAAGTCATTATCTCACAATCCCTTCAAAATCACCAATAGAGATCATTGTCCTTAACAAAGGGACACACAACAATGTTTTTTTATAGTCACATTTTTGTCACAAAAAAATCCGCATTAAGTCAAAACTTTCACTTATAAAATGGGGGGAAACTGCTTGTATTTGATTTTTATTTTTTTTATAGAGTGTAGTAGTGAATGAAGCGTGTTCCCGCCAACTGTGGGAAGAGCCTTGCTCTATTTGAGCTAGCATAGACCACGCTGGTGCGTCGGCCGCGTATTTATTAATGGTGTACAGAGATGGCACCAGGCCAATGCTTGGCCAGAGGGCAGAATCAGTACGTACTACAGAATTACTACGGAAGATTTGGAATAAAATTGATTTTATTAATAACGGGATTGATGGGAACCAGTGGTCATGTAAAAAAGTTAATAGAGCCATGAATCAAAAATATTACGAAAGCTTTCGTTACCTACTCGTATATTGAACTTCCGGAAGAAAAAGCGACAAACATTTTACTATTATAATTTGGCAAATGATTGACATTCTTAGTATGATGTATGTTCCAATTTAATTAGCTTCATTCATTTATTTAATTAATTTTGCATGCCTGTATTAGCAAATTGTTGAAGAAACTGTTAAAAACCCCAACCATCTATAATGTACTACAACTTTTGCAAATAAATTTCATTTCATTTAAAAAATCATGTTTCTTGTTATTAAAACTGTCTCTATATTTATGCAAAGCATTGACTTTTACAGTCCCTAAAACACAAAATATAGCCCCTCGTAATAAACCGAAGTTTTATAACACCAGCACCAAACAGAAAGCGTTGTAACCCAGATAAATCAGTGCGAAAAAGCTCCAAGAACAGTACATAAAAATAATCACCCAAATTACTTCTTGGAAGAAATATAGGTTAAGTGAATCAACGCGAACTACTTATTCTAGTTAGTTTAGAGCCCGTGGTTTAGACTCCATAAAATGTTTTATGGGGATTTTAATAATAATAATAATAATAATAATAATAATCATTTATTTGCTTTGAAAGTAGGTACATAAATAAAGGTGTTTACAAAATGTTGAGATCCTTGTACAATCTACCAATTAGGCATGCAAATTATAGAATTTAAAACTAGGTTAATGCGAATAATAATAAAAAATAAAATAAAAAATACAATGTCAATAATTACATCTAAAGAGTAGGGTCATTTAAAAAATCATTAATTGAATAATAACACTTATCAAGTAATAGGGCTGTCAGTTTCTTTTTAAACATTTGGATTGGGTGATTTTTAATAATATTCGGTATTTTGTTATAAATGGTAGGACCCATGCCAAAAACACTTTTCGTAAGTAAAGCTGTATTGTAATTACCATTTTGCAATAGGTTCCTATATTGGCTTCTAACAGGCCTTATTCTAGTTTCTGATACTGTTAGAAAGTAATTCTTATGCTTTCTCACAAAAATGGCTATTTCTAAAATATATAATGCGGGAAATGTCAACACTTTTAGGGACTTAAACATAGGTACACAACTGTCTGTCATTTTCAGGCCACACATTGCCCTTATACATCGTTTTTGGGCCTTAAAAACTTGTTCTCTCAAACTACAATTACCCCAGAATACAATTCCATATCGCAGAATTGATGCCACTAAACCATGGTAAGCTACCAATGTCGTAGTTGTACTCACTTTTTTACTTAAATTGAATAGCACATATGCAGAAGTGCTTAGTTTTTTACACACCTCTTCGGCTTGAGGTTTCCATGTTAACTGACTGTCTATTAATATACCTAAAAATTTGGTCACTGTTACTTGGTCAATTTTTTGTCCGTCGTATTCTATAGTCATTTGTTGTACCCGTGAGCGTTGATAAAAATGCATTATGTTCGTTTTCGATAAATTTATGATTAAATTATTAATGTCAAGCCAATTTACTATGTCCTTAAGTGTATTATTTATGTCAAATTCATATTTTTTTACGTCAGTGCATTTTATTAATGCGGTGCTATCATCAGCAAACAAGATCATTGGATGCTGAATGTAACGTGGCAAGTCATTTATGTAGAGCAAAAACAGTAGTGGGCCAAGCACACTGCCCTGAGGTACACCATATCTGATAATTCTGTATTCAGATGTATATTTCTTTTCACGCTTAGTCTTAACGCAAATTTTCGTTATTTCCGTGTATTGTTTGCGGTCACTTAGATACGATTTTATGAGGTTCTGGATGTTACCTCTAATACCATAGACATTTAGCTTATTAAGCAGGGCTTCGTAATGAACACAATCAAAGGCTTTGCTCATATCAGTAAAAATTGCGCATGTATGTATTTTATTGTCTACGTTTTTCATGATAATATTTAATAGTTCGTATGTTGCCGTATTAATACCCTTGCCTTTCCTAAAACCCTTCTGTTCATGACATAAAATATTATATTTATTTAAAAACTTATCAACCGATTCATAAATTATCTTTTCTATGACTTTGGAGAAAACAGGAATTAGGGCTATTGGCCTGTAGTTAGCTAAATCTTCGTTATTATTCTTTTTAAAGAGCGGCTTGACGATAACTGTTTTTAAGGCATTTGGGAAAACACCAGAGCATATACATAAATTTATAATGTGACTTAGATGTACAGAAATACAATCAGCGACATATTTTACAACTTTAGTAGCTAAACCATCATACCCGACACTATTTTTATTTTTTAAAGAATGTATTGCTCTCATCACATCTTGGGGCAATACTGGAGGCATAAACATTGAGTGAGGATTGCTAACTAATTTAGTTGTTTCAGGTAAGATTTTAGTATTTTTTTTAATTTGATCAATGAAGTAGTTATTGAAAGCATTTGCAATTTCTCTTGGGTCATTAATTATGTTGTCGTGCATATTGATCCGAGATATTGGTTCGGCAGAACGAGTTTTATTATTAATAATCTGCCAAGATGCCTTAGATTTGTTACTAGAGGTGTTAATGTAGTAGTCGTTTTGTGCTTTTTGGGTCAACTTAATAATTTTCCGAAATCTTTTTGAGTAACTTTTAAAGTTATTCTTATTTGAATGCGATGAACTATGCCTATATTTCCATAATAAATGTCGCTGTTTTCTACTGCATATACGTATACCACGTGAAACCCATTTAATATTTTTATTTGCCTTTATAGTTACTAGTTTGTAAGGAAAGCATAGGTCATATAACAAACGAAAGATTTCAAGAAAGTGGTCATACGCATCGTTTGCATCTTCGGTATTGTATATGTCGGAAAAGGATAGACATTGAAGATAGTTTTTGAACCTTACTAAGTTATCCACTGATATATCTGGTTTTTTAATGCGCCAAGATCCTATTCGACAAGTTCTATTTACCTTGACTTCCAATATCTGTGCGGCGTGATCGGAAAGCGCAAAGTCAATCACTTCACATTTACATTTTAACCGAGAACTACACGCAAAGTTATCTAAACAACTATTACTACATAACCGGGTTGGTTGGCGTAATTCTAGTTTGAGATTGTAGCCTAAAAGAAAGTATTCGAAGTCAAGAGTCATATTGTTTCTTTTTAACGTGTCTATATTGAAGTCCCCGCATACAATTATTTTCTTATTGGGCTTACAACATAATATCTTTAAAATAATGTCTAAATTTTCATAGAATAAATTGAGATTATTTGAATTTGGTGGCCTATATATACATAGAATAATTAACTGCTGATTAACCAATTCTATACCACAACATTCGATAGCATTTGATATGGAATATCGTGAAATGTTCAATAGTTCTTTGTGCTCAAGATCGTTTTTAATCAGAATGCACGCACCTCCACGTTTCTTTGCTCTTCTCGCATAACAGGCGGCTAACTTGTAGTTTGGTATGTTCAAAAGTTTTTCATGACCAAACATCATAAAGTGTTCCGTGATACAAACTACGTCAATGCCTCTGTGTGTCTTGGATAACTCTTGGAGATGAATAGTTAGCAAGTCCGACTTATTTAAAAGGCCGGCAATATTTTGATGTACAATATTAATGTTACTATAGACGAAAAAAATCTGAATTTTCTAACGAGTTTGTAACGTGGGTATCATCATGTTGAACGTTAGTAGTCATCATAATTTGTTTGGTACAATCATAGAAATATTCATCCACTAACCATTTTAAGTTTTGATATATATTTCTAATTCCATTGTTATTCAGACGACCAGTGTGCTTAGAGAACATACTATAATCATAGGATAAATCCAAATTTGAGTCAAGAAGTTCTGCATAATTATGTGTTTGAATATCCAGATACAACATATTATTGAAGGTTTCAATCCTCCAATTAAATATCACTGCGTCGTTCTTGTAAGTAGGAAGACATAATACTATGTTCGTATGTTGTATTTTACTTAAAGCTTCTCTTATTTGAACAACAATATTGTAGTAATTGTTTGTTTTACGAAAATCTTCTTCGCCGATCAAAATGAAGCAGAAATCTTCTCGTGTGTAGTTCATTAGTTTTGTGTCTATATCTTCAATTAATTTCCCTGTTCCGCAATTTGGTACAAGATAATGACATATTTGGTAGTTGTCAAAAAAGTCTTCTGCTATTGGTAGCATCTTATTGGCTTTGTTACTACTTATGATGCATATTTTATTCCTTTTTGGTATGTTTTTTGTTAGTGGTTTTAATAGCGATGTGTTCTCAACCTCATTAAGATCCTTCGGTACTACAGCAGTACAAGATACGCTTTTTGAAGGGTATTTTTCCGATTTATTTGTGTATGTCATTAATGGTGTAGTTTTAGATTTCTTTTTAGGAGTGTTAATTATCTCGGCTGTTATTTTACTAGTAGCTTTTTTTACCATCATATGTTTAGCGTTAAGATCTACGAGATTTTGTTTTAACTCCATATTAATTAATGACAAATTATTAATTTCTTCGTGAGCTGTGCTTAGTTGTTGTTTAAGTTCCTTTATTTCATTTTTTAGTTCTAGCATGTCTGCATCGCATTCGTCGCAGGATATGTTAGGTAAACTGCTAGTAGTGCCATCTAACGGCGAATTCGTGGAATTATTACGAGCACTCTCATTGATTAAATCGTCTGATGATACGGCTCGTGATTTCATTCGAAACGTTATGTTCTCGAAGAATTCCATTTTTATTTTATAAATTACAAGGAACAACAATTGAAAAAAGTCCTTTCTATGTTGACTGGGATTTGAACTCGCACCCTAAGCGTGCATTTCGTCACGTAAAAAAGCAGCTTCTTAAACCGCCAGACCAATCAGTCTTATGCGAGTTGTAATGAAATAGAGGTTCTAGTTGTAGATTCAATCTTTTTGAATTTAGTTCGACGGTTATTTTTCTTATTGAATTCAAAACAACATTTGTCACACAATACGTAAATATGTTCACTGTTTACGCTCTTGATCTCGTTTATTGTGACTAATCGTTATAATATTGAAGATACTTTGGTGTTTTAGCACTTTTAAACGTTATAATCGTAGTTGAACTGCACTTGGTTCTGTGATTTTAATTACGATAGCTTCTCAGATGACCGTCAGAGAGAGCTTGAATAACACTTTCACTTGATATTTGTCCTAGCACCTTCACGTTAATTATAAATTTAGGTTTAATTTCACAGTATTTTTATTTTTAGGAAATATTCAACACGGAGCTTAACAAACTTAGATGTTCACCTTGTGGCGCCATCTAACGTCCCCCCCTTTCATACAAATTTAGTTCGTCTAATTTTGTATGAAAGCGAGTATTTGTACATTTTATGCCAAATAGTGTCGGTAATATTATGTTAGTTGAAAGCGTTATTTACAATAAGATATTATATAATATGTATATTTACATTATTTACGATAATAAAGTATAAAGATGAATTTTCTTCCTTTGTAGTTGTGATGATGGCGTAGTTATTTCAACTCTCTTTACTTTATAGCCATCCCGAGGTAGACGCGTAGAATACCATATTTTATGCTACAAAATGAAGCTTTTAGCGTCAAAGTCGACTACATTAATATAAATAATTAAGTAGTTTGTTGTCTACATAGCTCCAGACTATGAACAGACAAACTTTGAATATAACTAAAGAAGTGTACTCAACCGTTGGAGTGACGCTAACTTTCAGTCGTTTCGGTCAATTACCCAGAATTAAAATATCGGCGACCAACTGTCTGCTAACAGTGCCAGCATAAACATCAAAATAATATGCAGAGCGCAACAGCCACTAAACAGAGCCATTCCGCTTCTTAGATAGGAAGCTCTAAGCTGATCTACTATAAATACAGACCGAGAAGAACACATACTCTTTTAATGATATTGAATAATCAACTTATTATAAGTGCCATAAAGTGCAAACGAAACCCCGTGACGCTTGAGGAGCCGTTTGATGTCTGCGTCGATGTTTGTATAATTTTGCACTGTAAAACACTGAAAATAAAGTTCATTATGCAATGTCTTCAGAAAATCTAATCTACATTACTTTAGAAAGAAAACTGAGAAGATTATCTCGACATACCTGCAACTGCTCCTGTAGATGGGTCACGACCTCCTGCCTGACCTCATCTCTTACTTCCTCCAACCTCTCTTCCAACTGCACCTCCATCTTCTACGTGATGACGTAGTAGCGATGACGTCACGCCGTTTAGTCACACACGAGCGTGTTAGTGGCATTCCAAGCATGCAGGAGAGAGACAGAATGAGTTTTAATAAGTAGTTGAATAACTGAGGTGAATAGGGTGGTGGAGGGTGAAAAGTGTTTATTAAGTAGAATCGGATGGTGTCGCATTGTGGGTTTAAAGATTACAAGTGATAAGTGACAATATGAGTAAAGATAGACTTTAAGAATTGAATTAACTTTTGCAATAGTAGGCATGTAGATTTAAGGTATCTAATGCTGTGCATTTATTACATTTATTTACAATAAAACATCGATTTAAAAGTGGTCTTTTCAAAATAAAACAGATTCAAGATAATCTTAATTTCATAAAACAAAACTTTTGCTTTCTATTTTAATCATAAACTGTGAGTAACACTCTTTAAATACTTTTTAGTTACAATCGGGAAACTATATTCATTCACCCTACATTTGCTATTCAACCCCAGAAATTATAATTTGTGCTATAGAAAATTAGACCGTTTTGCTGTACACATAGAAGTGTTATTATATTGTGATATTTAAAAGTTTTCAGTGTGCAAAAGGCCATATTCCAGGGTGTTTTTCTCATTCTTTCTGTGATCATTAATCCATTGTAGACCCGGGACTATATCTATGCAATGTCATGGCAAAATCTTGTAATGGCAGTTTGAAAAGGTATGGCGGAACCAGAACCGAATAAATGAAAAAGAAGGAGTGAACTATTGAGGAATATTAATTGTTACTTTGGAAGTACAAAAAGTACTGATTTTTGGAATGATTTTCGATGTTGAATATAGTCCCGGTCTTTATGTCTGTGTTGTTATAGCCAGAAGAAAGATTTGACAGCCATTATAGGACAGATTACCTCAGGCTACCGTAAGCTTGGATGTCTTTCCCCTGCATGCGGTTATGTACACAAAGATTATTTATTAGTAAATAACATATTGGCGGCCGCCTCAAGCAGTATCCAGTTTTTTGCCATAATGCTCAGACTATGGGAATTTGCAAAAGTTGTTGGTCAGTTGATACAACAAAAATCAAGCGAAAATTGCCCAAAAAGGCTTTAATCGCATGGGTTAATGACGTCTTCTGATGGTTTATTATTATGTTCTTTTTTTGAACTGTTATCAAAAGATAACGTCCAGTCTTGTCCGACTTTGGGCCTATTTCAGGATGTCCGAACAGCCACTACTTACCAAATAACTTCAAAAATGGAACAGAATTTGTAAGATACTATCTGCCAAGTGAGTTAACGAGAACATAATCGTAGATGGTGAAACAGGCCCTTTCAGTCACAGACAACAGTTTTTTTTTCTAATACTTATTTTCGTGTCAGCAAAGGCTCTCTTGCTTTCGAGTTATTAAAGCAACACCAAGTTAAGTTCACAACATCAAGTAGGGGACCACACTGCACGACATTCAGCCACTAAAATATAAAGGTTATATACAACAGATAAGTCTAACCTTCTCAAGTTCGAGGTCAATGTCCTGCTGGTAGAGCGACACATTAGTTTCAGTATTCTCTGCTGTTTGTATGTGCGCTTTTAGTTGCGTTATCTGGAAAGAAGGTGACAGTTTAGTATTACTAAACTATTAAACAAGCCGTACAGAAAGTTAGTGCGTAAACCACTTGAACCGTCATCGTCCGATAACTATGTGTACGCATTCGCTTTTTTTTTACATGTTTGGTTCCATCGGCCGAGTTCGGCCGACGACGTACGAGCATAGTTCGGACGATGACGGATTAGGTGTACGCAAACCGTTAGTATCTTCTTCTTCTGTATCAGCATGAAATTATAAAGAATAGCTTACAAGGTCCTTATATTGTCCAAGACTGCACCAGACGTAGCTTTTAGCATCGCTACTCGTAGCAAGTTGAAGGAAATTTGTAATCAAGAGGCACATGAATTTCTGACTGCATTGAGTATTACCTTGTTGACTTATTTGTCATGCAGACTGCTAAGCTTGTTTTTGGCAAAATTTCCGATGCCATGAAGAGTGCGTTCTGACGACGCATAGCTTGTCCTCCACCATATCTTATTTTTCGTATAGGATCACATCGAAAAAATGCATGCCAGAATGGGTTTTGTCTTGTTTCAGTCATGACAACTATCACCTCACCTGTTCGTCCAGTGAACCGACCGCCTCCCTATGCGTAGCTTGCAGCTCGTTCACATAAGCGACGTGCTCCGCTTTTAACTCGTCTATCTGCTGTTCATACTTCTTGCACACTTGCCTCAGGGATTGTTCTAGTTGTGTTGACTGGAAATTAACAAATTCATTAGAAATCCGTCTTTGTTCTGTAAATTTTACTAAATTAATTAACTCTATAGCCTGGGCAAACGAAGCTAGCATTATACTGGTGGCCTAAATGAAGATGACATTGTGTAGGGTGTCCTTAAAGAAGATGACATTATACAGGGTGGCCCAACTGAACTGTTGTCTGGGACAGGCTGTTTGTGACTAATTGTAATGCATATAGTAGCATGCCACAAGATGTTGTTTTAAAGCATCGTTTTATTTTGACTGAGATATAGAACTATCTCCACGATTGCAGAGTCATGTATAAGTTTGTCAGAGCCCACTAAAAGTCCAAAGTCTGCAATGTAGATCTTACCTCTAAACTTAGTGAAGGCAGTTGAACACTGCGCGTACGCCGTCTCCCACAATCACCGGCAGCGTCGGTCGGAGCATCGAGTGACGTTGCGGATCCACACGGCGACGCACACGCCTTGTCACGCCATACCTCCTCTGAATAGCTGCAATGTTATAAAACAATGTAAGTGTAACTAACTGAATGAGAGCGAAAATGATTTACTTCTGCCAAAGTAGATGTAATGATGCTGTGTTTAACGTAAAAAGGTGAAATAACAGTTCATTATAGTCGACAATAATGGCTTCTACCTAGCGACTCTTTATGTGTAGTAAATTTTCCCTTTAAATTCAAATAAAAATGGCTTACAACCTATTTCATTTAAAGTTCAAGCGAGTTTACAAAAATAAATATTGTAACATTAGTATTCTAGTCAATCAGCCTTAAAAATATACTTTCATCATAGCATACTTTAAATACTAATTTGGTAAATGCATAATAAGTAAGGATAGTACTCACCTTGGCTTTGGCCTTGATTGCAAAAAAGATAGCATATAATGAGTATTTCATAGTAACCTTGATGTACTAAGCTAGATGTTAACTGAGCTATAAATACTTGATTAAGGTCTGGGCAATTAATAGCTCCTTGAATGTCAAGGTTACCGTTAAGGTCAATTTCATGTGAACTTGGCATTTAGCTGGCAATTCCATTACCAAAATAAAATGAAAGAAAGAAAGTAATGTATCAACTTACCTCCTTTCCATATCTGAACACTTCTTCTCAAAGTAGGTCCTCAAATTCTCCATCTCTTTCTCATGTTTTATGTCTAACTCCTGTCTAAGTGCCTCAATATCTGCATTACCCGCCTTTACAGAGGCCAAGAGTTCCCTCAGTCGTCTTGTCTCTATTGTATAAGCTTGCTTGTCTTGCTGCAGCTGAGATTCCAACTCCTTGATTTCAGTATCATTGTCAATCCTCATCTTTCCTACTTCGTCACACAAAATTTGTATCAGACTCTCCCTAAGCTTGTTTCTCAGATTCTCTTCAATATAACAGTCGAACTTATTTATTATTGTCGTTAGTTTATTTTCGAAACCAGTCTGGAATTCATCTGATACGTCTGACGATCGCAGATCTGATTTGGAGTAGTTGACAACAATTTCTTCTCTGTCCATGTCTTTTTCGCCATTAGAGCTTTGGATTGAGGATCCTCCACTCATGATAGCTGAGTAGAACTTTGTGCTATCATCTTTAATCAGACTTTGGTACTTCATTAAGTCCGAAAGCTGACCTTTAACAGTGTCATGCTCAGACTGTGATCTCTCCCCAACTATGTGTTGCAAGTTCAGCACTTCATTAGTAAGGTGGTCATTTTCATGTCTAAGGTCATCTCGTTCGCGAACCGATCGCTGTAATGAGACGGTCAGTTCTTCAATTAATTCATCACGCTGCGTTATAGCGTCTTCCAAGTGCACAAGCTGAAAGGACAGAAAGCGTTCAATACATAACACATCCACATGAAAGCACATGTAAGCGGAGATATAAAAGGTTTCTTTTGAACACAAGAATTAACATGTAACCTGTTTTACAAGGATTTCATGTAATACTTTTGAATAAAATCAACAAATAAGTGTGCATAGTTGAAGATACTCAAATAGTAATCAAACATTTTTATATTTGATACTTACAGAAAACATGTCTAATATAATAAATTAGAATAACAACATTTGTAAATAAAAGTTTCATAACAATCAAACTGACAAGAATGTCATTCATCAATAAAGACAATGAATAAAAATAATATTGCATCAAAACTGCTTGCATTTAACTACACTTGTAAAAAGTTTATGCAAGCATCAATAGCTCACATAAATCCTTTTTACAAGCTTTATTTAACTTTTGATATTTTTCTATGTTCACAAATGAAACAGCTCATAGTAAAATTGCACATAAAGTTCAGTTCACTAAATTTAATGCATTCTTACAATTGTATGACAACAGTAAATAATATCTTTCAAAGTTCTACATATTTAAAAGCAGTTTAAAATGAACCATTTATTCAAACACAAAGAAAGAAAAAGTTAAGTCATGCTCTCAATTAACATCACTATGTAAGAACATAATATTTTGATATGTTTTCATAAAACAAGAAGTGTATGTTGTAAAGTGCCAGCACATAGCATGCCATTGGTGTGAGAAGCAGGATAAGGAAGCACAGTAACGTGAAACAAAGGCACACACAGAAGCAAAACCCATGTATAACAACAAGTACCTTCACATGATACTCTTCACATATCGTCTTATAGTCTGTCAATGAACTAAAAGACATTGTCTCTTCTGGTGCCATAGACTTTGGCATAGAGGTCTCCTCTGGCTTATCATACACTTTCTCCTTCAATTCATCCTCAACTGTAATTTCTTCTACCAACAAGTCAGCCTCAATCTTATCACTTGATAGACTTTGTTTGTCCGGTGACATTTGTAATGAATTGTCAGTGGAAAGGCTTGGTCTCTCAGGGGACAATCCTAATGATTTGTCGCTGGATAAACTTTCTTTCTCTGGTGACAGTTGTAGTGATTTATCTAGAGATGGCTCTTTAGAATTTTCTTGGTCATCAAAAAACTCTTCAACTTTAATATTGTCTCCAGCCCCAACAAGAAATGGCGATAACAAGTTTGGAAACACTGGGATAGGTTCAAGATTGGAGTCAATGACAGTCCCACCCTCAGGTGGTGGCCCAAATATAATTTTAGCAGATGGAAAGGAAAATTTTGGAGCACCCTGACCTCTTATATCAAGTTTGATCATCTCTTCAGACCCAGAACTCAATTTATCCGGGGAATCCATTTTATCTGAATTCTCAGCTGAGTCTTGTAGTGACAGATCTGATTTATAGCTAGATTCAACATTTAGTGAATCCACATATTTATCACTTCTAGGAGATAGGTGTGGGGTGTCATGCTCACTTGGCTGTACCTTTTCATCTGATATGTGTGATTTCTCATGAGTTTCTTTCGATAGGTCTGACAACAACACCAAATTAACAGGGCTCTCTTCACTCAAAAGATGAATATCAGAAACAGCATTCACATCAAGGGGCAGGGATAGGCTCACTTTACTAGGATCTTGTGTGCTAGGGTTGTCACTGGTGGGAGAGTGTGGGAATGGAATATTTAGGGAACTGTGTTTAGAAGCCTTTTCCTGCTCAGGCTCCACTTTAAGGAGACCCTGTGGTCTGCTCGCATGGTCGGAATCTGTCGAATATTCAATTTTGGAGGGAATATGTTCAGAAATAGACTCCGTCTTGCTATCTTCGACATCGTGTGAAATTGGGTTTTCTTCCGTGTTTTCACTGGCTTCTATACCTGTCTCTATTTCGTTTGTAATACTTTCTATAGTGGGTATCTGTTGAGAATGCACGACATCCGGAAGAATATTCTAAAAATAAATAAAAAATATAAATAAACGATGAAAAACTATGGTCATAGATAGATCGAAGGTAGGAAGTATAATACAAATCTTGAATGAAAATGTATGAAGTAATATTATCACACATGGCTGTAGCGCAGGTAATTTTAATGAAGACAGGTAAGGTGCTGCAGCTATGCATCTCTAAACTATTTTTAACGTATTATAAATATCTTGACGAGAGATTGATTTCGATTAACTAAATCAATTTATTGTTAATTACGTACCTTAATTTCAGACGTATTTGGAGGAGACTGGTGGGGATCATCCATAATTTAATAAATTCATATTAAAATCAATCGACTATTTCATAAAAAAGCCACCAAATTCGTTGTCAAGACGACGTTTCAGACATTCAAACAAAATACAAACGCCATTTAAAAAGTTGCGTTTCGTTAACTGTATAGCAATGCTCCGATCCAAGTAGAATGTTTAAAAAAAATGTATGTGCATAATTTTGCAGTTCAATACTGTAGTTGTAATTTTTTTATTTATTTTAACATTATGTACAATTTCATCATCACATTAGCAGTTTATTTCTCACAATAGGTACATTTTTTTAAAAGAAACTTTTTCTGAATGTTAAAACGGAATGTCTGTCTGTCACACACAGCATTTACAGGATTTCAGGGACATCGACGCGAAAACTGTACCATGGATTCAGTACAGTATGATTCTGAATCCCCCTGCGTTGAAATTTTTCGTCAGTTATTTAAAAAAAATCTGCTGTTCCATAGAAAAGTGCAATACCCACCTTCGCGGTCAAAATGTATGGAACAGCAGTTTTTTTTCCCAGGGCAATTCAGAATCATGTACTGGATCCATGGTAACAGGCTTCGCGTCGATGTCCCTGCAACCCTGTATAGTTAATAACGTAGGTTATAAGTTAAAAGTAATTGTTACTAACATCTAAATAATACTACTGTTAATTACCTTGTAAAAATTAATGATAATGGCTATGATAACTGTAAAATTATCCGAGGGGATTGGCGCTGATAGCCGAAATACAGGTTTTGCCTAGTTCGGCTACAGATGCAGTTCATTTGTACACAAAACTAGCCTAAGTTTAATTTGTAAAAAAATTATAAAACCATCTAGAAATAAAATACTATAATAATACTTTACAATTTTTTTTGTAATTAATCTTTCAAGTATTTTTGTTTGTTTTTTATCAGTGTGGACCTTTTTTGTCTGTTAAATAAACAAATAATAATAATAACAAGTGGTGCTCCTGCTCCCGACACCGGCGGACCTCTATTTTTTATGTTTTTTTTACATCTTTTTAATGTAAGAAATATAAAAAAATGTAATTTTATATGAAAGAAAATAAATAAACGACATAGGTAATAATAATCCTCTAAGCACACTGCTGGAGGACTCAGGACTCGGCGAGCAGAGGTGGTCAGGTTATATCTCACCTCCTTTACATGGATGACTTGAAACTCTTTGCCCCCAACAATTTGCAACTGTTGGACCTACTGAAGGCAACCGAAACTTTCAGTAGTGCCATCAGGATGGGATTTGGTGTGGACAAATGTGCGGTCAAGCATGTACAGCGAGGGGGGATTGTGGAATCCGGGGGAACGACGATGACGATGTAGACCTATTAGCGTCCGTATCCTGGCTACGATTCGGTGATCTCTTTGGGGAAACTGAAGGTTTTGTCTTTGCGATTATGGATGAAGTTATGATGACGAACAACTACCGGAAATATATTGTGAAGGACGGCACGGTTGACATCTGTCGGGCATGTCACCGTCCGGGGGAATCAATCCGCCACATTATTTCTGGCTGTTCTCGTCTGGTTAACGGAGGCTACTTGCATAGGCATAACCTTGTAGCCAGGATTATCCACCAGCAACTTCCTCTGAAATACAGTCTTGTGGAATCTGAAGTACCGTACTATAGGTAAGTGCCCGACCCAGTTCTCGAAAATGACAATATCACGTTGTATTGGGATCGATCTATCATCACTGACAGGACTATTGTTGCCAATAAGCCAGACATAGTGGTAATAGCGATTAGAGCGTCGCACAATGATTATTGATATAGCGGTCCTGCATGACGAGAACCTCGTGAAAGCTGAAAAAGATAAGCAGATTAAGTATCTTGACCTGCCTCGCGAGGTTGTCGACATGTGGGATTTAGATACTTACAGCAGTCATTGTGCCGATAGTCGTGACGGCCAATGGAGCCCTGACCCTGAGCTTGGACCCTGTTCCCGATACCGGTGGGCTACTATTTTTTTGTGTTTTTATATTCTTTTATTCTAATATTTAAAAATATAATTTATATGTATATAGATAAATAAAGGAAATAATAATTGTAGTCTGTGGTCACGTTATGAGCGTTTATTCGGAAGGTGGGCAACGTCGCAAATAGATGTCAAATATTTCACTGTTTTGATTAATTTGGCAATATTTCTGTGTGGAAATAAGAAATGTGGCTAACTAGCGAACTAGAATATTGATTATGAAATGCAATAATTAATATTGTAACACCGAATGTTCAGTTTTCGATGTAAAAAAACTTAGTAGGTTACCTCCCGTACACGTAAAGTGGGGATGTTTTTTTTTCCCTCATCTACCCCATGTTGTGGGGTATCGTTAGAAAAGTCTTTCAAAAATATTGTGAGTTTGTCAAAGCCATTTTTGGATTCAGGGATCCGTTTGCGAATTGCTTTTAACTGAATTTTTTTGTTAGATTCATGTGTCCCCCCCCCCTCCCTTCTAGCTAAATGGTTGTACTTGGACTTGTGAAAAAATTCACAGCAGTAGTTTAAATAACGAAATTAAAAGGAAAACTATGAGAGCTATGTGGGCTGTAGATACAGGTTAACGAGAAATAATCGACCAACTTAAATTTACAGTTTGAAAAACATGATTTCCCATACATTTCGTATGGGAGAACATGTTTTTAAACTACAATGTTAAGTTTGTTCTTGGGATAAATTCATTTCAACTACGGAACCCTTCATTGTGCGAGGTCTGACACGCACTTGGCCGGTTTTTTTCAAAATTTTAGGCTCAGGAGTTTCGGAGATAAGGGGGGGAATGGTAAATTTTAATGTACTTTCTTTTAAATATCTTTATTAACACCTAACATGGGTACAACATCAAATTCAATGTTAGAATTGCAATTCATTATTTAATATTCTAGTTCGCTAGTTAGCCACATTTCTTATATCTATTCAGTAATTTTGATAGAGGAATCAAAACAGGTAAATATTTGACAGCTATTTGCGACGTTGCCAACTTTTCGGATAAACCCTCATATAACTTAAAAGGGTTGAATGGTAGTAGGGTAGTAAGTAAGTACAGAATTTCTGTGACCCAAAGACGGACGTAGGTATAATATGTTAACGTAAATAAATGAATTTTGAATATGGTCACTTTATGGAGGAATGCAAGAAAATTTAAAAAAAAGTTTTTATTTTCAAATGACAGGGCTACTGTGAGGTTCTCAAACATATTTTTTTTAATAATTATAAATAGTTTTGTAGATAACTACCTACTTATAAAATTTACCATTCCCCTTATCTCCGAAACTACCGAGCCTAACATTTTGAAAAAAATACATGCAATAGTTCTATACTATATGTAGGTACCTACCTACCTTCAGGAAAACCTAAGAAGTCTGTTGGTTATAAAATAACAGCAAATCTCTCAATATTGTTGAATGTTGGAGAACATGTTTTTCAACTACAATGCTAAGTTTCTTCTTGGGTTAAATTCATCCCAGGAACCTTTCATTGTGCGTTGTCCGATTCCGACACTTCCGACACGCACCAGGCCGGTTTTTATTTAGTATGTTAATAAAATCCTCTTCCTTCTTCACAATCACAGAATTTATACCTACTGATGAAAGCCAAACCCATAATGTTCCTTTCTAGGTTCCTAGACAGTGACCGAAACCGGTAACAATATGGGTATTTTTTCGGTTACAACAAATAAATTTTTAAAGGTTACCTAAATTTAATACAAGCAGTAATAATACCGGTTACATACGGAACCGGCTCTATCTTACACGTGCTGTTGGAATTATTCAAAGGGTACGTATCGCCTGTGTGTGTGTAACCGGTAATAAAACGATAGCCTAATAGAGGTAACATGTTTCTTCTTCTTGCACAGAGCATGTAACTTTCTTCTTGGTTAACCTTCGTCGTAGAAGTAACCAAAAGTCTTCGATACCTGTAGGTAGGTACCGTAAATTATAGGTTTTCGGTCCCTGCATTTAGGACCTTAATAACAGCGGAGTAATTGCGTAAGACTTATAATTACAATGGGTTTCATTTTGACAGTTCATCCAAGTTCTTCTTTGCGTTAGGTACGTTGTTGGATTTCTCAAACGTATGAAGTACCTACCTAACTAGCTTCCCGCGACTTCGTTCGCGTGGAAGTCGATAAAATACAGCTCAAGTTACTGCTGATAATGTAGCTTTCTATATGAAATATTTTTTTTTAATCGGTTGCTTATCTCTTTTTTTAGTTTATCCGTTACAAATATACACAAAATCAAATCTTTTCTGTATAACATATTAGTTTACATAGATTAGCAATCTTTAAAAACTCTCTGATTGTGATTGAACTCGTGTTAGTTATGCAATAAAATTAAATACATAAGTTTTGGTTTGCATTGTCTAAACATATCGAAACCCAGTTTGGACTAGATAAAAATGAATGTGCCTATATTTTCATCCTTTACGAATATTAAGTAAGTACGACCACCATGTCATAGCATCAGTTTAACGTAGAGTAGGTACAGTACGATACAACTTAGATGTTGCATCGGCCAAATTCGTAAAACCGATCACCATCCGAACTGAGTGCGCCTTCAAAATCAGCAATCTTTATTACTGCTTAAGACGAAAATGATCTTTACGCAAACGCAATAACTTGTAAAGTCATTTAACCAAGTACATTAGTAAAATTGAAATGAATTTTCAAATTTATGCTACGTCTAAGTTCTGTCGCACTGTACCTACCTATATCTCTTCTTAATGAGACTGCCTGGTACTGTAGTCTAGTATAAGTGGTACTTACATACTTATCTATTCAGAGAGTTCATTGAATATGATTCTATTCTATTTCTTATTAGGTCAAGCAACGCCGAAGTCGACCATTCTGCCAATATCTCAAGTCACCTGCAAGTCGTAAATCGCCTTTACATTATACGTCCTACATAAACTAACGCCTTTTTCCAACGGGGGTAGGCAGAAACTACATACCGCCACCTGCTACGATGTCGCCTTTATAGCGTAGTAATAAAGTTGATTTATCTAGTGCAAGTATTGTACAAGTAAGGAATTCCAAAATAAACGAAATGCAATAAAGTATCATATTTTTATTTACTATTTACACATACATTTTAGGAAAAGCCGCTTCTGTACAATCTCTATAATTATAAAATGCAACAACTTAATTTCGAATAAGGCCAATGTACGGTATGCATGAACGAATAACACAATATTTCATATTGCTTTGTATATTATTGTTATCAAGTAATAAAGTACACAAAACTATTCGACATACACACGAAACAACACAAGTCACAAAGCGAAATATAAATTTTGGCCCGCAGACGATATTGCGTGGTAGACAACAAGAAAAAAGGCTAAATCGACTTTAAACACGAGACAACGTAAAGGTACAATATTAAATGCACTTTAAAAAACATGAAGCGATAAGACAGCGAAAAGATTGAAAGTATTACCAAACGAACGACGTCTAGAACTATTAAAAATAATAAAATATGATTTTAAATCAGCTGCTGATTTTATGAAGACTCTAGAATTGATGAGCATTCATAAACTGACGTCAGATTTTTACTTAATTCACACTGAATGTGTAACGTGGTGAAACAATACATGCAATACCCCAAAAAATCAAGATATTGTTCTTGTCATGAGCATCGACCCAGTTGAAGCCAGCAGACTATCGTAATTATGACCCTTACATTACACCTCAGCAGATGCTGCATGGATATACTACACAATATTACTGCTGGCTAGAACGGGGGAACCATTAAAATCCAAACTGTTTACTTTGAATTATATACAATTCATAACATGGATCAGTGTGAATTAAATATCCACGAAACCGACAGCACTAGTTTCTCCTCACTCGATATTACTAACTATAGAAAATACTCAATTCATACATTCAAAAATATATTCTAAAACTGTATTTAATTTTCTACAAGCCTTGTAATTTATAATTTAACAAAGCGTCTATTTGTAATACATTTTACTTTGTATTCTCTAATGAAATCATGTAGGTATAGACTTGGGCGAAACGTCGCTTTTCAGAAAATGTCTTTGTTTGAGAACAACTTGAAATAAAACACTCTCTGTTACCACAGTATAAATAAGTAACAGTATTATATTTTCATAGAATACGGCCGAAACGACGCGCTTCGAAATCTCAATGTATATCAGAACGCGACAGTATTGATATTAGAGTGCGCGCACGGACGCGGAAGGTTTATCTACCGATCGGCCGTGGGTAATTATTTCAATGCCACTGCCGAGACATAATACTGTTACTTTAATATACTGTGGTGTTACCTAAAATTGTAAATCGCTTTACTGTTACATGTTTTTGACAAGACTGCCTCATCTATCACCGACACAAGCCCATACCAACGTAACACTACATTAAAACCATACATCTAATTTATTATTTCGTTTTCATATCTATCTAATTATAGCGATAATTTATGTGTTAAAAATAATTATGTCCAGACTTAGGTACTCACAACTAATATTACGTCACAGAGAACAGTCTAACAGACTAGTCGTATTTTATTTAATAAATAATTTAGACATTATTGCTTGCTAAGACAGAAGTGTTTATAATTTGCGGTGTGTATACTAGTTATATACAATATACATTGTTTATAACGTAGCACTTAAAACGGCCGCAAAACATCATGTTTTATTTTTTAATAACGAAAAATTCTCTGAATTATATACAATTTTAATGATGCCTGGAGGAAAACACAAAATAACTTTATTTCACACATTTTTCGAGACAGAAGCAGATTCTTAAATTCACATATTTTATGCGCAAAATATAATTTCTTGGCACATAGCTTTTTAATGATAAGTACATTACATCCAAATGTAACCGCGGGTCAAATCTGCCGATTTGTACAAACCGACAGTAACTTATACAAATATTACTTTGCTTTCTACAATATGATGTAAAGATATACTTTCAATATAAATATATATTTTTCTATCTCATATACTCTGTTAAATGACTTTAAATACTTAATTATTAGTCTTCTTGCAGTGAACGAAGACGATATTTCTATTAAAACTAAGTGCTCGCGTCATGCAGCCAGACTTGAAATAAAAATAATTGTTTACCTACTCGTGTTACTCGAAAGTGTGCTCCGTGAAGCCCATGGGCTCCGCAAAGCCTCCGCGAAAATATTGGTTCATTGTGACTAGTATTTTCGCGGACCCCCACAGGAGCTTTGCGGAGCCCAGCTTCCTCAAGAACTTATCTTAGATTTGACGATATTTGCTTAATCACGTGTCTATGCAGCTATTAAAACAAAATACCACAATAGAGCTGATGCCGAACCTGACATGCGACTTCAACTCCCTTCAATCAAGCCTGACATCAAATAATTGATGAAAAGTAAAAATCTATTTCATACCCCACGTTAGATGCAACTGTTAATGTGAGTATTAAGATTATTAATGAAGAATACAAATAAAACCAGGTTATGAATATTTTCGGGCTCCGTCAAATATTTCTGAGCTCCTTATGTTCTGAGTTGAGCTTCACGATTACTGACAAATGCTTGCACTGACTGGACAGGTCCACTCAAATCTGTGGTTCTTTTCTCAAAAGACCATTTCAGACACTAATCTACATGGTCCTCATATGGCTTGACCAAGATTATGTCTGGACTTTAAAAGAAACTGTGACTTCCGAGTTTGTTTCGGCCATTCTTCTCAGAGTAGCCGGATAGGAAACGTCGAACTCGTCTAGCAAAATTTAATATATTTTTAATATGGCGTGTAAAAGTGATTCCTATATCCTATTTACAGAATAAACAATTTCATTTTCCAAAAGGGTTCCGTCACAAAAATAGTTGAGAACCGCTACAATGGAATTAGAAACAATATTGATACATTATTATTATTTTATCAGAACATCGTAAAATATAAACTAAAATGCAACTGAATAATTTTTGTTAGGTAAGAAGTGATATCAAATATTTGTTTCATCGCAAAAGCAAGATCCTAGCAAGAGACCTGGGTATTTATTTAGCATAAAGGGTCATGAAAAGTAGGTGCATTAATTATTTTATTTTCAAGTCACGCTGTCGAAACATTTAAATAGAAGCAAAATATTATCATGTTGAACAAACTATGGGAGTACGCGAGGACTTAAATGGCTTCCTTATCATATACCAAATGAAAAACACTGTCCTAGCCTATAAAACATAAATATTTGTAAAAATAAATTGCGATAAATCATCAAAACTCAAGCATCAGTAAATACAAAGAAGTAAGGCCTTGCTTTAAGCTCTCAAGATTGATTGAAAGTTCGGCTATTATTTATTGAAGACGTGTCGCACAATTTATTGTTCCGGCAACATTATTAACATTGATGAATGGGTATTTTGTAACAGTAATTAAATATTTATCAAGAAATAAAGAAATACCTAATCACAATGTAATAAAAGATTGACACGTTTATTGCACTGTGTCTAGTAACAGTATTGACCCATTATCAATGGGCCTTTATAAATATGGCATTTTTAGTATCGTCACAAAAAAGTGACATGTTTACTTTTCAATGGTGCCGTTTATGTCTCCGTAAAATCGTTATACAAAACAATTGGTTAGGCAGACAGGGCCCCATGAAACATTTTTAGTACACCGTTAATAATTCGCTTTGGTAACAACCTTGATTTGAGTTAGCACATCAAAAATTCATTTGAACCGAATGAAAGGAACATGCGATACGAATGGCGTAATTTTAGAACACGTCGAGCTATATTTTAGTAAACTATAACAATTTATTTATTTATTACGTATTAATATTACTCTTTTACGAAAATATGCAACGAAACTTTTTATTATTAGGTATAATATAACATGATAACTGTTAACATAACCCTCTCATGACCTTGTGGTGGGCTGTTTTTTTTAATATATTGCCTTTCTGCGTGCACGTCACGCAGGTTTAATGTTTGTGTTCCACAGTAACTATAGAATAGTACAGAATAATTAATATCGTTCAGTAGGTAGAACCATGTGAGGGGTACGTTTACAGTTGTATCAAAATAGTTGGCGTCTTTACGATAGGTATTCAGGGATAATTTGGCTCAATAAACTTTCGAATTTTATACCATAAGGAAGCAAAATACCAAATGTAAACAAACTACCCATTTTCGAATTCTCATTTTGGAAAATGACATGAAACACAATAAGCATAATTTAAGAATGGGTAGTGGTTTTTACTCAAACAGTAGTTATTTTGCTTCCCTGAATAAGGGCATATACATGCCTTGTACAATGCTTTTTAGGGATAATCCAAGTGCTTTTCGGCAAAACATTACTACTATTTGAATTGCTTACAGACAAAGAAGTACATTTATGTGGGAAGAACGAAGTGTTTTGAGCTCATCACAACAGCGTCGATCATTTATCTGGAAGTGACTGGTTAAGTACCTAGGAGTATTTAGCTCAGGTTAATCATACTAGTGTCAAGAAATTAGATATAGATCTGCGATTGATATGGCTCCTTCACAATTGATTTAACGAATAGTTTTGCGGTAGGTGGCTTGGAAGTATATTATCAGTTTTAGTCTGGCTGACACCCAAACATTTTAATCGTGAAACCTGGCAAGTAATATTTTAACGTATTCTGAATTTGGAATAGACATAGCGACCGGTATAATTAAAGTGCGTCAGCGTTTAGAATACCTTGCAATGCCACAATATGGTGTTACGAACACATTACAACTCGTATTTTGCATTAAAAATATTATAATTTATAAGCCACCTGAAATTACTAACATTTCGAATGAGCTTTAATTTAAACCCTCTGTGCAAATGTTACAACATTCAAATATACACTTAAAGGATCGCTCGCACAATCGATCACAATCTAAAGGCAGAATATTGTAAGACACTACACAACACTTCACCAAAACCGTTATTAACCCTGAATGATATCTAATACTTTTTAACGACGTTCATAATGGCAGGGCCACATTAACAAGACGCCTCGCCACCCCGCACGTGATCTTTGGTCACTTGATGTCATGATAGACATCGGTGACTAAAGATAATGTGTGTGGTGCCGATAATGTGTCCCTGGTTTAACTCGAGTTGGTACTTCTTGGACTACGCAGTGGTCGATGCTTACTCGAAGCCTTGGTGCATGTTATATACAAGTGCTCGCGTATGCTGCAGTCAGGTTTTCTGCTGTTGTTTTTCATCTTCCTCTTCTTCTTCCTCTTGCGCCATCAGCTGCCTCGCTAGTTTAAGTGCCTGGAAGGAGAGTTTTGCTATATTAAAATATTTGTTTGCTGAGTAAGGCGCGGGCCATACACAAGTGGCGAGCGGCGCGGGCGTGGCGACTGTGGCGCGGGCGTGGCGACGGTGGCACGGGCGTTGCGCCGCCCGTTTGATATTTCATCCAAAGTGTATAGGAACGACGTGGCGCGGAACATACATAACAGGCGTGGTGCGGGCGAGGCGACGGTGCGGCGCGGACGTTGTGTGTATGTTCTGCGCCACGTCGGCGTCGTTCCTATACATTTTGTATGAAATATAAAAATGGGCAGCGCAACTCCCGCGCCATCACATCCCGCGCCTAAGGAAGCCGTAGTGGCAGTGGTGTGATCTGTTAGTACTGACTTGCCTAACAATGACAGCAAACATTGTATTCTATGATTACAGTCATAATTAGTAAGTTAAGTAATACGACTTCCTCATATTAAGTGTGTTGATCACACTTAATATAAGGAAATAAACACGGTAATAAAGACAATTTTCCTTGTGTTATGATTATGAATTAAATTAAAAAATGACCTAAGTATAGGGTTTTTGTTCCAGAAGCCTGACTGTGTTGATTGCCTTTTACGGAAATCTCAAGTGTCATCGGTGTTTATGGACATTGACACATCATAATGGGATGATCTACTCTACAAAACGCGTAACATTACAGCAATTAACATTTGAACCTCCATTGCCTCTCATTATCACATGTTATCTTGGATAAGCATCATCATCATGGGTCATAAGATCAACCTCTAGTTGTAATAAGATCTTAACGAGATGCAGACTACAGACACTTTATCATCCAATTTAGATTTTAGTTACAAGTAGTGTTAGAAACAATTTGAAAAATGGACTGGTGAACAATAAATAATGTTTCTATAAGTTTATTCCTTCTCAATTTTTTTTTAAATAAAATTATTATTAAGGCAAACTACCATTAATTTGGAAAGGCACCCTGTATATCACTAAAATAGTTTACAAGTGGTTCAGTGGAGTGGTTATGTCCATAAATAGTATCAGTACATAAGAGGATACTAGTAATCAAAGAAATCTATTAATAGTTCTCTTAAAACACTAGCAGGAAGTAAAGGGGACAAGTCCTATTTTTAGACAGTGACCACACGTCATTGTTATAGGAGGATAGGAAACGTTAATCAAACTTTAAATGTTATTGTTCCAACAAGGCCATACTTGCTGTGTAGACACTCTAACTAAAACTGGATTATCTCTGATATTACATTATGTGGACAAAGAATTAAATAGCCTAGATAAACACAAAGTATATTAAAATCAAGTTTCAAATGTGCACGCTTTACACAGTCCTTGGTAAACATTTTTAATTGGAAAGTCATTGATTAAGCAGAAATCAATTAGATAATTTAAAAAAACAAATTGTGTGTAATTAAACAGAGCTGTGATAGTGTGAATGCTTCTAGATAAAATTGTAAACAACAAAGTTCTTTGAAGAAAAACAATCAGAATATAACTGGAAATATAAATTAGCTAATCAGCAACCTACTTAAACCCTAACCTCATTAGAATAACTTCTATAATGGCTTGCTTATGCTTATCACCTCTACCTGCAAAAGAATTATGATGCACTAATCTATTCTGCTTAAAGATAAAACACCATAATTATTTACTACTAACCAGTACTTTGTCGTAAATTAATTGGAATTATAAAAAATAAAAAAACATCAAAATTGCTTCTGCTGCGATAATGTAACCAACAGTGTTACCAACCCTACTGTTTTAACAGTAGATCTACTGCTCTTTCAATGGCTCATAAATGTTTTAGTTCATATTTCTAGTGTTTTTTGTACTTTAGGCGCCACCTGAAGCAAATAATTCAAAATGCTAGTTTCTGGCTTTTCATGTGGGTAAAAGCAAACAAGGTTACTGCCTACAGATTCTGATGTTTAACCCAACTTTTATAAAAATTGTTTATCTTAATTATGCTACACAGTAGAATTACTGTTCTGAAATGACTATTGACTGTTTTGTACTGTTTTTTTATGGTTGATTTGTCATTTTTTAGTATGGTTGGTAGTCTCTACCAAATTAAAAACCAACTACCTACTTTATAATGTTTGCATTGATTATATTTTATATGTAGGTAATAAGAAAAAACATTTTATGATCTGAAGATACTAAACCTGGTCTGCTTGTACCAGATAAATTACAAATCATTGCATCTTCATGCTGAAATAATATTTGATTTAACTACAACTTTGACATTTACTTGATGTTTGTTTAGATACTATTCTGAGTGCAGATAAACTTGCTAGTACAAGTTGGTTATCAGAGTCACAGAGAATGGGTTACACATATACAAGTAGATAGCAAGACCTTGAACATGTGTAACCCTTTAGTATTTGCAACATTTACCACCATTTTATTTCATAGTAGTGCAACTTTGCACTACTATAAATTTCATATTGGGCAACTCTATATCTTGTACAATATAATGTATAGCTACAACTATCATTGTACTGAGACATCCAGTTGTTTCTGAAAAAAAGGAGAGACCGCACATTATGTGTAAAATAAAAGGACAACCAAAGCAAAATTAAAGAACTTGTTGATTGGCCCTTGTACAGCAGCAGATATTTACAAGACTACAGTTATTGTTGAGTGGCCCCTGTATAGCAGCAGATGTTTACAAAACGAAAGAAATTGTTGAGTGGCCCTTGTACAGCAGTAGATTTTTACAAAACTAAGGAAATTGTTGAGTGGCCCTTGTACAGCAGCAGATACAGTGTAAACTCCATGTAACGTCACTCTATTTAACGACAAACTCCCTTAAGCGTCGAAATCAATTGGCTTTGGTTGGTTTAGCTTGTCTTTCATACAATGTTTCACTCTACATAGCATTACACCCACTCTCAATAACGACAACAATTGAGTAATAAAAAGTACCTTTTAAGTTGCTAAAATTAGTAAAAACTGCGCAGCTGTGTACGATCTATTGTCGCTTTATTATCCTAGCCCGCAATAAACTCGACTGTCGGCATCATGCATACCGAACTTTCTAAGAAATTCGTTCTTTTGTTTACAATTTGGGATTGCTTGGACTACGTGTAGACTGTTGTTGACCATGACTCATAAGTAGGAGTCATGGATTATCTATACCTTATCATATTCTTAGTTGCTCACAAACTTTCAAACTGTAAACATGGCTAATAAAAGAAAATCACTGTGTATTGACGAAAAAGTTTTACTGATACGCGCAATAGAAACGGGAGAGAAGATAAGTGATGTTGGCAAACGCTTTGGATTTAGTCGCTCTACCGTGTCCACAATATTTTCTAATTCTGATGTTTCTTCTCTCCATTTAACGACAACTCTCTATAACGCCATAAAATGCACAGTCCCTTCAGTGTCGCTATATAGAGTTTACACTGTATTTACAAAATGAAAGAAATTTTGATGTTTGTTATTATTGAGATCTTGAATTATTTTAACAACAATGAAATATAATACGACCATCTTAGTAGTTTTACGACAATAGTAAGTAGAACACATATGAAATAATGACAGACTACTGTATGCATACAATACCTGTAGATGAGAGTACCTTAGAATGTAATAATGAGAGCACTAATAACTGTGCACACTGCAGGTCATGACTAGCATATTAATAGCTTTACTTACAATGCAAAACACTTATTTATGGAAGCATATAATAACTCATTAGTAGTCATTACAGTGCATTACAGTGTACATACACTGTCAGCTCTTAGTTTAAGCTTCAATACACTGTTTTATTTATCAAGGACGAATGTGGGCTTGTAGAATTATTTTTAATAACATTTGATAAGATAAATTCAATATAAGTAAAGATGCAAATGTTCTGCTATAAAGATGTCAGTGATGATTAAACTGACACATATATCCTGCATACGAATTTTGAAATTATTGTAATACCGCGAACGGTGACCTAATCGTGAGTTCACACCCACAACATGCACTTGTGTGACAACTCACCTGGAACTCATTGTAGTGCATTTTCCTCTTCTTCTCGAAGTCGATGCGCTTCAGGCGCTCCTCCTCGGACTCCTCCATGTCTTCATCACTAGCACACGCATCTGACTCCGGTTCCGCACACTTCGGCGGCTTGTTCATACTGGCTGTTAATTTCGCCGCCAGTATGTTCGCGTCCAGTTCGTCGGTCGGCACCAAATCACCGTCCGCGGCTTCCGAATAAGGGGTCTTAGGCTCGTCCACCTTCATATGTCCATAATCTTTATTCGCCGGATGAAAAGTTTCCATAATATTCATCTCGTCGAACCTTTGCTCTTTCGATCGCTTGCTTGTGGATGGCGTTCCTGATGCCGTTGTATCCTGCCCGTCAATACTCCGCGACGTCTTCAAAATGCCCTTAGAGGGCTTCTTCTGTAAATTTTGTGCCATTGTGTTAATTTTACATTGACATTTTATGATTCTAGGCTTGGATTCTAAGACTGTAGAGATGTGTCCCTCACTCATGAGGTGCCTCGTTTGAGGTACTCGTGATCGCAAATTGAAAGAGTTACTCGAATTTCAACATTGAACCAACTCACTCGTTCACTCGTCCTCACTTAAAAATTGACATTGACATTATTGACGCGAGTACTCGCGAGTGAGTATTGAGTGAGCTTAGTGAGTGAATGAACCGACTTTCATAATTCGGCTCGTGAGGTGAATACATCGACGTGCGACTCCTCGCCTCAAATGAGGGGTACCTCTTGAGGACCTCGCGAGGTAAAATGAGGTACTCCCTCAACCTCATATAAAAATGATGAGTTACCCATCACTATAAGACTGAATGTTTTATTTTTTCTGCATTGACAAGAGAACAATTTCTACCGTATCTGACAGATGACAGCCTAAGATACTAGGGGTGGGCGTTGCGACGACGAACTGTTTTCAATGTCCGTTTTGTGTTCTGCGACCATGAAACTATTTTATGTCCTGGTTTTAAACAGTCTTCGTTGCAAAAATGAGTCTTCGAATTACTTGGTGCATTTTTTTTACACCTAATGGTGGCACTTCACATTGCTATTCGGTATTCGCGTTTTCTACTGTTTTATTCGACTGTATAGTGTAGAAGTCCGAATAACTCGAACACACCGTCCACACATCGTCATGAACAGCGAATAAGCCGAACATTCAAGAATATTTTTGTTATCTTTTTGCTAATCTGAACGCAAAGATGGACGTCTTGACGGCAACAGCGACTTATTATTTCCTCTGTATTAATGACCAATACATGTTATGCGTACATAAAACACCGCACTCTACTGAGCAAGTCATGTGTAGATGGTAAACGAACTTTTTCGGTATATTCGCAATCCTTTGATGTGTGACCAAAAACCGACAACCGGTGGATACGAGTGTTCGTGTATTTGCGTATTAGTCTTATTTGTAAAAAAATGGCAAATATAGGTAAATTTACCCTGCATTCCGAGTTACGCTGTAACCGTACCGAATAAGCCGGATCGCGATAACGACGTATTGTGAATCGTCATAGATGACGTCATGACATGCGCCATCTTGCAATTTACCAAACAATAAAAAGTTAACTTTTTGTCAATGAAATACAGATGTGTGTAAATAAATATTCTCAAAATGAAAGACAAACAGTCGATATTACCAGTTCGCAATGCTGTCGTTCGTGATGCTACAAAACCATTTAATACATTTCAAATCGTTGATAGTTGTAATCACAGAACATATACTCTACGAGGATATAAGGAACTCCAAGTATTATCAAAACGCAATTCTATTCCAGGTTGGATAAGTTTCGTCCTCCAAGCCATCTTCAATGACAACCTTCAACGACGACCGTTTTTAATGGACTTCTAAAAGGAGGAGGTCAACAATGCGGAGATGTATATATTTTTTTTATTTATGTTCGGGCTTATCTCCGTTATATATAGACGGATTTGCAAAATTCTTTTTTTGTTTGAAAAGGTATGTTTTTTTGATGGTCCCATTATCATCAGGTCAAGATCTGATGATGCCATCTAGGAGAAATCGAGGGAATTCTTCCAATATTATAGACACACCTATAGCGATTTGGGCATTTTTTTATATTAATTTCTTGCAGTTGCTCTTGGAAAGCACCATTTGGTGAAGTGGAACTGATGATGAAGACCACAGATGGTCACCGGAACAACTCAATAATAAGTATTTCACGGGTTGCGATTCGATTACTTTAATGTGGTTGCCAAGCATTTTATGCCCGTTACAATGCATATGGAGATGTGGAGCTGATGGTGAAGTACCAAGAGATCTCCACAACGATTAACGTCACTGCATTGGGAAAAGCAGTCTTTTCTAAAACGTGATGAGCACTTGACATTAGGCTATTGTAACTTAGATAAATTACAAACTTACCCAGCAAAAAGCGAGAAATAAAAACTTAAGATAGTTAATTTACTCAGGCGTGACTTTGCGGAAATTCATTATAAAATACAATAGACGACGAATATTTAGTAACCTAATTCGCTTAACTGTTCTTACGTAGAGTCATAAAGAACTCTGACAGAAAAATCGACACGTGTTTCACCTCTCAACCAGGCATCCTCAGGATGACGATTGACTTGTTGCGAATCCGTACATGACGTGTTGCCACGTCAAGCGCCGAACGCAGTGTGATACCACCTGACAACCCCACTTATACAGGGTGACAGGGACATCGAAGCGAAAACTGTTACCATTGATTCAATACATTTCAACGTACGGATGCGTTGAAATTTTTCGTCAGTTATATTAAAAAAAATCTGCTGTTCCATACATTTTGACCACGTGGTCAAAATCTATGGAACAGCAGATTTTTTAAATAATAAATGACAAAAAATTTCAATATGGGGGTTCAGAATCACGTACTGAATCCATGGTACCAGTTTTCGTGTCGATGTCACTGCCACCCTGTATAGGATTAGTGCTCGGTACACCTCGGCTAGGATTCATATCAGCGCGATGAGTAAGCAAAGGTGACCTTGGAATACTTGTATTTAATTCGTTATACAGTGTAACGTTTCCTGTATTATTTTTTGCAATTACACTTAATAAATTCAGTAAATAAATTAAATAATAATAACACTTTCAAAATTTTACACACATTTGATAAAGGTTTCAAAATGTCTGCATCTTTGATTTAGTATTTTTGTTATTTGCCACTGACTCGCGAAATTTAAGTTATTTTTCACTTTGTAGTGTTTTTTTGGGAGTTGGTTGTTTTTTTTGGAAAAAAGCTTTTTCTGCAACCGTTTTCGTCATCGTCGGGAAAGCGGTTGCGTTTCATTCGTCTAAAATTCGCAACGACTCACCACTAAAGTTCATTTTAACTTGACCCGTGACACGATTGGTAGTACTGTTCTGTCAGTCACCATTTTGAGCTCTATTCGTATTAGAACTAAGCTTGCCAAGCAGTGGCACCAACATGACGGCAAGAGACAAGTTATAATGAACGGCTACTAAAATAATTGGTAGGAAAACTACTAACATTTTTTTTTATACTTTGTGAATGCATAACTTTACCCACTGATGCCTTGCGTAGTGCTTTAGTTATTACTCTGACGTAGTTACTATGTAGAAATTATTATGCTTGATGCAAAATGTTGCAGTTGTTTATCGAAACGCAAGAAGTGTCATATTGTCAATCGAGATCTTTGAACTATGAAGTTCTGGGAAATGAATGTCTCAAATGTCATTGTCTTATGTCAAAACCGGTTAAGTAGCGGAGAATATTTGTTGATAATTCTCAATTCTGTATTCTAAATACGGTTTCTAGATAATCTTTGCTCATCTTATGCTTATTTGTTTGTTATAGATGTCAATATAAAATATAATCCATTGTAAATATATAGAAATAGGTAACGAAAATGGTGGAAGATTCGAGCTTGAATTCGAACAAATCAAAGGTAAACATAACATAGAAAATGTTAATTTATGTTGTTTTGGTACGTGCTTATTTCAAACAAATCATGAACCAAGTTTCTTGCAAGCTTACAGATATACCATCGTTACATTAACCTTGATACACCATTGCTTTTCCAGACAAAAACAACCCGCCCAAAGGCGGTATACTTGTGGACGGAGGCCGACGTTCAGAAATGGTTACGACGGCACTGCAGCGATTATTATAATCTATACTGGGAGAGGTTCCATGAGGTAATTACCTTTGTTTCATCCTCTGTTTAAAAAGTGAAGAAAAGTAGGTAGATCAGAAAAACACCCCTAATAAATAATCTACATAAGTAGACTAAACAGATTACCTACATCTTGCAAGTGTCAATCATGTTTAGCTTTTATAACTAGAACAATAACTAATGCTTAGGAATAGTAACACAAGTGTATGGTCATTTTTAATGCAGCAACATGATAAGAAATGTATGTAGAATCATCATCATCCCAGCCGAAAGACGTCCACTGCTGGACATAGGCCTCCCCCAAGCACCACCACTTCGACCGGTTCTGTGCTTTCCGCATCCAGCGGATTCCTGCGGCATTTGATCCTATATAGCATCAAGTTACTTTATATGCATTGGATTCAAGTAGAGTGCAAAATGACCAATTAGTCTTAAGCCTAACATGATCAAGTTTTTCATCCACTCTAGGTTTGGTGTTATGCTTGCATCATTTAGATATTTAAAAAGTATCAATTTTTTTCAGCATGACATAACAGGCCGAGCTTTAGTCCGAATAAATGACAACACACTGTTACGCATGGGAATCACGAACAAAGAACACCGTGAGGCAATATGGAGGGAGATACTTAAATTAAGATTGAAGGCTGATATTGTGGAAATCAGGGACTTGGAGAGGAGGCACAATTATTTTAACTATGACTTGTGACAAAAAGATACTTGTGATAGTGAAGGAATAGCATGGAAGGACCGTTACCCATTATTAAAAAAATACTGTCTAAACAGTAACATATACAATAAACGCAGTGCTGTAGCTCATCTCTACCGTGCCTTACTTATTATAATAAGAGTTGGTAAGAATATTAATAGATGATTCAAATGTTGCTATTTAAGAAATTCCTACTATATTAGTAGATTTTATTGATCAGTTGCTCATCTAAATATTGATGATTTCCAGAAGTTTATTTCATAAATAGTAATAAACACTTGTTATTATGAACACGTGAGAACGAATTTAGTGGTATCATGTAAAAATAAATGTAATGATGAAATTTTAAAATTATGTAAATATAAAGGCACAAACACACTTTACCGGCAGCATGGCCGCCGTCCCTGCTGGCCCGTTAGAGCGGGCCGCCAACACATTAATATGCAGAAATCGCGGAGCATCATATCTATCAAGATAAACAAAAACCGTGCTGTCGTGCTAGTGTGCCTTGAGGATATAATTATCATGGCTACTTAGAAATTGTAGGAGTCAAACTCCATAATGCCTTGTATATCCGTCGCTAGTATAGATGATAAGAGGCTCAATATGCAAAAATCTTGGTCCTTTTAATGTACCTAATAAGACTAGAAACAGACGTAGTCGTCGCAACAGCAGCATTAGAAACACCGTCAAAATAAATGTGCTGTCACGATCGCGGTGTTGCCAGTCATCAAAATTGTTTCAATTTGAATGTTGTTTTTTGCACTACTTGTAAAATAATGTCATGAATTCCTACTGGGCCAGTGCATTGATTGATAAGATACTAAAATGTATTTAGCCATTTCTGAGATTAATAAACCATACAATCAAAACATCTTTATTAAATTGATCAGTTATTTTCCAAATTGAAACATTTTGATAGGTGAAATTCCATTGCCACTTTGAAGCTTAATCATAAAAGTGCTGAATACTAGTATACAATAATTGATACAATGAATACGGTTTTTAAGTAGTCAAGTAACATGTAACATTATGGTAAATTGAAAATAAAACAGTTTTATAGTTTCCTAATCTTTGCTTTATTTAAATACCCTTAGCCTATTTCGTAAATAGATGCTGTCGCATACATAGTCCCTTCTGCAATATATTCTCGTCTTCATCTTCGTCTTTAATTCAACCGACACGACAGTCTATATCCAAACTACACAAATAATACTTTTTTTAAGATCGCAAAATCGCAAGAATGCCGTATCGCCTGTTTACCAATAAAATTCAAGTAGCAGTCCGTGGCTTTTTTACTATGTTTATCCTCAAGTTTCAACTGCCTGCTGCTGCTCAATTTGACTAGCTCTTACGGCCCATTCACGACTTCGGTCTTAGCGGCGAGCGGCGCGGCAGGCGGGGCGGCGGCGGCAAGCGGTACGTTATACACGCCACCAGGTTTGGATTTTGTACTATACTCATAATTATAGTATTTATACTATAGAATTTCGCCCTTTGTACTATATACTATCCACATCTCACGATAGTACGCTTAAATACTATAATTTAAAGTTTGCTCCCGAATGCTTAGTTTTACGTCATATTATGAATATTTCGACCGTATTTCGCCGACTGCGAACGAATATTCAGCAAAGTGAACCTTACCAAGACTAAGATACGAAATAAACTGGCAACACAATCAATAGACGCCATTTTATTGTTTTGTGATGCTATCAAAAGCGGTAGCAAAAGTGGGAATTGTACTGATTATATTCCTACTGAGGATATGTTGATGAGATTAAGTGCCAAGGATGAAGATAGAACTAATAGTAATATTCAAGAACTGATAAACTTAGAAGAGGAGTAAATTTTGCCTTAACGGGTGTTGATTTTATTGACTATTATATGTTAAATTAAAAATAATGAAAGTGTACTATATTTTTTTATAAATACAATCCTTTTATGTCTACATTTATACACGATTATTTTTAAATCGTTCTGGAGCCAAAACACAGTGACTCCAGACGATTAATAGGTACTATTAGCACTGTTATTGTTTTTTTAAGACATCTAATATAGAAGTTAGAAATTTATCACTTTTATTCTGTCATTCGAGTTAAATCTTAGTAGCGCTTCCACTATTTCATTCATAAACGCAAGATCGTACGCGATCCGCTCGGTGATGACGTAGCGCGGCACAGCTGTGCGTGTGCGAGTCCGGCTGCAAGTAAGTACCTGCACGTAGGTATTTCATTTCTGGTACGATAGGTTGGTGTAAGTTCATTCACCTCGTTATCTCTCGTTTGTATCGGAAGCACGGCACGGTGTTTACCACTATCACATCTCCTCGTAAACGAGAGAAACTAATTGAAATTTCATTCACCACTCTCGCATCACGAAATCACTAGTACTCGTACCTTTTCAACTAGACACGACGAGTACGCTTGGGAGTTGTATTTAAGGCCTTGAATCGAGTGTCGACCAATCGAGCTAATAGGTACTTAATAAGCATACCTACCTACCATATTTATGATAAATAAAAAGAATACTGCCTAAACCAATGTTTATGCGACAATGCTGGCTTGCGGGCGCGGCGGCTTCTACAAAGGCAGGCAATGTAAACAGAAAAAATGAATCGTTTTATCTGTCTAATAGAGTTCATTATAAGATGGTGGTGCCCTTTTCTATGAAAATATTGGACCGAATTAAGACCTTATTTTTATATACTTAACCGCGGAATTCGGTTGTGCATCCTTTTGAAGTCCGGTCGTACACTTCTCAGAATAATTTTAGTAAACTGCGTACCTACTTACCTTGTACCTAGTTTGGTGAATTTTCTATTTGTTACCGTTTACGGTTAAGAAATAAAGTCTGAATTCGCTTTTCGTATTTTTAATTGTGTACCTATTTATCTATTGCGTATGTGTTTTTATGCTGTCTGATCGATGAATGGATTTTTCAATGGGTACCGTTCGCAAGTGTTGTCGTTCGTCGATACGTTTTACACACATATGCATTGATCGCAGTTACTTCGAGTTCTCATTATTTCACAAAAAAAAACAATAAATTAGATTTTTCGTGTTTTTTTTAAATTGTAATTTATTGAAAATAATAGTCCCAATCGTTTCGAGTTCGATGATCGAGTTTATGGCTTTTTGTTCCAGAACGAGCTAAAATTAACCGTGTATCTGTATTTTTTATGGTGTACATAATAAAGAATATTCTATTCTATTCTATTTTAATTTTTTTGTGCTATCTTTTTCAACATACCTAAATCCAACCCTGCACGCCACGTACCCTCAGTAGCGGCTAGCGGCAGCGGCCGAGGTGGATGTGTTTAGGTAGTCAGAACGTGCTCAAAATTATGTCGTTATCAAAATTATCCCTTCTGTGTTTAGAAAGCACTATATTTTTAAAACAAGATATTCTTAATATGAGAGAAGGTGTGCGAACTGATTAAAGATCGATATTTAAATGGCAATTTTTTTTTATCGCAAAATGTTTTGTTTAGGTATAAGTTCGCCGCCGAGTCCGTCACACCTACACCGCTATCCGCGCCGCTGTTTCGTGGCGTCGTCGTCGCACTCATTCGCTTGTACTTTTGATCTCGCCGCTCCCCGCACCGCGCGCCGCTGCAGCGATTCGCTCCGACAAAACCGCGCGCGTTTTCGCTATGAGCGGCGACTCGTGGCGTGCTTCAAACATTTTCATACTTTTGTTCTTACCGCTCGCCGCCCCGCGCTTAGCCGCCGCTCACCGCGGCAAGGTCGTAAATGAGGCCTTAGGATGGGCCTTCAAGGAACTTTATTCCTGATATCGAAGGTATTAAAAAAGAAAACCAAACAGAAAAGTCTCGTTTTTTTTAACCAAACGAACAGTTATGCTGTGCTGAACATGAACATTGAACACAACATACCTACATGTTACCAGTAATTATTAGGTTGTCGACCCAGTGCCCGTAACGTGGTTGTGGTGCACTTACATAACGCCTAATTATTCTCAAATATAAATACATCGCATGCATTGATCTCATTGTCGTGCCAGAAATTGTTTGGTGCAAGTTACTGGAGAAACTAGCGCCGGCCCTGGGGTAGAGCGAGAGGAACGGTCGCTTTAGGCGCCAGATGTCAAGGGGCGCCAAAAAGCTAAATGTGAAAAAAAGTATCTAAGCGGTTTTTGAGAGGCACTGGGAGAAACAATTCCATAGAAGTGCTGCTGTGGCTTGTGTGAGATGGAGTAGCGAGGGACGGTAGAGGCGGTTTTAAGGTTTTTGGTCAATCTTTCCAGCTGGGGGGAAAGATTGACCAAAAACCTTAAAACCGTCTCGGCCTGAATCTGTAGAAGGGAAATTCGGGTGTTGTTGTGTAAGTTAATGCTATCGTGATGTATTTTTTTTTTTTGTTTATTGTGTTTAGATATGAATACCTACTACGTCTGCGGAGTTTCGCTAGCTAATTGTAGAGTTTCAGGCTTTGTTCTTCACGATTCAACATTGTTTATAAATGTTGTGGAAACGGCTGACAAACTTGGCAAATATAGGATAAGATAAGTTAAGGATTGGCGGGGAGCGGCAGCCGGCAGTTTTTGCCCCGCTTTAAAAACATCCAGATCTGGGGCTGGCGACAGTGACAGTTCTTTCAACAGAAAACAATTACATTCAAGTTCGGTAAGGCATCTAATATCCATCTGAACCAGTTGTGGAGATAACTACATAATAAACTTTACCGTCAACACTATCGCTTATCTCCTGTACATCACGCCAAGCCCGTAGCACCGCTTCGCGCTTGCCTCTGCCTAGTTGGTCGCGCACAGACGTGTAGACGCTCCGAAATAGCCGTTTTAATGACCCTCCTTTGTTTATTATTCTTCCTGTACCCTCGTAGAGACAGCTCTATTATGAGAGCGGCTAGATTAGACTATAATAAATATGATGGCGGAATGCGCGACGCTGATCAACGCGAGCGGACGGCGGCGGCAAACGTCCTAATTTGAAGATTTTTATTAGATAATTCTTTATATATAGTTGCTGATTCTATTTTTGCCAGAATTTGTTGATCTACCCATATCGCCGATTATCGCCTACAGGTACTACCTAGGGGTAAATAGGTAAAGTTGATAAGAGTAGGTTAGGTACCTAATAGGGTAGGTACATATATGGTTTTAACTGAACTCGTAAAAGTAGCTGTAAGTCTTGAATTTACCACGTTGGTCTAGTCAAATGGTCGCAAACACAACGTCAGTCGTCGAGCGTTGGCTCCAGGGTTTGATTTCCGGGTAGAGCACATTTTTCTTATTTCTTAGCGTGTGACTATGCTTACGATACGCGTACCTACCGCGTGCTATATTACACCTACGCCTGCAGGACTGTGTGTTCCTTTTCCTTCGGGAAATACGGATATAAATGATTATGTTCTACCACTACAATAGGTTTGGATAAATTTAATTTACCCGTAAGAGGAAATTCAATCAACGAAAACGAAAAACAATCCCTGCTAAGTGTTTCACGCTTTTTCGCTGAAAAAGTACAGTTCTTTGCCTTGATACTATCTATGTATTATGTAAATATTATTCTCATGAATTACGATGAACACCCTATACATTGTTGCCACACATGGTTTCAGAGTTTATCGCACTTATACCTAGTAGGCCTATGGGTGAGTGATACTTCAGTAACGTATCCTTGTTTAAAGAAAGTGGATCAGGTTGTGCCTAAGCGTGTTTGCTCCAGCAAGATGCACTTACTAGGCTGGCGTCAGTTTCGCAGGTTGGTACCTACCTACTTTTATAAACCTACTCTATATATTTCGGTTCGACAACGACAATCTGCGAATGGTGGGGATGTCTACAAGCTAAATAACTGAGAATATAGCTCATTTGACATGGTAGAAAGTCAGCCAGCTACAGTGCAGCCTTGGTAGCCTTTCGGACTACCAACCCACGGTGCTTATGTCATAACGTCTTCAATTTCATTCTACACGTTCAAATTTCAACACCGAAAGAGCAGGCAAATTTTGTCTGATTGGTCACAATTGGAAAATTATGAGCAAACCAAAACCATTAAACAAAGAGTCCGAAGAACCAAATCCAAGTAGGTACCTCTGCCACAAGAGAAAGAGAAGAGCCTACAACCAATATAGACAGCGAATCTGAAGTTATCAATAGACGAATAGCATTAGCAATTTGATTTTTTTAAGATTAATTACACCATAAACCTTACCTACAATGCTTTTTTTAAAATTAAAACTGATTATGTGTAACTCATAAAGTTTGTTATAATACAGAAATCCTAATTTAACATAAATTCCATACGAAATTTAAGAGAATTTATGAGAATTTTCTCGGGAATCTTCTCGCTAAGGAGAATTTACTGAGAATTTAAGTTGTGAAGTAGTTTATTTTGACGTAAACTTCGTAAAACGTTCAAATGTACTCAAAACTATTGCTCAAAAAATAGATTAATAAATTCCCTTCTAAAATAATATTCTCGAGAACTTAAAAGCAAAGTTCTCGCAAGGAGAATATTCTCGGGAATTTACCATCACTAGTCGTGGTATGTGGTTAAATATGACTGGCGCCATGCAAAATACACTTTTATAAGCTATTGATATCCCGTCGACTTCGGTTATCGATGTCTGACATTTTTTTAAATAACTATGCATTGGTTTTAACAAATACAGCAACCTCAAAATATATAAGGATGCAAGAGTCATTATTTTTAATTGAATAAATAATGGTTTACATGTATCTATGACCTGTTATACAAAAATTTCTACACTTTTTCTGTGCTTTAAAGATTATTTTCCTATTCCCCCAATTTCAAATTCGCCCAAAAAATAACACCATTTCACCATATCTCAGAACTGAACCCACCAAGCCATGATATGCTGTGACTAAGGCGTCCACACTCATCACTGAGGAAAGTTTAATAGGGCATAGGTAGACTTAGATACTCATTAGTTTGGTTAGCTCCTCTGTGTGTGTTTTCCAATCTTATTTATTGTCAATAGTCAAACCGAAAAAAAAAAATGTGTTTACTTGTGGTATGTGTTGGCTGGCTGTCATAGTATATATTCATATTTTCGTGTTTAAACGTTGGCTAAACTTAATTTTGAGCGTTTGTGCCATTAATGGTCACAGTGCTGTAATCGGCAAATAGAGACATAGGGTGACTTGTAACTTTTGGCATATCATTTATAAAGATTATAAATTGAGGAGGCCCCAAAACACTGCCCTGGGGTCTGCCATATGTAATTGTACGAAGATCAGCCTTGTAAGTTCATTAACATTTAGTTTTAGAATCTATTTTAGATAATTAAACGTACTGTTTCCTATTTTTTAAATAAGATTCTATTAAATTCAAAACATTACCTCTAATGCCGTAAGCGTCAAGTTTACTTAGCAAAATATTATGGTCCTCATAGTCAAAGGCTTGAGTCATGTAGTTAGTCCACATAGTCACAATGTATTAAGCACGTAAAGTATTCTATTGTCAACATTCGTATAAACATTATTTAAAAAGTCGTAGATGACCGTAATAGTGCACCGGAAGGATATTGTAGTTTATTCCAAAAAATTCAAAGAAAATGTTGGAGTTAGTCATAGTTTTAAAAGCGATCCCATTTATCCCGGAAATTTCATCACCATCCATTTTTATGATTCACAAATCCATCCAAGAACATTTGAAGGTTTAAACAAAAATTAAGCGGGCAAAACAATGAGTTACCATTAAGTACTAAATATAACAACAGCTGTTGGAGATTGACGAACGAAACTTTCTGGGAATTTCCCACCTACTCCCTGAGGCTGCTAACAAACACAAGTGTGGCTGCAATCATAAGTTTCCCGATTTGACGACACGGTTGGCGCAGTGGCTGAGCGATCGACTGCTGCGCAGCGTGTCGCGGGTTCGATCCCCGCACGGAACAAATATTTGTATGATCTGCAAGTAGTTGTTCCGGGTCTGGGTGTTAGTGTATGTGAGTTTCTATGTTTGTAAACGCACCCACGATACAAGAAGAAATTCTTAAGATTCAATAAATCAGCATGGTATGTACTAAAGACGAATGGAAGGGGAATGGTTACTTAGTTTAAAAGACTACTACTGTGACTAAACGTAAAGAGACTAAAGGCTTGTACAGACCAGCGCGACTTGTCGCGCGACGCGACTCAAACAATGCAGTTTCTAAGAAAACTGTACGGTATAACAATAACCGTCGCGCTGGTCTGCACAAGCCTTTAAGCCACAATACGCCATTGTGGCTTTACGTCAGTCTAAACCTACCTACCCCTAAAGCTAAAACTACCAATCCTTTATGGGATGTAGCTACATCCTTATGTAGGAAAAAATCAGTGGACCTAAGTAGCTGGGACGACCACTTTGCTTCTAATTCTAATATCTAAATCTTTAAAGAACTTTAATATTATTTTATAATGCGGCCGAAATGTAAAGACAGAGACATCCATAAATCAAACCCTAAAACTGACACATTAATTACACAGAAAACACTCGAGAAATAATTAAAGGGACTTAAAACGATCATAATGTTAATAGGTTACTACCTTAACTATGAAATTTAACATCAAAGAAAATCATATTTCGTAGACCGCCTAGTTATCCAGAGAGCTGTGTAGGTATGTATTGTCATCAATAGGCTCAGGACAGGCTGTGGAAGCTAGGCGCGCGCCATTAAAATCATTTGGCATGCCTCTGTTGGCAAATTAACTCTCAATAAATGGCCGCACATAGCAATCTGCTATAGTTATTACGAAAACGTCTCGTGGGCCGGTTCACAGTGTAAATGCTTAATTTTATTGTGTCAGTCCTCAGTCCGGCATAACAGTTCGTTGTGCCAGGGTAAACGGTCGTGCGCTCTAACCCTAAACTTTTTCCCGCCGGATTTTTGGCGCTAATATTTCTTGTGATGTGAGTGACAGATTAATAAGACATAATACTTTTTATGAAGTGGCCAGTGTTTTTTGTGTGATTGGATAAATAAGGTTTGTTTAACTTTTAAATTGTTTTTTTAAGAGCCCATACATCATTAGTTGCTACGATGTCTATGTACGATGTCACCTGCTAAACATGCGTTCCTCATAGTATATAGAAAATAAATGTTAGGTAGGTACTTAATCCGTACAAAGTTTATATAAATTTGATAAAGATATTTGGTAATGGATTGCCTAACAAGAGTGATAAAGTGTTGTCCTACGCTTACTAAATCCCGAAAATTAATTAAATGAATGATTAGAAGGAATCCTGAAATCCCGTTAGACTAGAATCTATTTACGAAGTTTTGACGCAGCTAACAGAATAGATAAATATCCATCCGATAATCCTAGTGTATTACTAAAGATTCCGATGTCTAAAACTAAACCGAATTTATTGACCAAATATTACTGTAACTCATTTGTAAAAGGAAACGCAAATCCAATACTTATGAGATTTAAGTGAGACGTGGAGTAACGTCAGCAGAAACATACCTACACAAACATCCAATTACGATGCAACGTTGCGTACGGTATGAAAAATAAATACACAACACGAATATTTAAATAAAATCAGATTAAACGCAGATATTAGATTTTTTTTATATTGACGTGGTACGAGTGTGTATTGAATAAAAATAATTACACTAACAATGCGGTACCGTATATTAAACGGGACGTTTTGTTTATTTTCACTCGATATACTGTTTGAAATATTGCTCTAATTCTTAGATCGCGATTTTTATAAGCAAAGTTTTTGTAAATTGTTGTTTTAATTAGTACGTGAGCTGGATTTATAGAAATAAAATACGCACTTCCACAAACATCATAACTTTAATTTTCATTCAGGCGTTTAGTAATCATCAAAATATTCATCAATCATCATCATCATTTCAGACAAAAGAAGTCCAGTGCTGAACATAGGCCTCCCCCAAGCACCGTCACTTCGAGCGATTCTGTGCTTCCCGCATCCACTGGATTCCTGGCTTTCACAAGGTTATCCATTCATCTTGAGAAGCCTGCCAACGCTTCGTCTTCCGGTACGCGGTCGATACTCCAGAACCTTTCGGCCCCATCGGCATCTGTTCTGCGAGCAATATGCCCTGCCCATTGCCACTTAAGTTTGGCAATTCTTCGGGCTATGTCGGTTACCTTGGTTCTCCTACGGATCTCTTCATTTCTGATTCGATCACGTAGTAAAACTCCAAGCAAAACCCTCTCCATTGCCCTTTGGGTGACTTTTAGCCTAGTGCTAAGGCCCATTTAGAGCGACCACATTCATCAATAGTTATTTATTAATCATCAGTAATCAGATAATTTGATGTCATGCTATTCTTGGAAGAGCTCATCAAAAAATGCCCAAGAATTTATGTTCTTGGGCATTATTTGATAAGCCACCACCACCACATTTTTTATAGTACCCACTGTAGCACGCAGCACCTACAAAGGTACTACGTGCTACGAGCTATGACTACCATTAAGTGCTACGAGGCTACAAGCTACGCGCAAGGACAACAGACTCCGTAGCGCGTAGCACTTATTCATTTTTGTATTATTTTACGAGTGATAGGCAAGTCTCTACGCATGTTAATTAATTTTTGAATGCAGTAGGCTTCTTGAAGAGGATTACAACAAAACATATGAACCAGAAAATAGTTGTGTCATTGAAAATAAAAATAAAAACCCCTATAGTCCGTTTACATTGAATCATACTTTTAACATAATATCATCACTCCGGTGCAGACCCTGAAAAACTCAAAGACATACAAACAGTAGTATTTTCTGGGCTTTTATGTGTATTTATTTGTCAATTTGCTGAACATCTTGCACTTTTTCTACTAGATGTGTAAAACCTAATTTAACACCCTCGGGCTATTTACAACATGACTATGTTGTGAAATACCTATTTAAAATTTTCAAGGCCTTTTCAGCACACGGTCACACATGGATTCCTATCTACGTTGCAATGTATATTTCCATAAACATAAGAAACATCTCCATGAAAATTAATGACATTATCTGCAGTCACTATCTAAAGCGGCCGCCAACGCGTGTGCATATGTATTGATGCTAGAGCCAAGTGCGGTGCAGTATGATTTATTATGACGGCGCTTCAATAGTAGATATGTACTTCATAAGCAGCGAGGTTATATTGAAGAAGGGTGTTTGACGGTCTTAAAATTGATACCTAGATCATAGTTGAGGTAGGGTGTTTATGCACCCCTTCGTGCGTGTGCTGTGCTTTGATAATCTTTTATGGCTCTGATTCAAAGGCCTCAAATTAATCTAATAATCAAATTAATGGGCATTGAAATGTATCAATCTTTGTTAAGTCATCAAATTAGGCTGCTTCAAAGTTTAATGAATAAAATCAAAATTAAGTATTGTCTTGCAATCTAAAAGGGACCTATTGTTTGTGGTTCACTGCTAATCTTCGACACCACACTGCAACACAATATCCGATCCAATCAATTTATTATATTCTATCATATACCCACCACAACTATCTCTCTTACGCCACCAAACAACTGATACAATCTCCCTTTGATCCTAGACACAAGATAAAAGCAACTACATCATAAATACGACGCTCATAACATGTTTATAACATATCACCTCGCGTCGTCTCGGGGACAGCTCGCCAACGTCAGCGGTAGTGGATGACAGATTGCCTGCCACGTGAGAACTAACAGCTCTTCATCATAATTTGCCGGCGGCTTCAGGAACAGTGACATTAGTTTGGTTAACAGCAGAAGATCTTATTTGATATTTTACAACTAATAACGGATCGGTTTGAAATAGGAGAAAATAAAAGGACATTATTATTCAACATCTGTTGGTAAAGTTTCCTTAGTTGTTTTCAGTAGTTTATCTTGATTAAAATGTGAATTTCTAAATAAAGTAGGTAGATCTGTTAGGTAGCGTGGTATACTTGCTAGGTTGATATAGGATCACAAGCCAAGCCTTGGTCTAGGTAAGATTGAGTGATACAACGGCCCATTTTTGCTTTTATTTATTTATTTTTATTTACCATTAAAACAAATATTACAAAGTGTTTCAGCAGAATGGCATTTTTAAACCACTAAGGTTTGTACTTAATGCTACATTGCATTATTTTCACGCTGGTTCAAATTTATGTTTGTGCTGACCAAATTCCTGGTGAAAGAATCTGTAATATCCACAAAAAGAGCTCGGCGCATACCTACAGGATATAAGAAGTTTCAGGAGATCATAACAGCAGATGCTGTTCAGATCAAAGTATTTGTCTGTAGGTTTGCAGTTCGAAACTCATTTCATGTTTTACGGATGTTGTCATAGGTTGACATGTTTGTATTCTGGCTTTGAATATTTACAACAGCTGCTGCTGTATCGTAAACTATTTCTACTCATAATTTGCCAGAGGAAGACGTAAATTAATCATTCCTCTTCACACAGCTATCAAAGTAAATAATAATATAAATAAAAGAATTATGATCTACGATATGTTTGCCACTCTTTATATATTTAACTACAAATTCTTCAATATTCTTCACAACTACTTATAAATATACCCGGTTCTTTTCGAGCACAACCATAAATCCACAGAGATTTTGACATAGGTCGTATTAAATTACCTACTGAAATCAGATCTTTCCTCAGATAAGAAGTAGTTGGCGTATATATTACCTACTACTATCTCAAATACTGGAGTCAGTTACCAATTTCGCACAAGATTACACATTCTCATAGAAAGAGCTCGTGGCAAAGGAGTAACAGCCGCACGGGTCGACCCATCAGGCTTGCCGGGGTTGGTCCGTGGATGGGTGATAATGTTTACATACCGAACTCGGCCATGCTTTGGAAAGCACGTGGTCCCGGCTGTCATTCGTGGATCATTGACTGTCGTTATGGGTCGTCAGAAGCCCGAGAGTCTGGCAACCAGTCTTATCAAGGGGTATCGTATTACTCAGTTACTGGGTTATGAAGGTCAGATAGGCAGTCTCTCCATGTATAATATTGGTATTCAGCCGCATCTGGTTAGACTGGAAGCCGACCCTAACATATATTTGGGAAAAGTTTGGGCAGATAGACTGATTATTCCTGCGACAGGTGGGTTACTAAAACCACACAGCTAGAAACACACAACAACCCAGTAACTGCACTCCATACGTTAATGCCGTGATTAATTCTGTTTGTTTGACACATCAAAACGTTTCCGAAACCGTTATTTGTTTATACTTTCGAAAGGGAAACACCGATTAAATGGGAACTTTGCGCGCGTTGTGATGCCGGCCGGCCAAATGGCCCCGGACAATATACCCAATAGCCAGTTTATTTAAACGCATTGGCAAACATTCAACGCCAAAATTTGATTTACATTACTGGCTAAGGTTATGATAATATGGGAGATTGGATTTCTTCAATGTACGCACGTTGGACGGTCATAAAATTGTACATTTGTTTTTATTTGATTGTTGTTTCAATTTCTGTATTGAGATCCTGATGAAGGCTGTATAAAACTGTTTGTAACTAATAAAAGTCGAAAGTGTACATAAATATTGATTTTGAACAAGAATAAAAAGCTGCTTGGGACAACCATAGATGTATTATTTAAGTGAATCTGTTCCAAAATATATAAAACATACACACACATTTTTTATATAAAGAAAGATGCACTTGAAACCATAGGTATGGCAAGCTCTTGGCATGATAAATACCTTCCGGACCCTAATGATTAATGAGTATTGAGTATCTGTATGAAGTTAATTGGACCTACCTAGTATGTACATACTAACAATGCTAATGAGTGAATCTTTTAGATTTAGCATCAAAGATAAAACTATTCAAGAATTTAATCTGTTGTCTATCTCAGCCAAAGATTTAACGAAGTCGTAACATTTTAAACCGGAAAACGCGTTACAGAATTATTTACAACGCACCAAAAGTCAACATTTTAAACACAGGAATGATGCACGATCATCCAGCCTCTTTGTTGCCTACTTTACGGCCGTCAACAGAATCTATTGATGTTAAACTGTTCAAGATAAAAGGAAAAAACAAACATGGCGACATGTTTAAATACAAAATTATGTAAAACTTTTAGTTTTAGTATGCTTTAGGAACATTGTGTTGTGACTGATATAGATTTATTCGTTTATTAGTGTATAAAACGTTTTTGAATTCCTGTTTTCTAATGGGGACAAGCAATAACCGATCTTTGAAGATGACGTTATGACTACAAGCATAGCCATCCTATTTAGGAAATACAGAATTGTAGGCTTTGTGAGATTGATGATGACGATACGATCTGAAGAGTTCCATGTGCTTTCTAAACATAGCTGATTACTAGAATCTCTAAACAATGACAATGTTTGAAGTCTGCTCAGTGGTTATTATTGCAACCTAGATTCCCAGCTGTGCATTTCTTGTAAACACTCATTCAACTCATTAGAATAGCTAAAAGCTCTTACACTAAAATAAAGAAAAGCAAACATTTTCGTTCTTCCCGTTCATTTCACATCTCAGTTCACATATTTAATTAGTAACGGTTGGTAAACATAAAATTTCGTAACGCGCCGATTTCTCTGCGTCAACCGCACGACACATTAAATTAAATTCAGACTACAGGAATTTAGAAGCGTGCCTTTTAACAAAAGCTTGGAGCAGTTAATTTTAAAACGATTTTAGTATAGCGCGACGAGTTCGATTTCGACGCGCTTGAGTAGAACTTATATTTTCACGTCGAGAAATATGTTCGTTATTATGTTGTCTGTAGGGCTTCTAATTAATAGAGAGTTTGATTAATAGAATCCCCTTGATTACGGTGGTTTATGAAGAAACTAGCTGTAGTGGATATTTTATTTGAAAGTTTTACACTGACATTTCCTGTCTATCATGACAGTTAAAAATGATAATTAATTTATAATTTTCAGAATCTTACAGTTTTGACATATTTTTATTGTATGTTCATTTTTTTATGTTCATTCAGTAGTTAAACACGACTAGTTCAGAGTTTATTGTGATCTCAAAGTATTAGAGGGTGATAAAGGAATTATATTATTCGGTTGAGCAGCTGCATCCATCTGTCCGCACTGTTAATATCATTTAATAGCGATCGTCAATCCGCCTGCCAAGTATACCTACCCACCTAAGTACCTACCTACCTAGTCATGCAGCGTTTGCATTGTGTCTAAGTATAGACCTAGACAATGTTTAGACGTTATTTGTCGCAGTTTACAGACAACAGAATGAGGACTAAAGTTTAGCAGTGGGCATTTATTTTCAGGCAGGTACTTATGATACTAAGTTTAAATGAAAGCAAGGAGTGGTTAATTAAATTAACTAAAACGAATGAAGATTCAGTATGTTGCCAATTTAGGTTTTCATTCATTCGACTGTTGACAAATCTTTTCGGAACGTAATTTTTTTGAGATGAACCTTAGTTAGCGCGTTTCGAAAAGTGTTCCAAATCCAAATGTGTATTACCTCTTTTTTACGTTTTAACCTTCGTTTGTGTCTTTTCTCTCCACGTGATACATTTACACCAGTCGGCCTATATTATTGTTACATTAAAGAGCGACACCGAATATTTCCGAGTCGATTCGGGACTCGAGTGAAACAGCTGTGACCCATTAGAAAACACGAGATTTGTGTATCAAAACATTCAACATCTTGTGTTCTGTTGCAGGAGACTGAGAGAGGTCAGCATGAACAAGAAGTCTCATAAGAAAAAGGTTGGTTTTGATTTTATTATTTCGAGCATGAAGTTTTATACCTATGTCCAGCAGTGGACTGCGATAAGCTGAGTTGATTGATTGAGCTTGATGATTCACATAGAGATGACTAATACCTACCGACGATAACGACAAAATAAAGAATATTGATAAAGTTGTTGAAATTAAACAAATTATGTTGCATGCTGAAATACAGTACATCATAATTGGACACACAATGTTAAAAATCTTATTGAAGAGTTCTGCCATTAATCACGTCCCATTTCAAAGTAAATAAACAGTCACTGCAATACCAATCTGCTTATTGTTAAAGCGAAGCAAGGTATTCTCGTCACCACATCGTCACCTACGAGTACATCAATCACATTCTCCTGTAGTCGAAAACATAGATCCATTCTCTATGAGAATGGAAAAGTACGAGAGAGACAAAGCGAATGTGCGGCCAGTAGTTGTCTCTTATATAGAATTCTGATTGGTCCACGTCACTGGCGGTCAAGAGTATTTCGTTCTGCAGTGTCTTTTTGACGTTCAGTTAAAAAAAGAGACAAGTATTGGCTGCACAGTTGCTTTGTCTCTTTCTAGAGAGTTGGCTAACGCTCAGTCCATTCTCTATGAATATGGTCGAAAACTGTGCCCATTCAAGGACTTAAAAAATAAAAAGGCTAAATTTTCCTAACAAACAATTCCATTTTCAATCAGTTTCACAAACTGCCAGTACCACACACGAGCAGCTCGCAATTTGCCCTCGCGCGGCGGCATGCCAGCCATATGCCGAGCACTATCGGCATGTTGGCACTTGGCACCGTCGCCGGCGCTGGCAGCCCCGCCAGCACCACTGATTGATAACGTGCTGATATTGAGACTTGGACCCGAGTCGGTTATTGTGAAGCTTTTTGTTAGGTGTGATGTGACTCGTCGTCTTATCAAGTAGAACAGTTGTTGGTTTGACGGGTCTGTGTCATGGTAGTTTCAGCTTGTTGATTGAGAATTATTTGTTGTTGATTGTGGAGGTTTTTTTTAAAATTACATTTTCTAATGCGTAGTTTGAAACCTACTGTGAGTATGTATGTACTTATTTTAGATCCAAACTGACTAAACCTTTCTAGAAGTGCTTTTGCACAATATCGGTCTTCTACAGTAATATCAGATATGTTTCTTATTGAAGCATAAATAGTAATAAGTAATTGGACGGTATCGGTAATCTCTTCTAGGCCACCATGAGCCAAGATAGTAGGAGTTTGGGTTTGAGCAGCTTGTGGCATCTAGTATCTACTTTCATAGTTTTTAAACTGAACTTCATGTAGTTTTACGGAATAAAGGGAAACTGTGCGTTATCCTAAATCTACTCCATCAAAATAATAATTTTAAAACACGTTTGAATAGATTACATCACAATATACAAGTAGCACCAATAATAAATGTAGTGCTCGTCAATCTATCTCGTGTAATCTGTCAGCTGTCACCTTCATTCAGTCCGGTCGTCGGTCCGTCTATCTGGACCAGAATGCTGGGAATCGAGCCGTCAATTAATCGAGATGAGTCGAGATGGGAGACGTAAATAATTTTCAATTTGATGATACATAAACTTTCGCAGTTTCTGTCTTCGGAAGAGGATGATGATACTGATGAGGTAGCTCCAAAACACAATTTATTTTTGATGTTTATCTATTCAGGGTGGATTTTTGAGACAGGGCAGTAAGGGTAAATACCTCAATCGTTGTAGTTACAGAAAAACAGTCTTATGATATTGTTCTGAGTTTTTTGAGAAAATTTCATCCCAATTCAAAGATTTTGAAAAAATTTACAGTCAGCAAGGAAATGACTAAATTTCACAAAAAACTTTTTTTGATGCCAATAGATCCTGTTTCTTTAAGGATGAAAATTGTCTACCGGACCAACTGAGGATTGAGTACTAGAAAAGTCAGAAATCGCAAAAAACTTTCCCCGTATATTTCGTAGGAAATGAGGCTTTAACTTACTTGTTTATGATGGATACTGGTCACTACCATACAAATATAACTAATTATCCCCCATTTAACCCCTTTTAGGAATGAATTTTCAAAAATCCTTACTTAGTGCTCACCTTCGTTTTATAAGGAACTTTTGTGCAAACTTCTAGACCCAGCGGCTTAGGCACGTGTGGTGTACGTTGTCTGTCAGTGAATGAATCTAAGATTACCTATTTATAATAGGTAATCTTAAGTAGGAGATTACCAGTCATCATCGTATCGGCATCGTCTGCATGCGTGAGTCAGCTATCAGGCGCACGATACAACTATGTTTTGTGTTGCGTAATGTAAATTATTTTGAATACTATTATATAGAATCTTTTTTATTTGTTCTTCTAACTGAACAGACAGCTGTGCTGCTGGGGAGTTTGTTGCGCCACTTCTTCTTCCCAGCTAATGCACTAAGAAGTGGTGAAGGGTGGGCGTTTTGGGGGACTGTCTTATGTAATCGACGTTCGAAAAGTGCTGATTCTCAGCCTAGTTTGAATAAATGACTTTTGAATTTTGAATTAATTCGTCTGCCAAACGACGTGCATTCTTTTGCATATCAATGCCCAAGTGAACCGTGATGGTTATGGCAATGGCCATTCATTGTCCCAACGATGATACCTACCATTTTTACGCATTACTTGTATGCAAATAGATCGATCTGTTATGCTTCAGCTCATGGTGGATAGGACACGTTAGTAATAAAAAAAACGAACGAGCCTTACAGTAGTCGCATATGACGTGTAACATCTGACATCTCACCTTAATAAGCAACAATATGGTAATAACCAACATTAAAGCGGGACCTCGTCAAGGTTAATCTAAATCATAATTTTACTTTATACTTGAATAAATTTTATTTTATTATTATTATATAAGGTCGTTTCTGACGGCCAACTCTAGCACCACAAGCGTTCATTAGTCAAATCAAATAGTGCGCGCTTCTCCGGCATCCTGTGACACACTTCCGTCCCTTTTCACGAAACCACTGCTACAGATTTTTAGAGTATATTATGCTCAGTGCACAGATTGCAGGAAAGCGAGAGAAAAGATGTTGCACATAAAAAAAATAAAAAAATCTCTTCTATATCTATGTCTGTATTATAAGGTATATAAAAATCAATTCCCGTGTGGTAGTCTCGCAAAAACTCGAAGATGGCTCGACCGACTTGAATTATTGTTTTTGTTTTGTTCGCTTTATACTGGGGTGGTAGGATAGGAACAAAAAAAATAGAAAAAACTCAAAGGAACGGTCGAATAATGGTAAAAAACTAAATTTTATATGGGAATTCCCACTAATATTATCGATCTCACGAGTAGTGTGGATAAAAAAAAGTGTTTTGGGGTACTCTGATTCCAAATCTGCGGTCCTTTTTTATGTAGCATGTTCTGTTGCAAAGATACAGAAATCAATTAGGGATCTAACTCATCTGTATTGTTCTTCATTCGTTAATGAGTACCCTCATTAGCATTACTGTCACTTCACCTTCCGCATCTCATTACTAATTTAATACCTCATCTTTACAACGGTTTGCTAATGAGGGCTAATGGTTTGTGTCTCATCCACAATAAAACTACATACTTCTGTATTCGTTACTTTTATTATATTTCAGTGTTATTTCCTAAAATATGTATGAAACATTTCATCTATGAAAATATTATTTTAATAGATGAAATTGTTTTTTTTTTTTTTTTTTTTTTTTTTTTTTTGTACTTTATCCCTTGTAAACAATTTAAGAAAATTGAACATTGTACATCCATTAAATCTATGTAAATACATTAAACAGTACTCGCCACAAACTGATGTACTAAATCGTTTTAGATTCTATCTGTATTTTAGGAACCAGCAAAGTGGACAACATGCATTAACGTTAAATGCGATATATATTATATGTCACGTGTTTATTAATAAAAGGTATCTTACAAATCACTTAAATTGCAATGCGCATTAAAAAATATTTTAATAACACATCATTCATTACCAAATGTTACAGTTGTTAAATTCGCTTTTGGCAACAGAATTGTAACATATAAAATTAAAAGTAGTAAATAACTCAAACGGAAGAATTAAATTCAGAAACACCGGAATTGTTTTTATGTACATTCAAAACTGATATTTTATTATTGATGAATGAATGTATTATATGTATATAAAATACACTTCGTATTGCACGCTGATTGTGTACAACAAATTAAAGATACATTTGATTTTCAAACGTCTAATTACATAATTCATCAGGGTGATGACATAAATATGTTTTACTCATCTTTAATTGATACTATAGTCAGTAAAATTAGCAAATTTGAAAAAAAAGATTATTGTCGCGGTCTTAAAGAAATTAAATACATACATAGATATGAATGTTGATGAATTCAAACCCCTACGCGGGAGCTCATAAATATCGATAAGTAAATTTTAATACCAATTCTAATGTGTTCGGTACATTGTTCGTAGAGCACGAATTAATCCTACAGTTTTACTTGCACATCAAACAGTTTTAGCTTCACCGACAGCTAAATATCCTATTACTCGAGCCGAAGTCAAAGTTTTGACTATACCATCTAGTATTCAGGGAAAAACTCTTCATAATATGTTTCTGGGTCAAGTACCTAAAAGATGTATAGTTGAATTTGAAAGTAATGCTCCATTTAATGGTAGCCTTGTTAAAAATCCGTGCAACTTTGAGAATTATGGTAACAATACATTTCGTTTGTACATTGATGGTCAACAAATGCCTTCAAAAAAAGCTTTTGAAGGCATTTGTTAGCCAGACATCCTTTAATACAAACATTTTTACATTGTCCTATCATACCCTATTCTCAGGAACTGGTATACATTCTTAATGCAGGTAATGCATTCTCTCGTGAGCAATATACTGAAGGCTATTGTTTGTTAGCATTTGATTTAACTCCTGATTTATCAGCTAATTCATCGGCTCATTGGAACCTTATAAAACATGGAAGTGTAAGATTAGATGTTCGATTTGAGTCATCACTTACGTATACAAACTATTAACTGTATTGTTTATGCACTGTCACTATCAACCGTCATCTGTATTGGTTGTTATGACACTCCTCCGGCTACAGCTCGAGCCACTATTGATGATAGTGTTTCTTCTTTTTGTTTTTGGTTGTACTTCGAAAAATTCTTCTAAATTGCTCGCTGAAAACTTCCTTTTCCTTGTAGGACTATTCGTTTTAATCACCATTTCGCCACTGTCTTCTTCATTGCGAGGGGAGAATGGATAGTAATAATGTTTGTCAGTATTATCATCACCACAGCTGAATGAATTCTGTAACACCACGATGATCATTTTAGAGTCGTAATATACTTACGACTCTAAAATGATGCCCTATGATTGTTCCCCCCAGCCCTTTCTTATATACTTGTATATATTATTATTATTATTTTAAGTCTGTTAGTTTTTAAATTGTTTCTAGTTAATGTAAATATTGAGAAATTAATAAAAATTATATACACTGCATTTTGGCATCGTAAGTTTAATTAGCCCTTGGTTGAGTTTATAAGATAACAAGGTGGAGCTATTTGCAGTTGGCAGCCACTGCGATGCAATTCGATATGAATGTTTACATCATCAACATCAAAATGCATGCGTTGAAGAATTTTTATGCTGATATTCAATTATTATAATTTACTTCTTTAACATTATGTTAAAATATCTATAAAGTTTCTGTCAGTTTTCCGTGTTGATTTTGTGAAGTTACGAGCGATTCAAACTTTTGTCTCGAATTCATAAACATTGCAAGAGTTTCGAAATGACCGCTGTCGATAAAACACAAATGTTTATATGAACCAAATTCTAATTTTTGTAGTTGATTGTAATGAAAGCAAATATTTATGTTTAATAGCCTTAAAACCTGTCGATAAATCCAAAAGACACTGTAAACAACCGCTGCTCTGATATAGAGCAATAAGTTTTAGTAAAAGCTGCATCTCTGCGCCGAATATCAATCTGTTGGTATGACAGTATTTATAGATGAAGATGGCCAACGATAGAGCTCAGTGGCTGATTTAAAAGAGGACTACATAATTATGTTCACAATGTGTGTATATCCAGCGATCGACTGTTATAGATTGATAATGCATATCCATTGACGACATCTGACCTGTCTACAATTCTACATAGAATTATAGAGAAATCAGATTCGGTCGGGGAGAGTCAGAGGATATTCAGATTCGGTTTTCACTTAGCGGTCTCGTAGCACTATTTTCACGTAGCGGTCTCGTAGCACTATTTTGTCTACGCCAATACTAATTCTCCAACCTCTCATGATCTGTCAAATACGAATTACAATATAATTCTCGTACCAAGTTAATAAACTAGTAGCTGTTAAAATTTCGTGAGATTAAATTAGACGTTTTATAGCTGTACAGTGTTTTAACTATTATGTTTAATGCGGTGTGCTGTAACGTGGTGTCATTATTTACCAACAACTTGTCATGACATCATATCCGAAGATATAATCTACTTTATTTTAGTTAATTATTATGTTAAACATAGATATCTCAAAACACTAACATGTTTTCATTCGTAGTTTTAACAATTAGTGGATACTGCACTTTACAGAAAGTTATGGAGCATCTAAAATTATAGGGTAATGTGCCTGAATTAAAGATGAATAAATAAATAAATAAAATGCTTAGAGTTATAGGATCTGAAAAGAGATACGGTTTAACGCTTTAAGAGTAAAAAAGCATAGGTTTACTGGTATTCGCTTCCATTTCGTGTCTGACAGAATTTACTGCACAAGAAGTGCTGACAGATTTTATTTTTTTTATTTATTTATTTAACAGTTTATGTACACACATTATAAATAGACAAGAAGAAAGGAACAGAAAAAAACGTACAAAGGTGATGCTTATTTCTAAAGAAATCTCTTCCAGCATACCTGCGATAGGAAAGTAGTTAAAGAGATGTAGACAACGTGTGTAAGATTAGAAGAGAAAATAATATACATAAAATAAAAACACTTAATTATTCGCTAATTTAACTATAAACATACAATATGAGAATAAACTTACATACATACTTCTAAAATAAATAACCCTAAAATATATATACTTAATTATAATGTAGTATACAATAATAAATGCAAAATATGCAACTATGACGAAATGGACAGATAGTGTTCTTTCACTCTGATTCATTCTGATTTTATGTGGTTTTACCATACTTTCCATCCTTCTACCGAGATAAAAGATGAGAATGCTTTATGCCAGAAATCATACACGAGGCTACAGTCGATGGTTTGAAATATGAAGCTGAAATAGATAGAACACGCTATACAGATAACCGCAGACGCCCGAATATAAACCCAACAAACAAATATGACAGGCAGGATAGTAATAATAATCCATTTACGAAAACAAACAGTATTTACTAGTCCATTTTAATGTAATGCATCGTGTACTATGATAATTTACGTCTGCAGGGACAGTTGGCACAGGGCCCGGTCGTGGGTCCTACGTGACAAGTGTCGGTCCGCGGTCGCACAGAAACAATAGCCGATATCGCCCTAGCGGAAATAGAACTAGATTAAAATAATAGCCTTGCGACGTGGGGAATAACGAGTATGTTTAGGAAGTCGTGAAATTAAAAACTGAAAGCATTTTCTCTCATAATGGTGAAGCGAGAAGTGTTATACTCGATTCATTTCTAATAGACTGTTCAATCGGTTAATATTCCACATCCCAGGTTACTTGAATCGTGTTTCTTGGTCTTCCAAAGATAGGCTAATATACTAATTCAATAATAAAACAGGAACACAAAAGTTCAAAACTGCATGTGAAAGGAAAATTTTCAGATTCCTTTGTCTTGTCTCTTGAGAATTTGAGATGTATCAGAAATAGTTTCGTGACGTCACTAATTAGGCCACGGCCATGTTTTGCAAATACGTAACGACGAAGAACATTAAGTACCATCTCCCTACTACCTTGACTTCAGACACAATTGACTACCTTTGATGAAGTGCTACCAATACTTACATAATACTAAATCAAATCAGTGAAATGATGAATTCTGTCAATAATGATGAAATTCAAACAGTTGTTAGAATCATGACGTCAGTGATCATATAGACCTGAATCGCCACTGTGCCTTACGTTAATTGATTGAATGTCAAACATCCATCATTCTATACGATTGAAGTCCAATTAAGCCGGTTCCGGTTTCCGCGGGGTGCTCGACTAAAAATAAACTTCCTCATCTCTTCAGCTGAGTAAGAGAAAATTCGTCTGCAAAAGAAAAACAGAGGAATGAATCTTGTTATTCTTTGATGAAGCTGAACTGAGGCAAAAAAAAAACGATTTGATGATGAGGCTATTGTAAAGTGAAATAAACTTTTGGGTATGTTTGAAGAACACTGATATATTTAAGGAATGGAGGATACTGTACTTTCTGGGGAAATCTTACAGTGCCGACATGCTCCTTCTTTGAATGTCCAGTAAGTAACAAAAACTCAAATCAGCAGATCGCCTTTCAAATTGGCTGAAATATTTATGCCACTTTTTCATCTGCAAAATACCAAGAAAATCCAGAAAGACAATTTTTGACTAATGTATTTATAAATGAGGGTAGTTAGTATCAATATCGTGTGACTAGTATAATTAGCGCATTCGTCTGTCCGAGGCGTCTGTCAATGGGAGCCGGCCGCCGATGACAGCTCATCAGCTAAGCGGAATATCGCGGGCCCACGATAAACACAACACAATTTTCGAGAGTTCGTTGCTAGCATAGAGTTGTTTGGAAAATAGAAATCAATAAACTTAGTACTCGTAAGATAAAGCGGTTCACTGTAGGATATAAGATTGCAGGGTTGCGCGTTAAAGCGGTTAAAATAGTCTATATTTCTACACGATCGTTGGTATTGAAGAGATAATTAATTCGTATCACATCATTAGCCTCGCAGTTTGTTGATTTAGGAAGCCCACAAAAAGCATGGTCTTGTGGAAAGGCTAGTACCTTTCCACAAACCATAAGGTTTTCCCGACCCTCAACAATTTTTAGTTGCTATGCGAAAAAAACACATAATTATTATGTACCTACTGGAAAGTATTTTTATGTATTCCGGATCTAAGACGGACAGCTGTCTGCTCATAAATGAGGAATGTGGAAGTTTAAAATTCTTCCCACACAATATTATTATTGTGTCTTTATAGTTCCTTTCACATCATCGATCCATCAAATTATAATGATATAAGGAGATCGTGTGAGGTATCTACACTCATAGTCTGAACGTGATCCGATCTCCATTACTTTTATAATAAACAACGAGCAGCTTCACTCGATCAGTAGCTACACGAGGTACCTAATGTAATATAACGTCATAAACACCCCAATACAGTTATGTGCAAATAAATCAAAACTCTTAGATCTTCAGTTTTATCGCCAAGTGAAAAGAAAGGGAGGAGAGAAGATCCACTCGAGATCCGAATGAAACTAAACGATTGCTAAATGCTCACGAAATTCCTAGAGATTCCGAGAATCACTATAACTGAGAAATGGTCTTGTATGAAATTGCTAATATTAAATTTTTATCTGTATAGTAAAGATCTTGGGTACAGATTACCAATATTTAGCAAGCTAATCTGGGGACTGGATAGGTAATAATGTAATTAATGCGGCAGACTCTGCGAATCTTTTCTGTAAAAAGCGTTCACTCTTTCCACGCAGCTCCAATCAGCTGCACGGAAAGAGCGAATTGCATTCGTGTTCAAATTATAGCTATTTTTGCCAAGTTGAAAATGTTTCCTCAAGTTGCAATTAAGTAGGAAGATACAGTGTAGCGTACTTTCAACAAGTAGTTTAACTTAGACTTGATTGTCAATGTGTTTGTAAGCTATGTTTACACACCATTTCTAAATTAGTAGACCTTTTGGATGTACCCTTTTTTGTGGTTGCGTGACGTAGGTACAAACATATTAAATTCAAGACTACTTTCTATCTTTAGAAATATATCATAAATCACACTGCAATTAGAATATAGCGAGATTTTTGATTCCGAGTTTATGATGTGATAAATGTATCGCTGTTATGTATTGGGGTAAGTAGGACAAGCCGGTTAAATATTTGTGTACGAAATGGGACACAAATATTATGGCCTGTAGAAATATCATCGCAGATTATGGTGACTGTAAGCTTACTTGAAACCCAATTTGGATTCGGTTTAAAATTATTACTAACTAAATTATGGGTCGGGAATTACTTTATTATTACAACGATTGAAAAGAAAAGTATCTCATAAAGATTGAAGACTTTCATATATTTTATCTATAGTAAGTTTTTATCATTCTAAAAAAACAATTTCTTTTAAAAGAAATCAAAGACAATTTCACAACAATTATATTGTATGCCGGTTTAAATCCAAGAAACAAATGAGGAGCTTATACAAAGTTTTACTGGCCTTGCTGGGGTGCTCAAAATAATGAGACTATTTGGAAAGGATTTCTTGGTGGCAGCGGGCATTGGGTTGATTTTACTTCATCAACCTGTAATTTTTCAGTTAAGCGTGTTTTATATGGCCATACACTAATTTATTTAAAGAAGGCGGGTCGCTTCTTTTCAGTAGGTAAGCGCAACGTAAGTTGCTTCCTAGTAGTTACCCTGTTATATCTACTTAGTGCATACAATATCTATATCATATAAAGCAACTACAAAAACTACAATTTTACTTCAACAGACACGTTTGTAGACTTCGCACTATACTACACGACAATCAACAAAATGTTCCCGTTTATTTTCCTAATGTTTATTTTCTTCGGTGCTAAGCCAGCCGTGAAAATGATAAAAGAATGCTTACAATATACACGAGTAGTAATGAGAATTATTGTGTCGTTGGCAAGACGCCATCGTTTGCCAATTAAAATTATATTTGGCGTTTTTTGGCACAGTATTACCTATCGCAGTTTTGTTTTACGTTTTGTCAACGTTTTGATTTGACGCCCTCGTAAATACTGTTTGGGTTTTACTAGTGCTGGTAAAGCTTTTATACTCTTCAGGTATTGAAGAAAAAACCTTTGTTTACTGCAATTCCGCTTTTGATTCATCTTTCTTTAATATTTGCTAAAGGAGAGTAACTGAATGTATGAGATTTTATCGAAGAAGACAAGACGAGAGATAAGATTATCTACTTCACATATTCTATACTTAATTAGAATTATAATATTCTTATTATTTTTCTCTGACATAAAGAAGTAACAGAAGAAATTCAGCACTAAACAGTTGAAACCACAGATATGCTACACCACTTCTACTCTTAAAAACAATGTGGTCACGATTTGAACTGTATCCAACGCTCGTTTGGAACAATAGTGGACCAGGCTCAGTTATTTCTAAACGGGTTAACTTCTGCCAAGAATAATAGCACCAATATCACAAATAAACGTTCGCATGTATGTAGTTTCAATTTTTTTCTGGTGGAAATTGTGATGGTAAATAATAAATATTACCAGGTTAATTTGTATTATCAGGAAAAGAACCGGAGTTACCGACATAACGTGCTGAGTAAGCAAACTGAAGTGGCCGTGGTCTGGCCATGTTTGTCGAAGGACCGATTGCCGGTGGAGCAGACGAGTCCTGGAGTTGAGACCGCGTATCGGTAAGCGTAGCGTGCCACGCCCCCCAGAAGATGGACTGACGACCTTAAGAGAGTGGGTCGGACAGACTGGATGCGGAAGGCGGAGGATTGTGGATTGTGGCGCAGATTGGGAGATGCCTTTGTCCAGCAGTGGACTGCGATAGGCTGAATTCATTGTTGATTGATTGAGGTGAAGATACCAACTTGGGACGAAGGATAAAATGAGCGACTGTCCTACAGAAGAAACAGTACCACAGAAAGACATCTGACGATGAGTAAATTAGTCACCTACGCAAAGAAAAACCAAGGCACTGGCAGCTTCACTTACTGACACCGTGTCAATCGTATATACAGTTTGTCTACCGAAAAACTTCTTTAGCAAAGCCAGTGTTGGCGTGAAAAAGCATTTGAGAACACGTGTCAATACCTAAGCCGTAGAGTTTCCTTAAATTATTTCAATGGCATCTCAATTTGAGGTAGTGGATGAGGGAATACTGACAGTGGTTTTCACTTATAAGCAATTGAATTATTTAGGTTAACCTAAGCACTGATAATATAATACTGCGACCTAAGCCTGCGATGAAAATAAACAAAATATTGAAACGAAGTGGATGTTTGCTCCAAAACATTAATATTTCACATGTGACTTGATTTATGACCTACTCCGTGTTTCTCATATTTTTAATCTCTTGAGCAATCTCCGTTGACAACTATCGTTTATTTACAAATTATCATAAAATATCTGTTGCCCGCGACTTCGTCTGCGATTCAGAATAAAAAGTAGCCTATGTTCTTCTCCTCTTTTGGAACCTGGGCCAAATTTCATAACAATCCGTTCAGCCCTTTTAGCGCGAAAGCGTAACAAACAAACAAACTCACTTCCGCATTTATAATATTAGTTAGGATTGGTGATATCAACATCATCAACCGCTGCATCTCTAGGTCAACGTGAATTTGAAAAGATAACAATATTGATAAGCTGTTTTTTTCTGTTCTGTGTTGATAAGTGTTTTCTATGATGGACGTCTTTTATGCCTACCTACTCTTTTGTGACCATTCGAGTCGTTGTAGTGCCAGTAGATAGAGCATTAGATTCATGCTACAAAGATAGTTTTTATATCAATGGAAGATTACAAGTGACGATACAGGAATACACTGTGGAATATTAAACACAAAATACCTAATCCTCGGAATTGGTCTCATTTCAATTATCACAGCAGTAAAATGTATCTTAAAACACATTTGCACAAATTCTTCACACTTTATTATATTTATTGATATAGAAATTCTGTGTTTGCTCTGCGTGTTATAAACTCGGGAAATAAAACTAGTCATTAATACATTGTCACCAGGACGGAATTAGAACCCATTGAGAAACGTAAACATTCGTGGAGATGGGGGATATAAAATTAAGAGAATTGTTGAATCTTTGTCATGGATAGATTGGATGGAAACCGAAAAATTATAATATTGCATAAAATATGGTTTCGTAAGGTCAGAATCAGTTGTTGGCTTGTGTCGATTCTACTCTCTCCTTCCCGGTAATCAATTGGTCACCCCTTATTTAAGTACGAGTACATCCGCTGGTTTTCAAGTTGAAAAACTGTAGGAGTTAACTTTACAGAATTTGAAAATCCATACAGGAAGATCGTCCGCCTCTTTATACGGCACTGCTGAAGTGCTGAAGGTCGCAGTACTTGCAGTTTAACTTTTATGTTTCTGCATAAAACTAACCTAACCTCCTTGCTTCAATTTGTCTTTATGTATGTCAACAATAATAAGCCTGGCATTGAGTTGATTTTTGCCGAAAGATTCAAATGATGCAATGGATGTGCAAAGGAACACGTAACTCTAAATAATGTTGTTCAATCATAACTCTATCTAACAACGTAGCTTTATATCTCGTAGAGCATATATATTGCAATAATATTTTACGCCATAATTACAACGTACTCTTAAATCGTAAAGGTTTCCTTCACACCAGTTTCAAGACATTTTTCATTATCTCGTGAAGAATGTTTCCGATGCGTAATGGCGTCCAGTGGCCTGTCAGTCGCCTGCTGGACTGTCGACGTTCATTATTCTCGTATTGTGATAGCAATAGTATTTGTCATGTTTATCGTGGGAGAAGAATTTAGTGGATTTATGTCGGCGTTGGGTAGCCAGGCTACTGGGGAATTTCTTGCGTCATTTCGTCTTTCCAGCTAAAGCAGTAGAAAAGGGTGATGGGCGGGCGTTCTGGGGGACTGTCTTATGTAGTTTTGACGTTGAAAAAGTGATGATTCTCAGCCTAATTTTACTGTTTGATTTTAAAACACGCGCAGTGTGACACAATTTTGTTGTTATATTTTCTCAAGCCGAAAAGAGACATCACTATTGACTATTTGCATAGTCACAAAAAGGAAAGGATTTCTTAAATACTTATATCTGTTTCTAGATGTATATTATTAAAGTCAATGCCAAGGCGCCCGTTCATCACTCGAACTGTGTACTCTGATGAATCTCTGGTATTACAAGTGGCGTCTACAGTATGTGTGTATGTAATGGTAGATTTGTAGAAGGGGCTTAAACTACATCGGTACAGTCTCTGTGCGATATTATCCCACATTCATTTGTGAGCTGTGCTCGTAGGCGGTTCTAAACAGTACATATTACAAATAGTCACGATCATTTTTGACCCTGTCAACGCTAAAAGCCGTTGAGAATAATTCCTTCAGGTTTCGTAAGCCAAACTTTTCGTTGAATGAATCTGTTCAGAAGGTTCATAAATAACGGCCATTTTCTTGGTTTTGTCCCCATTCTGAGTTGACATTAAGATTATTAATGTGTACAATAGTACAATATTAGATTAATTTTATTATATACCTGCTGAATGATATAATATAACTAACGGTCCATTGAGGTAACCTCATTGTGATCATGATGATGATAATATCCTAGATGATGGATAAAGATTCTTGAATTTCGTAATATGTGGAACGATATTCCTATTCCTACAAGTATATCATGACCAAGCTAGTATCTGGATCTTTGGGGTGTTAAGAACACAAGGGTTTCGCAAGTCTGCCCGATTCCTAAGGTTTATAAATATCATAGTTTTGTCGTCATTTATTTAATAAAGTATTTTGAAAGCAATTCAACACCAAGCTATCAAAACTATGCTTCGAATTCGGCTACTGATGTTTCAGCATTCGTTTTAGTCAATAACGTTCGGTACTTTACAAATGGGGCATTGAAGTATTTATCATTTGCTATCCAGAAACGGAAAACGATCTTTTTTGATTGAAATAAACAAACAGTCCGTGTTACCAGCCCAGCGGCCGCCAACCTCCATTTCACGGTCATATAAATCATTGACAGGGTTATGAAACAGATTTTTACATCGAGCCATTGGCACGGTCAGTCAAGTGGTGAACAAAAATACACCTAGACAACGCCTACCAGCATTCAGCCACATTCATTCATAACCCCAACGTCATCTGTATCTCTCCTGTTGATACCAGCACGTCTGTATTCATAAAAAATTGTCTCAACACAGTCTCTGAAGTTATTTGTTTACCTGACGGATGCTGCGATGTATATCCTGCGTAAGAACTCATTTATTATGAAGCTACATACGTCTAAATTCTGAATTAATATTAGAAATGTGATTTGGATCTGTTTTGTATTTTGCAGCAGAAAAAGCGAGGGAAAGGCGATGGCAAGAATAAAGAGAATATCATAGAAGACGTACATGATGGTAAAGATGAGGAGCAGACTCCAGAGCCTGCGGTGCAGAAGAAGAATGTTTGCTACGAGATCAAAGAATCGGATATTATGGGCAGGTACATAGATACACAATAACTACTATTTACATATCTTAGAAGTACACTCAGAACTGGTAGGTTAGAATTATTAATTGAAACTTTGTCCTCGCTTGTTGCTAAAGGCCGCATCTAATTCGTCTGCAAGCCGACCGACCCCAGAGTACTTTGGAAAAGCTCTTATAACGTTGGTAGTGTATTCCCGCGCAATTGTTGGAGCTTAGGGATGTATTATGGTGTTACCAGACAATTTGGCGAGTAGCCCATCTCTATTTATGCACTATTCGGTTTTCTTGACTAAACGTGTTAATGCACTTAGCCACGAATGTTAGAAGCAATTGTATGTACTGTTTGGAACTTTCATTTTATAAAAATGTATTTTGCCCCTTTTGTGCTTCAAATTAAAATCCTGTCATTATTCCAGATATCTAGTGGCAAACCGCGACATTCGACCTGGTGAAATAATCATCGAAGAACCGGCTATTGCTGTTGGACCCTGCACTGGTTGCGGCCTCATCTGTCTCGGATGCTATCGAGAATTGGATGAAACAAGTCTGGCAAAGTATGTTACTGCTTGTGTGTTCCTTAGTATCGATTTGTTTCTCAGACAGTCAAATAATGTCCCTTTAAAACGTTAAGCCTCATCAAATTTACAATTTTTTAGATGTCTGGGTTGCAAATGGCCGATGTGCAGAAGTTCTTGTCCTGGTTCCGGGAAGTACACGGGACACTCTACGTACGAGTGCGACACTTTGAAGGGAATACCACCAGACTATTCCAAACTTGAGGATCTGAAGGACTCTTATCAAGCTCTGATGCCGTTAAGGTAAATTCTAACAATACACTAAATATATTGAGTAAGCAGTGTATTCTAGTTCTAGAAGACCCGAAACGACTTTATCGTTATTGCCAAGATCACTAAGCTTCGCTGTTCAATTCACGGTATTGATGTACATATTTAAGTCGAGTCTATCAAACAATCCAATATTTATAAAACAAAGTCGAACTGCCCTCAATTTATTACCAGCCTTTATCTAAGGTAATTTGTGAAATTTAAGGTAGTTAAAACTTTAAACTGATAATTTCAGGTGTCTTCTCCTAAAGAAAGCAGACCCTGTGAAGTGGGCAGCGCTATCAGCGATGGAGGCCCACAATGATTTGCGTCGAGCTAGGGGTGACATCTGGCCAATCAACGACAAGAACGTTGTGCAGAGGCTAAAGAAGTGGGGGCTGAAGTACGATGATGAGGAGGTTCATACTGTGTGCGGGATTTTAGAGGTAAGACCAACTTTATGTGCGAGCATACGAGCAGCTACTTTCCTTCTGTACATTGATTTTGATACTTACCTACTTGTTAATACATTGAAAAATCGAACTCTACAGTTCCTCTAACTACTTAGAGGAATATCGTGCCATTCTTATTTAGAAACACAATACACAATAATATCAGCAAGACATAAAATGATTATCGTTTTAATTACAGGTCAACGCTTTTGAAGTCGGCGGCAGTGGTGCTAACGCCCGAGCTCTATACGACAGAGCATACCTCCTCGCGCACGACTGTACGCCTACCACCACACACACAGATGCTGAGAGAGTACTGGGCAGACCTCTTACTATAAGAGCTTCTGTTCCACATAAAGCTGGAGACTTGATTTCTCTGTGCTACGCATACACGCTGCAGGTAACTTTTAAAGACTGTAGAAAATAATTCGTTCTCTTTATTGTGCCTACTTCAGAAAGTTCCTAAAAACTTGGTAATTCGCATAGGATTTTAGTAAAATGTTCTAGTAGTTCTGATGGATTGTGTGTGACGAGTTCTTATACAATGTACTTATTTATTTCCAGGGCACACTAAAACGCCGCGAGCACATAAAGCACAGCAAGTTCTTCGACTGCTGCTGCGCCCGCTGCAGCGACCCGCGCGAGCGCGGCACGTGCGCCGCCGCCTTCCGCTGCCCGCGCTGCGCCGGCCGCGTGCTGCCCGCCGCGCCGCTCGCGCCGGCGGCGCCGTGGCGCTGCGTCGACAACGGCTGTGACTACGCCATGACGGCGCCCTCGGTACAGCTGCTGCTGAAGAGGTGAGGTGAATATTTGTTTACCTTTAGCTCTTCAATGTTTTGAAAATCTCATATCAGTGTTTGTTGTGTTAAAGTACTCAAACTCTGATAAGGCCACCTCATATAAATGAATTGATTAAATTAGTGAAACACTCTTATTATGACATGATAAGAAGAGTCAGGTTTCCAGACAAAAATAAGTTTGGAATTAGATGGAAATTCGCTAACGCTGATATAAATTATTCGTCATAATTTATTTATTCAGTAGCTTTTGCCCGCGGCTTCGCCCGTGTGGATGTTGGAAAATATCCCACGGGAATGTAGTACCAGGATTTCATACCTAATGGCTGAGGTAAATCATTGACTCGGAGTTCATTGACTCTTAACGCTACGCGGCGTTGCCATGAACCATAATTATTTTGTTACACGTAATTTTGAATCTGTGATATCTTTTAAACTATTCGTTTAAATGTCGAGGCATATTTTAATCTAAATGAAATACCTAATTTAAATAATATATATTTATTAGATAAGCATTAATATGATACCAGTTAAAATTGCTGCGGAAATAACAATGAAATTGTAATCAAATTCTGAAAGAAAATAATAGTTATATAGTAAGTAATAGGTATATGCCAACGCAGACTTTTTGTTGCATTTTTTAAGCTGTATAAACCTGTAAAACATGAATTTTATGTATCTCTAACGGTTTACGCGGCGCACGCCAGTAAAAATAAATAAATAATTTATTGGCATAAAAAATGTATACAAACAAAGTGAAGCCCTGACTCCTGCGCTAGGTACCATCGAAGAACTTCATATCATACACCGTAAAGACTATTTCTGCTTGCAGTGCTCGGCGGCATTAAAACCGGGGCCGTAACAGATGTGGTCAGCAGCAACGGGCAGTAAAGTTCCCAATTGGCATGATTTTTTCCGACAGCTTGAACAACAATCGTCATATTTCAGCCAATTTACATAAAACCTTAATGAATTATACACCAAAACCTTCGTCATTTATCACTCTGTCTATTGGTGAAACCCGTTTTAAAAACCGGTCGATAGTTTTGGAGTTTATCGCGTTCAGACAGACAGACGCGGCGGGGGGCTTTGTTTTATACTATGTAAGGATATGGCACTTCAACGACTTACTCACTAAAACATACATAAACGAAAATCAGTTCAGTATCAGCAATCCAACAATAAAATTATCAGCACATACGTATACTAAATAGTCCGCTCTAGAAACAGGCGTCTCCTATTTAATGCCACACCAATATAATTCCTTCCGATATGGCAGGCCGTTTCCTAGTTCAGATATTAGTTCACAAATACCTTTTTAAATAAATGCCTTCCAATCGTTCCAGGCTCACGGACGAATTCGACCAGATAGACGTGAACGACGTCCGAGGGTACGAAGGCTTCTTACACAAATACAGGAACGTGATCCACAACACACACTACCTGTGCTTGTCCGCCAAGCACTCGCTCTCGCAGCTGTACGGCAAGGTGGCCGACTACATGATACATGAGATGCCGGAGGCGGAGCTCAACAGGAAGATCGAGATCTGCAGGGACCTGATGAAGGCGTTTGATGTTATCGAGCCGGGGTATTCGAGGTTGAGAGGTAAGGGGTCTTTGATTCTAGTACATACTACCATACGGGCGTTATTCATATTCTTGCGAGAACTAGTAAAAATATGTATTTTGGATTTGAGTGTTCATAAATCGGGGATTCAAGAAATAAAGTGGGGAATTGTTGAATTTATGATAACGTTTTTGGAAAATGAAGAATTTATCTCAGTCAAGAAATAAAAACTATGCAAATATCAGCTGTGTTGTGATTGGTTCTAGGTGTAACGCTGTATGAACTGCACGCGCCTCTCATGATCCTCACGACGAGAGACTTCGAGAAAAAAGCGATCACCAAAGACAACTTGAGGACTCGACTGAAAGAGGTAAAGTTTACCGCCATCCTGTACATGATTTACCTCATGCACAATGCTTCTGAAGTCTGCTTGCATAACATAAAGCTTACGTGACGAGTTACGTGTAATATAGCCAGTTTAATTAGTCCTCAACCCTGCCTAACCCTGCAGGGAAAACAGGCGTGCGAAAAGTTATTTGTTGTTGGGTTTAGTATCTCATTTGTTCACGTTTCGGTTCCAGATCGTAGGATACCTCACAGAGTCAGCACTTATCCTGGGATTCGAGCCTTCGCAGTCCTCTGAAGGTCTGATGGCATCAGCTGCAAGAGATGCGCTGAAGAAGATCAAAACTTGGGAACAGATCATTGGGAAGATATCATGATGAGTGATGATGATCATAATTTTAAGATGTGGAGATTGTTGGCTGATTGAATTAGATTGAACTGTGTCCTAGTTCGATCTTCGAATGATCCGCAAAATTGGGATCGAATAATCATTTCATCAAAAAAAAACTTTTTTTTTAACTACTCCCTTATTTATTTTCATAGGAGTGACACGTCTAAAAGTAATTTGGAACAGGGAACTCTGTTTCAATATTTTTTTTTCTCTTGTTTATTTCATTGGTGTTTTTTTCTTTCTTTCTACTGTACTTATTTTGTTTCATTAAAAAGATTTTAAATTGGGCTCTCTTGTAAAAAGTATACGATTTGGCAAATTTATTGTTATGTAAATATGTTATAGCTACTTAAGTAAAAAAATATATATTAAAATCATATTTATTAGTATTTATTATAATATTATTTCGTAAATGCAATTTTCCATCAATAAAATATTTCTTTCGACTAAAATCATGTTTAATTTAAAATTTATAATACTTAACTCACAATGTATGATCATTTTTGATAATGTATCGGAAAATAACTATTTATTTTTGTTAAAGATTTATTTATTCATTCCTTCCACTAAAAGACATTATTATTGTGTGAAATATTTTTGTAATGAATTGTTTAACCTTCTCCAAACTAATTTGGCATTTAAAATAAATTATTATATTAAACGCGTATTATTTTTAATTTATTCACGCCTCCAAAATATTAGGTGTAGTTAATAAAGATGACATTAATTTATTTGATCGTTTTCCATGCTAACTTTTTGCACCTACAAGTAGTTCCTGTCTACCGCCCCATACATTTCCTGATAAAAAAACTGGCCAGGTGCGAGTAGGACTCGCGCCGCGAGGGTTCCGTCTCAAAGCTGTACCCTGCTGCCCGTGGATTTAAACAAGTGATAAAAAAATTAAAATAAACCTTATATTATACTACTTTAAAATTTCGACATAAATGATAATAGAGGTATAGTACGTGGCTCCCGCCTCTAAGCAGTAGTCGTCTCTTTGGCATAGGCCTCCCCCATTTCCTTCCACTGATTCCTGTCCCTAGCTTTAGTCATCTATCCTGGTCCCTCTTCTCCCAAAATATGTCTTCCCACCTTTTCCTTGGCCGACCTCTACTTCTGCTTTGGTCTCTTGGTATCCATTCAGTAACTTTTTTGGTCCATCGTCCGTTTTCCAACCTGCAGACATGGCTAGCCCAGGTCCACTTGAGTAACCTGATTCTTTTGACGACGTCAACTAATTTATCCTTTGTGTAATAGTTTTATTATAAATTATTTCTTTCTTCTTTATCTCCAGCATCCTTCGTTCCATTTTTCTTTGACAAATTGCTGGTTTGTTCTCGTCTTCTTTCTTTAAAGACCAGGTCTAGGAACCGTACGATAAGCATGGAAGAATCGCTACTTCGTAGAGTTTTCTCTTTCGATGAATTTTTATTTGTTTATTTTTCATAATCTCTTTATAGCTACAATATCTCGTCCAAGCCAAAGATATACGTCTTCGAATTTCATTACTTGCATAATTGTTAAAGGAAGCCATTAGTCCTAAGTATATATACTCTTCCACGTACTCTATGACGTTACCCTCTACTGAATGAAATGGTGAATGAATACTCTTCCTTTCTCCGTTTTTCCGGTGTTAAGGGTCGGCCTACATTTTTTTTTTCACTTGTTAGTTTATTTAACATGTTTTCCAGGTCGGTAGAGTTTTTTGCAAAAACTACAACGTCGTCGGCAAAACATAGGTGGCTGCGATAGTTTCCATCAATTTTAAGGCCTCTTTTCCCTCCCAATCTATGTTTCGTATATATTGTGGAGTAGAGTCGTGCACTTCTTTTAAATGCCTTGTGCAAAAGAGAATTACAGATCGCGCGATGTGTTAAAAAAAAAACTGTTTATTTTAATTTTATAATTTGCCCCCCAAAGGTGACCGCCATATTCAAAATGTACACGTTACACGCCAGTGCTCGGATCACAGAAATTCATAAGTGTACCAAATTTTAATTTAATCGGTCCAGTAGTTTCGGAGCAAATTGGCTGTGACAGACGAACAAGCAGACACACAAGTGATCCTATAAGGGTTCCATTTTTTCATTCGGACGTACGGAACCCTAAAAAGCGGCGCTAGTGAATCGACCTACTATACTGGGTTAGCTTACTGGCACACGAGAGGTTGTGAGTTTGAGAATCAAACTCACAACCTCTCGTGTGCCAGAAAGCTCTCACAACACCTTGAAACCATTGATGCACATATTTAGTGTAGGTAATTAGTACTTCCTAATGTGAAACCTAAATACATATTACTACAGCGTGGATATATTTTTAATGTTCGTACAATTCGTGCCTTTATGCACTGCGTTAAACACAATATAACTGGAATACGTCTATAGTTTCGAGTGTCAAATCGCGCGATTTATTTTTACACCGCGCATGCGCAGCAGCGCGTGCGCCGATCAGTCAGCCCGGCAGCTCACACATGGGAGATATTCGGGAATTTTATTGTGCTTTTCCATTATTTCTGTAGACATTTGTGTTGATTTTATTGTGATCTATATGGAAATACCTAGAGTTTCAAGTAAGTACCTACTTATTGTTTCAGTGTAGAGTATGTCGGGAGTGTTTATTGAACGATATTTATAACTAGAATTTACATCTTTGAAATATTGTAACTCGAGAGCTGGAATTTGATTGTTCGATAGAATCTACATGTAAACTTATATAAATAAATACAAGTGATAGTAAGTGATACCTAAACGGAAAACAAAATCTAGAGAAGACTATCTAGAGCCCAATCTTTGGCGCCTGATAGCACCGGCTTAGCAATACTCCAAAAGCCATCATATCCATTTTATTCAACATAGTTTTTCGGACAACTATCCATGCGGACATAATGAAATGCTGATGAAATCCAAAAATAAATTAATAAGCCAATTTAATTATAATGTTCCACCAAAAAAAAAAATACAGTTCCTTGTTAACAATCCCACACACGTAATGTCTTCATTTACTTTCCAGAATGGTAGTACCAGGCTCCTGCATAGTGTGCCTATCTCCGGCCATCCAAAAGTGTTCAGGCTGTCAAAACGTGCACTACTGCTCCAAAGACCATCAAAAGCAGGACTGGAAGCAGCACAAGTTCCAGTGCACCCCCGCCAGGGTCAAGGAGAACGAGAAGTATGGCAGATATCTTGAGGCGTCCAGGGAGATCAAAGCTGGGGATATTGTGTTGAAGGAGAAGCCTCTAATCACTGGCCCTGCGCAGGTAACGGCGAAATAATGCATGAAAGCTTAATTTATTACTTATTTTCTTCTTCTATCTTTCTATTTAACGAACCTCTGAGGAGTTATCGCGATGATCATCATCACCGAATCAGCCGAAAGGCGTCCACTACTACTTGGTTATAGTAGTACCCCTTTATTTTTCTGTCATTCTAACCTTTTCAGCGATAGCTGGTCCCTAGTTTGTTTCATTGAGTTTTTTGTTTCTTCTTTTCCTTGTAAGCTGTCCATGTAAGCTGTTTCTCTTGTGTCTCTGTTCCACTTAATTTCATTACCAGGTTACTCCACCAGTCTGCCTCGGCTGCTACAAGCTCTTAGAGGAAGGGAAGACTGTGACTTGTGAGAAGTGTGGCTGGCCTTTCTGTTCAGCAGAATGTACCGTCAAGGAGGAACATGATCCTGAGTGTCATTACACACAGCAGAAAGAAGAAAAGGTAAGTTGTAGTAATTTGTGTAACTAATATTAAAATACGTGAAACTTTTTCAGAATTACAGCAACCCAACACATACTCTGGAAACAATCTACTCAAAAAATTGCAAGCCCGTTATTATTCAATAGTGATGTTCCACATAGAATCTTCGGAGTTGAGAGTCTTTCTTGGAGAAATCGTTAACCAAAAAGTTTGGTAATGGTTTCTGTATTTATCATCCCTCTTTCCATATTTGACCAGGTCAACATCACCACCTACGGCATCCCTCACCCGAATTACCAGTGCATTACAGTGCTCCGCTGTCTATACCAGCGTGACCATGACGAGAAGCTATGGACCAAGATCCAAGCACTACAGTCACACTGTGAGGACAGAAAGGACACCGACAAGTGGAACAATGACAAGAAGATGATCGCAGAGTTCATCTGGAGATTCTTCAAGTTAGAGGGAACTTTTAGTGAGGAGGAGATTATGAAGTGCTGTGGGATTTTGCAGGTGAGCAGTTGGCGATAGTTGGATGTCTTTTCATTGTCTGGCTACCGATATTGTTTTAGACGTATAACCGACTCTAACGACAAAACAGCTTGTGCGTCAAACATAATTTAAAACAAGTTGTAGGTTTATGGTCTTTCACGAAAGACAAAACCTTATTCAGGGTCAAAATATAAGCCAAGGAGCAATCAGTGAAACTTGTTGATTGTCGTAGAAGTAGTTCTTTGAAGCTAGAAGTAGGCATTACATATATAACTCATTCTGACACGAGTGAAAGAGCCTATCAATTAAATAAACAAACCGTCTTTCTTCCAGATCAATGGTCACGAGGTGCCACTCCTAGAGCCCGAGTACGTGGTGCTGTTCGACCGCATCTCCATGGTGGAGCACAACTGTCGCGCCAATTGCAACAAGAGCTTCACCTCGCAAGGCGATATTGTAAGCCCTATTTCTATGACAGCATAGGTTAGAATAAATAAAAGAAGCAACGATATTAATAGTTATTGTTATGTTAATAATAGATGCCAGCAACTGCTGGCGACGATTTTCAGTGCAATTAGATTTTTTAATCTAGATCAGCGGTCGGATAACTCCATGTCAATCAATATTTCAATTAGCGCACAAATGGCAAACTTTTGACGACGTACAGACTCAATTGTATTAGTTACGCAACCTGCAAGATTCATAAGCTGACTTGATAACTATTGGACTGGCTTGGTGCTTGTGTTGTTCTAATTTATTATATTATCACTGAAGTATTCTCTCAGTAAAATGATACTTCAGTGATATCTTATGAAACCGAAGACCTGAAGGCCGAAGTTCTGATCAAATGTTGTACGAAATCTTCCAGATTCTCTGCGCTGGCGTGAATATCCCGTCGGGCTCACACATCACGGTGTGCTACACGGACCCCATGTGGGGCACGGAGGCGCGGCGGCACCACCTCGCCGACTCCAAGTTCTTTGAGTGCACCTGCGAGAGGTGCTCTGACGTCACCGAGCTGGGGACTATGTATAGTGCTATTAAGTGCAAGAAGAAGTAAGTTTTCTGTCCATCGGTTTCATTACACAAGAACAGAAATAATATCAAAACCTAAACGGTGCTTAGTTTTCACGATATGATAATACAATTGAACTGCCTTCAAAAACTATTGTTTTTTTTTATTGGACTTTGGTTTATTGTTTGGTCTTTTGCCCCTGGTCTAAGGAGTAATAGATTTTTGTAGCTGTAAAGCACGACAGGAATAATCTTGTATCTTTGTCACCAATTTTTCTGAGTAAATTGTTCACTCCGCCAATTTAAACTAATCTTATCTTCATCTTCATTTATATTTTTATTTCAGAGACTGCAAAAGCTACCTCCTCCCCGAGACCTTTATCCTCCCCATCCTACACAAGACGAAGAGCCCCAACCCTGAGACCCGCAACCTGGACAACAAGTTCTGGAAGTGCGAAACTTGCAAGGACGCTGTCTCCGACGCCATCATCCAGCAGCTCGTACAGGACGTCGGCAGGGAACTCAGCATCATGCCAAAAGGGGATCCAGAGGCTTGCGAAAGGTACGGCAACGAGTTCATTTTATTATGTACTTCAGTAGAGAACTCAGAACTATGTCAAATATTCATAATATACATACATACCATCATGCTCGTGTTTCCCGAAGGATTAGGTAGCAGAGGTACATTGTACAGTCAGGGAATTTAATTTTTAAACAAATTGACAATCGCAAATTTGCCGTGTTATAGCTTTTTCATACAACTGTGAAAGATAACAGTTGTGATTTGAATATACGGACAATATTAGTTGGTATACATTTTGTTTAACAATTAATTTCCCTGATCTTACACACATTTCGCCAGTTATGTTTTAACTCCCATCCCCTGTGACACACAAGAGAGTCTTTTTTCAATCAACCAGGTAATAATTCGCTTGGATTCCAAAAGACTCTCTGTATTTTTCTGCGCATAAATCAGCAGGCATCGTTGCTTCCTCGTAGCCTAAAACTGTGGCCCCAAACTTAACTCCAGATTCCCAAATCACTTTCCAGATTCATCGGTCACTGCAGCAGCTACCTGCACCCCTCCCACTTCTACATGACAGACGTGAGCCTGGCACTGGCGCAGATGATAGGCCAGGAGGAGGAGCAAGGTTTAGCGGTAGTCACGGATGACCGGCTCCTGCTGAAGACACAGCTGTGCAAGAAGATCGCTGAGCTGCTGGAGACTTTGGCACCAGGTAGGTGCCTATAGCAGTTTAAACAGAGTTTATATTGTTTGGGTATTGTTAGCATAGAACCAATTGTTAAAGAATGAGTTTTAAGATTGTTTAGTAATCAGTAGGACCACTTAGCCTACTTCATCCTGACGGCCTGTCTCTGGAGGGGCTTTTGGCATGTGAGGAATGCTAAGACAGAATTGTCCTCAAAAATCGTATCGAGAATAATGTATTATGCCACGCAATTATGCGTTTGACGGCTGCCTTAACTTTTTCACTAAATAATATGTGACAACCATGATAATATTGCACAGGCAGACATTGTATAAGCTGACTAACCTATTTTCCAGCTGAAACTCGTCTCCGAGGCACCATACTGTTCGAGCTGCATGCTGCCGTCGCTGAGACTGGAAGGCGGCAGGCTCTCATTGATGGACCCATGACGTTGCTTGGTTATGTTTCTGTAAGTAACCTACTCTGCATAATAATATCTTATACTCCCTTGTTTTGTTTGTAATCTAGGGTCACTTGTATAGCCAGCTAGAAGGACCAAACTCTGAAACTAGTATTACATATAGGAAGTTAGAAAAAAAAAACCGACTCCAAAAAATAAAAGGGTATACAGGGTAGCAGGGACATCGACGCGAAAAGTGATACCATGGATTCAGTACAAGATTCTGAACGCCCCTGCGTTGAAATTTTTCATTTATGTATTTTTCATCGATATTTTCGTCAATTGAGGACCAGTTAAAAAAAAATATATTTTTAGTTCATGTGGTACCTATTGAAAGGTTGCGCGATGGTCTCATATAAATTTTATTTACTTTACTTGGGTAGTTTTTGAGTCAGCTTCGATAATACGTATTTAATCCACTTTGTGTATCTTGATGATGTTATACTTCCTGTCACTGTTAGGTACATGGCAAGTAGTGGTATACGAATTGGTGTGGGCTAGAGAGAGTACCTAACTGAAAAATGAAATATAAAACGTTTTTTACAAAAAAAAATAACCGACATCCAAAAAACACAACAAAGTGAAAAATTACTTTTATTTCGGAAGTCGGTGTCTGGATTGGATCTGTATTTTAGTTGTTTTTTTATATGTAGTTAAACAGTCGGATAATAAGAGAACGTCAGTATGGGAAAACACTATGATGATTGTTGTGATAAATTCCGATTCTAACACATGTCGTGGTTGTGAAAATGAATGGGTCGCCGGTCGATGCAGTGTCTAAGGTAAAGTCTGCCATTGTTATCATCTTTCAAATAAATAATAAATAAATGTCTTTAAGTAAGCAAATACGACGTCAAGTCTAGAATGTCCCAGTTCACTTACTATGTGCCTATTAGGTGAAGTAGACTTTGACAAAAATAATATGGATTTGAATTCATTTTGCAATGAGCACTGAAATAAATCACTGAATATAATCCTAGTTCAATGCGTACCTAGTCGATCTTCTCAGCTTCAGACTTGGTTATTTAGGCTTTTAATCGAAATAACTGTACCTGGATTCTTCGTTTCTGCAGTAAACGTGTCATGCATGTGTAAACAGATTAATTATAAAGAGAATAAAAACAAAAACACTGCCTCAAAGATCGATTGAAATCTTTGCACTGCCGCTGACGTTTACAACGACGTATACAGTGGCTACAGACGTAAAACTCGTAATTTCCCGTACTATCAACACTATCTAAATATGAACTAAATATTGAGCACGCGACCACGGTTCGCCTAAAATGCGAGTTATAATTACTCAGCACAAATTGTGAGAACAATTGTAAAACACATAAGTTTATGAGTTATTGCGTATGAGGTTTTATTAAAAGGACATCTTATTTTTTATCAGAGGCGGCAAAGCGGCTAGTTACAGTAGGTCTAGCACGGATTATTATTGTGATGATTACGACACTTAAATCGAAATTATTCGTGCTAGGCTCACAGAACACAACAAATCGGGGTTTATGAAAACAAAGGAAAGATGAACATACCTACGTACGTACCTACCTAGATGTGCCACGCCAACAAATATTAGCTCTCGGATCTAATGTTTTCTATCTATCTCAAAGATTTGCTTTCATCATCTCAGCCTATGGTTGTCCACTAATGTGTCTCCCAAGTTGCACCATAACGCCGGGTTTGTCGGGATTTGCTTACATATCGACATTTAGAAAAGATAACAACTATACGGTAGGTGCAACAACGTACCTAAGCACAGTTTTACAATCAACGGTGACGTAGGTAAGCGCTGCCTTGAACTATTTATTTTTACAACCACCACAGATGTTAAAATCGGTATTTATCAAAACAATCATCACATTGTTTTTCCCTAAACCTTACTTTATTAGGTACTGCAATAATTATGACGCTTGGCGGGATTGTCATTTTGTAATGTTGATATAAAGTCCGCGCCTCCACTGAAATCTGGCGGAAAAGTTGTGGAACTACTTTTTTTAATGCAATTTGTTGCAATGACATAGACACTAGCTTCGCGTCTTTTGGATTTGAGTGGGGATGCGGTCTCTACAGATAGACGCAGCTGTCCATTTTTAACTGACTTCCAAAAAGGAGGAGGTTATATGTTCGTCGCGTATGTATGCTTTTTTTAAATGTATGTCTGCCGATTTCTCCGTCAATTGTGGACCGATTTTGAAATTCTTTTTTTGTATGAAAGGGTATGCTCCCGAATTGGTCCCATATAAATTTTATTAACTTTGCTTCGATAGTGTTTGAGTAAGCTTCAATAATACGTATTTTTCCCACTTGGTCCATGTGAATGATATGATGATAACTTCTTGTCACTGTTATTTACATAGCAGGTAGTGGTATTCGAATTTGTGTGGGGTAGGTACCACAACTAAAAAGTGAAGAATAAAAACCATTTACAAAAAAAAAAACAACCGACTTCCTAAAAAAAACACTACAAAGTGAAAAATTACTTTAATTTCGGAAGTCGGTGGCAAAAAACGAAAATTCAAAACCAAAGACACCGACTTCCGAAATTAAAGTTATTTTTCACTTTGTAGTGTTTTTTTTAGGAAGACGGTTGTTTCTTTTTGTAAAAAGTTTTCTTTAACACTTTGACCACAGAATACTTTTACACTTTGACATTACGTGGGTAGAGACGTAACTATTCCTATAGAATTTGTTGGAGTCCGGAGGACCTTATTTGTAGAACATAAACAGTACTTCAGGAGTTCAGGGATACTACAATGCGTTATTTTTCATCCAATTCTCTTAGCGGATCCTGAAAAATTTTGTTGACTTTGCATTAAATAGTGCAATGAGCTTGGTGCACCATAAAAAAGTGATCTGTTTATTTATTTATATATACTTTATTGTACACCAAAAAATACATAGTAAATCATAAATTCCACTGTCTGTTCCACTTATTTTGTTACTAAATCTTAAATAATGTTGCCGTGCAATTACCAGAGCAATTGAGATTCTCTTCACGTAAACGTGACCGAAATAACAATCATTATTGAGCAAAAAACTAGCTCTCAACTACTAAATAAGTACTAATAAGTGGATCGACAATGATTATCAACAAATTGTTTGTTTGTCCATCTTCATAGGTATTCATTCTCCTATTCATTTTGTAAGTCCGGATGGCTTTATAGGACCTTTCTTACCTCTTTCAGCATTGTAACGGTAGCCAGAATCCTTTAAAATATCAGCAGCAACACGGTACCTAGCATAAAATCATCCTAACTATCCTACTACTATTATAAATGTAAAATTTTGTATGTTTGGATGTTTGTTACTCCATCACGCAAAAACGGATGAACGGATTTCGATGAAATTTGGCAGACAGATAGTTCATAACCTTTTCGACTTCGCTACGATTTTATTATATGTATAGATTATTAAATTGTATCTAACTACTATCTGCACCCTTGCACCTTGGGGGTATCACGATAAAAAGTTTCCATCCAGTCCATTTGTTTGCCATAATTTTTGTATTTTGTGGAATCGCAAACCCAGTTCTGTTATGAGAGAAATATCGGCATTATCTATCCGAAGACTTTTTATGAACCATGCGGCGTATTACTGAAGCTGACATTAAACAAAATGATGAACGCGTTATTAACAGCTGTCTTATTCACATAACAAGACGTGTTAATTTCCATCGGTGGCAATCCACTGATCGAGTATGGGTTACCGGCTCGGCAATCATGGGCACATCAAGACCGCTGAAATTGGGAATACGCCGCCGAAACTAATTATGATCCAGGCACCATCTTCTACGATAACCACGTATCTATGTTCACCTCAGAGTAAAGGGACCTTTTTAACACCGTTCTCCAAAGTGTTGGGCTCAGTCAGGGTAAAATGTTTTTCTTCGATGCTCCTGGTGGAACAGTAAAAGCATTTAATACCACTGGCCTCCTGTAGAGGTCAGGAAGCAAGCTAAAATTGCAATCGCGGTAGCGTCTTACAGAATCGTTGCCAAACTGCTTCCTGGTGGCAAAACAGCGCACACCATGTTTAAAGTTCCCATCGATTTAGAGTGCAACGACACGCCTGTTTGTGAGGTGTTGCGATTTCATCGTATGGGATGGATTGATTATGGCAAATGGGTGGTGTCACAGTTCTGTTTAGTAGCGATTTCCGGCAAACACTACCTGTAGCGACGCAAGGTTAGGATATTGCAAATATTAGATATATTTAACTTTTTTAAGTAAATGATTATCATCACGCTATACTTTTATGGAGCTAAGCAGTCAATCATGAAATATTATAAGAACGACTATTATAGCTAACTTTCAACAACAGCAAAAAAGTAAGCGGGTGGACTATTGCTTTGCAAACCTGTTTTTGTAAGTTCCACTCCCAACTACTGGTATCTTTTGTGTTTTTTTTTTTTACATCTTTTAATACTAATATGTATGTAAAAGTTCGTAGAACGTATTATTTCAATAAAAAAGGAAAACTTCGTAAGCAATGGGAAATTGCTACGACACGTCACAAGCCCTATACAGTCACAAAACATTCAAGCTTCTGCACTGATAATTTTAGAGCTAAAGACTAGAAGAATAAAATGTTTTTTTATAGGTCATACAATAGACCTAATGAAAAAACAATATTATTAGTGATATTTACTTTAAAAAGCATATTGTAAGGTAGTTCAATATCACAAAAACAAGTATATGCATAAAATACTTAATTTAATCTTTTGGTATTATTTTAATATTATTAACAAGAATGAGATTAATGTGGTGATGCGTGGACCGTGGCTGACGAGGTGAATGCTTCGTTGAAAAGGTCGACTCTATGTTTGCGAGTTCATAGACTGCGCTTGACCATAAACATGCGAGCTCGGGTTGACTTCAAAAATATCCGATGTTCTTCTAAAAGTTGGTGAAGCAAGAGGCTCCTCTCCTCTGGTAGAATACCAGAGGAGAGGAGCCTCTTGGTAGAGTAGTTCCCACTTTAGAAAATCTGATTAATCTGGTTTACGGGGATATCAGTCGCATACTGTAGGTACCAAGAGAATTCATGGGTGCGTGAACGGGCCATTTTAACGCCCAATAATGATGAAGCTGCTGCGATCAACCACAGTGTTCTCTTGCAAATTGATGGGAGCGAAGTGAACACCTCCATCGGTTAACACTGTTGTGGAGCAAGATGATGCCTCACATTACCCCGTAGAATTTCTGAATTCGCTAACGGCAAGTGGACTTCCGGCGTACATTATTCAGCTGAAGGTCGGTGTACCGATTATGATTTTTCGGATCTTAACCCCGCCGAAGCTGTGTAATGGAACCCGGCTCAAAGTCGTGTCTTTGCAAAGAAACGTCATCGGCGAAAATTGTAACAGGTTGTAGCGTTGGCGAGACATTGTTTATACCGCGTATACCACTAATTCGCCACAGTTACGTCTTCCAGTTTGTGCAGTTCCCTGTCAGTATTGCTTTGCGATTATCATCAACAAATCACAGGGGCAGACACTGAAGGCTGCGGGTGTTGACCTCAGGACAAGCTGTTTCTCCCACGGACAACTGTACGTCGCTCGCTCCCGCCTCACCAGTCTGACTCTCTGTATATTTTGGCTGTTGAATACAAAACTACAAACGGACATAATATACAGGGAAGTTTTATAAAAATGTGGCTGTTATTGTAGTTTATTGTGGTGTGTTACGACTTCCACGTGAACGAAGTCACGGGCAGAAGCTAGTTAAACATATTTTTATAACGAGGCACCTATTTCCTTCTGCTAAAGGGAAAATTAAATGCAAAATGTCAAAATCTAAGAGACAATCTACAACCACAGAATAAGTTATATGTGTGTAACTTTAACAGAACATGTAATTACCTATTCTAGTAAGACCAAGCGAAGAAGATATTGCCATAATAATTCAACCGGTGAATCCATTGACATCATCACATCTTAGACAAAAACAGTCTTGTACGTGTCTGCTCGCGTCAGCAACTGGACCATCGCTCGCTCCAGTTACTCGCCCGAAATACTAACACAAATTCTGCTTGTTTTGAACTTTTTTGAAATGTGCAAGAGTGATGTGGGAGACATGCAAGAGTGATGTGGGAGACATGCCAAGATGTTGTAAAAATAAAAACAATATGAAAAATATGAAGCATGAGAAGTATCTAAAACTCTCAAAGAAATTAAAATCAGTGCCGCTCTTGTAGTTATGTACATATGAATGACGTTTCTTTGCTTAAATTAATAAATTTTTATTATGGAGAATAAAATGTTAATACCGTACGTACCACGCTGCGTGAATCTGCTGTGACCCTGTCTGGTATCTCTCGAAAAACGCTACAACAAACCAAATATTTTAATAACTACTCTTCTAAAAACGAAAAGGACCACAAGCGGTTAGCAGATCTAGCCAGCACCCTAATCGCGTAACACACGATCAATCACAATCTGTTTAATTTTGACTGTTAAAAACAACGTTCATTCTGTTATTTACAAATCAAACATATGAAGCAATGGATAAGCAATTTCCTTCAAAATAATTCAGATTCTGATTACGCAATTATGGTGCAGTTTTAGTAGAAAATTGTAATTACGTAGACCATGTGATCGAAAAAAAACAAACAGTACCTATTGGTGTACTACTAAAGAAGTACTTTGCAGTGGGTCTGATAATTTTGAAAGAAATAGGTAATCCTATAGTACCTTTAGTAAGGCAAAGTTTTGCTTTCAAAACAATGAAGCGCTGTACGTAAAGCTCAAAATAAAAAGCATAATCGTTATGCTGACTCTAAAAAATCCTAGTCGACGACTCGAACTCTTTGTGACTAATATGCATGCTAAAATTAATCTAATTATTTATTTATTAATTAGTATTTATTTACATATTTAGTGAAAGAGACGATGATTTATATAACGAAAACGAGCGTGTAAAATTTCATGAATAGACCATTGGGCGTATAAATACTCGTATTATGGAAAAACTACTTTATGTATTTACTCAAAATAAAATTATTTGAACATTGAATAAATTATCTATCCCTGTACTGTTTTTATTTTGCCATTTTTTACTACATAAGTAAACAGAACTTTATTAATTTGTTATTATTAACAAGTGGTAGTAATAAATTATTTACAAACTATTAACACTAACTTCGACGCCTAAGTGTCCTTTTGTTTTTTGTATTTATTCGTGTAGTATTATTAGTTATTGTATTTCGTACCTAGTGTTAATAGTTTGTAAATAATTTATTACTACATAAGTTATTTATTTACGCCCGAAGACAAGTTAAAATTAGTGTAGAAATATGGATGTTTCGACGCTCATAACTTCGAAACAATTTTTTTTTTTCCATTTCTGCTGCTATACCGGCTAGATAATGACAAGACAAATTGATATAACACCACTCTGCCCACCGCAGAGAAGAACGGTTCTAGGCGCCAATTCCCCCTATGCAAGGTTATGCAAGGTTGTAAATAGCTGCAGTGATCAAATCGATTTGCACTTTGAAAGTTTTGGCAAATTGAAAGCCATTTTTTTTAAGTATCTTCCCAAATAGATCAACCATTAGTTATATATATATATATATATATATAAAAGTATAGTATATTGTAATATTAATTATTTTTTTATAATTACTTTTGGATAATTAATTTAATTAAATTTAAAACTAGATTAATTTATTATAATTTTTTGTACAACTTCTTTATGCATGCGGAGTTTACCTGTAAGTGATTGCTGCACTGTTGAATATACATTTTTGCATGTTAACCACTAGCATTAATCCAGTGTAAACAATTGTTGGTGAACCTATCATATAAAAATAAAATAAATATAATTTTTGTTTTGAACGTACACCATCAAACAGACGTTGTAATCACCATACTGCGTTTGTGTGGAAGAATGACTGACTAGCGTACCCTTAATAAATAAGTTTAGTCCACACATTCTTTAGATGTTATGTTTAACTCCCTATTCTATCCATTCCCAGGAATCCCGCAAGATACTGTCAGAATCAGCCCAGCTTCTCCGTCACGAGCCTCCAGAACTACCGGAAGGTCGTCTGAACAGACAAGCGAGGATTAACTTGATCCAGATGGACGAACTCATAAGGAACCTGTCGGCTGCACTACCCTCGCCTTTGTAAACTGGAATACATTTTGTACCGATTGTTATATTGTAGTTTTAATTTACTCTTTCTTTACTCTTTCAATTAAGTCTACAAGGGATGTCTGATCTAGTAGTCTAGTTCTTAGTGCTTGCTCGCTTAGTTATACTAAGACTGCTACATTTCAAGCCCTTTTCCGTCAGGAATCGGACAATGGTCCTTCTACGTCTTCCGTCATTGCAGTCCTTGTAAGTTTGTTGCTTGGTTAAGGATGTTTGGGACAAAAGGATTTCCTCCAAAAAAATCGTACCACAATTTTCTCTCTGATGAACTAAGTGGTATCCAAATATTGGTTACCTTTGGTTACAGAGAGATAATAATTCATTTGAGCTGCCGTCGCCCGGATAAGGCCGGTCAAACAGGTACTTCGAGTGAATAAGGAAGTAAAGTGTGCACTTTCGATCGGGATCATGTTTAACGCTTATAATTTTATTGAATGCGTAATATAAAATATAACGATCCCAGCGCGGAGAAAGCGGGCCGGCGCACGGTGGGCTGAAAATCGGCTTTCATAGACTTAGGGATTTCAATTTGTAAGTGCCGGATTTTTTGCTGGATATCGCTTCTTTTAGTTATGACACCCGAGTTTATTCTGCACAAAAACGAAGGAATTATATTTTTTTTACGAAAAAACTTTATGAAGCTAGTATAAAAAAGTTAATTATCTCGTAAACAGCAAGGAAAACCGTTATATCTTTACAGGTGGGTATAGTACTAATTATTTATGATTTTGTGACATATGTCATATAACGGTTATCGCTGCTAATATTTTTTTTTAAATAGTCGAAATATTTTATTTATTTTTACATATGAAACGGTTCCTTTTAGTGTTAAGTTGAGGAACACAGACTTTTAACAACACGTAACATAAAATAGCATCACCCCTATATTCCCGAAGGAGTAGTCAGAGGTTTATAGTACATCCACACTTAGACAACTATGTTTGAGCTTATTTATCAATACAAAATGAGTTTTAAAACTTTACATACAACCAAAATACCAAATAACAAATTGTTTAGTCTTCTAGTGATTCTGAAATAAGTTACAATGTTATTACAATGATTTAGTCTTCTAATAAGTCTGAATAGGTGATTAAATGATTGTTAATGATTTCTGATAAGTAAGCTAATTTGTTGATTAGTTGTGTTATGAGTTCTAAGAAATGTTTTTGACGATTATTAATTTTCATTAGCACATCTTTTAAAACTCTAATGAGGGTAGTTAACTAATTATCGATGTTTTGCAATAAAAGGGCTAAAACTTTTCTTTATAATTTAGATTGTTCACAACTGTGTAGCTGCTAACACTAAATTTTGGTCTGCGACTATAAAATTTTAAAATGGAAAGTTTAATCACCAATTTAGACTTGTTTGTTCTTCTAAAAAGTGAGAGTACTTCATTTAATAATGAAGTATTGTTTGGTGCAGTTGTATCCCGCATAGGCGATTGCCTTACTGCCGAAGATCGAGTAACTCTCAAAGAATTTTGTCAGAAATTCACGCGAGCTGCTTTACAGAGGTGGCAGAAATCCGACCAATTCCTTGATCACTTCAGAAGACTGTACGGAAATTGACTGCAAGCAAATATTGATTGGCCAAGTTGTGTGCAAACTTTAGTTAATTAAGAACCAGCTGTTGATGAGATATTAAGAGCACAATAAGTCATTTGATGATTTCCCACCCTGAAAAAAAAAAAAATTACTTGACATCAAGGTGACGAGGATCCTTCAAAGTCTTTCTGACTATGCATGTGCAAAATAAGCAGCTAAAGCTGATATCCAAGTGGGTATTTGATGGTGCTTCCAACTAAAGCCGATACAAGCAGAAAATGGAGGGGGAGCAAGATGATGCAAGCATTTTCATGACCTCCTTGGTGCCACTAAAACTGACAGATGGAGATAATACTGTATGGACTAACCCAAAACCATGCTCAACTTTGTATTGTCATCCAGTTCAGTTTACTTTTGTAAAGGAGAGCGAAGCAGTTGTCATTGGTCTCAAAAGACAAATGATGATGAAATTCAGGCCCTTATCCCCACAGAGTGCAGTAATAATAACATGGTGACTCATCAACTAATGATGACAATGATCGACGCCAAAGTCTGCACGTACCTTTCTGAGGCCAGATCAAATGCATCGTGCTACCTGTGCTTAGCAAAACCTACGGAAATAAACCGCTTAGATATTGTAACATCAAAGACTGTGTGTGCTGACATATACAAATTTGGCTTGTCATCCCTACACGCACGTATAAATTGTATGGAATGTCTGTTACATATTGCGTACAGGCTCAACTTCAAACGGTGGGCAGCGAGAAGTAATGAGGACAAAGAAATGTTGCAGAACAGAAAAAAATGTATTCAAAATAAAATCAAAAATGAGCTCAATCTGTTGATGGATATTGTGAAACAAGGCTCGGGAACTACCAATGACGGGAATACCGCAAGAAAGTTTTTCGAGTTTCCCAATAAAACTGCAGCTATTACCGGGTTGGACGAAGATCTTATTAAAAGATTTGATGTGATTTTGCGAGCGATAACATCTGGCGAGAAGATCGACGTAATAAGATTTAAAGATTTTGCCCGCAAAATAGCAGAAAAGTACGTGGAATTGTACGACTGGTACTACATGTCGTCAACCGTACATAAATTATTAATACACTGGGCTGACATAATAGAGAAAAATGATATTGTGCCGATTGGGACTCTCTCGGAAGAAGCCTCAGAGTCTCGAAACAAAGATTTTAGGAGGTTCCGGGAACATCATTCGCGGAAAAGAAGCAAGATTCTAATCAAGATATCTTAAATATGCTTGTTGTTTCTTCGGATCCTTTCCTAAGTGCACAAAGGCCTAAGTTAGATGCCAAGAGAAAGCAGAGCTTTTTTGCTGAAACACTCGACTTAATTCAGTTTCAGGAAAGTGAGTTCGAGTTTTTAGATATATCCAATGTGGATTCTGACTCAGAATTGGAGTCCGACAACAACAGAGATAAGGAAAATGAATAATATTTGCTATTTTTAAAATATTTTTCTTGTTTTATAATCTTAATATTTGGGTCACAAAAATTCGGTTCTCTGCCCTTTCGCCGAAAATTGTTTGCCAGATTTTCTCTTGCCAACTAACGTTTTGCAGAATTTTATTTCGCCGAATAATCATTTGCCAACTTATCATATAATTTTGTTTTATTTCCCAACCTCACAGTTACCAACTGTACATTTGGTCTGGTTTTCATAATGACACTTTTTAAAATGCCAACTTTCAAGTAGCATAATGTTTTAGTTTGCGTAATAAAACATTTTATTATTATTTTTTTGTTTTTTTTTAATTGTTTACCAAATCTAGTAGGGTTTCATTTAATAATTATGTAATATTATGTGGGTAAGCGCAACTTATTTTTATGACAATGTAGGTAAGTACGAATAAATTTACTCATTGACGATAGGTGTTTACATCATTAGTTTTGGACTGTTTCTGTGGACCTAGTCGTTTCTGGCACTCGCCAGCCGCTGCCGCGGCACCACTCGCTACGCTTGTTCGTTCTTAGTCACAGTTTTAACCTAACCTAACCATTAAAAAAAAAAAAATTAACGTTCTCTAAGAATTCTTGAACACAAAGCTACATACTCAGAGAAAAAAATATTGCTCTGCATTGCTGCCAATTTAAAGGTTTAATGTTATTTTTGAGATTCTTAAATAAAAAATGTATGTAAAAATTAGTTTATTTTTTATCATTATATCAATGTATGAAAAGGGAACTGTTACACTGACAAAACGTCATTCGTCTAATAGTTGTGTGGCCTAGTGAAATGTTTGACAAATGATAAATGTCCCAAACGTTTTGTGTCATTATAATAATCAGCTTAACAATAATTCTACCAAATGAACCGATGTCGTACAAAAATTTGCTAATCGTTAGTTGTCAAAGTGAAACATCGGCGAAACGTTGGTTGGCAAGTGATAATCTGCCAAACAGTTTTCGGCGAAAACGCAGGATACCCAAAAATTGATCATAATTAACAATGTTCTTAATTTAGTCACTAAAAGGAACCGTTTCATATGTAAAAATAAATCAAAAATATTATATAAAAAATAAAAAATAAAGTTGCGATAACCTTTATATGACATATGTCAAAAAATCATAAATAATTAGTACTATACCCACCTGTAGGGATATTACGGTTTTCCTTGCTGTTTACGAGATAATTAACTTTTTCATACTAGCTTCATACAAATTTTTCATATAAAAATTATAATTCCTTTGGTTTTGTGCAGAATTAACTCGGGTGTCATTATTGAATATAGTAATAACTAATAGAAGCGATATCCGGCAAAAAATCCGGCACTTGCAAATTGAAATTCCTAAGTCTATGAAAGCCGATTTTCAGCCCACCGTGCGGCGCACATGTAGGGGTAAAAAATAACCGTATTCGTGCGCACCGCGGGAGCTTTGTGCAGCGCAGAGGCTTAGCTTATTTTTGTTATAATTTGAGAGCCATATGTATGAAATGCTAGAACTTCTTACCACAAAAATATGGCTTTGACAAGAAAGGGAAGAAGATAAAAACTGTCAACCATAAAGGTGCCTGCAATGCCTACTGCATACTAGATTTTGATCATGTCAGGACTGTCGAGGATTGATTCTGCTGGTCATGATCCTTCTAATGGATCTTTCCTACATGAGGGAAGTGAGGGAATATTACCATTACATTACCATAGAGAAGCAAATAGGTAATTCCAATACGATATTTGTATGCGTGAGAGGAACCTTTACAGATACCGCTGCTGAAAAAAGTTACTTAGTAGGTACTTATTTCTGGAATACATGGTTGCAGATTATTTTATGTAGGTACTGATTGAATTTGCAAAAGAAAGCGCCCGCGTCCCGCTACCTTGCGCTTGCGTCGCGCGCCGCAGCTGCCGGCTGAGTGACATAAAGGGAGCTCCGCGTTAATTGGAGCGATATCGACACTTCGCGGAATTGGACCTGCTGCCGTGAGACCTTTATTGGTTATTAATATATTTTGTTTGCTACAGCCTAGGATATAAATAAGGATATATTTTATCATGGTGAAGGCCGTAGAATTCCAGAATTTTGATTTAGTTATGTTGAAGGTACGAGAAGATTAATGAACCTTTAGCATATGGAATACTAAAAAATAAAGTATCAGAAATATTGGTACCGATTCAACATACCAACAACATACTGACTAACCAGTCGAAAGGTACTCTCCGAGTACCTACTCTGAGTCTGACAAAATCTGTTTCTAAATTATTATCATTATCATCAATCACATAAGAGACAATAACAGTCTTTTTCACCCACACATCTCCATCACAATCCAAAGATACACGTGTCGCTGTCTCCGAATTTGCTAAAACATAAAATAATATAAACCTAAGAATAGTGTTGATCCCAAAACTAACAAGAATAGTAAACACAGTGTCAAGTTTGAGGCTGCGAGAAGCGACAGATTAGAAACTAATAAGATTCGGCGAACACTACACGACCGTATTCGGTTATTCATTATTGTAGTAATCGCATGTTTAAAAATAGAAACTGCTCAATTTAAATTGGTAAGAGTGGCTTTGCTTCTAATTCTATAGGCAGAGGCACAATGATGATTAAAACAACATGATTTTAAAAGGCACCAGCTCAAGTTTCACACTGTATCTTTGGTATTTAAACTGAACCCATGATGTGAATGTAACCACATGTGAGTAATAAGCTTGGTTTCTGACTGACAAACGTAATTAACCTAACCCACGAAGCTTACCGCATAATATCAGGTGGGTCATGCATCTGCCGACAACAAACCTATCAAAGCCAGTCAGATCGTATGTCCATACGTACATATTCACGTATTCAAAGACCCTTCTGAAATATTTAAAAACCTATTACAAAAAATCGCAAATGCATGCCTTTTCTTAAACACACCCAGATAATAATACCTTCATAAAATCTACGTGTCCGGCGCCGAAGCCGACGGCGACGCACATACACACACATACAAATAGGAAGTACCTACGCACACGCACGTATTATATGCAAGCCGATTTCTAGACTTCTTCTTAAAGACGAAAAAACTGCTAGCAATGCATGTCAGGGATTGATGCATAACATTACCCGTTGAATTTAAATTAAACGCTTCGCAGAGTACATAAGAGAGAAAGAGAATCTTAGAGAATCTAGATCTAAGATCAAGAGAATCTTAGAGAATTTAGATCTAAGATCAAGAGAATCTTAAATCTTTTATATAGGTGCGTAGGTGTTGCAAGTTTAAAAAAAAAACAAAATTCAAAAGTCATTTATTCAAACTAGGCTGAGAATCAGTACTTTTCGAACGTCAATTACATAAGACAGTCCCCCAAAGCGCCCACCCTTCACCACTTCCTAGTGCATTCGCTGGGAAGAAGAAAAAGAAAGAGAAGCCATAGTAAACATTAACAAATTAAATCGCAGTAAGTTTAACAAAAATGTTTTGGCAATTACAGCTCAGTCTTTGTTTTCAGTAGGTCAAGCTGTTATGGTTTAATTGCTGCTTCAGCTTCATTAGGTACCAATTTCGATCATCACTCACCACTGAAGGTGTCGAAAATTTTATCAAAACACACTTAAAAAATCTTTTCACGTTTCATTATCATGTTTATTGAATTAACACATTTTTATCTGTATTTCCCGCGTGAAGGAATTTCAGCGTCATCCGTCCAGTTATCTGTACATAATAAAATATAAACTCATGAAAATCTTAAAATCTGCGAACTTCTAGCGTTGCTCCATTAGGATCGTCCTGTGGTTCGTTATCTTTACTAGTTATCACATGCAAATATCGTAGCCAATGACGGAGACACGCGAAAATCTTCGGACAAACATTGCGAGTTCTCCACCAACATTCAAGTGGAACGTACGTTGCCCAAAGTGCAAAAAAATACCTAAAAGTGTCCGTTTAATTTACCTTCAAAATATGCCTTGACGGCTCAGTGCACTCACTTGTGGTAGCATTATTTTAGTTGAAACTCAGGTTGTTGTGCAAATGTAATCGAATGGCGTCAGTCAGCATCTTGTTTGCTGTTCACATTAACAGATATACTGCGTGCACGTTACATCGTGTTAAAGGTTTGTGAGAATTTTACTTGTGTTTTTTTAGAGAATACATTATTTCTAGAATCTTATATACGTATAGCTAATAGAGGAATCGTTACGAATGAAAGTGTGAAGTAGAGAGTGTTCAAGTTGTGAATTCATCTCCTAAGCAATCTAAGACAGGAGTTAGCTTAACCCATTGAAGAATATCTTAGTCAATGTGCTTTACGTAACAACTGACAACAATTCTAAGAAAAAGTAATGATGAAGAAGCAGTGGTAAGTAGAGTGCTGGACAGTTCCCAACTAACTTTCTACGTTTTATGTCTCATTAGCCGTTTTATTACTTCTCCCAAACTTTTCCAAGCCTGATGATGATCGCTGGCAGCCTGCGCATAGATTCTCTGGCTTTAGACTTTAAAATCTGTCAAACAGGTTCCTACTTGTGTCCTTCTTGTCTTGTGCCTATATTGCAGTCATTTCTAAAGCACCTAAGTTTCTCAATACGTAAATAATGGTCACCAATTCGTAGGCATTCATATACTATATATTGTATATTGTGGTGTATTTATTTGCCAATGTTTCATTGAACTAACATGCAATTGTTCGAATGTAAACAACGTCAAAAACTCACTATCGTCATTCGTGCGTTCAGCTAAAGTAAGCAAGCTTCCATTTGATGTGGATCAAGGAACTTCTGCTCAACCATACTTTGTGTCAGTCTTCGTCAAGGCATGCTTGGTTTTGGCTATTTTTGGATATTCAATTCAATTCAAAAGTCATTTATTCAAAATAGGCTGAGAATCAGCACTTTTCGAACGTCAAAATTACATAAGACACTCCCCCAAAAACGCCCGCCCTTCACCACTTCTTAGTTCTTTATGGGAAGAAGTGGTGCAACAAACTCCCCAGCAACACAGCTGTCTGTTCAGTTAGAAAACTTGATTCTATACAATAGTAGTTATGCAAAATATAGACCACCAGATACCAAGTAATTGGGTAAATAATATTGCCTGCGTATTTGGGACACACTGTGGATACATGATTTACAAGAACCTTCCCTACCTTTTGGACACGAGCATAAAGCCTATTAACAGATAAAATAAATATCAATTTATCGACGAAATATGTTTTACCATAGTGAACTTTTCAAGACTAGACTATAGCTTGCAGAAATCGTTACTAATTAACACCGGTTTTAGTATAAGTCCAGTTAAAAACAATCTCTTACGATTTATACCTATACTATTAATCTGTGCCTAAACACACAAATTCATAAGCACGAACTACGATTGTGAGTCTATACAGAGAGATATGAAGAGAGAGGTGTTAGATGGGAAATTCCAAGTATTGCACGTGCAAAAATATTATCAAACAAACTTAAATAAACATTTTGTTCAAATTCTGTCTAAACGTCCGGGTTCGCAAATGCTCTAATGCTTTCCTCTTCTTCCCTAGTTGGTCCCTCTCTGTGCTCTCTTCCCTAGTTCAGGATGGCCGTAACTCTTTACTTTTTAAGAGTTATCGACCTCTATTTGCTACGATCTGTGGCTTGACTTGTTGGAGTCCCACGTTCACCGGTACGTCCAGTTGCTCCGACACCTATAGGTATAGCTTGACCATCTCTTTGGGTCCCCTCCTCTAGGTTTTTTGTCTTCTATTTTCCTGCCACTATAATTCTCTCGATATAATCGGTGTTTCTGCAGGAATTGAGGTCAAAATGAACTGCTTTAGAACTTACCTGACATGAACTTAATCATGCATTTAAGTGAGTTCAAAAACATCTATTGTTGGAGATGGGCTTCGAGATAATTGCTACAAGGAGAACTTATAACTCTTATAAGAAGTAATGAGTAATAGTTTTAATAGTCATATTATTTGTAATGCACTAACTGCAACGATAGATACACAAAGGAATAAGGATACTAAGCTATTTGTTTATCGTGAAGATAACCAAATATGTAGTTTAGCATCCTTATTCCTTTATGACAATTATCTTTTGATTGCTTCTCCAAATAACATTTGTCTCAATATGTCAACCTCAACCAGAATAATAACGTTACGAGATCATTGAAATCTTTGATGCTAGAATTACCTTTCATATTGCTTCGTCAGTTACCTTCCTTCATAATATATCAAAGTCTGTAACGATTAAGTTCCGTGGTTCATGGAGTTAAGCCATATTCACCAATCATAATAATAGCCACTCACCTGTTTAGCGAACATTTCGCAGTAGCGGCAAGAAAATCTGTTATTCCTTAATTCCCAGATGGATACGAAAATTAACACGAAGATGCTAAATACATAAACAAACAACAATGTGAAGTAAAAGATACAGTTTTGTGTCAGAACTGAAGCTATCAATTTTGCTATATTTGAGTGTTGTATGAAGATACTATGCATTACACCACTTTGTGTGAAAAACAAACAGTTGTCACAAATTAAAGCTGATTTAAAAGACGGTTACAGCTAGGTATACAAAAATAGAGTAAACAGAATTTAAATCATTATGATTCCAAACCGAATCACCGTCAAATAACTCGAAATTCCTCTTTCCTTTGACTGACAAGTTGAACTTCAGTCAAGGACATATAAATACAAAAGTCATCATCATACCATTAAATGAGCAATATTTGTAGAAATATATATATATAATTACGTTCTGGAAAACGGCTCTAACGAGTTCGATGTAAGTTGCAATATAGGGCGAAAAATCGATTTAGTTAGGCCTCATATCTGGGAAAATTCGTATTTTCACCCGAGCAGAGACACTTAAGCTCGGTCGTATAAAGTTTAGAACAAGATGGCTACCATTATATAATGACATGGCAGCGTGGAATTAATAAGTACCGACTATCATGGCAGCATGGAATTAGTATGAACTTTTCTATACTATTAAATGAGCATTCTCTATTTTCACCAGACCAGAGCTCGGTCACCCAGGTACTAGGTATTAATGGGCACTCAACTAAAGAAACATATTTTCAAAAACAACGGAAATTCTCTGATAGTTATTCGGAACTATATAAATGCTTCCACAGAATATATATATAGATTCATAATCATAATCATTTATTTGCAATAAGTATTGGTAAAGTGTTGGTCTTATTGCTTAGCAACGTTACCTTCTCACCTGATAGCATCTCTTCATCACTAACAAAAACAATTAATTCAAAAGTAATCATAATTAACCCACATTGCTATTAATTGAGTTCGATGTTTGTACAGCCTCCGACGGCGCCTGCGTCACACATGGTTGTCAGTTTGTGTAAGATTAAATATTATGCGCTGTGCTTAGGCAGATTACAACATGGAAGATTTGAATCAATGGAATAATACCTGGGTTGCATTAACGACATTGGTTAGAATTTCACAAATCTCTTTTTGATACGTAACCAGCTATTGACGTCTGTGCATACTTCGTTTTTCTCAATCGCATTCCTATTGTTTCTTTGGCTACAACAGCATACAGTTATTATGAAATCCAATAAAGAATCAGTTTAAAATAATCTTGAAATCATTATTCACTCTTGCTCAGCTTTGAGCGACCCAAAATGCCACTCAACTATTTTTTTTTGCAGTTTCTCCCTAATTCAAAAAAACTCTTATGGATATAATAGGATGAATGCATTGAGTTATATGTACTATGTACGTAGTACATATAACTCAATGGATGAATGATAGATTATATGGATGGATATCAGTTATCCATGAAATTACTAGGGAAAAGGAGTCGAAGTAATGTTATTTTAGAAATTGATGCTCGTTATTAATATTATATTCATAGGGTAATTCAAGTAATAGGATTTTTAAACCCAAAAGTGGCAGTTGTCGGATACTTTGTTTTGTAATTCTACAGTGATGATGAACATTAACTTTTGGAATTAGAGGATTAACAAGAAGATCAAGTACACGAAGGATCGCGTTACGCTTACGACTATGTCGCTTATATGTTAAATACATTCGATGGTATCACTATGTCACTTTGTAGTAGGTATAGGTAAACTCAAAAGGTAAACAAATGTGGAGCCACGAAATCTGCCGAAATTTTACCAGAAAAAGCTTCGTGTAGTACTAGCTCACTGGTGACTACTGAACTACCAAACGATGAAGAAGAGAAGATCGAATCAGGATGGGTGACTGTTCAAAACAAAAAAAAAACAAATAACAGGCAACCTAAAGAGGTCAGAGTGGGTACAAATACAGAGTTGAAGGCGATTCAAGTTAGTGATCGTAAAAAATATCTACACGTTTGGCGATTGCATCCGGATACCACTCTTGAAGCAGTAGCCGATCACGTGAAAAATGTATGTGGACTAGATGTTCAAATAAAGGTGGACAAAATCAAACACAAAATCGTGAGAGATTATTCGTCGTTTGTTGTTGGAGTACCAGAAAAGTGTTTTGATAAGTTGAACCAGGCCGAAATCTGGCCAATGAATGTAGAATTCAGTGAGTGGATATGGTTTCGGAACTCAAATAGAACAAAATCAAGCATATTATAGCCATAACAGCAACATTGAAATGTATTATCAAAATGCAAGAGGTCTTCGTACAAAATTAGAAATCTTTAGAAATAACATATTATCATTTAATTCTGACTTATACGCTATAACGGAATCAGGCTGCAATGAATCCATTCAAGACGCAGAAATTATCCCTCAAGGATATAAAATAATACGTTGTGATCGAGTGGATGGGCGTAAGCAGGGTGGAGCGTTTCTCGTGGCCACACACCGCTTCGAGCTGCGACAGGTACTTGTCTCGGACGCGTCGATAGACGCCTGCGTGTTTGAAATTGTTTGTGCAACGGTTCATCTAAAGAATAGATTTTTGTTTTTATGTTGCGTTGTTTATATTCCTCCAGGGAGTTCGGAGAATGATTATATGATTTTGTTTAGGGTAATAGAAAATATGTGTAATAGATATAAACAAATGATAGTTATTGGAGATTTTAATTTACATTCTTGTCCGGTAAATATTAGCAATTATTATGAATGCTTTATGTCATAATTGCGAGTTCACTCAGGGTAACATGGTACCAAATGTCTTAGGCCGACACCTGGATTTGGTTCTGAGTACGGGTTTTAGCGGAGAAGTGTCAGTGGTGATGGCGGGCGAGGCGCTCGTACCTGTCGACCCGTACCACCCGCCACTAGCGGTGTGCGTGCGCCCCGCGCCCTCAGCCCCCGCGCCTTCCCCGCCTTCGCCCGCTGCCGAATCCCGCTTTGACAGCGCGTGCAATAGCAGACCGCAGTGGAATTTTTATAAAGCAGATTATCAATTATTGTATTCGATGTTAACTTCTGCTGACTGGAGTGCAATGTATGAAATGCATGACTTGGAAGACATTTTAAATATATTTTATGTGAAATTAGGCCGTATTTTAGACGAATGTGTACCAAGGAAAAAGTTTACCCAGGAAAACTCACGTTATGTGTATCCCGAATGGTACACCGCAGAAATTATTAAAGAGATCAAAATTAAAGCAAAACTTCACAAACTGTTTAAAAACTCAAAACGTGATTGTGATTACGAAGAATACGCTAAATGTAGGGCCCGGATAAAAAAGTCTATAGAAATTGCTCACAGAAACCATAAAAGTAAAATTCAAAATCAGTTCGCTAAAGATCCAAAATCATTCTGGCAATATATTAGATCAAAAAAAAGTAGAGTGAATAGGCAAAGTATTATAAAAGATGGGCAAAATCTCACTGATGAGCAGTGTGCTAGGGAATTCGCAGATTTTTTTGAGTCGGTATACAGTCAGGAACCACCGCAACTAGACGTTCAGGCGGCGATGGCAGAGTTCGGCAGTGCTACCAGTGCTCGGGTACATATAGAGACCTTGAGTCTCAAAGATGTGCAGGATGCGCTGGCGAACCTCAAGCCAAAACGATCATCTGGCCCTGACGGTATACCAGCATTTCTCTTTAGAGATTGTGCTAGAGTTTTAGCAAACCCGCTGCATTACATATATAACACGTGCTTAAAGCAATCCATGTTCCCGGATCAGTGGAAGACGACACGTGTCGTTCCAGTACCCAAGGGTAAAGCAGGTCCAGATGTCAGTGGTTATAGACCAGTCGCAGTGTTGTCGACGCCGGCAAAAGTTTTTGAAGCCGCTATTCAACGCTGCATACAGGGGCAAGTACGGGCGCAACTGTCGGACGCGCAGCACGGCTTTCGGCCCGGACGCAGCACTTCCACCAACCTGCTTAACTTCATGGCACAGGTTATACCGGCAGTCGACGCTGGAGTACAGGTAGACGCGGCGTACTTTGATTTTAGAAAAGCCTTCGACACCGTGGACAATGATGTCTTATTAAGAAAGCTGGCAGATATAGGATGTACGCCGCACTTGCTGCAGTTCTTTGTCAGCTATATGAGAGACCGTAAACAGTACGTTGACTACAATGGGTACGAGTCGAGGCCGTACTTCACCAGGTCCGGAGTAAGCCAGGGCAGCAATTTGGGACCTCTTGAATTTATCATAATGATAAACAGTTTGCCGGAGGTCGTCAGACATGGCTCATGTTTATTGTTCGCAGATGACCTCAAGTTGCTGCTCGAGGTAAGGGATGAGTCAGACTGTGAGCGACTCCAGGGTGACATTGATAGAGTGGTGAAATGGAGCCATGACAATAAGCTGTACTTCAACGTGTCCAAATGCTCGGTAATATCCTTTGGTCGTGCGCGCACCCCTATCCGCTATGAGTACAAAGCAGAGGCGATACCCATGCAGCGAGTAACGCAGGTGCGGGATCTAGGGGTATATCTCACTCCAGATCTTACGTTTCGCGAGCATGTCATTAAGATATGCAAGAAAGCGTACAGAAACCTCGGCTTTGTACTAAGGCAGTCACAGGGGTTCACTAATATTACGACTATAAGGGTGTTATACGACACTCTAGTCAGGAGTCACTTGGAGTATGGGGCGGTCGTATGGGCTCCACATGAAGCCAAGTACTCTATCATGGTGGAGCGCATACAGAACAAGTTCACGCGTCACTTGTACTTCAGACTGTACGGGGTTTATCCATTGTACCCGCTGATGTACCCCACCCTGTTTGTACTGGGCATGGTCGGGTACAATGAGTTAAGGGTGCGACGACAGTTTACTCTTGTCGTCTATTTAATTAAACTACTCCGGGGCAAGGAGCACAATCCGGGCGTGCTTCAGTGCTTGCGGTTGTCTGTTCCGGACCGCTACGTGTGGAGGCGGCGGCGCCCGCCACTGCTGGCTGTGCCAACTGCCCGAACCAACCTGCTGGCCAAAGCACCTCTCACGCGAGCAATTCGTACTGTTAACGGAATTCAGAATAGGTTGGACATTTTTTCGTGTTACTTTAGTGAACTTGCAAAAGTAAGTTTATATATAATATGTTACGAAAGCAACAATTAGTGTAATTTTATGTTTATTGTTTATGAATATTACATTGTTATAATTATAATGTTATATAGTATTAGTTATAAGTAATTTGGTGTTAATGTATTGTGTAGTTATTTGTAATTGTTAGTAATAGTGTTATTTAAAATAGTTAATATTATAAGCAGGCTTAGCTATCGCATTAGGTTTCTAAACCTGTAATGATAGTTTAAGAGTTTTTTAAATAAATAAATAAATAAATAATATTATGAGTGTTATTTAAAGCAACGATTTCTGTTTAGTGCTATGCGTACGCGCATCTCTTCAATCTTAGTCCAGTTAGTTACCTTGGGCATTATCTGATGCAGAATTTCAATACGTAGGCAATTCTGGAAACACCGCTCACCCTTTATTATAAAAACAATTACAAGTCCAACTCTAACAATACTTTTTCTATAATTATCTTTCAGAAAGAAAGTCATGTCATTAGTATACATCTGGCTACTCCTATGCTACGCTCAATACGCGAGGACCAATCTGATGGATGAGTACAAGGAGTTCACCAACAATTTCCTCTATCCTAAGGACGATAAGACTGAGGAGCTGCCGATCCAGCTCGGGAAGGACTGGGCTTCCGGCTGCACCTGCAGGGCCACCTACCATCAGAAAGTCATCGTCTGCTTCGGGTACTACGAGTGTATGAGGTTTCCCAAGGTCAGTTGCTTTTTTCAAATCAATTCAAATCATTAATTTTTAGGGATTCCGTACCTCAAAAGAAAAAAACGGATCCCTTATAGGATCACTTCGTTGTCCGTCCGTCAGTCTGTCAAGACGTTTTTTCTCATGAACGCGTGGAGATATCAAATTAATATCAAATACGCAGATCTAGGGTCCCTTGAGCTCTAAAAAAATCAAGCTTCTAAGTCAATAAAAAAATACGGCCATTTATGCGACATATTTTGATACTCGCAAATAAATCAAAACCTACACGGTACTTCCTGTTGACCTAGAATCATGAAATTTGGCAGGAAGCAAGGTCTCACAGCACACGTTAATTTGTAGTTATATCACACAAAAAAAATGCGAATACAAACTTACATTTGCAGTTGGAAAATTCACCGTGACGTATATCGATGTATTGGAGAACATGTTTCTCAACTACAATGTTAAGTTTGTTTTTGGGATAAATTTATCCCAACTACGGAACCCTTCATTGTGCGTGGCACACTTGGCCGGTTTATTTTCTCGTGTTCTAGATTTATTTCTATTAGAGCTAACGTGATGAATATAATAATTTGTAAATCAAAGACAATCACAAACTCTAGTATTTCCAAATCTACAAAGTGTCGGATAGTGAAATGAAATGAAACTCCGAAATTGTTAGTCTGTAAATAGGATATCAGAATCACTTTTACACGTCATATTAAAAAATATTTAATATAAGCTAGATGAGGTCGGTGTTTCCTATCTGACTACTCTGAGAAGAAAGACCGAAACAAACTTAGAGGTCGCAGTCTCTTTTAAAGTCCAGACATAATCTTGGTCAGGCCATATGAGAACCATGTAGATTAGTGTCTGAAATGGTCTTTCGAGGGAAGAACCACACAGATCTGATTTACTTATTAATTAAAATGTCAAGTTTTTATGGTTTTATTACCCCTTTTTGCAAAGTTTGGTTTTAATACACCTTTCAAATCGTTTAATGGGTAAGTTTCGAATGTCAATGGTAAGTTTTGTACATACCTAACCCTTGAACTATCCCCTATAAAGACACTTTTTCTTCTTCCATATCAGCAAAAGTTTTAAATTCTTCGATAGCTCTTTCGGTGATACAAGACTGACAATAGAAAACTAGGTGTGTCCCAATCTGTTTCCGATCATCTTCATCTCACAACATTGCCGCGTGCGATGTTCAACCTTTCAGTTTACTTTACTTATCGTAATATCCTGTAAGGCATAGAACAATGGACACACATTTATCTCGGTGGGCACACACAAACAGTGTCATTTCATGCATGTGTTTCATAACAGAACCCAGACGTAACATCGTCTTAATAATGTACACGAACTCACACACATCTGATATGAAACTGTGTGTAAACAGTTCGGATTTTAAGGCGTAGTTAGATAAATTCAACAATTGAGTAATTGAGGTAAAATGAGGTGTCTAAATGCTGCGATGAGATTCTGTATTTATTACTGTAAGTTGTTTGCTGATATGATAAGCAGATTTGGAGGTGGTTTTTTCTTTTAAAAATCACATAAATCAAAATAACACCTACATATTACGGAGTTTATCATCAAACCTCAAGCAAATCGTGTAAGCATGAGATGAAAAACGAGGTCTAAAGTACATACAGCGAACATCCTACGGCTAAATAATGATGACGTTTAAGCTAAAGTAAACAAAAGAACGGCTACGTCAGGTGATAGAGATAGAATTGTCGAGGCTTTCGGTCAGGGTTAAGTTGTTAAAGCACGATTGACATTGAGATTCCTGTTCATATTATGAAATACATATTTATAAAAGCACGTCCTATTTCTTTCCAGGTAAAAATACGAAGCGAAGTTTTAAGAGTAAGAACTACAGTCATCACTGAAATCCTCAAAGGAGAACTGGATTTTCTGTACTACTTGAAAGTGTTAGAAATAGAAGCAAATCATCAGCTGCGCTACATAGAACCGGGACTATTCTCCAACTTAACGAACTTAGAACAGCTGTCAATATCCTACAATACGTTGCTTCAATCGATCCACGAGACAACATTTAAGGGACTCACCAACCTCCACAACTTGACTTTAGTCAACAATGGATTTGGATCAGTTCTACAGTTGACACCATCTTTTAAACCCAGTATACTACCATCGTTGCGAAGACTGGATTTATCTGAAAATACTTTGGAAACAATCCCAGAAGACGCCTTCAAGCCCATGGAAGGAACTACTTTGAGAAAACTCGAGCTGAATTTATGTAGATTAGACCATATACATCCAAATAGTTTTCTGCCAATGAAGCATTTGAAAAACCTCCACATTGGGGACAACGATTTAAACTCGACGTTAATAGGAACCTTTCTATCAACAATGATTGAAAATGATATCAATTTACTACATCTGGATTTATCAGGCATGGGGTTCAGGAAACAACCACCGAGAAAACTTATGGCTATTATAGCAAATTCTACGATACAAAGTTTAATACTAGCAAGGAATCAGTTTGAAGTTATAAGCGACGATGCTTTCCCCAAAATGGTCAATATACAATTGCTGGATTTAAGAAAAGTTTCCACCATCATGGTGGGTCCTCTGTCGTTCACTCCTGAAATGTTTCCAAACCTAAGGTTTCTACTATTGAGTGGTAACAACTTGCCTGGGATTCACGGGACTCACTTGTCCAATCAACTGATGCTTTTAGATCTATCTGATAATAGAGGACATGCAAACAATCCCGTTTACTATGAAATAGACAGAGATACTTTCACGGAAAGTAAAAATCTACAAGTATTAAATCTAGCTTTCAATGGAATAAGAGCAATATTTAATTATACATTTACGGGATTAGAAAGTCTTAAAATATTAAGTATGGAAAATGGGACTATCTATCACATAGGAGCCGGAAGTTTTAAACCTACGAAACATTTAGAAATACTCAATCTAGCAAATAACCCTTTAACAGCTAACCAAAACTTAACATGTTCACAGTTCGACGGACTAAATGAATTAAAAATTCTAATTTTAGAAAATTGTGGAATCAAAAATTTCTATGAAGATGACAACTTTTATGAGATGATGCCTAATTTAACTCATCTAGTGCTTAGAAATAATCAACTTTATTACGTAACGGCTGAAATACTAAAACCTTTAAAAATGCTGCAGTTTTTGGATTTAAGTGAGAATTTGCTAATGTCTTGGTGGAAACCCATATTCTTGGCATCGGGTGTAAAACCCAATAGACTATACTTGACAAACAACAAAATATCACATTTCTCACTGAGCATGATTCAGGATATTGGTTATTTATTGGAAGCCAGCAAAGGTGATATAGTCATAGATCTTATGGACAATATTTTCGTGTGTGATTGCAATTCTATGTTTACTACTTACCGCTGGCTTCAAGCTAACGCGACTAAGGCTCTAAAACAATATATATTTAGCTCAAAGTTTCAGTGCAGTAGTCCCGACTTGTGGGAAGACAGGAGAGTGTCGGAATATTTAACTTCCGTCAAAAGTTTACACTGTTTGATGTACGAGAAGATATCAAACATAATGTTGCTGGTATGGACCGCACCTTCGCTGGTCACCATATCTCTAGTCGTATTGATAATAGCTGTTGTTTACAAGTTTAGAATGTACATACGCTATTGGATGTTCATAGCCAAAGTAGCGTTAGGAAGAAACTTTCAGAAGAAACAAGCAAAACCGGATGGAGGGAAAATGTATAAATATGACGCCTTTGTATCATATTGTAATGAAGACAAGGACTTTGTTTATGAAATGATAGCTCAGCTGGAGTCGAAGACACCTTTTCTGAAATTGTGCGTTTATGAGCGAGACTTTGAAATAGGTGCGTTTATATCAGAGGCAGTTTTAAGCAGTATTAACGATAGCAAGTATGTAATTTTAATAATAAGCAATAGTTTTGCGAAGTCACAATGGTGTCGGTGGGAGACACAACTAGCGGAGTACCACAGGATTTTCCTAGAAGATGGGACGTCGTACGACCCTCTGCTATTGGTAAGAATTGGGGAGATACAGAGCAAGTACCTGACGACGACGTTGAAGTACTTGCTGAAGACGAAGATATACCACTCGTGGGACCAGAGGAACAAGGAGGAGTTTTGGAAGAAACTGAGGGACGTTATAGTTAAGAAGTGAAGTGATGTAAATATTTGATAAGTGATTATAATTTTAATATATTTGTTTTAAAATCTGGTGGTTCAGTTTGTTGTAAAATCGTATTCTTTTCACTCGCCTCGCACAAAGAACCATGGTCCAATCAATCACGAAGATGATTTATACTTATAATAAAGCTTGCGTGCCACAAAGGTTGAAAAGCCGAAAGAGTTTTTTAAACTGTGTGACAAAGTCCCACTCACTGGCAAACGACCAAAAGAGAAACTGTATTTGTGGCGAGACAGTGCTTCCTTACCCAAACCATTCGTTCCAGCTGCTGAAGATCTCCCACCTGGACATGAGTTGCCTTGGGTAACCTGAAAGTCTTTAAACAGACTTCTTGACTTCTTGGCCGAAGCAATGAAAATCTGTTCAGGTGGAGATTCATAGACGACTCCCGCCTTGCAGTGTAAATGTGGTGCTGTTCCACAAATGATGGGACACTTAATGTCGTGTCCTGCTTGCCCTATCAGCTGCACGTTACAGAAACTGATGGACCCTAGTATTGGCGCCAAACACGTAGCCGAATTTTGGGCCGAGACTATTTAGATTACCATCTACACGCTAAGAAGAAGAATAATAACGCTGAAGAATTTATTTAGAACGCGCTAATCTCTGGAACTGCCAGTCGGATTTGCAAAACTCTTTTTGCATTTGATAGCTACATTATTGAGAAGGTTACATATTTAATATCACGCTGTGACCTTTAGGAGCCGAGCAAAAAGAAAAAAAAAACGTTAAACCACCTGGCCCAGACCCAGAGGCCCCGGGTTTGATTCCCAGTGAGGACAACTTTTTCGCTCGGTTTGGTTGGTGGTGGTTGGTTAGGTCTTGTTCCAAATCCGCCTGGCTAGCTACTATCATCTTATCTAAGTCTGTCGCCATAACAACAATATTAAAAGCATTGTTGTGTTACGGCAGTTAAAGTTAAGATAGCCAGTTCCTCTGTGGTTGAGGATTCCGGGTGTAGCTCGTTTGTACCTTCGGCCTGATCATCACTTACCATCAAGTGAGATGCAGGCAAAGAGCATCACCGCAGCGGTAAAAAAAATGCTAAGCAAAAACGAAGTATAACTCGTGAGTAACAATCTCTAGCCTTTATTTAAAAAATAATTTTGAAATAAATAGAACTTATTTTTAAAGTTACTTAAGATAGAATAAAACAATAGATACGATTTATTACTTTAATTTATTTTACAACTAACTATTATATATATTATGTACAATCTCTTAACATTTATGCTAAATAAAGAGGAAAATAATTGACGGAAACAATTCTTAGAAGTAATAAAGTTTCTATTTTTTCTTATTTAAACTGCATAATATCGTTTCGTAATCGAATATACTTAAAATAAACGACTATCTAAATGAATACTGAGAAAGATATTCAAAATAAAAAGTAAAAGTAGATCCGTATTATAAAATCTTTAACAATCGCTTATGAATACAGGTGCATAATACTGGTAGGTATTGTAACGATTGGTTATCGAAGAATATATATTATGAAGTTTATAATTTAAAGGTGCATATAATTTTGGTCTTGAATTTCTTGAGCAAATAATACTTGTATGATCTAGTATTTTTAAAACGAAAGGCTGCAGAGGGCCGAGTATAGTGCCCTGCGCAATGTCAGAATTACGCGACATCCACGATCATAAACAGCCTGATTTAATGCGCAGCTTTAAACACCAATAGGCTGATATGATTTGGCTCACAACCTCTCTTATTCTCATAGTTTTTGACTGAATTAAGTTTATTTAGGCAGTTAATGGGATTGGCGAGTTATCTTCAAAACAGAGGTCCGTATATCCCAAAATCCCAATCATCTTATTTTTTTGTTGCGAAATTCTAGTACTAGACTCACTTTTTTATAGTAATTTAAGGCAAAACCACCATGCACCGTCCATCAGTATTCATTTGAGTTTTCCTCATTTCGCACGCTTTCGTATCAGACGCCGCGAAAGTTGTGTATCGCAATATCCTTGAGAAAGTCAAATATCAGTAATGGCGGTGCATAAAAGTTAATATTTATCGACCACTTATATATACATTACACTACAGTACAGTTTCACTTTAGCTTTCTACTGAAGATGAAGGTTTTAAATGATCAGTAATAGGCAAATGAGATAAAATTGTAGGTATAAGAAAGTTAAACGATGTTCCATTCTGACTTGAGTGACTTGGAACAGCCAGAAAGTTCCGAGATTCGTATGGGTGTATCGACTGATCCCATCCAATCCCATTAACACTGCGACAAATTCTGCAGGACAAGTGGATATAAGATTAGTATTGTCAAACAACTGCTTATTTACAAACGCGATTTACTCAAGTTATCAAGGAAATGGCAATTAAGTCAGTGTCAACACCTCTTCTTTTAACGCCTTTTCGTCGCAGCAAATCACTTCAGCAAACAGTTTAACACTTAAAACAGGCTAAGTAACCTCTCCATTACTACGACTTAATTCTATCGTTTACTCTCAACGTTTGCACAGCTCACACTCAATCTTAAATAGGTTAAAATGTATGAGAGTGATCGCCGCTGTACAGTTGGTCAAATACGCAAGTACATGTATCAATATAGTTTAGACATTCGCTAGATATTTACTTGGGTGAATGTTTTTCTTAGTCATTATTTTCTGCCTACAACGATTAGTGAGAATTGTTAGACTCAAATCTGCAGTCAGTGTGCAGATAATATTAGCAGTGTTTCTGGCTACAAATGTATGCAAAGCCGTTGTTGTCTTATTATTTATCATCACCATACTTAACATACTAAACAGTTTTTGTAATAATAATTATCTGTACTCATTTATTCTCGAAGATGGACCTTGTTGATAATTCTGTAGTTTCAATCGCGAACCGGAACTATTAATGTGGATAGACACCCTACAAAATGGACCTACGAACTGGTGAAGATCGCGGGAATCCGCAGGATGCGAGAAATAACAGGATCATGACATGCTTGAGGGAGGCCAATGTTCGGCAGTGGACGTTTTCCAGCTACATGATAATGATGATGGACCTTGGTATAAGCTGCAGTAACACAAGCCTCTAGGAACGAAAGTACGTACAATGACTTTCGGGAACACACATAGGCCTTTAGAGCTGAGGTAATACTATTCTCTTAGTAGGAAAGTAGGTCTGTTTACATTAGGATTCAGACGTTCGCTAGACAATCATTTGTGTTTGATGTTTAATCAATTAATTATTGCTAAAATATAGGACAGAATCAATAGTAACTTTTCAAAGCTAGTGTGTATTGTGGCACTCCCACTGTCTTTATAGTGTTTGATTTTAAAAAAGGAGTTTATGAAGTAAGTATAAATATGTAGAGAAAGCTCAAGACACAAGTACAACAGTGACAGTTTGTGGGATGTAACAACTTAGTGGCTGTATTATCAGTCAACACCACGTTAAGGCCATACGTTATGCCTCTGTAGCAGCCCTTATTGAACAATATCTACAGGTGGTTATTTATGTGCCACATCAGGTAATACCACAAAATTAATATTCAGTGCATCCAGAACTATGCAATTTATAGCGATCGTGGAGTGGCATATTGATGGAATGCCAATATCTGGTAATGCATGCACCCTTTCCGCGATTCCTGATTGATTCTTATTCATCAATATTTATCGCATTTTCCTCATAGGTTTAATCTAAGTGTACTTCTAGCTAGTTAAAGTTTAACTTATTTTGTCTACTTGGGTATTTTACCAGTTATTTGATGCTCACAGATTACACTGATGGAAATTTCCAACCCCAACCTTCTGTCTCCAGGAAAGTATTGTTTAAATTAATTACCATCTAAATGTGTAGTACACGATCGTTTTATTCATTAGCCGCACAATATTCAGGCGGCACCACAATGTGTACAAATACCGTTTTAGACACGTTTTACTAAAAAACCGAACACCGAATTACATACAACACACAGTACAGCTAGCATAAAAGTCTGAACAACAATTAAGTACACAATTAAAATGGCCACCCGCGGCATAATGAGCAAGCTCGACATAAATGAAACGCATTCAATTAGCTCAATTAGTGCACCTTTCGTTTTTAAAGGCAAGGCTTGGGCACCTTTGTTTTGGCGCGGGAGAAAACACCATCTTCATTCAAGATATCGTCGCGGGATAACGGTGCGGCGCACGCGCTCACGACCCATCCCTGTCACTCATACAGACATTTTGCGTGAAAGAATGAGACAGGCAACAGACAGTGGCTGGCAAACGATTACTCGACTGACCCACTCAATAGCACACACTCTTTCTCGGCAGCAAACGAAACCTAATTTTTATATCGTGTGAATTTGCAATGTAACGCGATGCTCTTGTGTATCTAATACCGTGAAATAACAGAAATTATAATGATTGATGATTGGTCGTTGCGAGTTCTTTATTTAATGCAACGCAGTTTTATATGAGTTTAGAAATTGATTGATAGTTGAGTAAGATATTCGTTTGGATTTTGATTGATTTGATTGGAGGCGTATTGATAAAATACAAGTGTAGAGTTAGTCATAGGTAATTTGTTATATCCATGTCTAACACAATAAAAATCTGTTAAAGGTTAAAGAGGTGTTGCCTAAATTCAAAAACATAAATGGATTAAAAGAAATAACACCCCTATTTGTTACAATATTAAAACAGAACAGTCTTAAATCTAGGGCTGTTATATTTTTTACTATCGTTATAAACTTATTGCTTTTGTCCCAATTACCTTTACAATGAGCAAGGCAATCAAAGACATGGAAAATAAACAGCATGCAAAGCCACGTCAAAATAAGTTATGGTATTAAACATCTCACTGGCCGCTATACAAACATAAACTTGATTTAAAACCCAAACATATAGCCCTTATATCTGCAGTTCTCAATCTAGGAGCCCGAGAGCGTACACCCTCATTATCAGGTCGTTCTTAAACTGTCAATAATGTAGAGCACGCTCAACGCTACTCCGGCGGCGACGCTTCCTCGGAAATCGCTCATAAAACCCATAAAAGTGCACCAGCAACCTTTCAAGGACCACGCTTGACATCGAAAAGTGCAACAGATGCAGTCCTTGAGATTGGCGATGAGAAAGTTAGTCAGTGAGCAACCGTGGTGGCGGCCGCTCGTCTCCACGATGCTTGTGAGCGCGTACGCAGTGAAAGTTCGTTAGGCTGCGAAATGCGGTTTGCTATCGCCTTTCTGTTTGTGGTGAGTGCTAATTACGTTAAAAGTGTTAATGGAGGGTGCTCTCTCTTTGCAAATGGATGCTACGTGTGATTAATGTAGGGTTACAGTTTCAAGAAGATTAAGGTGGTATGTTTGGCGGCTCGGAACTGGAGTGTTTCATTTAGGTCTTATTAAAGATCTGCAGATAATGTTAAAGAACTAAATGGTCCAGAAGTATAACAAAATACAGTTCGCTATTGTACCTATCTTGAAAGTGATGATGCCAATCGATAGTGTTGATAGAACGTGTTTTAGCGCGCAAAAATTGTACGACTCTTCAAAACGGGGGCATCTACAGAATTGGCTAGACACAACTGTTACTAAATAAAAAAGTAAACCATCGCAGTTGATGATATCATGGAAAAGTCATTATGAAACAGTATCTCATTCAAGAGAATTCAATAAAGTGTAATGTGACAAGAAAAACTTAATCGAATTGATGCGTCTTTAATAGCAGAAGCAAAAGATGAACAATTGACTATTGAAGATGAAAATGTCATCTTAGATACAAAAACAGAAACAGTTCTATTGCTAATCAAAATAGTACAGTGAGCAAAAAAAAAAATTACAAATTAGAAACAGTAACAAATAAAACAAGGTAGGTATAGTCATAACAATAATTAGAGATAAGAGTTGGAATATTTAAAGCGTTTCCAAAGATCTTAGGTTAGTGAACCTACCGCTGAGGCGAACAATTGTTGTCAAACCACCGGTAACCCACACGTAAGTAGGTTGGTAATGAGTTAAACAATTAACTATTGGTACATTGTGAAATGAGCTGAATATGTTTGACCGATGTCTTACAAAACATTGTGGAGCCTGTCATAAGGAGATGCTTCAAAGTGTTCAAATCCATAAATCTGTGCTTTCCAAGCTTTATCTTCCTATCAGGTGATTGTACATTCATTTTCATATTCATTTATTGCATTCAATACTATATTGTATTTCTTTATCGTTTACTCTTTCGATTCTGTCGAGTCGATTTTGTCTTTCGACTGATCCTCTAGCGTTGGTTTAATTATAGACCCAGTCTCTACGCTCACATTTTTTTCCAACTCTTTGACAAATTTAAAAGTATCTATTGACCACTCCAAATCTTACTTATCCTTTTAAGATTGCGGCAGTGTTGAATCTGCAGCTGATCTTCTAACAAATTCTTTAACTAAACACTCTTGAATAAACAAAAACGGAAAGAATAATGCTTAATTATGCAAAACAAAACTGGCGGTCCTTAGGATAAAAATCTTCCTAAAACAGCCTTAATTTATGGGTCATTAAAATTTGAATTATAGACCTCTTCAATAAAAATCGCAATAAATATGCAATTTCTCGCCTCTACCAGGAAAAAAGACAAGAAGGCTGTTCTTTCGAAAAACCGAAAGCTTTCTAAGTATAGGTACCTATTCTAAAAAGGCATAACGTTGTAAAAACTAGTGTATAGGCAAGCGAACCAGGACGAGCGGTACCGTCAACAAGAGCAGCGCCGCGTGGGAAGCGGGCCGGGTGCCTCACCCACTTTAATTGCTTTTCACGCAAACTGTCCCGTGTAGGGCTGCTAACCGTACTTTATGAACCATGCTGTATACATATCGATGAGTGATCGCGAGATCATATGATTTTTACCGTCGAGCGTCAGCAGAAAATTCTAAAACTTTAATAAAATAATTTTGTTATCATCCCTTTTCTTCCATTTATGTACAGTCTCAGCTCCAGTATTAAAACATATTCAGTCATAGCGACAACCTTAATAACGCGCTCAACTTGCTCCAAACAGCAAAATCTCATAATTAGTTCGCGTGAAACAGACTCCGGTATCTCTTTAACGATCATGTTAACTGATAATTGGAAGCAGATTACATTTTTGTGTGAAAATATTAAAGTTAATATCAATAACTTATTATGTACAGCATAGAGTTAGTTATATTTCGCGAAGAATTTTCGTAATAAATTAAAGATTCTAATATGAATTCTGCAGCGTCGTAATCATTATAAACTACTCGTACATGTGTAAATTAATCTTCATTGAATGTCTGACATGTTTGTGTATTTGATGGATTTATTCCAGTTTCCTAGTTAACACGACCTCGACTGTGTTTAACTTGAATCTTAAGATATTGTAAATTCTACTCCTATCGTTGTTTCCAAATGGTGATATTTCTACATAAATAATATCAATTTTACGTTCGTGTTAATTAAGGTGATTTCAGAACGACCGACGAGTACTATTGAAAAGGTCATAAAATGATTAAAGCTGTAGCGCAAACTAACCCTTATGTGCTAACTAAACTGTATTTAAATTGTTTTTACAAAAATACAAGCCTATTTGTTAACATGTTTGGAAACAGAATCGCGAACAGAGTATAGATAGCTTCTCTACATATAGCCTTTTGTGAGTGTCTCTACAGTTGTGTAAGAGAAATCTCACCCCTTAGCAATGTTACATATATTGCTAGGGGGTGAGATTTCTCTGCAGCTGACTGTTCAAAGAGGAAGATTTCAATAGGAACATAATAATGTCAAGAGACAGTCAAGTGTCTCCAGGTTTTGAATTACAATACAAAGCTCGATTGAGCTTAGCTTCATAAACTTCATTGCAGTCTCAAGTATGACAGCTTAAGTGATTATCAATCATAACCATGAAGGAACAACTGTTGAACTTATCCACTTCCTCAACTGTAGAATTTAGTTATTTCATTACTAGCAAGAGGAGATGAATAGTTGTTATGATCAAATAGAAATCGTAACACTCTTTAACAAATCTAAATATCTTCAACCCGTCATGACATTGAATCAATTCATCATTCGAATGACCACACATTGAATTTACATGACAGCAGCAGTTCAGTGAATCTTTGTATTTCAACGATTGTACCATCATTTATTTTGGAAGGAATTCCTTATCACCAGTTACATATACTCTGAACACTTGGCAAATGAGAGCTGCTATCTAATTACGTAACACATTTTCATAAACGATTACGACTAATCTGTTTAATTTGACAAGTCAACAACATTCATTGCGTTATTAACGTTGTTGAGCAGTTTTTTTTTCGAATTTATGAACTTATGGATTAGCAATCTGTTTCAAAACGATTCAGATTCTGATTGATTGTGTATTACACAATTAGGGTACTGGTCCAAACACTTTTACTATAGTATATGTGATTGTGTTATTTTTTTTTCATTTAGTTACTCTTAAACATTGTTAATTTATTTTATTGTGCTTGTTATTTATTTGTCTTCGACCATTTTTGTCCGTTACTGTAAACATAAATTCAACACGTTAAATTAATAAATCTCGCTGTCCAAAATGAGGCCTGACGATTTCGTAGTTTTAAAATTCAAGTGGTGCCTACTGTGCTTAAAAAGACAGCGGCGCCATTGCCATGCAAATAACTTTGATTGTTTCTCAGTAATATCATTCAAGTAGGACACAATTTATTAGGTTATTGGTTTGGAAAGAAACACTGAACATATGTGGGCTAAAAACCCAAACTAACATTTGAAAAAGTAAAAAAAAAATGGTTTGGAAAAGTCATAGTGGGATCCCTAGTTGGTCAAATTTGCTTGACAAGCACGTTATTTTTCGATCAAATTCGGTTGTAAAGCGATCGCTATCTGTGTCGAGATCAGTCTGTCGCTATGTTGTTTCGTGTTGTTTATGAGTGAAGAAAATTAACTACGGTCATGTTTAACGGCAGCAACAAAATAATCTTTTACTGATTATCCAACAAAATAATTAAACTTATCATTTGTAGTGAGTATGGACACCGTTGTGTCCATCGTCTCCACCACAATCGAGATAGAAGTTGCCTACCGACCAATTGGGAACCATGCACCTAATTTCTGAGGTTTCATATTTGCCCATGTTGGACAAAAAGCAAGCACCAATCTCCAAAACAATTACTGTTTAAACAACATGTAGTTAAAATTTTGTTTATTTGTAGTTTAAAAGTGCTAAAATAACCGCCACACAACCACAATCTAACCCACATGCACATAATCACAGCATAACGGCACAGCGGTGAAATTCCGAAAATTGCCCAAATGCCGTCCAATGTCAAGTTCACATTAGCACAGCTCTAAACATTGTTTACTATGACATAACCGGCGTAACCTGCGCCTGCGCCGGACGAGAAAATCGTGATTTACGTCAGCTGGGCCACATGTATGGGGAAAGTTTGACTAGGCTGATTTCACCGACGTTTGTTGGGTAATAACCCCGTTCTGTCTTTGAATGGTTTTGCATACTTATCTACTGCGTAGATTGTTTGTTGTTTTGAAGATTGCTTGAGGTTCTGACTCTACAGGTGTTATATCTTTAAAATTATCAAATTGAACAGACCCTAACATGCATCCGTGGATAGTCAAATCTAATCTCCTGAACATTTTACAGTTCGCCGGCCTGCAAGAAAAATAATATCATGAAATCCATACACCATCATTATGAAAATCGACGAAAACTGGCAAACACTAAAAACTGTCGAGTTAACGAAGCTATCTAATCGGCAAAACTGACGAATCAGTGAAACTGGCGAATTTAATAAACTGACAACTGAGGGAAACTGACCAGTGATACGCGGACTCGCTCTACACCATCAAACAGCATTACAGTACTTTTATTTATTTAATTTCTATATGATCCCATTGATCGACTAAATGATTGAACAATAAAATCTATCTGCACTGTTATCAGTCGCGATTTTTCACACAATTTCTAGTATTGATACCTACGTACGCCGCGCTCGCCTTTTAAGAAAATCCTAAGCCATCTACCATCCATTCCATTGACGTTGACGTTATAATTCACTCGATCAGATAACAAATGGCCACGCACTGATGACGTCATATAACCTGCTCCCAAATACAATCAGTCACTTTCACTTGCATGCCTGTCTGTCCGCCATTGCGACGGACTGATAATATCTAACACCTCACATATTTAGTTATGGCTCTCAAAATTTATATAATTTGTTAAGACTTTTTTGCTAAACGTATAGACAAGACGATTTTAATCGGCTGTCTGTGGATAAGGGAAAATAATGTCCGTTAAAACTTCATAATTAACTTGTTTTTTTCTTTTCTCTTCATTTAAGAATTTTCTTTAGATTACACCTTTAATTACTATTATGTAACGTCGTGAGCCACACATACCTATATCTAATCTCTTTTTTTTCGCACTACCTGTTTATTAAGATATTTCTGTAACTGTTTGTTTTCCTAAATTAAATAAATAACTAAATAATAACAACGTTACTTAATGAAAAGTATCTAAACGCAACGAAACTGCTGTATTCTTCTAAGCTTAACACAATCTCCGAGAAAATATGGATTAACATGCAGGGTGGCAGGGACATCGACGCGAAATCTGATACCATGGATTGAGTACATGATTCTGAACACCCCTGCGTTGAAATATTTCATCGGTTATAAAAAAAAAACAGCTTATCCATACATTTTGACCGCGTAAGTATTGCACTTCTCTATAAACTGCAGGTAAAAAAAAAATAACCGAGGAAAAATTTCAACGCAGTTCAGAATCATGAATATACTGAATCCATGGTCATCAGTATTCGCGTCGATGTCCCTGCCATTCTGTATGTATGAACATGTAACACCTAAGTACATACGAATCGATACATATAGCTGTCCGAAAATGGGGCAATATCCGTAGTCAAGACACAAGAGTAGAATGTAGACATTCAGACAAGCAAGTTCATAATCATAGTCAGGCTTACATTTGCACAGCTAGTTTCCTTTGTCCCAAGTGTTGTGAGGAAATGGTCACGTTTATGTAAATGTAAATGGAACTGTTTCACGCGATGAATCTTTCTCAGGAAGGGTCACGTATGGTTTACGTGCTGGCTGAAAGCCAATAGCTTGTAAATCGACACAGACGCGCTGGTTGTTGTTAGAACTCATTGCCTTGCGAAAGCGGAGCAAGCTGTTTCAGTGGGAATATTACTCAGTAGGTAGGAATTAGTGTATTTAAGACATGATCATGTCAATAACGATGGTTGCGAAAATAATTTGAAAATAAAAACTTTTGTAGAAACCACGTATGGGTAAGGGTGGAAACTTGCACTTTCAAAATTTCTACGCGACAAACGTCTAAGAGATACTGAAATAAATTATTTTTATGATTCACTCAGAGCCAATGATACCATATAAACAAATTCATGCAAACGAAGTCTATCAAAGTACCCGCAAATATTATCTAAAACTCTATTAATGTAAATACACCACATATATACACAATACTGACACAACGATACGACATTAGCATACGCAAAACATTCGCTGCAACATGACTGCAACGAAAGACTCCCAAAGGGAAATATTGTGATGGATTACTACAACAATGTGTTGTGTGCTTGTTGTGCTGTTAGTGCTTGGCAGATTTATGATCACAAAACCACGCGGCAGGCCATAAAATAAACAAGATATAAATAAAACTGGTTCGGTTTTATAGACGATGGGCTGGCAACCTGTCACAACGTGTTCACTGTTACGGTATTCACTCCAAATATTGTGGCTTTTGTAATAATCCAATAACCTTTAAGAAATTAATTAGGTTATGAGGAAATTATTGAAAATTTTACCAGTATTAGATCACAACAATACTAAATGCCCTCTAGTCTAAGATGGTCTCTACTCTAATGTGTCATCTTGTGCCATTTAGCTTATTCTTGTTTCATTTCCATTTTGATTAGAAGTTCAGTTATCATTGCCTAGGTCATTAACTATAGATACTTGCTTCTGTAAGTGACTGAATAAAATTGTTCTTGTTATAAAAAAAAGTGTTCTGCAGTTCGGGGAGCACATAGGATTTTTCATACGGCAGGAAATAGACAAATACGTATAGAGATACAAGTTCAAGAAGTCAAAACCATTGGTAACGTTTTAGACTACAACTAAAGAAGAAATAACTCACTTCTTGACATTAATACCTACCAGAAATAATAATGGGTTAATTTGATATTAAACCCGCGCCGGTTACCCTACCCCACTTTGTTACCCTACCGCACTTTGTTTTGCTAACGGTACCGCCGTGCCTACACGTAGCGATTTTTGGGCAAGATCATTGTCATAAACATCTTCATTTCGGACACAAACGAGGTTAACAAGTTACATTAGGCTGTGTCAGAATCTTAATGGTTCATACATACAGAAAAGGATGTTGTGATTGATGAGATGGGAGATATGGACTGAATACGGATGATAATTTATTTGGCATGGTAACAAGAGCAATTGAAAATTGAAACCAAAAAAGAAATACAACTTTTGTGACACCTACTTCAAAATCATAATTCTAAAATCTTTACACTGACCCATTTTATAATCCAGTTAGGTACGTCATCATCAATTTAAGTTTCATGAAAAGTTAGTCAAATCGCTTGAAATCAAATTCGTCACCAGAAAAAAACATTGGTTACGATAGGACAGAATGGTTCAATCCTTTCCTCAACATTTATGTGCGTATGTATAAACTGCTGCTTCGCAATTCTTCCTTATTTGCAAATCTTTAACAACCATTCGGTAACCCTATCAATGGCCTCAGGACTTTCTCTTTTAGCACCTCTGGTATTACTCACCCATCCATATGCGAAGTTGTTGATAATCCTTGTTGCGCAACAGCACCCCTAAAAGAGTGTATACGTGTGTTTGTCGAAGTGAGTAGAAAGTTCGCTGTGCAAAAGTGAAAACGGCTAGGATCTCATTAAACGACGTGCGATCGCCCGCGGCTTCGCTCCACATCCGTTTGTCAGTATAAGTAGTGGTTTTAGTTGACGGATCACAAAAAGGTGCACTTATAAAATGGTATTGCTGTATGCAAGCAAAAAAGATCGGTTCAATTCGCGCTAAAGTGCGGCAGGTCACGACTGTTGGTCGCTCTCTCCTATTCTTCCTCGGGCGTCAACGTGTTGATTGCACGTTGATGTCTTTTGTGCTTCTTGTTTTATTTCTCTTGTACCCTTAATGGCATATTTGATTCTTTTTCTAATATGTCATCGAAGAAGTTTCGATGGGCATTGATCTTGCATAGGCCAGCACCTCAAGAATCAGATAAGCTGGTACCCCCAGACAATTCTTTGAATACTTTATAGATTCAGTGCCAAGCAAATATGTTGCTAGATGATACTAGATTTTGATATAAAATTCTACGGTACTACTTACCTATCAATATCCAGTTTTGCAGTGCATTGTAAGACCTTCCGCGAGTACAGCGCATCCTACTACCAAAACGTTACTCTTTTCGCAGTTTTCTTTCAATACAAAACTTTAAACGTCAGTGTCGACACTAGCCACCACAGTACCAATAAAGTTTCGTACATATTTATTTACTACGCTATAAAGTGTTTGATAGGCTTCAGCATTGAAACCGCGTACGAAGCCATATCGTACGGAGTTAGGAGATCGTAATAGTAAAGTGGGAGGTTATTAACCCGTTGCCTAGTAGCACCAATAAACAAGCTGTCTCTCGCAAGTTTCCGAATATTTTCCTATAATTAATGTGTATTGAACAAAAGATAGTAATCATCATTAAAACATAGCTGTGGCTGACATAGTCCAGCGAAAGAAGCTAAGTACTTAGAAATCTTTTCTCTGGACTGCGTGTTACAACTAAATAACTTTGCAGTCCTAGTAGGAGTTCCACAGGGTTGCTTATTTGACCCAATACGCTTTTTTAAACTTATCTAATACTTCATATCTCACATCTGCATCTCACATCCATAATTATCCTCACATATCACCTCGTTTCAGAAATTACAAATTTCTAGAAAATAATACCATAATAATCAATTGATGCTCCCTCGCAAATTGCAACTATTTTACGAAGTCATTAAGTTATTTTTGTGAATATTATAATGATAAATCCATTGATGATATCAACATTAACTTCAGACTACATAACTAAATAAAAACACTTTATCCGAGGGCAAGAAAATTTTGGCGCATCTTTTAGAAACCTCCAAAATTATTAGCTGTAACAACTCAATAGCAATCGAGGAAAGAAATAAATTGAAACATTACCATTTACAATGCTAATAGTGTCTGTGGGCGTAACTTTCATTCACCGCTCGGAACAGGTGCGTCACCTACATACGATACGATGAAACTTACACCTCCATACACTCTTCAAATATACGAGGTTATATATTTTGAAGTTCTTACGCTCGAAACTGAGAACTATGTATTTCACATTATAGTACATATATGGGTAAATTACGAGCAACCACCCAGATACAATCAAGAACCCTCTTGAATCTACAGTTGTTGCAAACATTCTATGACCTATGAACACTTTCCATTTTCACAATTCCAGGTGACATGGACAGCAGGGCAGTGTGCGGGGTTCGACTACGCGTCGGCATGTGCACGACCCAACAGGTCCAGTCGGGGCCGGGCGTTACCTGATGCGCCATGCGACCTCTCCAAACACAACTACTGCACCACGCCCGGGAAGAACTATCCCTGGCCCGCGATCAGGAGATTCGTTAGGGAGAACCAGGTGAGATTAAAAGTCCCCCTCTGCACAGGAATGTCAAGAATACATTCAATTCGCATGCGCACTCCAATTAACTTCCGGCATATTGTACCTAATTACTTATTCAAATTATTTAACTTATTAAAAAAAACTAATTCAAATGTAAATAATTTCAGGGTCTAATGAGGAGAATGTACGGAGAAGAACGTCAAATATCAATTATAAAAGCAGAATTAGAAAACTTCATAGAGGATGAAGATGATGAAGACTTTGACGGAAAGACAGCAGACTTTGCAGAAGACATCATCAAAACCAAGATGATGTACACTAAAATGAGTCAAGGACGTGCCATGAGAGACAAACCACACTTCAGACCAATCAATACCGAGAAGAACAAAAAAATTGACAATGACACTCTCAAAGTGAAACCCCTAGAAACAAACCAAACAAAAGTGAGCAACACGGACAACGACACCAAAACTGAGATGAGCAACGAAACGGTAAATGAAAAAGGTATATCATATAAAACAAAACTTGAAAGTATAGCGAATATAGAAATAAATAACTTAGACCCAGATGTTATTACTTTAGAGGCTGTAATAAAACAAAGTATTGAAACTAATAGCATATACCCAAAGTTTTCTGGTAATACTAAAGTTGAGGCGGTTAGTGAGTCAAAGAATGGTACAGACAAAAATGCGACTACTACAGAAAGTATTAATAACACAGAGACTACAACCGACGGGTATGACTCGACGACTGAGGCTGGGAAGGACGCGTGGCGACCGATGAACGTTGACACCTCGACCTTACCACCCACGCTCCTGTTCTCGGAGCACGAGAAGGTCAAGATAACTGACCGGATAGATACAAAGTTGTCGGATAAGAAGGAGGAGTTCCACCCGAAGCCGGTGCAACATCAGGAGACGATGAGGCCGTCTGTTATAAAGTTACGAGGAGCGTAAGTTTTGTTTCATTATTTTATGTAATTCAAGATAACAGTCAGGATCAAATAAGATTTTTATTTGGACTAGCTCGCAATGTGCTCATTAGAAAGACTTTTGCAAAAAAAAAATGGGATCTGGGTTCTCATACTATTTCAATTCGTAACTTTCCAGAAACGCATGCGAGTCCAAGGAGCAGATAGCAGCTCCATTCTGGGCGAACAGCACGCGAGGGGAGCAGCTAGCCCTGCTCAACATGTACCCCTACGAACAGTACATACACCTGGAGACCTGCGTGCATGAGCGCAAGCAGATGTACTGCCGGGAGGGATGCAGGTATTTGCAATTAATAATTATTACAATTTAGCTAATTTAAAAACCGTAGAACCTCTACAACCCACTCTTTTTCAAATTCAAGGTGTGAACAGCAGTTCCGTCTCCACCGTCTGCTAGCATACGACCCTCGCAACGAGTGCCGCGGCATCTTCGCCGAGTGGTTCAAGTTCCCCTCGTGCTGCGTCTGCAAGTGCTACGACGTGCCCCTGGAGTTCAGGGCGCGCTCCCCCCGGATACTGCACCCTCAGTATGATGAAGAGGTCAAGAGGGTGATTTATGAAGATGTAGCCAGGGACTGGTATTCCATGTCGGCTTACGGCGATGATGATGATGATTTGTTTTAACGTGAGTTTTAAACTTGTTGCTTCAGGGACCTAATGGTGTCAAAAGAACCCTGAAACCCTACGCAGTCTGTCTGTCTGTGCGTCTGTCTTTTGCAGGGATTTTTTCACAGAATATGTGTAACTATCTAACTATGGCCGTATTCGTGAAAAATATAATTATAATAAAAAGTCCAAATCCAAGGCGGATCCTAATTATCCAAGAAAACCCAAAAATATGTACCTATATAAATATTACATAACTACTTTCAGTTTTATTTTACACATATGTGTTGTGGTTCCTCCTACAAAAAAAAAATCTTATTTCAGGTTTTACTTCAATCAGACTGATATCTACGAGAAACAGCAGATTATTTTTAGACAACCCACCAGGATATATTTTAGAAACATTTTTAAACAGGTTTATTTTTTATTTTGTTGTGCCCATATTACGTTTATCACTATAATGTATTATTTATTTGTGATTCTTAAGCGCCCAGTTAAATCATTTTAATTGTTATTTCTCTTGATAGTATAATAAGTGTAAATAAAAATAATTTATAATTAAAAAATATAGTTTTATAAAATATAACACTTATTTTGTAAGGCTAGTGAAAATGTTGTAAAGAAATGTTAACATATTACGCGTTGATTTTATATTATAGATTATTATCAATAAAGTTATATTTTTATAATATTTGATTCGTGATTTTCCCTGTTTCTATAATAACTGTGGCTAAAAGGACAAAAAGTTACCCAAAGGGCAATGGAGAAGGTTATGCTTAGTTTGCAAGTGACTGAATCAGAAATGAAGAGATCAGAAGAACCAAGGTAACCGAAATTACCGATATAACCTAAAGAATTGCCACACTTATGTGGCAGTGGGCTAGGGCATATTGCTTCCAGAACAGATGCCTGATGGGCCGAAAGGTTCTGAAATGGCGACCGCGTACCGGAAGACGTAGTGTTGGAAGGCCAAGGCAAGGTGGACCGATGACTTTCTTGTGGAGGCCGCAGGAATCCGCTGGATGCGAGAAGCACAGAACCGGTGGAAGTGGCGGTTCTTAGGGGAGGCCTATATCCAGCTGTGATCGTCTTTCGGCTGAAATGATGATGATGGTTATAGCTTTTTTATAGAATAGGTAATCAAGTTAAGACCCGTGGAATTAATATCCACGTCTGACTTCGAATTCATAGGAATCCTTAAAAAGCAAGGAATATAATTATTTACTTTAGGGTTATACAGGGTAAGTTTTCATTAATCAGATTATGATCAACCTTTTACTGTTACCAACTCGTTAGAATGCTCATAATCAATACTAGTCATGGCATGAATAATGCTACGATTATACCCATATAATTTCATGCATAAATAACACAGATCAATTTAATACTCTAGGTACGCTGTTTCTTCACAGCGGTATTATAAGTTCGCCGTAGTTTCCTCTCAAGTTGACTTATCTAATGCCGGCTATGGAAACAACCTATGGAGATGATGATGATGTCTATGGAGACCGTATTCTAAAAACCCATGACCCCAAGATATCTTCAAAAAAAATTACCTCTGTGGAAATAACCGAACTCATAAAAAAAACCGACTAAAACAGTACGGCCATCACTACTGGAACTGATATAGTTGTCTCTTTCTTATTCCATATCAGCATATACCATTATCTCTTTTTATTGCTCTTTTCCTCACACATCTGGATCTGGAACATAATACCATAAACAAGTCTATAAAAAAATGGCGGGCGTAGAATATGCCAATAACTGTCAAAGTCACATTCATTCACAATTCAGGTTCAACGGTAGCGTCGCTTTCAATTGTTGAATATTATTTGTTTAATTATTTCGAACTAATTTCAATTGCATTTTAATTAGTTTTTAATTATATTTCATGTCGTTTTGTTAATTGTGCTAAATAAAATAGAATAAATATGGCTGGGCGAGTAAAAAAGGCAGCGCCTAAAAGAAAAGCTGCTGGTTATAAGATGCCAGATCCTATTCCTACTGGAGAAGTTATAAAAGACAATATCTTCAAAAAGGAATGGCGGATTGGACCGTCTATTGGTGTCGGAGGTTTCGGGGAAATATATTCAGCCTGTGACCATACCATAAAAGCCAAAGTATCTGATTACCCCTATGCCATCAAAATCGTAAGTAAAATATAAATAGATAGTATCTACATTCTACATATTGCTACACAAACAAATAATGATTATTAATGTGTTTTACAACAGGAGCCTCATGAGAATGGGCCGCTTTTTGTGGAAATTAATTTCTATCTCAGGAACGCCAACAAAGATGATAGTAAGTACTTATCAAAATTGTTTTATTTTATATGCACACCAATGTATTTATATATTTATTTTCCTCTAACTAATATTAAAGAACATGCTTGAAATAAATCAATATGTTATGAGTTTGTCAAGTACCCAGATCCTGCTTATCTGTGTTATTGTATTGTTCTAACCCTCTGATTGTATTGTTTCATGGAGATTTATATATAATTATTATGCATAGCTCTGTTCCTGGTTCAATGCATTTAGCTGATTACACTTGAGTACTTATTATAAACCTATTCTGAAGCATGACAATACTAATACGTGTAAAAAGGACATTCTCTATAATAATAACAAGTTCTCAAATTATTTGTTGAGATTGCAATTATTGTATTGTATTTGCCAAGCAATATGATAATGTTTATACTCATTGGGAAGGTAATTGGAAACCTTTAATATAAATAGCCAGCTAACAACTAATCACAAGATTATTATTAGTGATGCATCAAATACTACTTTTATGAAAATGAATACCAATTGTACAATTAGTAGTCAATAAAGGTGAAAGGAAATTAAAAACGCTAAGCAATATAAATATATACTTGTAATTTAATCATTAAAATTAACTATGGGTAAATATTTATTTTAGGAACATAATAGTTGCAGTAATAATAATAATGGTTTTTTGGTGACAAAGAATTCCTTTTTTCTATAAGCACATTTTCTGTTTTTTGAAAATAGCCTTTCTGAGGACACTGGAAGGTTTTATCAAGAAATATTTTCGCAATATCTTTATGGGATTTCTAAAAAGTATTAATTGTGAATGTCATGAAAGTATTAGGAGAATACGAATATTTGTATTTGTTGCATGACTAAAGATTATTCATCATTTTTGAATTACTTTGCTACTGAAAATCACTGACCCCTATGTCACAGGAATTCACAACTAGTTTAGGAGTCAATTGATATAGATCATAAAATATAAGTATTACCAGTAATCTCGCAACTGCTTGCAATAAACAATCTGATGACCCCAATAAGAGTATTTGTAGACTAATAATGTCAATATTCTGTTATCTTAAATGCGTGAAACACTTGTTTCAACAATATTGAAGGTTTTCTTTACTTATATGATTCAATTTGGTTTCTTCCAAAACAAGTTTCATTTGTGTTGTATTCAAGTCTCAGCTACCTGTGTTAAATCTTAGATGATGATGGGTGTGTATTCAGGGGCGTAGCTACCACCATATCAATGATACGGGGCTCCCGAGCTACAGGGGCCCCGTATCATTCATCATAACTAACATAACATCACGCCTGTATTCCCAGTTATGTTTAAGTCCCATGTAATACAGGGTGAGTCTCAACTTTTAAACTTTCAACTTCAATTGCACTGATTTGTGCCCGGTTGGGGCACAAATCCAGACTCCGAGCTACTGAGAAAATCCTAATGGGAAACCCAATAACACTTTGCTCGGCCTGGGAATCGAACCCAAGACCTCTTGCTTAGCAGTAGCGCTTGCAATCGCTAGACCAACAAGCAGTCACACAGATAATCTAACCTACTTATCTAAGCTCGGTTGCTTGAATTTTGAGCTCGCTTCGCTCGCCCTTTCCTTCCGATAGTCAGATCACAATGACAGCTTTACCTTGCAAGTCAGTATGCTATTACATTTATGTTATAAAATAACAAAAATTGCGCGTGCAGAACCGTACACTTGATAGAAGTGTGACTTCTTCAAAAATAAAGAAAAAGAGATTTAGTGTATGAGACAGAGAGAGAGAGAGTGTTATTTCTTTCTTTTATCTCATGTAGCGAAATGTGCTTAGGCACATTTCGCTACATGAGATAACGTGACGCGTCGTTGACATTTTACACTAAATTCTCGTCCAATTATTGAATCGCCGCCTAAGAAGTTTGACACCCTCCTATGGAGCTTCGCCGCAGTCAGATAAAAAGGGCCCCCAACTAATTTTGATACAGGGCCCCTTTAGGACTAGCTACGCCACTGAGTGTATTACTGTTGTGTTAGTAACATTGACAAGATTTAACCCCATGGATAGCATCGGGCGAGCAATTTCAATATCAGCATTAATAGTTAGTCTGACATCTTAGAAATAATTTAAAAATATTAGGAATTGTGCTAACCATTAATAGTTGACAAGAATGATAAGGTTCGCTGCAGGATAAAAATAATAATAACTAAATCTGAGTCCCATTTTCTTACTAAATTATTTTTGCAGTTGCGAAATTCATGCAAAGCAAGAAGCTTTCAAGCCTGGGCATGCCTACGTACTTCGGCAAGGGGTGTCATGAGTCCAACGGAGTAACCTACAGATACTTAGTGATGGAGCGCTTTGGCCAAGATGTGTGGAGCCTCTTCAAAGATGCTGGGAAGTCATTCCAACCAGCAACTGTCTTCCAATTAGGGTTACAAATGGTAAAGACTAAACATATTTTCATATAAGCCATTTAAGGATGGCAATGCATTGGATAGTAAACTAATTGGTAATTCGTCACAGTACCACAATCTTACAAACCTTTTATATTTTCCTACCAAGTAATGCGTCGCACTAAAATTACTATTGTAAAAAGCTGTATTGCCTACACATAAGACAAAGTTGCTAATGAGTATCATTTAAATGTGCTATTTTTATGCTGTTTTGGAAGCTAGGTCCTTGAATTCGAGCATTGACTCTCAGCTAGCAAAAAGAAGACAGCTAGAAAACATATATATACTCTGTTTAAATTATATGAGTTTTCAAATAATTTAAACAGAATATATATTTTTTATTTCCTGTCTGAAGATGTATTTAACATTTAGACGACATCATTTTTATTTTCAGTTAGACGTATTAGAGTACATCCACAGCCGTGGTTACGTCCACGCGGACATCAAAGGTGCCAACATGCTGCTTGGTCTGAAGAAGGCCAAGAATCAGGTGTACCTAGTGGACTTCGGTTTGGCCACACGACTGAAGGAGGACCAGCCCTTCACTCCTGACCCGAAGAGCGCACACAATGGTACCATTGAGTATACAAGCAGGGATGCACATTTGGGAGGTAAATATTTGATCACATTGTTCCTTACTTTCTGTTGCACATTTTATAAGTAAGTTCTAGTACTAATTCAAATTTGGTTAGGATTGTGTGTTATTGTGTATTAATTCCAAAACCACCAAATAGACAGGTCCACTGCTGTTGATTTTATTTGTATTGCAAATAAAGCTGATGCTCTTTTCTATTTCGATTTCAGAATTTGAGCTTATAAGCCATATGCTAGCCAAACTGTGTAGGAAGAGCCCTATAGTCTAGCAAGCCGATACGTAAGTCGGTAAAGGCATATATTTGACAGGCGTTTCTTATCACTAGCTGAACTATAAAATTTTCATCACCATCGAACTTTCTCCACTTCAGAATATGTTTTTTGCCATACCTTGAGGTGGGCAAACTTCAAAGTTGTTCTAATCACAAATCATTTTTTTTTTTCAGACCCCACAATGCGCGGTGATATCGAGATCTTAGGCTACAACATGCTACAGTGGCTGACTGGTGAGCTACCGTGGGAGAAGTCGCTCAAACAGCCGAAGACTGTTCAGAACATGAAGGAGACCTTCATGAAGAATGTGAGGACTAGCATCAAGTCTAGTAATGTACCAGGTGAGTTATAGTCGATTATTTAGTATATAACTGGCGAAATGTGGGTGCATCACTGCTAGTACCGTGGGTGTACTATCGGTACACCTGTGCCTAAACCTGTGTTATTGTGTGTTATTAAGTTTTTAAATAAAACTTGAATGCTGCCACACTTTGTCAGACTACTAATTAATAAATACATGAAACTATTATTCAAACTTTTCTGTCTCGCGTTGGTCACTCTAAGTAAAGCAAGAACTGTGAGTGAGTCGTGAGTGTGTGAGTGTGACTGAGTCGTGCGCCATTATCGCTAATTCGGCTATTTGTCTGAATAACATTGTGTGTAAAACCTTAAAAAATCTTATAATTTTACAGAAGCCCTCGTCAAATTCTTCGAATACATCAACACAATGAAACCAAAAGAAGTCCCAGATTACAAGAAGTGTCGGAAACTATTTGAGGACTACCTAAAGACTGAAGGCAAGACTAGAAGTAGTACCCTAGACTTCTCCCCAAAGAAAGCCAAATCGCCCAGCAAAGCCAGAACAAACAGAGTTATTGCAGAAGACAGTGACGCATCTGACGGAGAAACTGAGGAACCAGTCAAGGTTACCAAACAGAATGGAGAAACGCTAAAGAAACGGGGAAGGAAACCCAAGGCTGCGGAAGTGGACACAGAGAATAAGGTCCCAGAAAATAAGAAGCTATCTAAAAAAAACGTGAAAAGGAAATCGTCGGAACCAGCCGTGCTGGTCCAAGTTAAGAAGACGAGGTTGAACCCAGTGGCCACGCCACCTGCTAAAAACAATCACACCAACATCGCCACACAAACCTCCATTGAGAAAGTAAGATACAGTCCTAGACTGAATTCTTCCAGACATGTATCTTTCGACAGTCCAATTAGTGAAATTGTCGGCGAAAATCATAAAGACAGTCGATCCATCAATTCAAGTGGCGACATCTTTGATGATTCCTTCACCATCAAAGAGGTAAAAGTTAAAAAACCTAGGAGAAAATTGTTGTCTAATGAAGAGGTTGTTGTAAAGAGGGTAGTCAGGAAAAAAGTGACAGCTGTCAAAAAACCGGGTAGGTCGTGGAAAGATAGTCCTACCGTTGTAAATGGTCGGTCGCCACCGAAGTAAGTCGTTAATGGTGGTAATTATAATAATTATGGTCACATAATACTTACTTTTTAAACCCACCATTGGCTGTCCAAGTGTGTAGCCGTGGAAAATTATGTTGGGATAGATTTTCTCAATAATTGAGAAGTAAAGCAAATGCGTAATATGAAATGAGAACTTAGAATTATGTTTTCCTTTTCATATAAAAATAACATAACAGCCACTCTGTAAACATACGCAACTTTTAAATCTATCATTGAAATACTCTTGCATAACCAATAAACACATTCTGAAACAATTGACAACCATTAATCAATATTCTGTGCCATTAAACAATGTAATCCCACTTAACTAGCTTTAAAAAATTTCCATAATCTACCAGATACGTTGATTTTTGTTGATTGGTGAGGGACAGGAAAAGAAACTCCAATTTAAACAGATGGGCCACCATCTTCCACATTTTTTGGCTACGAGACAAAAACTGTTCATTGCATAGCTATAGCCATTACCAATCAATCAAATTAATCTTTTACTTTAGCTTTATTTAACATTAATATATTTTACTCTAATCAGCTCAAAGTCCTATCAGTTTCATTGAAACTGATTCTGAGATTATTTTAATCATACTTTCTTTAATACTAACCCTCGATAGTTCGCCATTTACTGTATACTACATTAACATGCATACTCCCCATAAAGTAGAAATATGTAGTACACACATGCAGTACATACGTGATAGGATACTAATAACACCTATTTATGTAAATATCGTAGTTCCAAATTAAACTTTAAACAATAGGGAATATGCACGTAATTCAAAACGAATCCATTATTTAAATATACATTGTATGGGAGTCAAGAAACAAATTCCATTTTTTTTTATTCATTACCTGTTTTACAATTCATAATTTTATGTTGGGTTTTTTTGGAGCAGAACGCAAGCTCAAAACTCGTCGTCTTCGACAATGCCGGAAGTGGCGAAAAAAACTATATGAATATAAATCTATTCTTTGCCAAGTGCTTGAAATCACAAGTAAGGTAAGTAAGTGCGATTTCTGCTTGAATAAAGCACAAAAATATATTTCATTCTATGATTTGGGGTTAAAAAAACAGATGTAAACAAATTAGTAAAGGACGCCACGTCATGACCGCGACTGTAACGGACGTTTGAACTGTAGTAAAAAATTGTCGAGAGTTTCATAGTTTTTTTGAGCAACAAGCAGTAGTTGAATTTAAATTTCAATACTTGTCTTGGGTTTATATTACTGTTTTTAATTGATTAAGTAAAAAAAAATATTACATACGTATTCCCTATTCTAACATTTCTAACCTGACTAGAGGGACTGTATTACATCATTATTTTTGTATGGCTTGCATAATAAGTAACCACTAGATTTTTCGTTTTATAGTTTATTTATTTATCTTAATATTATTACTTACTACTGATGAATAAATGGATGAACAAAGGGTTAAGAACACATTTACCAACATAATGCCTAATTATTCATAGTAGAATTGGTTTTAAATTCAATTTGTACCTTCAGTTATAGTTTTAAGAGTCAAAATCCAAAGTCGCCGAATTTTGCGTATAAAAAATGCGTGAAATATTTGTGCCATTGGATTTCCCACCCTAATTGATACTTATTCAGTTTTAATTATAATAATACAATTATTGAATACAATATTAATATTTTACTGTATTTGTTGACAGTTACAACTCACTAAAACAGTTTGCTGTATTTTGGGTGCAGGATTGTTGCAAGAAATTGAATTGTGATAATAATATATTAGATTTATTAATTAGCATTTTAATTATGAAATTTAATTGTTAATCATTGATGTGTCCAAGATTGTCCTGCAAAAGTTCCTGCTGAAGTTTTTTAGGGAAACTGTTAAATGAATCTCGCAAGATACAAAATGCTGTGTGATTTTATTTCGTTTCGCCAATTGCAGCCATGAAAACAAAAGTAAATGCTAGACTGTTGCAGTTGCAATCGTTACGTTTTGATAGTAGGTAAGTTGTGTTTTATCCAACTGTTTTAGTGAGCGGGTTTCGTGTTGATATGCATTTGTTTTATTTTATTTGTGTGTGATCAATAAGTAATTATTATGTAAAATAAACAGTATTTCTTTATTTTCTTGTTTTATTTTACTGGTATAGTCAGGGAAACTTACTGCCAATTGCCCCCGCTAGAGGGAACCATTGCACTTGTTATCAAAAAGGTTATAGTAAAAAGGTTAAAGTTCAATTATTTTTTTTAAAATATTAAATGCATTGTATGAGACCGTACTATCTCATTAGCATATGAAACGTGTAATCACAGATTACTAAGATGTAGCTAATTACGTAGGCTACTGCCGGAGGACTAAAAAAAAACCGAATTAATTATGAACTAATTTATTTATATAACGAAATTACAATTTTATGGAATATAAGAAAATCAAATTGACTCGATCGATGTTGGATACGAAGTGCGCGGGCTCGATCACGTAGGCGGTGTCTTCGGGCCTCGTGTTCTGTGTCAGCAGTTTCCCTTCGTAGCAACTGGGTTGACGATGACGATGATGACGCACGCGGCGTGCCACGTACCTTAGTGTCAGCGCTTTACTTCATAGTGATGCGCGCAACAGTGTCAGCGCATTTTACATAACAACCTAATTTTCTTATAATTGTCGTACTTGTATCACATTAAAACTATACTAGCTTTTAACTCGCGTGGAAGTCGGAAATATTATCCCATGGAAACTTAGGTTCTACGAGGATAAAATGTATCCTATCCCTATGTGTTAATCCAGGTTATAAACTGCTTCATCCAAATCCTATTAGTAACACAACGGTTAATGATTGAAATACTATCTTGAATTCATGCAAGCCTAGTCATTTTTGTGCCTAGTTTCAAGTTTATTATCTCAAGGAATAAGATTTTTCATACAAACGAAATCCCGCCCTTTTCGCTCCTTAAAGGTGGAAATTTCCCCTTCTAGTGCTCCCCAACATTATAAAAATGCAAAATTTCACGTTCCTAGTCCCAGTAGTTTTGCCTTACGTCATATATTCAGTCAGTGAGTTTCTCCTTATCATAGAAATTTCTTATATCTATGGTAGGCCCTTTTTTTGTTTCGTACCTACTTTTGATTTCGTTTTGTTGGTTAATTTCGTGTAGATATAAAAATATTATTTCATAATTTTGAGTTATTTCTGGAAGTCGGTTTAATTTTTATTACTATTTTATTTCGTAATTTTTAGTTTAAGTAAGAACTGGAGTATTTGTTTGTAATAAGTAGTTTATATATTTGTTTGCAAATATTTAAAGATTTCATTGTACGCATTTATAGATTGTTTTAAATATGCTTGCCCAATGTAAAAAACGGGTCTATATGTTTAAGTAAGACTGCAGACGACCCAAGAGAAGCAGCTACTTATAATGTGTTGGACTTAACTTAACTTCAAGTGGCAGTGAGATCAAAAGTTCAAAAGTGATGCTGAGAAGAAATGTTTCGGTGTCTGACGGCTTGGTCAATGACAGCCTGGGTGTTGTAAAAGGATTCCGATGGCCTGCACTAAGGCGTGATCAACTAGAAGGAGAGTTGCCTGATGCAGTGCTAATTCTATTCGATGACGCTTCAATCACTGAGAAATCAAAAGAAGCAGATAGTTATGTGCAATATCTCCAATCACGGTAAAGTTTCAAGCTAAACGTAGTTAAGTTGTCGTGGACGGACGTATTTTACCGCTGAATACTTACGAGTAGGTCGGCTGTAACTATATTAAGTTACAGGGCACAACACTTGAAACTGCAGTCGTAAATTTAGGCAAAAGGTTATTTGCAAAGCGTCAAGCTTATGTTGCTTTGAGTAGGGTTTAATTCGCTTGATGGCCTTGGTATAGATCAAATTTTTTTTCGATTACAAACATACATTTGCAGTTGGACAATTGACCGTGACGTGTCAATGTATGGGAGAACATGTTTCGCAACTATTAAGTTAAGTTTGTTATTGGGATAAATTCATCCCAACTACGGAACCCTTCATTGCGTGGTCCGACACGCACTTAGCCGGTTTTTTTTTAACACGCCCTTTGAATTTGAACAAGGTTTTGAGATGTTTCCATAAGACACTACACCCGTACCTCGTACCAAAAAGCCAGGCCGTCGCACTTAAACGTATTAGTCCATATCTTGAAAACGACTGAACCGATTTTGATGAAACTTTCACTGCACCCTAAGTTGAAGTAAATGTAAGCCAATAAAAACAATGGTCACAATCTGATTAATAGTTTCGGAGATATGCGACGACAAACATACATACAAACAAACAAACATACATACACCTATAAAATTTTGTATATTTGTTTGAAAGCCCTAACAGATTATCATATGTGAATATCTTGCAGTTCCAATAATATTACATACATACATGTCGAATGGTAACCTTCCTTTTTTTGAAGTCGGTAAAAACGAACAATTTCTTGCAAACCCTTTATAGTCACAAAACATTCTAGGTTGTGTTCTGATCATTTTAGAGCTGATGGAAGACTATATAAGAATGAAGGCTTTTGACTTACAGGTCAGAGAATAAACCTAATGTAAAAACATTATATTTTTAGTGCCATTTACCTGAATGTAACGGTCTGTGTAACGGCAAAAGTAAATTGTAAAGTACCCGTCAATTTACCGTGTTTTAGCCATTTAATTCTTAATACTCTCACAGAATGACAGTAGGTAGTGAATTTGCTTATCAATTATTTTTTCTGACTTATCAGCCGTTGTTATTATTTGGGATGGCCAATTTATTTCCATTAGGTATATTGTGGGTTCATATTGGGTGAAAGCTAGGTAGTTATTGGGCCTGTCGGCCAGAGCCATTAATTAATGTAGGACTAATACTTGGTTTGACCTCGACAGAGTGGGCAGCGCAGCGCAGCGCGGGCCGCTCATTCGTCAACACTCATGGCGTCCCACTGCTCATTTGTCAACGATCACGCCGTCCCACTGGCAGAGAAAGGGGGGAGGGGGGTGCAGGTGCTTGCAACCTACATTATCCCATTTTTTCTCAGCCTTCTCTGCGTAAGTCGACAAAGTAACTCCTTTTTATGTACGAATACTCAAAAGCTTACCTATCCGGAGTAAGGTGCTAAAATTTTCGAGCACGCGTCGGTCGCCAGTCAATCCAACATTTTCAAACTTTTCTGTACTTATAGGTTGACTCCTACTTCCGTATAAAATGTTCATATTTTAGAGTGGAGTGCCTGGAACGTTAAAAACATGAAAACCTCCAATTTCGGTTACAGTGAATGAAATTTAAAAATAACAAATGTAATGTTTACCTAATCCTTACATATTATAAAACAAAGTCCCCGCCGCGTCTGTCTGTCTGTTTGAACGCGATAAACTCAAAAACTACCGAACAGATTTTCAAACGGTTTTCACCAATGGACGGAGTAATGCTTGCGGAGGTTTTGGTGTATAATTCTGGCGTGCGCCGCGTGAACCGTAAAAGATACATGAAAGTCATGTTTTACAAATAGTTCATCTTAAAAAAATCAACAAAAATGTCCGCGATGGCATTTGTCTATCTTCTAAGGATGACCCACAGTAACCATTATTATCTTTCAGTTCATTGTTATTTCCGAAGTTATTTTGACCGGTACCTATTATATCAATCCATATCCAATAAATATGTTATTTAAATTGGGCATTTAATTTAGATTAAAATATGCCTTGATCTCATCAGAATTTTGTGACATCCACGCGGCCGAAGCCGCGGGCAAAAGCTAGTAATATATTTAAAAAAGTTTACCTATTAAAAAATTGTGAATAGATAAAAAAAAAGTCTGGAGCAATTCAAAAGTCAAACTATTATAACTACAAACGACACTACAATACTATTTACAACCCTACAATTTTTATTCAAACTTCTGAGAATTAGCACTTTTCGAACGTCATAATCACATAAGACAGTCCCCCAAAACGCCCACCCTTCACCACTTCCTAGTGCTTTATCTTACCTGGGAAGAAGTGGCGCAACAAACTCCCCAGCAGCACTGTTGTCTGTTCAGTTAGAAAAAAAAACTTGATTCTATACAATAGTATGCAAAATAATTTACGTATCTCAACACAAAACAGTAAATAAAAGTATTTGCCATAATGACAGATAATATATAAACCAGCAAAACTATCGAAATCTATACTCAAGCGGAAATAAGAACTCTAAACGTATAGGTACAGAACATAATACCGGACTATAAGCCTCCAGGCATAAAGGGCGTGCCCGCTTACATAAAGCTGTAACTCGAAGTCACATAAGCTAAAATAGGACCATAGAATTAAAAATTTATAAACAATTAGGCAAGCATAATATAAATGATCAACTGTCGAGGGCGCTAGCTAACCACATATTGCAATAAAACTCATAAAAAGTCATTGTAATGAGTAGATTGTCTATTCAAGTAGTATAATACCTACATATTATACATAAACATGCCCTCTTCGCTCGCTCTACCATTCGCTATTCGTCTGATGTTCTAGTTTTTTTGTTATCGACAAAGTATCCCCTATTTCTGCATCAATAACTAGCACAGAGTACTTTTTAATATATATAGGTAATAACTAGTCAACACCAAAACTAACCTTTTCGAGGCAGCGTGCTAAATATTTCGATGTTCATTCCTGGGTGGGGGAGCCCCATTTTGTTTTCCCGCCCCGGGTCCCCGATTCCCCATTCGGCAGCGCTGCCCGCGGCCTCACCGCCCATTCCTAAGGCGCAGTACAGCGGTCTTGGGCAAATAGTTATCTTATGGCGAAAGCGTCAAGTTAGCCCGCGAAATTAAAATTTTCTTACGTTTTTTGCAATTTGCAGGTCAGTATCACGTTGTATGTTGATCTAAATATGATTTGCGGCCGTATCAAATGTTTATTTATAGAATTATAATCATAAAAATTATCAATACAACTCTCTAAGTTCATATAATCGCATTGAATGACTATTTCATGTGCTTACTTATGGAGTTGTATTGCTGATTGTAACGATTATAATTATGTAAAGCCACATTGGTTACGGTCGCGAATCATATTTTAATCAACATAAAACCTCACACTGACCTGCAAAATGTAAAAAACTAAAGAAAATTTGAATTTCGCGGGCTACCTTAGCGCATGCCAGGTCCTTTCGCCATTCATGTCGTCAGATCATCAACACGAGAAGAGTCAGACTGATACGTGTGTGTGCAGTGTTATTTTGTGTACATAGTGCAACCCATTGGAGAGATGAGGTAAGGTTCTATTCACTACGGGCATAATAAATAAACAAATGCGCAAATCCAAAGCTTTTATTTTTCTTTTTATTTACAATAATATGAAAGTAAACAAAATTTAATGTACCAAAGAAATTAGATTTAGATATTTTTATATAATTTAACGGCGGACACGCCGACCGAGTGGCACGCATCGATCAACGAGTCTATAAACACGATTGACATTGTGATACTTTATAGTGCACTGACTTGTAACTGCCAACTGGATGGCTTACGAAGCTGTATTGATGAAAGAGTGCGCGTGGCGTACGCACTCAGCAGAATGAAACTTATTTAAATGTTTCAGGAAAATGTTGGCAATCCAGTTCGCAAGTTACAAGATCAGGGGTCGCGAACATCGTTGCAAGTTACAAAAGCTATGACTACAGCTAATTTTAACGTACGCTCAGTGTGGTGATGTTCACTATATCTCTATCAGATTGTGATATGCGCGCGCGTCTCACGCGCCACGCAACGATACTTCACAATATTATCTACATGGCAGTAGGAGTGGCTAAGCTATCATCGACTAAAACACAAAACGGTAGCACCATTTGTAAAAAAATATAATATTTTTTTTCCATTTCAAAATAACAGAATCTGCCTCATCGTGTGATCGCGTCGTGTGACGCCCGTGACTCAGCAAGCGCTCGCAGCGTAGCGTGGCGACTCATCCCAGGTACTAAACCACTATTATACAAACTGTTCTAGACATTACAATAGTTAAACTTATATTTAAACCTTATAAAAAACCTTTACGCCGTTTACAGGAACATTTTTATGCAAAAATTCTGTTTAACTTGCAATGGGACTAGTATAGATTCTTAAAAAAAAACAACTCCATCTTGTCATGACGTAACACGCGGAGTTTGGTAAATTATTTTGTATATGTTATTAATTATAAATATATTAAAATAAGGCCGCATTCACACTAGCTTTCGATGTCGCATAATACAAGTCTCACCAATGTAAATGTAGCCAAAATCTCCTTTTAGAATATGCTTCGCATGGATGTCTCCTGTACATCCTGTGTTTTGTGACCTTGCTATGTGTTGGCGAAGAAAGGACAAGCTCATATGGAGCTGACATTGGCAGCATACGACAATCCAAATGAAAAAAATTGCAACTTGTATAATTTATCTAATTCACGAACAAAAATACAATAAGCTACAAAAGTGTTATGATTCTTCGACTTCTAAGATTGTAAATCACTAAATGAAAATTAAAGCACTTCTTATAAAATAATTGTAATCAAATAAAAGATTTCAAATAATGATTCTATCATATTATTAGATAATAAAAATCAGTTCAATTAGAATCGACTGCATACCAAAATAAGTCCACAAACATGCCCAAAATCGTGCTTCAATTAGTTTTAAATACCAAAGATTGTTGGCATATTTTAAAAGGAGATTCTATTCAAAGTTCTACACAACGCTATCTGCTGTACCCGTCTATCCTTACACCTATGTTAAACTCAACACTTCTTACGCTACGTGGAATAAAGTAAATGTATAATATAATATACAATATATATATTAGTGTTACAATATGTATCTAAACATACATACATAACGACTACGTAACTGCGAGGTGGCACTAGCAATCTGCGAATTGGCTAATCTAGATTAGCTGGTTGAGATGTTGAGGGGAAAGTTTGTGAAAAGTTTTTAAATAATTGTGATGGTCATCAAACCATCGATCGGTTTAAAGTTTTAGAAGGAAAAGTTACATCAATTTAAAATATAACTTAAAAAAATAGTTTTAATATTTTCTATGTAAAACCAGGGAATCAAGTCCGTTTCCTGCATTTTCACTGGTATCATCGTGTTTAAATTAATATTCCCGTGCATGTGACTTTTCTATTCAAATTGAAATTTTTTATTTAACCCCAAAGATGTGGAGATAGTTTTCTTCCATAATACGAGTTTTGCCTCTCAACCAGCACGTTACAGATATCGCTCATACAAAGAGCGAGTATTTCGTCCTAAAAATTTTTTAAATACAAAAATGTAAAACAGTGGCCTTGCCAAATTGTACTATACTACTATACGATCCGTTTTATAATGTCGATAACAGTGATGAATCGGGACTTATATCGTTCGGGCTCCTAGGAATACCGTCTTCATGCTGGAGTTTCCTTTACATAAATAATTGTGAAAAATGCAATTGTTCGATTATACACAGACATTAGAGCTTCAAATATCAACTTGGTTCTATTGAATTGAGATTATAGAAAACTAAATTGCTATCCCAAAGTCTGAACTTTTGATCCTCAATGATATTTTTAAATTCTGCAATAAAGAAAACTTCAGCATTTCACAAGAAAAACACATTCCTAAGCAAAATACAACTACTATTCTATAAAAACAAAAACTTGTGCTGATTTTCATTCGGCATACTTAAAGCTTACATGTTACAGTACAATCAGAGAGAAAAGTCTTTCACGTTTCACAAGAGACTTCTCGCTCTTACTTACGCGGGAATAACGTTTTTTTAAATATAAAAATTTGGTGTTGACTCAGTCACGCATTTATTATACAGGTCCCATTACTTTTTTATAAATCGAGCGCGGGCTAAAGGAAGCTTGTTTTCTATTACTACGTTACATTGGTTTTAGGAAGTTTTTGAACACAGGAGGCTAGTCAATTGTTTAAGTCGGAATGTAGAACATTCTGTTTTTTATCTCAATTGAATTTTCGTGAGGCGCGTTTGTTTTGATTTGGCGGCGTGCTGAGAAAAATTTAGTTTTACCTACAATATAATGCTACGATAATTTCACATATAAACAGCGTTGTAAGTTCAAATGATCTCAGAATTTACTATACGATATAACACCTTGACTGGTGACTTCAAAGATTTTTGGTTCTCGTAGACCTCTGTTTTTACAAAATCTTGGGTTATTTAACTAACTTCTCTCAGCACATCACTCTTATAATTGCATTTATTTAACGGAAATCGTCGAAACTTGAACTATGATACAACTATCGTCTACAGCTATGTTCGTAAGTAGTTAACGATACAATTTCATCTACTGGTCAACGACAGTGCGTTGTCGCGGCCTTGTCTTGTTACTGAAGCTTCGCAGTTTTTGTTTAACATGTACATAGCTATGGTTTTGTTTGTAAAATAATAACAAGAAAAAATACACATGAATGGGCCATTTTCTCAAACAATATCAGCCATATTGCTTGGTGAATATCATATTAACGATATTTCAAACTAAAATTGAGTGCCTTTCTATCGCATTAATGCTAAACAACTTAACTATAGCAATTTGATGCGAGGCGAGAATTTTAGTTTGAAAATCTCTAGTGAAACACAATAATAAAATAAATATATCTGAAAAACAATTACACGGCCACTTTACTTCAACACAACTAAATAAATAAAAATAATAACTTGAACGTAAATACTCTTTAGTCAACAAAATATAACATTCGACTTCTCTCAGTATTAACGTCCATTTAAAATATAACATCGCAGCGAAGCCCCGTAACAAGATAATAATTGATAGTAAAAAATAATAGATATGTAATATCGAGCTATGTAGTTTAAAATGTCAACGATTTTGTTTCTTTAAAAATATTCCTATAATAATGTTTCGGGTATAATCAGCAGTCATAAGATAAAAACAGATTTGTATTGAACACATAATTTACGTAGATCAGGTTATTTGAGCTTGCTATTCAATTCTGTGAAATAAATCATACTAGTTTATGCATTTTAGAAACTGTTATGCTTTTTAAGTCCTATACGGACTGCAGCGCATTTATTGAGCATTGTTTATGGTTTTTGTGATGATTATTTGCAAGACCGTATTTTTTTTTGGTTATGATTTTTCTTTTCCTTTTTATCCACCCGCACTGGGCCCGTGTGTAGGGTTGCGGCCCTATGGGTACAGTACAGTACAGGCTGATTATGATATGTTTGTATCCGAAAGGTAAAGCTAATAAAATATAGCATTATTTTAAACAGTTTTATAGCAAGCTCAAATTACTCAGTCTATAAGATTGTCAAGTTGACTGTCAGCTCGACAAGCAATCTCTATGTTGAATTGAACACGATTACTTGTCAAGCCACAAAGATGTTCCGTTCGGGATTATCTATTAACTCTCAAACATTACATGACAACAAATATCTATTCAAATATGGACTTTATATTAATAACACGTATTTATTGATTTAGAATATTAATTTTAAATATAGGCTAACATCAGATGAAAACATTTATAACACTAGTTTTGGCAGGTCGCTTTATAAACGGTCCATGTAGGTCAAAACGCGCGTTGTTTAGTTGTCAGCTGATTCCAGCCTGTCTATTGACTACATTTCAGTTACATATATTTTTGTATCGGTATAATATAACCACGAACGGAACACAAACTGCAGATAACAAACAAATAACTGTGTAGAAATAACATTTATATCGTGTTTAAAATTGCACAGAGTATTCTAAGAACACAGTAGGCAGTACGTCACTGGAACATAAACGTGTACTGTACCTACTACTGTTAGGCCTCTCTCACAACCGTGGCATTATAATTATTAATAAAATTTACTTTAAAAGTTCACGACAGAACCGACGCGTCAACACTTCACTGAAACATTCCCGTGCACGAATATTATAATTTTATTTCTTAATGATTTTTTCCGCGATTGTACTAGAGAGATATACTAAGATCTAAAGAAATAAATATTTAATTACAAATGAATAAAATAACATGATAATGTATTAATTAATTTAGTGAAAACTTTTGGAGTTAGACTTAGTATAATTTCTTATAGTGTCATATCATATATTTATATATTTGCTATACAAACGTATCACTGAAGTCTCATAACAATAATAATCAAAAATGTAATAAGAATAAAATTAATAACAAAATGTGTGTACTATTATATAGTAACAGAAGCAAGCGACATCGAGTCTAATACAAGTTACAGGCAAGCCTAGAAGATTTATACTAAACTATACAATATTTCACAATGTATACTAATAAGAGTGTATATTTAGATATACATCTTCTAGACTAGCCTAGAAAATAAGTGAAGGATATCGCTCTGGATAATATGCTATCAAACTGCCTCTACGATACAGGCTGACAATGAATGATAAAGCAGCGGTGATCCATTACTTGTAGCCTTTGAGGTGCACCATATCTATCGATATTTTTATAGGATAGTTAGTTTAAAACTTATCATCACATGAAACAAAAATTAAATCAGTTAAAAAAATACAGAAAAATAAATCACAAATCAATTTATATTATTTACACTTATTTAGCTAATATTTTTGTTAAAATAATTCCGTTACAGGCAAAATCACTGAGAATTGTATTTCCCATTTTTCTCTTGCTTATTTTAATAATTTATTATTATTTATATATTTTTTCTCGTTTTTGTACACGTATAGCCCACCTCAACGGCCACAGTAGTAAATGCGGCGTGCACGCCGATCGTAAGTGCTATCCATCAACACTGCATCTATAACACACAGCGTGCCTACTAGTCTATGCCGGTAAGTCGAACTGACCAATAAACTGGGTAAAAGGAAAAATAAATCAGTAGTCAAGACAACCTGGGCTAAGTAATGTCAATGTTGTCAATCTATGACATCGTAAGTGCAAATTATTATTGTTTAAATGTCTGATAAAAAAAAAAGTGAACTGTACAAGTTTAGTTCATTTCTCGGACTTTAAAATTTTGAACTAACGTAACGTAAAAATCAAATTTAACTAAAAATTGTTTTGCGTGGCTCGACTTATCGACATTAAACGTCAAAACCGCGACAAAAGATTCAGTCTGACGCATTAATTTGACACATTCACAGCTTAAGAATACGGCAACCGAATTTCACTATCGCTATGGGCCATCCTGGGCCTAATGTCACTAGGCTTAATTTAAATGGCAGTCGGCTACATAAGTAGGAGCGTTCTCATCGCTAAACGCGGCAAACTCGTGCTAACAGTTAAATTTTATTCAACTGTTTTGCTAATCACTTGAACTTTTGAAGACGGTTTCAAAACTGTCATGTTTAGTTTTGAAACTTGCGTATAGATCGTCTAAGTTTAAATCGCGCTCTATTGCTTAAACATGCAAAGTATGCTATAAAACTCTCGAATTCGTCGCTGTCATTGGTTGTTGTTCAGCCATTGTCATTGACAAAGCCAGTCAGCAACAGTAAGTGATAGGAACTGAATAACCAATGACCATACCCGACGAATTTAAATGCGGCGCAGGGGCGTGCAACTTTAAATTAGACCATCTACACCTCGACTAAAGCGTAAGTTCGTGTTTGTTCGGAGTCGCACGCGTATTTGGCTGTACTGGGCCACGTGTCTATGTGGCGTCAGTGGCGTGTAGCTTCTCGCTGCGTATGAAGTCTATCTGCGTGTAGGCCCTCTGCGTTGGCGCGGCCGCGGCCCGGCGCGGCTCCAGGTCCAGCGCGGCGTAGTTGAGTGGCGCGCAGGGCGCCGGGCAGGGCGCCAGGCAGGGCGCCAGGCAGGGCGCCGGGCAGGGCGCCAGACAGGGCGCCGGGCAGGGCGCGGGGCAGGGCGCGGGCGGCGGGGAGCGCGCCGCGTCCAGACTGAAGCGCGCCGGCGCCCCGCCGCCCGCCAGGACCAGCGTTGCTGTGGCTGTCGTTTCAGCTGTAACAATAGATGACATCGTGTTAGAATAAATACTGTTTTCAACACTCTTGCACATAAAGTGGCTCTTATTGAACCGTTTTTAGGTTCATAATGCAGTTCATTCAAAACGCGTGCTTTTTACTTTATGTCGAATGGTATTATATAATTTCATTATAATATTATGGTATATGTTTTGGTAATGTCCGCCACAGATAACTAAACTGGATTGCGACTCGCTAAAAACAATAACATTGAACTTGCCTGGAAATTGAAAGCGACATCTACGTGTTACTGATTAAAAACACACTAAATAGGATACAAGTATTATCACACCCACTTTCACAAACTATTTTATTTAACAATAAAAGCGAAAGCTGGGATAACTTTGAATTTTTACAAAGGTCAAACGACCGACCATAGGCAACTGACATCCTTTTTATCTCGTCAAAATTTATCTTTTCATTGAAATGCGATTGATATAATAAATATCGACTATTTGTTCAAGCAGTATTTTATTAATAGTTTATTGAAAAAAAAAAAAAAATGATTTTATAATTATTATACTGACAAAAAATCGTGTTTTTCGGCTAGAATTTTCAAAATGCTGTTGGAGCTAGCCCGGGTTTAAAGATGCGGTCCTATTTCTTTATTAAATAATGTAGGTCTATAGGTAATATGAGGACCCCTCAAGTTTTTGAATATTATACTACTTTAACACTGAATTTGTTACGAATCATAACGAATACCTTCAAAAAGAGCACGGGTGGGCGACGTATTGCCCGCCATTCAGTACCGAATGTCAAAAGGAAGACCGTTTTTGGGAATTGAAACTCCAATCATATCTTCAAGTGATCTTAAATCTCCAAGCTAACTAGACGAATACAATTTATCGTTACTGTTCGAAATATTATAAAATGTTTTTGTCTTTGACATTCAACATGTCCGACGGAAGTACGAGCAGAGAGTATGAGCTACACCAGGGATCACCAATTAGTTATATGTAGGGTCCATAAAAAAAATATATGACTCGCGGGCCGTTTGGAAGACGTTATCTACTAGCAACCAAGATTAAAACATGTTCAAGGATCTTGCATATTTTTGTGTTTTTTGGAAATCGATCATCTCGAATTTTATAGTACCTCACCCAGCTAGCTCTAATACTCCCGAAAACATTTGCAGCTTCAAGCGGCTTGCGTCTTGCGTCGTCCGTTGTCGTGTCGACGGCACAAAATATATAACGTGTGCTTTATTCAATTACTCAAACATTTTTGATTAGGTTTTTGTTATAAATTTAACTGTTTACTTAAAGTCCGTACAAAATAGGTCGGCGGTCCGGATCCGGACTGCGGTCCGCCATCTGGTGACTCCTGAGCTACACCATCTGTAAGCTCGTCTCGTAATTATTTGTCAGGTAGGTTAGCATAAGCAGTTTTTTTATAATCTTTGACATACCAAACGTACTTAAAGTACACGTGCGTGCCGATTTTTTAAAATTCTTCAATAGTTTTATCTAATTTATTTTGATTATAGTTTTTAACTACGGATTTTTTCAACCAGTGCAAAATTTGATTGTATTTATACCTTTTTCGTTTTCAGGGTTTAACATAGGAACATATTTCAATGAATTTATTTTTTATTTAAAAGTTACTCAGTATAAAAAAATACTGATGAAACACTACCTACAAAAAAAATCGTAACATCGAAAGTACCAAAACTTAAAGATACATACTACCACATCACTAAACCATAGAAAATTTCTAGCGGCCATTGTTGATTGGCAAATATTGAAACGCGACATGGCAGTATGGAATTAGTAAGTACACACGGCTCCACATCCATTTTACATTTCCAGTATAAGCTGACCTCGCATTGTACGGAAATCCTATACAATGCGAGATCAGCATAAACTAGAATTTTATAGCTTGATGTGTAGCCGTGTGTACTATCATGGCAACATGGAATTTGTATTAAAAAAAATTACTTTGAATACATGGAACTAGTATGAACTAGCCTATACTGTTAAATGAGCATTGTCTATTTTCACCCAAGCAGATTCAGATTCAGATTCAGATTCATTTATTTGCAAAAACATGTGTAGATAATATACATGGTATGATGCTTATTATAGGTGTTACAGTTTTGTTTGGCTCAACATGTTTGACCATGGCTGGTGTACAAATTAGGTCGAAAGACAATAAGATTAAAAAAATCAAAGAATAGTAATATAAACAAATCAAAAAATAGTAATATAAACAAATCAACAATTAACATTATGTACTATTAAATTAAAAAACTTGGTCAAAAGTCATGCGATTCAAATAATAAAAAAAAAAAAAAAAAAATAGAATTGATTCAGTCAGTATCTTCAGAGCGATTTATCATTTAAAAAATCATTAATATTATAATAAGCTTTTTCTGTCAGTATTTTTTTAAATGTTTTCTTAAATTGGTCTGTACTTAATTTTTTAAGACAGTTAGGAATATTATTATAAATTATGGGCGCTCTGCATACAACGCTTTTATACAGTAGCGCTGTCTTAGCTGGCTGAACACGAATTTTACTATTATCCCGGCGATTACGTATTATAAGGTCCGATATTCGAGGAAACAAATGGGGATTATTTCTGACAAATAGGGCTATTTCCAAAATATAAAGTGACGGAAGTGTGAGTATTTTATGCTTTGTAAAAAGTGGCTTACAACTCTCCGTACTTTGGATACCGAACATGGCACGTAGGCATCGCTTTTGCATTATAAATGCCATATCTTTGTTTGATGAGTTGCCCCAAAAGATAATGCCATATCTGAGGACAGATTCAACAAGTCCATAATAAGCCGAGAGTAACACATCAGTGTTGATCGATGGAGCAAGTTGGTACAAGGCATATGATTGACTACTGATTCTCTTACATAGTTTGTCAATGTGTTCTTTCCAATTTAGTTTATTGTCTATAATTAAACCGAGAAAACGGGCATTAGTTACTTCATTTATAGTGTAATTATTATGAATCAAATTTACATTTAATGGATTATGCAATCTTTGTCCAAAGTGCATTATATTTGTTTTTGATAGATTCATTTTTAAATTATTATTATCTAGCCAAGAAATTATAGATGTCAGTGAATTATTTATGTCAAATTTATAATGATTAATGTCCTTACATGCAATTGAAACTGTACTGTCATCAGCAAATAATGTCATAGGTTGAATCGTTGCCTTTGGCAAGTCGTTGATATAAATAGTAAACAACAGCGGCCCTAGCACACTACCTTGAGGAACGCCGTATGTGACATATTTCCTCACGGAGCTGAATGTTTCCTCTTTTTTTGTTTTATGATTCACTCTAGTTATTACTGTTATCTGTTGTCGATTCATTAAATAGGATCGAATTAAATCTAAAACATTGCCTCTTATGCCGTATGCGTCAAGTTTACTGATTAGTATATTATGATCCACATAATCAAATGCCTGTGACATATCGCAATAAATAGCACAAACTGGAACTGTTTTGTCAACGTGGCAGATAACATTTTGGATGAATTCATATATGGCCATATTTGTGGTTTTATTTTGTCGAAAGCCCTTTTGTTCATTGCACATAATTTTATTTTTTTCTAGATATGAATTAAGTTCACCATAAAGATATTTCTCGAAAGTTTTTGAAAATATTGATAGTAGTGCAATAGGCCTATAGTTCACCATTAACTGTTTACTTTCTTTTTTGAATAAAGGTTTTATAACCGATAGTTTAAGATCTTGTGGAAATATTCCAGTTGTTATCGACAAGTTCATAATGTGACTCAGGTGATGGCATATATCCTGATTTACTGCTTTAATTATTTTAGTAGAGAAACCATCGTATCCTACACTGTTGGTATTTTTAAGGTTATTTATAATTTTATAAATCTGATAGGGTGAACTTGCTGCAAGAAACATTGAATTTGATTGGTGATTAATTAAAGACGTTAAATTTTTTCCGGCACCCGGCAGGGGTTTGACTTTTTCAATAAAATAATTATTAAATGCGTTCGCTATTTCTATTGGATTATTAAGGACATTGTTTTCATCAATTTTAATGTTATCAATGGATTCTTTTGGGGTGTTAAGTCTCGTTTTGTTTATAATCCGCCACGCTGTTTTAGTCTTATTATGAGACGTTATTATTTTATGGTTATTTTGCGCACGTTTCGTCAGTTTTATAATTTTTTTAAATAACTGGCAATAATTTAAATACTTTAATTTGTTGTCTTTTGTTGAGTTTAATCTGAATTTCCATAGCAAATCCTTTTTTTTCCGACTGCATATTTTTACACCACGTGATACCCACTTTGGTTTATGAATGACTTTTATTAAAGATTGGGTTTGTGGAAAACAAAGGTCGTAAAAAAGTTTAAAATCAGCTATAAAATGTTGATAAGCCGTGTTTGGGTCATCAGTGAGGTAAATCTCTGGGAAAGATAAGCTTTTAATACACAATTTAAATTTCTCAATATTTTCTATGCTATAATCGCGTCTTAATGTACGCCAATAATGCAATGTCAGATTTTTTTTTCCTGGTACTCTTATTAGTTGTGCGGTATGGTCCGACAGACCTAATTCTAAAATTTCAGATTTACATCCCTTTTTAAAGTTATGTGCAAAATTGTCTATACAAGTTTGACTGGCGAATCTGGTCGGTTCATGTAAAGCTAATTTTAAATTATAATTTAACAGTAAACATTCAAAATCTAATGTTACATTATTGCGCTTTAGAATATCTATATTAAAATCACCAGTAATTATAACATTTTTACAATTTAACTTGGCAATATAAGTCAGAAGGTTTTCCAGTTTATGGAAGAACGTGTACAAGTTACTTTGTTTAGGTACCCTATATATACAAACAATAATAATTTTATAGTCAAGAAGTTCAACTGCACAACCTTCGAGTATACAGTCAAGACAAAATTTGCGAATTTCTGGAATTTCCCTGAATTTATGTTCTTTTTTAAGTAAAATACATGTTCCTCCTCTTTTACTATTTGTTCTACTGTAAAATGAAGCTAAATTGTAATTTGGTAGATATAAATTTGACTCAAATCCTGCGCACATAAAGTGCTCAGTAATACATATGACGTCCACAATTTTGTTACTGTCTGCGAGTTCTTCTAAGTTAACACATAACGCATCAGATTTGTTAATTAAACCTGCAATATTCTGATGTAAGATATAAATATATTTCTCAGAGAAAAAACTGGTTGGCGGTTTCTTTTTCATTGATTACAGGAGATTTTCTGATAATGTAAGGTTCAGTATGTATTTTACTATTATTCAGTATTATTGTGTCAAACTGACCAAATGAGCACAAATCAATTACAATCTTATTCATAATGCCGTCGTATATACGTTTCATTCCCTGTATGTTGATTTTTCCTGTTGTGTTGGAGAACATGTCTAGCGATAGCTCACTGTTGCTGTCAAATAGGTAGGCGTAGTCATTATTTTGTAAGTCGAGATATAGCAGGTTATTGAACATGTCCACTTTAAAATTGTAAATAGGTGCTCCTGTTATAAACGTCGGTAAACAGATAACATTATTGGTGTGGGCCACCTTCTGTAACGATTTTCTTAACATATTTATCATGTTTATGTAATTTGCCTCAGCTTTTATGTCATTTTCTCCTATGAAAATAATACAGTAATCATTATCGGTGAAGTCTTTCAATTTATTTTCTATGTTGTATAACTGTTCCTTTATAGTTCCATTTGGTATAAAATAATGGCAAAAATCGAAGTAATCGGAGAACACGTCTTCAATCAAGGATAAGTGCCCTGGGGGTTTGGTGCCACTGCTTAGAATGCATAATTTATTCTTTTGTTTACTCTTTGCAATGATATCTGCCAGCTCTTTTTTACTATATTGAGGTTTGTTACTACTGGCCGATATCGATGAGTGTACTTCTTTTAAATTGTTTGCTGTCTGCATTTGGGCGTGGCAAGAGGTTTGAGTCTCTTTGTCAAGCATGATAGTCGATCTTCGGAGATTGCAATCACTCGATGATTTAGCTGGATCATTGTTTAGGTTATCGTTTGGAGAACTCGCCTTAGCTTTGTTATGAACCAGTATTTTGGTTCTACGAACTGATTTCGGTGTCCTGCTTTTTCTCTCAGGCGTTATGCACATTTGTTTATATGTACTAATAGTTTTTATCGATTTTTGAAGATCACATTTCAGACGAAAGTTTTCGCTACTTAGGTTCTCTATTTCTAGATGAGCGCTTTGTAGTTGTGACGTGAGTAAATTAACTTGTTCACTCAAATCATTTATTTCCCCACTATTGTCATGCAAGCTATCTGGTACACTCATCATTGTAGCGTCGAATATGTTTTTGTTACTGCCACTTGTACTGCTAGTAAGATCATTTAAGGAACTTGTTCGACAGATTTTTCGAATGGTAATGTTATCTCTTTCTTGATCCATTATTTATGTACTGTCACCGCAGCGCCCTCTGTCGAGTTCTGCTAATAACTCTGCACGAATAGCGAGTGAGTCTTTCTAAATTTTTTTGGATTTAATTTAAGAAATCATACAAAAAGACAATCAATAGTTGAGGATCGAACTTGCGACATCTCGTTCCGACCGTTTTTATTTCGGCTCGTGTGGATACTTGACCACAGCGTTATTAAGTTTGTTGACGAAATTATGGTATAGTATCTAGAGGGTTTTGGTTTCAAATACAGTAAATCGGTTACTGTGACTGTTGAGTTTAAATGTCTTAACGAAGTCCAAAGGTCATTTTCTTTGTTTTAAACACTGTGTTTTTACTTTATTGTGTCTTTCTTTATCACTTCTTTAACACTTTTAGCGTGTATAAGTCGCGTTTTTAATGAAATGTATTGCACATTGAACACTGTAATATCGATTTTAGCACTTGATAAGTTTGTAGGATCTAGTTTAATAAATACTCATTATTGATGTTCCATGCAGTATTTAAGTTTTTATATCACTTCCACATAAACACAACACAGTTTAGTTAGTTATTGTACAAATTTTATGACAGATTATGCGGTTTTACTATTTTTAATCATTTAATAATACGGAGCACAAAACTTGCCGTGGCGCTCAGAGTCGCCTCGTTTGTACTTCAATTCAGAGATTTGTGCTTTTTTAAATCTCATCAATGAGACTTCTTGACTTCGGTTGGGTTTGGTTTCCACACTTAGTCCTTCAGGTGGACCATTGTGTGTGGAACTTCTTGCCTGTTTTACGCCTAATGTGTAAATAAATAAAATATGATAAATTAACATAATATTTCATCAAATATATATTTTTCACTACATATTAATATTAATTTGTGTATTCAAATTATTATTGTGTTTATCCTATTTTTATAAGGCTGTTCAGCGGTTTTGCCCATTGCCTTTATTTACACCTGCGCGCGCATCGCTAGCGGAAAAAACAAAACCAGCGCGCCATTTTCCATAAATATTTGATATCGTTTTTATTTGTTATTATAAAAAATACGAAATCTAAAGTATTGTCACCAACCGACGTACAAAAGTTTTTAAAAGAAGCTCCTGATTGACAGTACCTGGCAACAAAGGTCAGTTGAACTTTATAAATCTAAATTTATCATCTCTATAGTTACGTTATTCTAGCATAAGTTCGTACAACAAGTCTGTTGCTTTCCTCGCAAGTGTGTGGAAAAACGTCGTTTGAAACGCGTGTGCATTGATTACACATGAGGCGGTCTTATCCGCGCGAGCCGCAAGCGAGCGCCATTAGGTAGCCGAGTGACCAATACAGCACACTTGTCTTATAATGTACTATTATACACCTAATCGAACCTCTGTATTTATGTCATACAATTTTCGTCATCTGCAGAGATTACCTTTAGCAAACATACAAATAATTTCACTATAAAATTAAATAAGTATGGAAAACTACTCACCTCTCGTCTCAATAGGGTCAGGTACCCTCGCGATAGTCTTATTAGCGGTGGGATTACAAGACAGCTCATCACCAGAAGGTTCAGGCGTCTTAGGCGGCGCCGCAGACAACGCTAACGTCACATACTGCGGCGATACCGACACTTCAGGGCTCCTTCGAGGTACCATCACTGTTAACTCAGGGCTTCGCCGTCCATCTTCAGAAATCTCCCTGACTGTGGTCAAGGGGTGGTGGGGAGGATCTTCTTCTAGAACATCGGTGGTATCGATTTCTTGTGGAGAAGCGGGTGAGTCTAAAGACATATCGAAGAGTGTTTGTGATCCGTGTGGGGTGCGGGGATCACGCAAACGACGTCGTTCGTCGGGCGACGCGGCGAGAGGCGGAGGTGGCCGAGTGGCCCCGATCGCGATGGGCCTCGTCGGCGCCCTGCCATAGTTCATCTCCACGTAGCCGTCGGGCGTAGAGGGCGCGGCAGGCGCGAGGCCCGCAGCGGGCGCAAGGCCCGCGGGAGGGCTGCGCGGGCGCGGCTCTCCGGGCCGCATCTCCACGTAGCCTGCGTTGCGAGGGGACATGTCCACGTACTCGTCTACGTTGGTCTTAGGCCGAGGTTCTACGAAGCACGCCGTCGGAGGGGTGCGTGACATCACCTGGGGAAAGAGTTACATTAAAATCATATATTTTTGGAATTTCAGGTCAAGAAAAAATTGAGGTCATGGGATCTGTGACAAGTATTTTCTAAGTGAGGTTAAGTAAAAGAAGTCGAGGAATTTTACGATAAAACGATTTTAGAATACGAATGTGAGTTATCCGCCTAGGAAAACCTTATTTGACTATACCATTGACAACTGTTTGTAATGATCTAAACACAGCTCGCCTCACCCTATTAGCCGGCGAGTTATTCGAGAAGTCAATCTCCATGTGGTCCTCCGTGTTGGCGCGCGCGTGCGGGTGGCGGGGCGGGCGGGCGCGCGCGCCCACGCTGTAGGCGCGGTGCCGGCCCTCGGGCGGGGCCGTGCCCGCGGGCCGCGAGCCCACGCTGTAGGCGCGCGGCGGCCGGCACTCCATGCCGATGTGGGACGTGGCTGGCTCCAGCTGGTACTCGCTGTGAGGGCAGTGAGACGTTGAGTTTAAGGGCAACATTCATAGATGGCGGTTTACTATGTTGAGTAAAGTTAGCATCTCATATGAATATGAAAGTTATTCTTAAACTATCAATATTCATAATTATTATAAGCAAATTTGAACAAGCCATTCATACGAATCTGAGCCTTATCCGCGTTACGAATAAGGTTTATTATATTATATTCATATGAAAGGCTTACAAAGTAAAGTCAAAGTGCGGCCTATGAATCTTGCCCTAAGTTTGGTGTTCGAACACAGGAACAAACAACACAGAAGACAAATCAGTAAAACAATCGAACTGTAAAACAGAATTCCTAACTAGAATATCTTTTGTTGATTTAGTTGTTTCTCCTTCTCGTGTTGTGTGCGGCACGTCATTCAAAATGTTTAGTTTTTCACTTTCACAGCACCTAGCTAACGTTTAAAACAATTTTTTTAGAGCATTTTTGTATATCCCCATTACAAAAATTTATTCAATCAATTTCAATTCACTGCCCATTTTTAACAAGAAAATAGATATCACTCACCTAAACCTGGGGTCAGTCGAAGGAGTCCCGCTGCACAATGAGCCACTGGAGGCGGAGATGAGACCAGCCATGGGGTCATGTCCAGGCGCCATAGGCAAGTAACCCGCGCCCGCCTCACCCACTGATGATGTCCGTGAGTGAGCTACTGACCCGGCACCCACTAATGATGAACTGGGAATAATATCAGGTGAAAATTAATAAAAAATTATCTTGTTATCTATAAATTAATTATTATAATGGAGAATTTTGGTATGGACACGGAATTTTAATTAATCAAATTGATCTTAAAGCAGATATAACACGCTTCTCATTTTGTTCGTTTGTTTGGTTCATGTCTTTCATTCGGCACCTTTTATACTTGAAGTGAAACGTCAGAACACAAAATGAATCAAAAGTGAAAAGTTTTTAGTGAACCAATCCAACAATGTTGAATTTTGGCACTCGGTATCTTTTATCGAAAAATTCAAATGAAATGCAGTTGACATGAATGAATGAAATGCACCGACCCCAGCGTGTTTTACCCAAACTCAATAAATCAAATGAACCCCAAAATTTGCACTAGCCCCTGGAAGCTCATGCTTCATGGGGCTACAGAGGCCATTGCGTATCAAGGAGTAGGCCGGGAGGCGTGGTAATGGTAGGGAAGACATGGGCATCTTTTTACGACGTCGCCTCCAGCTTGGTTCAAGTCCAGCTTCACCGGTGAATCTTTTGGAGTTAAACTGCTTTATTGACTCTTTTCTTCTTCGTTCTGATGAGTTGGCAGCAGCAGTGTCCAGGGCACGGTCGGCTCGCTCCTCGTTGTTAATGTCCAGCCCGATGCGGTTTGAAGTTCGACCTGTGACTCGACGCTGTTCGTCTCAGGTTGACGCGATTTCAAATATAATAGTTTAAAGTTATGCACACTATTCTGCACAAATAATAAATAAAACTATACCCCGACAAAAATCCTGACTCACCCGACAGGGTGACAGAAACAAGAATTCGGGCGATGCGGCTACATCGCCCGAATTCTTGTTTTTCTGTTCGTACCTGGGGGCCTACCCCCTATGCGAGTAGAGTAAGTAGGGAGCTAAAGTTCACCGTAATTTCGGGTTGTCTAAAAATAGAATACGCGTTCGCAAAAAGCACCCTTGAGCTCAAAAGCGATTTTAGAACACTATACACTGCACATAATATTATTTTTCGTACCACTTGCTCAAAAAAGTGACATTCTATGCCACAAAAAGCGAACATAACAATAGTCATTTTTGATCTGTTAAAAACAGGGAAAGAAAATTGTACTGAATTTCATTCATCCTCTAGGGAGAGAATGTGATTTAAATTTGGAATACTTACCGAAATTTATACTGAACTACATCTGTGTTTACACCATTGAGTTTCTATATAAAGCATGATACATCTTTATGGAAAAAGGAATACGCATTTATTATGAAGTTATGATTATTAAATAAAATTACGAAAACCGACGAGGCCGTATGAGCTTGATGCCTTTGCTTTTCCGACAAAAAAATATTAGTCTAGGAATTTGCCGCGTTTTTGTTTTCTTCAAATACATAAACGTTAAGTTTATTTTAATTTATTTTTATAAATAAGTTCTAAAAATACGTTACGATGTTAAATCAAAGCGACAGTGACAATGAATTGTCGGATTCCGTCAGTGCAAATGCTGCCGTAATTATAAATAATTTGCTTCCAACAGAATCCAAGGAAAATTATTTAAAAACTTATGAAGAATTTTCAACGTGGAGAAGTGCGAAAGGCCTATCAATTTCAGAATCAGTACTTCTTATCTATTTTGATTATTTATCCAAGACAAAGAATCCGAATACACTTTGGTGCATAATATACTCAAAACTGAAAGCCACAATAAGCATCAAACACAGCATTGAAATAAATAGATTCACGAAATTACTGGCTTTTTTAAAAAGAAAATCAGAAGGGCATTGCGCAAAGAAGTCAAAAATTTTTACGACTCAAAATGTGGAATTTTTTTCTTAATGAAACTCCTGACGAAATTTTTCTGGCCACAAAAGTAAGTATACATGATTTAACTATGAATATTTCGTATCTTAGTAATGGTAATTATTCTATATATTTACCTGTTTTTTATCTTTGTTATAGGTGGCCTTAATTTTTGGACTCAATGGTGCTTGCCGCGGATGTGAACATGTAAACTTAAAGGTGGAGGACGTTGAAAATCATTCCAATGAGTTGCTGTTGATTAATGTAATGGAAACTAAGACAAAGAAAAATCGGTAATTCATTGTACAAGGACAATATACTAAAATCATTCATAAATACCAAGCATTACGTCCCACCAACATGGAAAACAATAGATTTTTTATAAACTATCGGAATGGGAAATGTACTCGACAAGCCATCGGCAAAAATAAAATTAGTAATATGCCAAAGGAAATTGCTAAATATTTAAAACTTAAAGATGTTGAACTCTACACCGGTCACTGCTTTAGAAGAACTTCGGCGACTTTCTTGGCGGATTCAGGGGCGGATATTACGTCAATAAAAAGACACGGTGGTTGGAGCTCTGATGGAGTAGCTGAGGGTTATATCGAAAGCTCAATGGCGAATAAAACCATATTAAGCAGTCAAATTAACAAAAATATAAAACTTTATCCCTATCCCTATCCTTAAGACCAATGTTTCGAATGTTAACTTTTACTTTTAATTGTTATTATTTTTAATAAATGCTTATCTCATATTATTACTGTGTTATTTTTTTCGCAAATGGTACGAAAAGTAGAGTATTTTCCTCGGTGATAAAGCTGTCTTAGTCTTGGGTGAACTTAAATCCCTCGCTACACTCAGGACTCGTCTTAAATCCCTCGCTTCGCTCGTGATTTAAGTTTTTAACACCCTCGCTACGCTCGGGAGTAAACCTCGAGTCCTTCGTTACGCTCGCGATTTAAATCGTCACCCGCGACAGAAGACACTGCTTTATCCCCTTGGTTAATAATCTACTAATAATTGTGACACACGTATTATAACTTAAAGTTGGGTACATTATTTAACCGATAAAATAAATTAAACTTGTAGATAGGGACAAAGTTAACCAGTAACTTAAAATGACGGTACTTAGGCGAGTGTCTGGCAGAGAGGAGCATATCACTGAAATATATGGAAAGATCTCACCAAACTAGCCTGCACGGGGCCAAGCCCTGTCGCACCGGAGCACTTCTGCACCGCTTCAGTGAAAGTCACTTCGTGACACAGTCACCACCATCAAAACAAAAGAAACAATGTTCGCTTGGCAACGCTAGCTTGCAAACATGTGCCGATGTTTAGCAAAAAACTGTGACGTAGAGCGCACAAAACGACCGCTCGCCTCAGTCACCCGAACCAATCTTCAAATGAAATGCAGTTGACAGTTATTTTATTTATTTGACAAGCAGATGAACTTCCATTTCTATGAAATGTTGACATGTCGTGTACATAAACGTGGCATAAAACAAAAATTAACATTAAATTGAGTGAACCATTCACAAGAGTAAAGCGTCTGATCGCACCTTAACATTGCAGCTGCTTTCTGATTTTAAGATTTAAATGTGACATAAATTAACTGACAACGTAATTTCAGGTTGTCTTGTGTAATCTTTACATTTACAGGTATTTCAAAAAGTCGAACAAAGCGTTGTTGGGTGCTAAAAAGAGTACTAACCTCATAAAATCTCTCGATATGTCGCAGCAGTCTGGTTCCTCGGGGATGCGCGGCGTTCGGTACCAGTCGGTCACCGCATCAGTCTCGTCACGTGACGCATCCAAACCTGTACAAATCAATATTAATTATTCCGACTAGAGATAGCATAGCGAGAGCAGCTTCCGTGTTGGTTGGAACATAAATATAATTTTTTTATTATTTTCTGCTCAAAACTACATTCTGATTGATGGCAGCAAGACCATGCAATTTCATATTTTACAAACGTTTCGAAGAGACTAAGATCAAGTTCACTAAGCTTTGCTAGTTACCAAAAGGGGAATATTTAGTCTATCCTCTAAAACTTATTCAATTGTTCATCTGTTAATGATGTTCGCCTTCAGTCCTAATTAATCTTTTTTAATTTTTTGGTCTTTTAAAACTATTTTAAGCCGATCTGGAGATGTAGAAACAGACACTGTCTCCAAAATACAGCAGCTAGAAGTACATTTTTTTTGCTCTTCTTTGTGTCTTTTTCCAAAATAAATCAATATTTTAAAGTTACTTACCATCAACTTCAGGGTACCTCGGTGGTGCCCTATCCACTTCGAACGACGAGCTCGCCCGGGATGGCATACTAACACAGCGGTTACGTAGCGTTTCCGCGTCTGTAGGCAAACGTCATTCATGCTTAGATATTAGTGTTGATGTAATGTCAACTTTTTGCTGTCGTTGTAAGGTTTAGTATGCTCTGTGTTTTGTTTTAAGGAAGGATATAGTGTTGTAAGGTAAAATTAACTTTATGTAAATATTTTAGAGTTCAATTTAGTTTGTGGTTTTATTGATATTTGAGACGGTTATGATTTGTGTTTTGTGGTTGTTATACTCCTTTAGAAGGAGGTTTGTGACAGACAGATGCAACATATTGTGATAAAGTTTGGGATTATGTAACATACATTTTTTAACTATATATAAATGTTATAAAGGTCTAATTATTCTCAATTATTTCTAAACCTGATATCAGACTTTAGGAAAATGCTTCTGTCTTCCGCCAAGCAAGTAATACAAAGCGTTAAGCGAATTGCAGCTTAATGGGCACGTGATAAAGTCCCAAATTTTTCCTGAAGTATTATTTAGGATGGGATATTGAATTGGTAAATGCTGAGTGTTTTATAATTGATTCGATTGATTCAGTACCACATTTATTACTACTTGTTTTTTAATCTTTGATTTATTTATTTACAAGAAAATAACTTTCGAAATGTAGGTACATAAAAAAGGATTATGTTACTGAGTATAATATAATATGGTATTTACTATGCAGGTAGTATTTTATTACCTACTTTATTTTGTCAATATTTTTTCTGTGTTAGATAACAATACTAAGAAGGTTGTTATTTATAAATTTACAAAATAAGATTTTGGATTACCAATCAATTCTACCCAAGCATTATTACTTTTTAAGTTTTGCCCTATCATGTTCACTTAATCTTGTTCAGTGTCAGGGTTTTAGTCCAGAAATATTTTCTACAGGGGAAGACATTCTACAAACAGAAAATTTTGTTAATATTGATAATAAGAGCAAAGCATTAGAATATTGAAACAAAGAGACGTAGAGAATTGGTAAAAAAAAGTAGTATAAAGGAAAAAAGAAGGTTAAATTAGAAATAAGAAAATTTAATGTATTTTAGGTCTTATATGCTTATAATGTATACAAAAAAAACGCAATTATAGTATCGCCAAGAAGCAACTTATCCGTAGCAGTTTTATGTGGATATATAAAACTTATTTAAAGTAAAATAATAATCAAAGCAAACATAATAATAGTATCAAGAAACAGTGTAGGGATTTCATAATAGTTAGTATACTTACCTCATTACTGATTTAATAATAAATATTTTTTTTACAATATAGTACTTAATATTACCATATCAACGACACAAGAAAGCAGACAGAAAGCCATGCACACACACACAATTTGTCTGTCGTCTGTCCGTCAGCGTGCTCGCACGAAACATCCGTCGAAAACATTCCAACACAAGCGAGTTGCCAGTTGACAAAATAGTATTGTCATCGGGCAGCCCGAGACGAAACAAAACGAGGTTAGTAATGTGCAGTGCAATGTACGGTTAATATGGATATGCATGACACTAGGGAGCGTCCATATTACACTAACGCCTTTCAGGATCATTTAGGTACCAATAATAATTTAATTTATAAAAAAACCTTTCATACATTCAAAGATTTATAAAAAAAACGTCATTCGTAAATTAAATAAACATTATAAAAATCACATCTAGAGATATATCGGAACATAAAAATAATTACGAAAAAACCATAAAGTCGTTATGAACGCCCCCAAAAAATACATACTCTTAGTATGAGCCGGCGACAGTTTATGTAACCGCGTTCCCGTACTCGCTCGGCGTGACCATTGCGTCTTCTTCGCCACCGCGTCCGTTCCATTGATGGCTTTACACGACGAGTGGGTCACTCCCTTCTCAACAAGCACGCGATCTACCTCCTCTCCCGTCAAAGGCTCAGACCTCGTCCTTCCATGACAGATCTTCAGCGGCTCTTGGAACAGAGGGTACCCCGGCAACGACTCTGTCCGATGGTGTTTGATCACCCGCACTGGGTTGTCTGTTTTATCAGTTAGTGTGTTATTCTGGTTGTCGGCTGTGAAAGACAATGATAAGCGACAAGTAAAACATATGGCACCCACTCCACCCGGTGCGGTTATGATGGTATGTGCTGTGAACGATGGCAGTTTAGCGGTAAATTTTTAATGAGTTTTCTATATATTTTGTTACGAAGATGGATGATGTTTAGAGTAAAATAAAATTCTAGTGTTTTTCTAAGTTTATAGCTAACTCGCGAAATCTAGCAGCAATAATAATCTACTTAGCGCCATTGCCCACATCTGGTTAAAATGCTTTCCAAAGACGTGACATAATGTTTATTTTTTAAATTCCTTTTGAAGGACCGATGAATTCAAATGAATGATTAAATAATTCTCGCGCATCAAATATTGAAACCCTATGCCACATCTTTACAAATGTCATCATGGAGAATGTTCGGAGTCCGGCAAAATTACAAATCCTACCTTTATTATTCCAGTAATACAAACTAATTACAAGAAGGGATAAAAATTAAAACATTGCAAGCAAATAATTATTAAGTACAATTCAAATAAGTTATTATTATCTCGTGATATAAAAATTACAAATTTCAAATTCAGACCTACATTTTAACAATTCAGACTAGTCAATTTAGTTAAGTCAGAGGCCCATGGGCGGTTTTAAAACTCTGACACCAGGGTAGTCACCAAACACACAAAAAGAAAGAAGAAAACATTAACAATTGCAACTATTTCCAACCTGCTTAAATTTTTCGTCTCTAAATTTTGCCAGACCGTAATGTAAACTTACATTAATGAGTATGAAAGTATGGACACTGCAACAAGGACCTTTTGGCGCTCGAAGAACATGACAGGGAGGCGCTGTTGGCAAACATTTGTGTTGTGAAATGTATTGAATAAACAAGATGGCGACATTAGTTTCATTATTGGCCGCACGCCAAAAGATCTTTGTACAGCTATATATGATAATGTAAACGTAGATATCACGACATCGCGTCCAATACCACCACGTCATGCGACAACAACAGAACATGATGCTCCGACAATTTCATGCAAGCCAAATTAAACTTTATTTTAATCCACATTGAGTTCCAATTCATGTTTTATTGAGATTTTCTGTTCACTATAGCGTTGTGTATTATCAAATCATATATGGATAAAGTTACACATCATCGTTTGATGTCTTTAAACAGTCTAATCGATTTCAATAAACACACATTTCAATGAATCGTGTCAATTCGCTCAAGTGGACAGTTCCTTATCAGCAAAAGCTTATAAGAGTTTACAGCATTCTAAACCTAACACAACTGACTTTAGGTTTATATTAGTACGTCACGTTTACAACTATGTTATTAAACATTTGGTAAGCACATCTTTCGTGCGATCGATATAAAAAGCTATATACGACCCCGTCTCTTTTGAAGCTTTTTTCATATACTTAATATTGTTAATTACGGCGGGCATATTGTTAATTAATATTGGGTCAATAATTCCTATGCTTAAAAGTCACAATATTACATGTAGAAAAATACACTAAACTTTTATCAGCAGTTTTCTCATTTCATACCAGCTGGTTCTGGCACAAAAATATTCGATTCCGGTTTTCCAAATCAACAAAATGTTCATTATAATATTATTTGAATGCCTAATTTTAATTATTGACCCTAAAAGCTTATATTACATAATTAGTAGAGCGCAAATGAATTAATAATACTCTTAATTCGAAAGCGGGGCAAGCGGCTGGTTAAGTGTAGTTTCGACACAATGATAGTCGAATGTTAGACACAAAACGTAGAACGAAGAGATTTATGGTGAATTACAAAACTGGTAAGAACCAACAGTAAATGATTACTCTGGAAGAAGAATTTACTTTGAATATTAGTTATACTTCTATAAGGAAGGGTAAATCGAAAATGTGAAAAGTCGCACAAAATAAACGACGATCACAGAACTCACAGTATGTGATGGAATGTTTGGAAAAACGAGAACCTTATAACCCGTTTTCACTAACAGTATGTGACAGCTAAATGAACGCCTAAATAAAATCGCATATTTGGATTACCAACGCGCGTCGAGTGCGACGAGAACGAGTGTGCCCGAGAGTTGCAAAATCCAGAAGTGTAATAGTATTTAGGCGTTCATTTAGGTGTTTCTTAGTGCCAGTAGGTACAGTAGATAAAGTGACACACTTCACATCACAATTTTTTACAAGAGAAAGTAAAATAGTAGTGAAAATAGAGAGAGAAAAAAACAAGAATCTAATGGTTGTAACTATCATTCAACTATCAGTAAATCAAAAGCCACACACGTCCAGTCTCGTCCGAACCTAACGCCAAACTGACTATGTCAGGGAGCATACTCATTCATGCTACTGGAGGACCTCATATTCAGAAACTACTGGTTTCACTTATTCGGATATTTTTACTTCAAACATGACCAGTTATTGGGCCCAAACAGAAACTATAAGGTGTAATGTGAACACGACAGAGGAGGAAGAAACGTACACTCAAGCTATAGAGCCAGAAGTAGGGGCAGTTAGATTACAAACCCATTATTTTTTTTGTTAAAAAAACTTTATAATAAGCCTTAAAAATATCTCTGCCATCGATTGACAGAAGGAAATATGTAAACGATACAACGCTGCGTCAAACGCTGTCATTCGTGGATCTTTGACAGTCGGGTCGTCAGAAGCCCGAAAGACTGACAACCAGTCTTACCAAGGGGTATCGTATTACCCAGATACTGGGTTGTGGAAGTCAGATAGGCATTTGCTCCATGCAAAATACTGGTATTCACCTACATCCAGTTAGACTGAACGCCGACCCTAACATAGTTGGGAAAAGGCTAGGCAGATTGAGGCGTTAAACGCACTGAAAGTCGTGAAGATAAACTGGCTGCAGGATTGCAGCACATATTTCACCGTAACTTATCCATACTAAAAACGAAAAATAAATACGAAAATAACTTTGTCTGTCTGTCTGTTACCTTTTCACAAGTCAACTAAAAAGTATCGGACATGGTCTATCCGCATGTCAAATGCGGATAGACCATGTCCGATACTTTTGTGCCGGTAGTACAGTCAGCTGGAGCGAAATCCCACCCCGTAGCAATCTATACATTGCTAGGGGGTGAGATTTCTCTGCAGTTGACTGTACAACCCCGTGGGATAATTTCCTTCATAACTATTACATATTGTTGCATTAAAGATGGAAATGAGTGACAAAATCTTACAATTCTCACATCAGACTTGCTTTACCATTACATATTACTAACAACAAAAGCGACATTCATGAAACCAGTATAGTATCTGTATACAGGGTGCCCCAGTAACAGTACAGTGGTACAGTATATACAGGGTGTGTACCGTTGAGCGGCGGCGGCAGCGGTTCGTCGATGGAGTAGGTAGCACTGGCGCACACGCACTGCCTAATGCACGACCCAACGCACAGGCCCTTCTCTGCAAGAGACCATCGCTGCCTGGTTAGCCCTTACATCCATACCAATAGAGTTCGTTTTCCAATAACTCGTCTTTATTTGTTTTGACGGAATATTCTTCATTTATTTTGCCTTATATTGACTGAAATATCCTCTAACTAAACAAATGAGGTTTCATATCACAATTACACACGACTGTTTTATATTCCTTTTGAAAATCATGAATACAAAATATGATACTAACTTAAATCCAATTTAATAGATTATTTTGATGTAAGGGCTCATTTTTCTTCACATTTTACACAAAAATTTACTGACACAAATATTGACGTTGAACAAAATGTTAGTCACTGTTCACTACAAGAGATCTAAACTAAAACAAGCATCTAAGTTCTACAGGTGACATGAATGCAAGCAAAAAGATACTAAACTACATGTTCTAATGTTCTGTCAAAAGAAAGTAGCCCTTAAGACAATCATGATACGAACTAATGTGGACTAACTAAATGAGTTACATAATACATATCCATTTCTCTAGTTTGTGTACGGAGCGAGATTTAAAACCAGTGATGCTAGTACAAAATCGTCAAGGATTGAATTTAAAGTTCTTGGGGCCGAAACTAAAACATGCGACGTGGAGTGATCGTAACGTAATGCCAAAATCTGCGCGTTTACTGCTTAAGTCTCTCAGTAAGTAAGAACTTTTTTTTAACTTTTTTGAAAATTATTAACTTGGGCCTTAATATATTTATTTAACCCATTTAGCGCAGCGCATATTAACACGGGTCACGCCGCCTTGCAAAAATCCTCCTGTATCCCATTCGCACATTTTGTATGAACTTATTGCACACTACAGGCGAACCGCAATTTTTTGTATTGAAATGAGTGGTGCTGCGGCCCGCTGCGGCTGTAATGTGCGCCGGCCTTGAGGGTATTTAAAAACTGTCCAAAATGGCTGCATTCGCTCCGTACACAAACCCCCCTCCCTCTACAACTGCCACCGACTTACCATTGGTCAGTCCGGCGCGACCGGCCCGTCCGTCCGAATACGACTGCCGCCGGGCCGGTAGCGCGTTGTCGCCGGACTTCGGGAGGACGATGTGGTCGCGCTCGTTCTCTGTCTCTTTCGCACAATCGCGCATAGCACTGGAAGTCGGGAAGACGAGTTGTGATAGAAATGTTGGTAATGGGGTTAAATATGCATTTATCAATAGATTGTTAATCAGAAAATTCATTTTTTTTTTGTTGCTATTTTACTTTATTTATTACCATCTTCATTTTCAGCCAGTAAACAATATTTGTTGGTGAACTATGGATGCTACAAGGGACACTCAAAAACGATGGTGCAATAATTACCGGACTTCATCATCTGCTAAGCCTTTTCCCAACTATGTCGGGGACGGCTTCCAGTCTAATCAGATGCATAACAACTGAACTTGGCTGACAAAATGATCAATTTTACTATGTTGTTATTAGCAGATAGTAGGACACTGCAGTGCATCTTGCCTGAATCCCATAAGTTGCTTTTTACAGCGTCCACAACTGGGACGGCAGAACTCTTCGTCAGTTGCCAGTTCATGTGGCTTATTACATTACTAAAGCACTGCTTTGATCATGTCTACACAGAATTCTCTCAAATACTGCTCAACATGGAATTCTATAGAAGACGCTCACGTCCAGCGGTGGACAGAAAATAGGCTGAAATGATGATGTCATTGTTGATTATCTATTGACATACTGGTAAATAGTAGAGTGCATGCTCTGCGCGATGTTGGAGTCATCGGTGTGCATCCACAGCTCTCCCGCACCGGTCGTGGTCTGCCTTCCCACCTCCATGTAGAAGAAACGCTCGGAATCGCCACATCTGGAACATATGGAGAGGGTTCAATATCGCTACAACAGTTTGAATTGATAGCATAGTACTGGTAAATGGATTAAGCAATAATGAACTTTAACACCTTCGTTTTAAGATTCAATATTTATAATCCATTTTCTTCACTCTAGGCTCTGTATTCTGCAATCTTAGTGTACCTATTACAGTAAAGCTGGCTGGCACCCTGAAGGAAGGCAGAGGATTGCTCTTGTACACCAAAAGATTACCGATGGTGGTTAACTTTATCTATTGTGATCTTTCAGATTTCGGCATTAGCCATTGGGTCAGAATTCAGAAACAAAAAAAAAACTTATGCAACAATACTTGGATTGCGAGTGCGTCCCCTTCGTTTCTTTGTAAATTCAAAAAATGAGAATTAAACACATGCAGTTATCATTCAATTTATGCAGGTTTTACCTTGTGAGAAAATGAATACATTTTAAAAACGGAACGCACGATGGTGCAATTCTGAGAAAACGAACGTCATCAGTTACACAAATAAAACAAGGATTGGAAAACAATTACTCATCATTCTGAGAAAAATGCATATTATTGAACTATTTAAGTGGTTTATATGAATCTGAGTTCTGGAAATAAATTGACTTTGATCTCGTTTAAGGCTTCGGCTAGCATTAAAGCGGGGGCGGAAGCGGATACAGGAGCGGTGTTGAATATTCGACCATAGTCGCGTCCTGCTGCCGTTTTGGAACGTCATGATATAGCCCAGTTGCCCAAGCTGCTGATTTCGCCTTGCTGTTGCATATCCCAGATTGCAGCTTTAAGTTCTATTTCTTTGTCCATCAAAAATAATAAGTAAGTATGCATATTATTTTTCATAAAAAATATTACTGGGTGGGGTTGGGTAGTTTTAATCGTATTTTGATATTTAACAGTCTTCATCGGAAAGCCGTGACCGTATTTCGGGAGAAATGCTCAATTAACAAAATCCACCTGTTTATTTATTTTTTTGTTATTTTAACTGCATACAATTTACAATAGGTATAATCAAAGCTTACATTGATGTTATCAATCAGCTACAGACGCAATCACCTACGACTAACCACTGAACTATCGTCACTAACTAAGTAAATAATTATGGAAAGTAAATAATTATCACTTCATTACCAATCATTTGTTTATCACTTCAACTTTGGGGGTTTACGCAGTAAACCTTAATAAACAAATAAGGACAACATAGTAAAAAAACATTTTTTTCCTTAATGAGACTTAGTGCTCCACCTATTTTGTACTTTTACAAAAGTGTAGGATAAAGCTATGATTATAATGTTAACGCTTAAAAATATGTAAAATTGGACTAGTCCTCAAGATAGTGAAAGGAATCGCACCATGCCCGTAGCACCGATTTCAATACCATAGCATCTTCGGGATAGGTTCCTCTTATATCGTAGTTCTTAGGTTCAAATACAGACAAGTACCGATGACGTTATTTTTTAGAGGATTTTTTATGTACTTCCTCTTTTTATCTTGGACTTCACTGACATCGGCAAAGGGAAACATCGAGTATAAGACGAAAAATAAGATTGAAATCGCTAACCCGCCTTGAGCTAGCGTGGTGGTCAATGCTCTTGCCTTCTCTGTATGAGAAGAGGCCTTGCCGTGCAGTGGGACAATAATAGGCAGGTATTATTATTATATTAGTACAGTCCATAGAAAAATTATTTGCCAGCCAGCATGTGAGTGCAACGGACAAATACATAAGGTTTATTCAAGTTCTTGTTTCCAATTGGTGTTATTTACACTTAAACAACATCAACTTTATACAAGTATAAATAAAGTGAAACTGAAAGCTGTATTCCATATTTCAAACATTTTAAAACATGTACATTTTTGAGACAGCAGTATTTGTCAAATCCAACTTCCATCTGTTCGAAACATTGAGATCTAAACGACGCAATAGAGAGATATGCGCTAAGCCACATAGCACTGCTCATTATACAAAAAGTTTTTTAGGAATGGCACCTAGGATCTATAATAAGATCCCTAGACGAATTAAAGAAATAAACAACATAAACGATTTTAAAAAGGCTTTACTAAAAATGTTATATGAGAAAACATATTATACGGTGAACGAATACCTAACTGACACATTATAATTACCTTGTTTTTTTATTATGATTTATTATTTACTGATTTGACAATTATTACTAGAATTTATTATTATTATATTTTATTGAAATGTTTTTATTGTATCGTAAATTTGAATTAGAATTGTTTAATAATGTGTGATAATTGTTTGATATTATATATTTTTGGTATTATAATCAGCATGTTTGTACCAAAATTCAATTACCGACCATGAAACTGACATAAATAATACAATTGACATTCTAATTAATTGGCTAAATAATAATAATCTATCTATTAATCTTGATAAATCTGTATACTTACAATTTAACAAATATTATAATAATAAATTTAATTTAAAAATGGACATTTCAAAAATTACGCATGTGACGCAAACTAAGTTTTTAGGTGTAGTAATAGACGAACACTTAGACTGGAAGGCGCAGGTTGAGAATGTCTGCAATAAAATAAATAAATTTGTATATGCCCTTAGGCAAATAAAAAAGGTAACAAATATAAAAACAGCCGTAATGTCATATCGAGCATACGTTGAGTCCTCGTTGAGGTACGGACTAATAAAATGGGGAAATAGTACCGACCACAACAGAGCATTTATCGCCCAGAAAAAATGTATACGGGCCTTATACGGGATTCCATCCGATGAATCTTGTAAACCGATATTCAAAAAGCTTGGTTTGCTACCGTTTCCGTCATTATATATATATGAGGTGTGTATGTTTGTAAAGAAACACAAAGAATTGTTTAAAACAGCAGCAGAGGTATGTTCACGAAGTCGGCGTGACCAATACACACTAGTACTAGACGAGCTGCCTAGGTATGCTAAATATAATAAAAATTGTGTAGCTATGTGTGTACGTATATTTAATAATTTACCAAAGACATTAAAAGTATTGAATTGTAGACTATTTAAAATTAAATTGTATAACTGGTTGAATGAAAATAATTTCTATAGTATTAAGGAGTTTTTAGAGCACTAACGTTGACCACTAAAATTGTTATGTCAAATAACAATTTTGCATGCTTCAATTATAAGCAAAACATGTATGAGCTCATTTTGTATTGTAACAACTTTTTATACCGTGTTTTAAGCAAATAAATATTATTATTATTTTTTATTTTAAATAATATTTGTACGCCGATGACGGCTAGACATAGCTAGCGTTCTTAAATAATAACAACATCTGTACCTAACCTACCTATGTTCAACAAATAAAAAATATTATTATTATTTCCTTTATTTAACTATATACATATAAATTATATTTTTAAATATTAGAATAAAAGAAAATAAAAACATTTAAAAATATAAAATATAGTAGCCCACCGGTATCGGGAACAGGGTCCAAGCTACCGGTGGTCAGGGCTCCAGAGAGAGGAACCTCCTGACAATGCGAGCCGTGTCCAAGAGTACCGCTCTCTGAATCAAGCCCTTGATCCAGCTGCCCAACGAGAGCCTCCTTAGGTGTTGGTCGAGGCACTTGGCAATTAAACCATTGGCTGATACGACTACCCCCGCACAATGATCGCTGAGTCCACATCCCACATGTTGACAACCTCGCGAGCCAAGTCAAGATACTTGATTTGTTATTATTATTATTATGATTTTAGACTGACTAGTACTGTTGAAAAAGTCATTAAAAAAATGAAGTTGTAGCGCAAACTGAACCTTATATGTAGGCATTACAGTTGTTTTTCCTAAAACTCGTGTTTGTTGAAATATTTGGCAACTAAATTGCGAACGCAGTTTTTTATTTTTTTTATTAGTACCCTCACTCGTGGAAGCAATAATATTAGTGACCGACCGACTAGAATTTTATGTATTACTTTTACTTTTCGCAGAAAATGTTGAAGGACTATATCCGAAATACCAACTCATTATAAATTCTCAATCCTTTTTAATAACGTGTATTATCCCGTTTCGATAGCGACTCGGGTATTTTCCGCTCGATTGAGGATAAAACCGCTAGGCTAACAGAATATAAAAAAAGTGATAATCACTGAGAAGTAAGATTACAAAATTTTTAAACTACAAGTAATAATACCTTAGATTATTACATATTATGAATCCTTATATGCAATATTGGTTAATATTATTTAATGACGAAGAAATATGACCGATAAACTTTTTTTGATGTTTGTGCAAACAGAAGGAAAATGTTGTTAAACTTGGCTCTAGAAGATACTAGAAGAATCGATACTAGAAACTTCAAGTTAATAAATACGCAACGCCCTGGTTGAACGCTCAAACATGTCCTTGAACAGTCGATGCGAACTTGGTCAAGTTCAATGCTACTGGACCCACGCGTGTCTGTTTTCCGATAAACGGAGTCTAATATAACTGACTCCGACTTTCCCGGAGACAAAGGGAATGTCTCATCTGCCTGTAATTACAATACTTTAAACCCTTCAAATGTGAAAACAAGCTGCATATCTGAAATAACTGGGGTGACAGTACTACCCTCTAACGAGAATTTTCACAGAGCTTTTGTACTTGGAACCGGTACCATAAGTACAGGTTCTTGCCATTTCGGTGACGGTACCAGACGGGTACCGGTACTCCATCTAACAAGTACCGGTACCAAATTAAGGTACCCGGCACGTACCACAAATCTCATATTTGTACGAGGAACCTCGTACGGTTGGCAACCTTAAAGTTATTTTTATATTGACTATTAACTATCCTTTTTACTTACTTTATGTATCTGTTTTCTCACTCTAACTTACGGAAATATTTTTTTGGTACCGGTACAGTACCGATACTGATTAGAAATACCAATTGTAGGTCCAGGTGCTACTTCTGGTACCGGTATCACACCAAAGCGAATGGTACCAGTTCTCAAAAATACCGGCAATTTCAAGCCCCCTCTGTCACTCGTACCCGTGTGCCCGTCTCTCTCGTTAAAGCTCGAGTACAGTCCTTCTAAGTTAGGTCTACAAACCTCCGAATGTTCTTCAAGGAGTACTCGACGCGCTCCAGCAGCCCCAGATCGCTGATGACGTTGTTGTGACTCTTGATCTTGACCAGAGTCAGCGTCTTGTCGGTGAGACACAGGTTGTACAGACCCTGGATGTTCTTGGTCGCACCCAAGCCTTTCTTCTGCACATTCACTTGCCACACGTGTTCTGAAAAAGTAATAAAATTCGTTTGTTTATCACTCTACTCGGGAATGATTATCGATTGCTTGGGATGGGATGAGTCACAAATGGGGTCCATAATAAAATCTGTGTGTGGGGGTGAGTTATCTGTGGGTTGTAAGAGGGATTTATCTGTGGGCTGTAAGAGGGAGTTATCTGTGGGCTGTAAGAGGGACTTAGCTGTGGGCTGTAAGAGGGACTTAGCTGTGGGCTGTAAGAGGGAGTTATGTGAGGGCTGTAAGCTCACACACCACCAAAGTCTGACTAGCGAATTTCTTCATAACGACATAGATTATACAGGAGTAGTTTAGCTTGTGCCAAAACGGAAGAAGATCAATTATGGAAATAATCTTTTAGCAGACTTATTGGTGGAGGATGCCCCTAAGCCACCTTACCAAGCCCTATTCGACAAAAGTCGATCGTCTGTGACCTTTCGCAGGCTCATACTGGTCCATTGGGAGCACTTGCCACTTAATATGTACCTACTGTGAACCCACAAACATATTTATCTTATTAGTAGGCAGCATGAAGTGGCCACATGCAAACATTATTTATTATTTACCTACAAACAAGTGCATATTAGGGAAAAAATACCAACTTGGAAAACACGGCGTTTCTAAATAAAATTAATGAAATTACTTAATACTTACGTATTTTTTCCTCTATTTTGTTTACTTCACTCTGCCTACCTATTGTTTATTTGTAGGCATGTAAAAATATAGTTTTTGTTCAGTATATTAACTAATTTATTGTACTTACTAACTTCTACTCGCGACTTCGCGTGGAAGTCGTAAGACCCCAGACACCGTTACACAACATTGGTCAAATGTGATTTTTGTCAAATCGGCAATTCGTCAAATTTTATATTGGTCAAAGCTGTAGTTCGTCAAATCGTCTTTGTGTCCAATTACGTAATTTGCCAATTACGCTATTGGTCAAGTCCATGTACAGTCGATAAAAACATGCGTTTTGAATTCACATGATGATGTCAGAAAATGATAGTAGGGCAGAAATTTTTCAAAAATATTTTACTGAGCAATGGCAAAAAAGGATTTCTCAGGACATGTGGTGTTGTGCAAATGAACGCCATCGTACCACCAACGCAGATTAAAGTGCAAGAAAAATATAATATTTTCATGTACATATGTGTTTAAAAAAAGAAGCGAAATATTATTTAAATAAAGTTAAAAGAAGACAAGGACGTTTGGCAATAATTCCTTCTGCACATGTGGTTTCCCTTTTTTGAAGTGAAAACTTCTTTAGCATCGTTGTGATTTGAAAGTCGATGAAACGAAAAAGCGACAGTTTTTTCTTTTTATGCATGTTCGGGCATAACTCTGTCATTTACAGACGGATTTGCAAAATTCTTTTATATTTAAAGGGTATACTTCCGAGATGGTCCCATTGTCATTAGGTCAGGATCTGATGATGAGATCCTGGAGAAATCGAGGGAACTCTTCAAATATTATAGGCACACCTATGGAATGCAAAATTTGGTGAAGTTGAACTGATGATGAAGACCACAGATGGCCACCGGAACTACTCAATAATAAGTATTTCAGGGGTTGCGATTCGATTACATTAATATGAATACCAAGCAATTTATGCTCGTCACAATGTATATGGACAAGTGGAGCTGATGGTGAAGTACCAGGAGAACTCAACGATTAACGTCCCTGCTTCGGGAAAAGCAATATTTTGTAAAAGGTGATGAGTAGTCAACATTAGGTTATTGTAACTTAGATAAATTACAAACTGACCCACTAAAAAGCGAAAAATTAAAACCCCCTTTTTTGTAAAAAAAATTAACAATCAAAGACAACAATCAATTAAACAATCGAATTGATAACCTCTTCCTTTGGAAGTCGGTTAAAAAAGAGACGGACACATAAATTCATAAGATTTAACGTGGGAGAAAATGAGATAGGAAGCATTATACAGTGTTTCTTATATTTGTGGTTCTCTTTGTGCTCTGCTTCGTACCCCCTCCACTCATGTTTATCAAGGCAGAGTGGCAGTTTGCTTGGGCCTCAGCGTTCTACGTTTGTTAATACGTGTTTGTGCGCGCATGCGTAGTACAAAGCTTGAGAAAAGGCATCACAACAAAAATGTAAAATAATTATCAAACTTTGTATTACTATGATCATTACTAAAACCTACAATTATCCTCTTCCCGAAATTTTACATTCGTCTCATTATCAACATTTTTGAAGGTTTCACTTCCACCACGTGTGAACTGCACACGTTTTTTTTTTTTGGTGGGAAATGACCAAATAACTTTTCCCGCTCTGGGCGGAGCTTGAGGGCGTGTCAGACTTTTACTGACCAAAACCCACCCGTGTTCCTTCCGTTGCCTGTGTGCCGGGGCCACAATATCCCTTTCGGACAAACTCGCAACCCCGGCAGGCATTGGTCCTTACGGACCCCGTCAGTTGGTGCTGACATCTCTTAGAGGCGCGCGTGGAACACAACGCGCCTGGTCCTTATCGGACGGCAAGCTACCCATTGCTCACCGTCCGCAAGCCCGCGCCTACGGTGGCCAGAAATCGGCTAGCGACTCCCGACGCCCGGGGCGTCTCCTGCGGTGGCTTCCCCGGTACATCATTAACAGCATATTATATAAGAGTCTATTAACTGCTCCTAAATTACCGTGTAATTTTTTTTCTTACTTTCTTCTCCTTGACATAATAATCCTAATATTTGACATTTTATACCTACAAATTAATATCAACCCTTTATTAGTGGCTTTTGTGTACATGACAATTATTCAGTTTTGTTACAGTTTTCATAGCAATCATGTCTTTTCGTTTAAAATAGGTTTTTATTTTTATTAATTTATTCATATTATTTTATATAGATTCTTTTCTATTTTATGAATGTGAGAACGCTGTAGGCTTAGTGGACTGTAGATTTGGCCATCTTCTATTTTGTTAAGTACCCAGGTGCTTAACAAAATAGAAGATGGTATGGATAGTACTTGTAGAAAGTCCTACACTGTCTTCCCATACCTGTTAATACTGTTGTTTGAGGATATTGTAAAGACGTTTCATAAGTGCCCATGTAGGTTTATGTGAAATAAAATATTTTGAATTTTGAAAGACAAGATGAGAAGCAGTGGAAAACATCCAACATCATAAAAGATAACAAAATAGAAAAAAAAATAGAAAAATTATTGAGTGGGAAATTAAATGTGTTAGTGTTTAAAACAGTTGTGTTGGGTTTGAACTTTATGTAAATAAATATGAATTGAATAAATGAGTTAATAAAAAATATCATGAGGTACTTTCATTTATACAGTTGACTGTACTTAAATTACTTGACCAATAACGTATTTGGCAAATTGCCGATTTGACAAATATCAGACTTGACCAATGTCGTGTAACCCCAGACACCGCATATTAAATAGAGGCGTATTTTTTAAAAACTTCCCTGGTTAATACGTTTGTAGTTTTGGTTTCAGTAGTCAAAATATACAGAGCGTCAGGACTGGTGACGCGGAAGCAAGCGACCGCGACGTACAGTTGTTGTGAGAAGCAGCTCGTTCTAAGTTCGACAACCGCAGCCTTCAGTAGCAATTTCTCCTTGCTTGCGAAGTTTTATGAATTAATGATCGCCTGCGTTCTTGCATATTTCTACCCAATGGCATAACACTGATAGACTGACTGACTATTTTATAGATAATTCCTGGCGAAGGACTGTCACAAAAAAAAAGATCAAGAAATGTTTTTTTATTATTATTAATTATGACTTGTTGGGTATCAAATGAAAGGGGTTGACGAGCACATTTCTAAAATATATATAATAATATATATATAAAATATAAACTAAAACCCAACTACGACAAAAGAGGCAACTAAAAAGGTATAAACAAGGCATCACAGACTAATTAAAAATCCGGAGCCACATGTAGTAGGGCATAAATCGAACAAATTACGTGTGGCACCTGATTTTGAAATTATTTTGTGGTTATAATATATATATATTTGAAATGTGCTCGCCAACCCCTTTCATTTGATACCCAACAAGGCATAATAAAAAAAAAACATATCTTGTTCATGTTGTGTGTTGTTCAATCAATATCGTGCCCTCTAGAGGACATTAGTCCTCTAGAGAGCGCCATATTAAATTTAATGTGACGTCACATACCCTCTACCCAGCGGACAATCAAGACGCTTCCACCGATGCCTCATTTGTCAAATTATGATTAGTAGTTTAGAAGTTATGAGGTAACAGATGAACATACATACATACCAGTCAAAATCATAACCCTCCTTTTTACTTCGCCGTACTCGGGTAATAATATAACTTTTCATTAACACTAAGAATATAGAGTTCATCAATATATTTATTTATTTATATTATAACCGTATATGATCACATTCACAACATGTATTTTACCTGATGACCATATAAGGTAGCTTATGCACGAATGACACAACAATCCTTATTACAGAATTTATTATCTAAAATTAGAAGTAAAATACCATAAAATAGTTCACATAGTTGAGCTAACAACATCATACCAACATAGCTAAGTAATTGCTTATTAGCAAGAAACTTACGGAAACAAAGATCTAAACATCTGAAGTATTCGAACAAAAACAGCTCTGATACCTCGCAGAATATTCCCAAGCGCGCCAATCTAGATATAACTATACAATGCCTAGGTCATTAGCGTTCAGCTGTGATCTAATGACCTACAAAGTTGATTTAGAATTATTCTTCATCGTGTTTTCATAGTTCTGGAGCCCTATAACTTTGTTGCGATAAACCGATTGATGTTATTGAATGTTTATAATACGGAAATAGGTTTTTCACGAGTTACTAATTAAGTACCTAGGGCATTATTATCTACGAATTTCAATAAATATCGAATGTCCTCTAAGGCAAAGTAAAACTTTCTTTTCTTCCGTGAGGTGGAGACCTGGTGATTTTTAATACAGGCATTTACGCCTAACTCAGACATCAGCCCCTCACATTGCTAAAAAAAACAAAAACAAATAATATGTGAACTAGAATAAGCTTGTCATTGTGAGGAGAAATAAAATACATAAATTTCTGGCAAAGCGAAAGGCTTATTGAAAGAGGTGCCAGCTCTGAAGAACTGACACCCTTATTAGTAACCCCTAGATTATAGACTAGAGCCTAGAATCTAGGGAATCAGAGGCCTACTTTCATTAAGATTTTAAGGGGCTAACCCAGAAGGTTGATAGACCCTGCTGGGTATAGCTTGTTGTGAGAATGAGCGCTATTTTAGCTAGGACTACAAAAAGGCCGGATCCTTTCCAGAAGTTTTCATATGGAAAGAGCCGAACATAAATACACCTAGTGTCCTAGCTTAAGAATCGACAGCCAGCGAAGGTTCCAACAGGCAGCATGATCGAGTGCGCCAAGTCTATAAAAATCGTCCGCACCTGCCCTATGAGTGATTGAGTTATCTACGCTATAGCTTTGGTACTATTTTTTATCTATTGTGATAAGTTTTACCATCTACGACAACTGACAGTGTGGCGCAGTTAATGAAAAGGGTTTTTATGATGTTGATGAACCTTTGTATTCGCGACGTTATATAAACGTAATGTTAGAAAGAACGGTACACTTTAATTAGCTTAATTAGCCACTGTATAAGGTGATTCGCAGATAAACAGTTCTTATGACGCAACTGTTGTTGTTATTGCGCTTCTGTTTACGCGACCTAGAATGGTGTGAATGTATTGGGACGTTTCCTTCTAGAAAGGTGATAAACACACCAAACAAAATATGGTGATGGTTGATACCTATGGCCCCCAGGTTTGAAAAAGCGGGGTTTTGGGACGGGTGACTCGATCCGCCAAGCTATGGGCAGGTGCAGGAAGGAAACGGGAGCAGAAATGAATCCCGTCGTCATGGCTTGAGGAAACTGAGAGATTAAGTTTGTAACTTCGTAATAACAACCTGAGGACACAGTGGTAGCATGCACACGCGGTTTTCAATATTTAAAAACAAAGGCTACTGAACGGATTTTTTCGTCTTAGTAAAACCAGGTTAGGTTGACTGTCTGTTATGAAAACATTACCGACAGTAGATATTAGACTACCCTCTCTAGAATCAAAAGCGTAACAGTGAGTTACGTGTGATAAGATAACAATGTATCAGCTGATTGTCCTTGTGCACCGACTGTCGAAGGAAATTATTAGTTATTGTAGTTCATTATCATCATATCAACGCATGAACGTTACAAACATTATTATGGGCCTTCTCCATAACTGTTTGAAGTACATAAGTGACAATATTTCTAGTACTGCCAATAACTTTAACTGAATTTGGACGCACGGAATCGTGGACAAAGGCAGAAAAGGAAACTTATACCCAGCAGTGAAAGATTCCTGTCTGAAATGATGAGGAGATATGTATATTCTATTAAAGCAGCATTTAAAAATATAGAGGAAAGACGAATAAAGCGATATATGTAAGAACTATTCGCGCTTCTACGCATCAATTCGCAGCAAAGGTCATCTGATGCGTAGTGCGTAGGCAACGGAACTCCGTGCAGAAATACAAAGCAACAGTTTGTTTACATGAGTGAATGAACAAGGCAAGACCAAGGCCTATGTTCTGCTGACATTGTGTTATTATAGAACTGAACATTATTGCACTGGCCCTGATCGAGAACGTGTACATTTCAGCCGAAAGACGACCACGACGACGCTGGACATAGGCCTCCTCCAGGGAATGCTACAGCGAAAGGAACTACTTAGCCGTGGATTTCAGTGAACTTCTCCAGGTCGTGAGTCCACCTTGTGGAGGGTATATCAATATTGCTCTTTTAGAACTAACTTTACTACTACTTTAGCTAAACTCGACTCAATTAAAGATAGTTTGGCAACCAAAACATTACAATAAGGCGAAAGGTCAACTTTATTCCTATTCCAATCTCATCATTCATTTATTAATATTCCTAAGAAAAACATGACGTCTACGTCTTCAATTGAAACGGCAAACGTATCACATAGGTACCTCTACGTACTACACGTTGCTATGTTTGCAGTTCACGTGCCACGACCAGTAAACACAATCGTTTACGGACATCACAATAAACAATACAATTAATCATTGCACTAGTAACCACACAAATTAGTTAGCAAACAAATATGAGATCACGCGCTGACCTATGAGTGGTCGACAGTTTGTGCTTGCGTGTTCTTAAGAATTAAAGAATTCCTTGAATTGGCGAAAAGCCAATTTTGGATGGATGTTTCCTAAAAACCTCTATTTCTAGAATAGCAGGCCCTCTTCACGACTGTGTGGACCAACGAGATCGCATGCAGATAGTTTGCATTCCAAGATATTATTTAAAGCTCCCATGGGGAGAGTTCCCGTGAGCTTATTTATGTATGGAGTATTATTTAAAGCATAGGTACAAAGAGTTGGGAATTTGGGATGGACTTATTGGGAGATATGCTGCTTCCGATAGTACCACTCCTAATTAAAAACTAAAATCAAGTCGTCTTTTGCATACTTAAATGAAAAATAGTTCGCCTATTCCAATCAATTCCAAGAGCTACTATCGGTTTTTTATTCATTTGCTAAAGGTTCCTTCCTACCTACTAGCGAAGATATTACCAACGTTCAACTTCTATCATCTATGATCTATGAAACACTATGTTTTTAAACATGGCAGAGCTAGACTATGATCTCATGGTGCTTACTTATCGAAACCGAAACCGGCGCCACGCACCAGTGTCTTGAACGGCTGGGTTTTTAGGGTTCCGTAGTAAACAAGGAACCCTTATAGTTTCGCCATGTTCGTCTGTCTGTCCGCGGCTTAGCTCAGAGACGGTTAGTACTAGAAAGCTGTAATTTGGCATATGTATACTTATTAATCAAAAGTAGTAAAATAAAATCAAGAAAAAAAAAATTTTTTTAGAGTACCTCCCCTACATGTAAAGTGGAGATGTTTTTTTTTCCTCATCTACCCCATGTTGTGAGGTATCGTTAGAAAGGTCTTTCAAAAATATTAAAAATATTGTGAGTTTGTCACAATCATTTTTGGATTCAGGGATCCGTTTGCAAAATATTAAGCTTTTAACTGAAATTTTTTGTTAGAGTCAAGTGTCGTCGTCCCTTCTAGCTAAATGGTTATACTTGGACTTGTGAAAAAATTCACAGCAATAGTATATATAACGAAATTAAAAGGAACACTATGAGAGCTAAGTAGGCTGTACAGGTTAACGAGAAATAATCAACCAAATTAAATTTGCGGTATAAAAAAACATGATCTCCTATACATTTCACATGGGAGAACATGTTTTTCAAGTACAATGTTAAGTTTGTTCTTGAGATAAATTCATTCAAACTACGGAACCCTTCTTTGTGCGTGGTCCGACACGCACTTGGCCGGTTTTTTCTTATGATGATTCGTATTATGGTCAGAGGGTTAAGCCCGGCCATAAACTCATACGTATGATCTACTTTAGGCCAAGACAAGACACCAAGCGTAAGTAATTTGGCCCGGTCGATGTTCTAGAGTAGACGGAAGCATGAATTAATGACTCAGGTTTGTAAGTGTATAGGAACTCAACTGTACTGGTTCTTGTGTAGTCCAACCGAAAAAAGAAATGACTTCGCCTCGGTACCAAGGTAGTGCTTATTTAAAATCGAGTATTGAGGCGAGATTCGAGAGACCTGTGGACTGCGGTAGGCTGGGTTGATTGATCGCTTCATACGATCGAGTAACCGTGAGGCCCCGAGGCTAGACCGCTTGCTACGTCACAAGTGCAAAAACCGTAAAAATAACACAACACATCGGACGAACCGCGTCAATGTAGTCTGCTAAAATACTAATAAAAAAAATCCCCGTAACGTAAACGTAGACCAATTAATGACTAATCATGACAGAATGATATCAGCATTTTTCAGTAACCTCGAACAACGCAAAATGACACTAAACCACTTACAACTCGATCTAAAAATCAAAACAACCGGTGACCCTAACAATCCAACAATCGTAACGTGTGAAAAGGGCCGTCACTCGCTTCCGACGAGCTCGTATTAAGATTAATGATTGTATTCGTATGTTTACCCACAGCATCACAATATTACCGGGGGTCAACGACATCGGTTCTTACGTACGCACCTAAATTTCCATAGTACATGATCGTGCTTTGGCGTTTTTATGGCATTTTCGCAGTCATTAGTGTCTGATGCGAAGTTATTAGGATTTTATTTTAATTTTTGTTTATTGTCTAGCTAGCGGCGCCCGCGGCTGCGCCCGTGTGCCGTGCTCTTCGGCTAAGACGCAATAGACTGCGTATTACGTTTCCTACGCAGTTCTGTCGTTCTTATACGAGTTTATAGATTCTGTTTCTCTTTTAGGGTGCTAGAATCAATGTTTGCTCCAGTATTTGACCGAGGAAATGGAATATTAATTTTAAAAACCCATTCATGAACAGTCTAAAAAGAAAAGTCAAGGTTTCCTAGAACCGTTACAGTACACATGAATTAGAAAAAATATTTGTGTTATTGAACTCACAAAGTCTCTCCTATGATGCTGCTTTACTTATTTTCTTCTGCATAGAGTGCAGTTAGGTAGTAAGTAGTAATTTAAAACTAAGAAGATACAACTTATATTTATCTGCACACATCTTATTTCCTGCCTGAGAACATCTGATTCACTTTAGAATGATTATAATCATTAGTTCAAAACTACAACAAATCTTGATAAAATGAAATCTCATAGCTATAATAATAACATATTTTAATATATTATATTACTTTCCATCTGTTTGCAAGTCCAATCAAAAATTTGTCAGAAGTAACTTCCTAAGCAGGACATTAAATAATGAAAACTTTCCAAGTGAACACAAATATTCCATAGTCCAATACACAGGAATATTTGTGTTCACTTGGAGAATTTGAATTACAATCTTGTTACTAATATTAAAGCTCATAGCTTATTAACCATGCTAATTCAAATACTTAGAGCTGTTGAATTAAGTTAATCAGGAAAATTGTTTATTTAGTATTTGATATTTCTATTTAAATATTTCCATAAATAGTTTAGTTGTTCATTGAGTTTGGAATTTCATTCACAACCTCGATAAATATTATTACTGTTGTATTTGTGAACTTCTTTTTCACATATGTTTTGTGGATGCACCAACTTATGAATGGAAAATGTGAAGTGCTAGATATTATATTTGGTAACTTGTAGAACAAATAAATATGGTGGATTTTAGTATTTAGCTAATCAATTCCCATCATGAGTGAATGGGGTGATGTTATTTATTATGATTAGTATTTATTTAAGTTTTTAGTTATACTAAGTGCTAACTAAAAAGGAAATATTTGTACATTCTCATTCAAACAGAATTACAAAAGTACTTTTTAATAAAGGGAAAGACTGAGCCAATAAATTATAATGTTTTTGTATATTTAATTCAATCTAGACATTACAACAAATACTGACTATGTGTTAAATCTACATAACTGCGAGAATAAGAATTTATGTTATATGAGATTTTGCAAAAAGTTTAGTCAAATATTTAGCATGTATTTGCAACAAATAAACATGTTTATTTTATTAGAACATAAAGTAATTGGAAACTAATTTGATTTTGTAAAGTAGGTATTTCAAAACAATAAATATTAGCATGGTTCACATTTGCCAAGGCGGCCCTATAGTAAATAGTGAATGCTAAGAAAGTTTACACTTGAACATGACATTGTTACCTACATAACCTTAAACATTCCAGCATGTACCTACTCATGTTTTAGTAAACATTGTGGGAAATTTCTATAGGAGTGTTCAGACTTACGTATTGGGTGAAGCAGCTCGTCACTGGCGTCCTCAGTGCGGTGCTGCTTCAGGATGGCGGTCAGCCAAGCGTGCAGGTCCTGCTCATTCTCCGCCACCACGCAGAACTGCTCCTCCCTAGTGAACAGCGCGATGACGTGTTTCTGCTTGAGGTCCAGCCGCCGCATGATGTTGTAGCAGCTCTTCAGCGGTAGCACGCGGCGCGGCGCCACTCCAGCGCGGAACTTCTTCTCCGACTCATAGTACTCCAGCCGCGCCGAGCACTCCGGGGTCTCCGCACGCAGCACGAAGTACTTCTTCTTCATCGTCTTCAGCTTCCGCAGCTGCCCTTGGCGCACCACGGCGCCCGAGCCCCCGCCTCCCGCCGCCGACATCACTCCTGCATCCCAGTCCCGCACTTAACGACTCTGGCACATGCCAACTGATAACCTTGAAGTTGTTGACACCAATGATGAAAGTCACCCTAATAAACGACAAATAGTAAAACACCGTCGACGGACACGCGCCACGACTAAAAATACGTATAATAATCACCATATAGTGCGTAAATAGTACCTCGTTATGATAAATCGAATGGCGTAACGAATCCGACGTAGTACCATAAGAATTTATTCCGTGGGCAGAGCTGCGGTGATTCCTCACTAACACGATAACACTAATGTTAAAAAACTTATCTTTGCGAAATAATCATAACACATCAACAACAAACACTATTTCAATCCATAATTCGGTACGCTCGCTGTTACACTCGGTCATTCACAGACACTCGAGTTTAGAAAGAGATAAAATCATTCATAGTAAACGTAATTCGCACCGCACGCCCTTCCGTAGGTACGCAGGGCATGGAAGTCATGCCGTGGTCATGCCTCGCGACATCAAAACATTCGATTTTCATGGTATCACTCACTGCTAAGACACACCACTGTTTTGTAAACCGCTACAAATGATAAATGAGGAAATGTTTTTGTGTTTGACCACTTATTTTATGAAAAAACACGTATTTGCGCCTCGTTTTTTATTGGTTCTTCACTATTGCGTGTCATTTATTTGTACGACGAAATAGTACTCCATCGAACTATGTATACGGCGTGTTATCTTTATATGTTTGTCGCGTAACCACTAACCAATCATAGCGCAGTATTCCGCTACGGAATAAAACAAGTTCTCTATCGTCTAATAGATTGTCTGTGCTATTTTATTATTAGCCAATCATAGTCTACGATTTCCGAGCTGTAGCATCGATTGTGACGAGACCGTATACTGCCAAAGTATTGTAGTACATTTCCTTGCAAACATCTCCCGCGTTTTTTTAAAAACACGCAAGCTATTACTTACAGCTAATAAAATTTGTATTTGAAATGATTCCTGAGCAAAAACTAAAATAATTGTTTACGAAAAAGAACAGTTTAAAACAAAGCAAAAGAACAATTTTACAAGAATGTAACTCAAAAACTAAAGACAAACGTTAATTATACAATAATACATATTAATTTAACAGTAAGTAGTTTGTTGTATTCACAAGTAGGTTGTTGTGCAGCAAAACTAGAGTTTGAAAAGTTAATTCATTCATTTCCCCATTTTTGGTCCATTTACACTAGGTTTTTCCATGGTCCTTTTCGTCCTTGGTGTTGGTTATGCAAAAAATGTTATGCTATTGATTCCAAATATAAGTTCTTAATTTGAGCTGGAACGTTCCTGGTGACAGTTCTTGAAATGTTTGGATACAATACACAGAGTCACAGACAAAACTGGGTCTTCTTCAGTCTTTTTCAAAGTATAAAAAAAAAATGTAATAATAAAACTAAACCGAATAATAGTGTGGCTCAAAAAAAAAATGTATTAAAAAAAACTGCATTATCTGTCCATAAAATTTTACTCGTATGTATACTTCTCGGTTGTCGATTCGTTTTCTTAAAAATCCTAGGCAAATTATCCGATTTTGCTGATGACACTGGTTCAATATGTCCGACGTCGTCCGTCATTCATTCATTCATTTGCCTTGCTAAAAAAGGTATAGAAACGAGAAATGTTGGCAAATTAGTGACGATAATACGTGTTATCTTTCTTGTTCAAGTTATTATTGCTTTTGTTTTACACAAATACTCATGAATCGGGACGCGCATTGTTGATTATGAGCCGCTTTGGTAATACTCAATATGTTTACATTGTGAAATAAGTTCGTAGACACTTCTGTCGCCGTGAAAACCATATTCATAGCGAAAGGAGAGTTTTTTGTTGCGCTTGCTGCGTTTGATAAGTGATTTGGGGTGTGCGGCGACGTTGATAGACCGTGTCTGTGTACTGTTAGTCGATAATTGTGTGGTGTGAAGGTGTTCCATGTTTCGTTGTTCGTTTGTCGTGTGCAATCGCAACAGTCCCCGCTTTGCGGTGCAGTTTTGTAATAGTCATTAGAGCGTAGAAAATATGTCAAGTGGATTGACCCTAGTAAATATTTTAATTTTACAGTAATCTCATTTACTAGGTAATGCTGTTTATCTGTTTATAATAATGCAATTGTGGTATATCTTATAACTTGTTATATTTTACACAGGGCCCTAAGTATAGGCTGTGAAGTGGAACAATGGATGTAAAATTCTAATCACTAAGGTAATAATGATTTGTTTTTACTGGCTTTTTATTGTGTTGAGTGCCCACTGGGCCCAGGGACACTGACAATAACTATGAATATGTACAAAAAGTAATTGTCTGTCACAAAATTAATGAGAAAAAATGCTTGACTTGTTATGCTCAGTATGTACACAACATAACAGGAAGTAAATGAAAGAGTAATAATGAATTAAACTTATAAAATGAACCATTATACTATTGTAAATACCTATTGACAATTGATTTCCTTTTATGTTTATTTTCATTCATTAAATGGACTTGTTACTATTAATAAATAATAAATTAGAACTGCAGGATAGTTCTGATTATGAGATAGCTTGATGGCAGACAATTTTTCTCATATTCATATATAATACTGGAGAAAGTTAATCATTTATGTTTAGTTTAAAAGTCATAAATAACTGACCTAAAGTTCAATCATGCAAGCTAATTGCTTATACCACCTTTACACAATTTTTTCTTTAGAGTGAAATGGTGTCAATCAACAAGACATGTCTAACACTACATCATCCATGGCCAAACTAAATATGTGTACCTGGAACAAAATATTATTTTGTAACAAGTTACCTGTATTCTATGCATTCTACACAAATCATTTTTTTCTATTATATTCAGATAAAAAAGAGACCATAACCTTTGCCCAAGACCTTTCCAAGTTTTAAACTACAAAGTTTGGTAATGGCATTGTTCATCTGCATGGCACAGTCTAGGAGCAGTCTTGTGACCTCTAGCACTCATAGGAAGATAGTTCACCCAAACGTATGGTGTAACACACCAACAATCACAATGAATGTTCTTACCTTTTATTTTGAGTCCTACAATAACAGTTGCATTGGTCAAGATACATTTGGTGCAATTTACTAATTAATACATTTTTAGCTAGATGTCCCCCACATAGAGCTCCCCCACATCATTTGAACTGTCTAAATGATATCTGTTGTAATAGTGTAAAAGAAAAAAAATGAGGCTGTTTATGTATTATAATAATACTTTTGTTCTACAGTAGCTTTACATAAGCATCAGCCAATAATGTTCCCACTGCTGGGACTCAGGCCTCCTCTTGGTGAGAGGGAGTGGGCTGTAATCTACCACTCGGGCCCAGTGCAGATTGGTAGATTTCACACGTCTTTGAATTATTGGTTCTTCAATATGCCTGTTTCGTCACAATGTTTTCCTGCACCGTTTTGAGAGCAGTGGTGATGAAATAATTAAGCTTAAGTTTTAATTTGTAAGCTTCACATGGCTCACCCTTATTAAGAAATCTAGAGTAATTTTTCATTGTTTTGTTGGTTAACATAATGTTTTTTGTTGGTATAACCGGTTGGTTGGTGGATCTATAGTATCAGACGCATGTTATGATGATGTATGGGCCTTTGTACTCTTAAGACATTGTTAAATTGTAAGAATTAGCTTCTAATATAATCAAACAAAAAAAAAAAAAAAACAAATTTTCAATGGCTACAGTACCTTCCAAAACTATTTATAGCTATTTATCTTTATTTTCAGATATATTATGGCATCTGGGACATCATCTTTAGAGAGTAATGGCAGTAATGGTGGGTATTGCTTCAAATAATTAGTTGTTTACATTCCTTAGTACTAATAATTAATTCAATTTGTTCATCATTTTACTAATCTCATTAATTGCTGCTCGTTTCTTAGGAAAAAATAAGTACAACAAAACCCATAGAAGTAATACATAATTTCCCATTTTAAAGTACAAACCCAGACCTAGAAGTTTATGTAAAAGCTGTACGAGATAAACCTATCAATACAACTAAGTTTAAGTTTGATAGTACATACACATATATAGTTACAAACATAACATTGTGTGCTATTCTATAATGTGGTCCTAAAGGACAGGCCAAACATAAATATTTCAGTGTAAATTTACATTGACTTCTTATTCAAACTATGAGCTGGTAATTAAATTGTTTGTGTATGTTTCATGGGATTTTGAACAGATTTCTTATCTCTTCCATGATGCAGCATAAAGAAAAAACACTGTTATCAATCTTAAGGTTTTTGATTAGGGCAGGCCCTCATAACCTATGAGATTAGATAAGTCATAGATAATCTTGTATTACATTGAATTGTCTAATCAAAAACTATGTACTATAGTTTTGATATTTGTCTATAAAGAAATATCTTTGGTAACAAAACTAAATTTATTAACACCCAAGTGTGGAAAAACACTTGCTATTGTCTAGCAAGTGTTTTTTTATAGTACTTTCCTTAAAGTGGATTGAATCATGGGTTCAGAATGTCCACTAGTGTTTCTATCCAGTAGGAGTACAAAGTACAAATCGGGGCTAACACTTCTGCTGCATTTTAAATAATTAATTACAACTTTATGACTGCAAAAAACATGCCAACAAAGTTCCACTACAAGATCCAAGTGTTTTGGTTCTCCAAAGTTTTTTTTTTTTTTGCTAGCCTTTGTTGTTCCACTCCTAAGTAAAAGCCTCCCATCACTCCTTTCATCTTTCACGATTTCCCCTTCTAACAGTATCTAAAGGAATACACCTTTCAGCTCTTTGGTTGTCAGCAAAACAATAATACTCACTGACATTTATGACTTTAAAGGGTGGTTTGCTTGTGGATTCACTTCTGCTCTTTTCCTGCCTAATATTCATCCTGTTTCAAAACACCTGGTAAACCCAAACCTTTTGTTCCAGAATCAATATCCCACAATTACGTGAGCACAGAGCGTCACACTACCGCTCAGCTGCCTACCATCCCGATTCCGATTGAGTACGATGTGCTGACCTCGAACCAATGCTACGAGAAACAGAACTACACGGTGAAGTCGCACGGTGCGCACGTCATGAGCGGACCGTACGAGCCGCTGCAGTATGACGTCATCAGGTAGGTGCTGGCATTCGTGGTGGTTTTAATTTAAAAGGGCTACAATTTAAACGCAGGCCAGAAATGTAGTAGTTTTGCTGCCACAAAGGATGAATTATAAAGAAAAAAAGCATAACTTACTTACAAAACTTATGGATCTCTTAGTTGTCTGTAATAAAATGATTTGATTTAATCCCTACTTAAAAACAGTTCTTTCACGGTAATTTTACCACTATAAAGGATATTGTGATCATTGTATCCTTAAAATTAACTATATTGTTTGGGAGCTGTGTTAAAGAATAATCTTTCTATTTATCTAACAGTAAACAGACCAATGAGAGCTTGAAGCAGCAGTGCGAGAAGGCGCTGCATGATCTCAATCAGTTGCGGCGACAGCATACGGAGACGTCGCGGAGGTGTGAGCATGTTATGAAAGTGAGTTTTTGAAGCTTTTATACCACTACCCTTAAATCTCAGAACCTCTTTCTAGCTTGATTGATAAAGATTCGTAGGTCTATAGTTGTTTAGTAGGTATTTAAATGTGTGAGCATGTTATGAAAGTGAGTTTTTCAAACTTAACAGTTTGAAAAACTCATGACTGTTGTTACTGATTCTTTTTCTGCCTAGAATCAGGTCCATTTAAGCTTCGTGGAGACTAGCGCGACGCGACACCGGTTATTGTTATACCGTGAAGTTTTTTTAGAAATTGTATTGTTCGAGCTGCGTCGCGCCGTCGCGTCGCGCTGGTCTGCACGAGCCTTTAGGTCAGTAAAGTACCCGTGCGTAAAAATTATACACTGCTACAAGGATCCTTTGGCGCATGAATGACGTTGACAGGCGGTTGTTGTTGGTAATTATTTGTGCAATGACGTTCACTAAGTGGCAGTACTGAGACGGCAGGTCCAGGTATCCGTCAAAAGTGTCAAAGCGCCTAAGCGGCCCATTCACACGTACCACAACCACATCACAGCGACAAAATGTGAGCAGGGAGTGGTTATGTGTGAATACGTGTCGCTGCAACTTTTTGCAGTTGCTTTAGGGTTGCGTTGTCGCTAGTAGTTGCGGTGTGGTAACGTTGTGGCTAGTGTTTGCCGTCAGATCGACTCCGACTGTGACAGTGTCGCCGCGTTGTTATTGCGTTGAGGCTGCGACGTCGAATTGATGAGGTCGGATTGATTTTGACGGCCAAATGTGGTCCGTGTGAATAGACTATTCATTTTCATACAAATTAGCGCCCGTCAACGTGGTGTGGTTGTGGTACATGTGATCGGGCCCTAAAGGGTGTCTGACGTGGAATGACAACAGTATTAAATGAATAGGCCTTTGTTTAATGTTGTATTCTAACTGCTACTTATAAAAACAATTTTATTGCTACTGTATCAGGAGTTGGAGTACTTCCGCGGACAGCACAGAGCAGCTATGAACCAGTTGGAGGTATCGGCGCAAGAGGCCAGCAGTTTACGCGGCAAGTACGGCGACCTACTCAACGACAATCAGCGGTAATTACTCATTTTTTTTTTACGGCCGGTGCATTTGACTTAGCACGGTTTTCACGTCCTCAGAAATATCAACATTGTTTATAACATAAAAAGAAAATGAATGAAACTTCTCATCAAAAAAGGCATCAAAGTTAACAGAAGGACTATTATATTCTTGTTTATCATAGACTATTTTAACGTGAGCAAAGTTGGTATTTTTTGGCACTGAAACCGGTGCTGCGCTTCACCAAGTATGTTGGACCTTGCTTATAATTTAACTAAGACCAGTTCGGCTTTTGAAATTAATAGTAATGGACATGGTTTTTGCTAAGGCAGACCTAATGATAAAATAATTTGCATGTCTGAAAATAAATGTTCTCTTCTTCCCCGCAGCTTGGAGCGCGAGGTGCAGCACTTGCAACAGACCAGCAACCCCGAGGGCAGCTCGGACGCGCTCGTGCACACGCTGAGGAAGTATGAAGCGCTCAAGGAAGAACTGGAATGTTTTCAGAAAAGGTGAGTCTTAGCTGCAAATGTTTTAGGTGAACATTTATTTGTATGGACAGGATGCACTTAATTTTTTCGGATAAGTAAGATTGTCCGCTGTTACGTCAAAACTGTTTTATTCGCGTGACGCAACTGTTCTCTAAATTCAGACCTTAGGGAAAGTGGGTCCAAATTATAACCATAGCTTTTTTACCTTAGCTTAGTTGATCAGACCGATACTTTTAGTAACATCATTTTGGTAACAAAATGAGAAGCTTTTTATGATACACTTAGGTATATTTTTACTATTTTGCGTTTAGGTCATGTTATTCCTGTTTTTTTCGTGGGATAAGGACCTGATGATCTGTAATACAAATCTACACCTAAAATAGACACCAGCTCCGGACATTCGCTTGTCTGTAAATTTCCCTATGTTAATTGAATTTAATTTTTTTATCACATATTGTTTTGTGAGAAGGAATATAGACATAACAAATTATTTTATTGTAGATATGACGACCTCATAGAAACACACAACACAACATTAGAAAAGCTACGAAACGTTCAAGAAGAGAATAGCCGACTGAAAACACAATGCCACGACTTGACGCAAGAGAGAAATGCTGTTGTAAGTATAGCGTTTTTCCTTTGAATCTCTTCATCTAATACAACTTAGATTTGAATTTTTACCCCAACGAGATTGTTGTATTGTTCAAAGCCATTTCATTAGTCAACATTTTGCTGATCCTCAAACTGAGCATAGCATGAAGAGCGTTTACGCCATCTGTGCGCTGTTTGGCTCAAAATCAGTACTGTTCGACCCCGTCCACTATAGTAGTCGAAAGCGATGTGAGTGGTAAGGTTTAGAGGAATTATAGGATTTAAATTCCAATTAAATATTTACTATAAATTATTGCTCTAAATTGAACGGATCAAAGTGGGTTAGTCTGACTATAAATAGAGGGAACACGCCAATTCTACGCACACATGTACGGGTGCTTCTGTGTGAGTGATTTTTGCAAATAATTTACCTAAACATCCCGCGGTAGACGTAAACGCTCTTAATATTATTGGTTAGTAAACTGCCTAGTTGAATATCCAAAAGAGTTATAATTTAGCGAGTCTTGCGTTTTGTTTCGTGAAATTTCACGCATGTGTTAAGTATTCATCAGAAACTAAATTGCTTTGTTTAGATCCGCGAACGCAACGCCCTGAAGCAGCAGGTGGCGCACGTGGTGCGGCAGTGGGAGGGCGGCGCGCGCGAGCGGGCCGACGTCAAGCGCCTCACGGACGAGCGGAACGCCGCCATGGCCGAGTACACGCTCATCATGAGCGAGAGGTACCCGCACGCTACTGGGCCTCCAGCATAACACTCAGATACACCCCACACATCAAGATGCACCCTGCCTCGTTGGTCTCATGGTTCCAAGCGCGACTGCTGAGCGTGGGGTCCTGGGTTCGATTCCCGGGTTGGGCAAAGTGTTATTGGGTTTTTCCATTAGGAATTTCTTGGCAACAGCCCGGAGTTTTGTAGTTGCCGGTGTGATACACCGTGCTCCGCGCGCACGTGGCCTCTGCCGCGAGTGTCGGGTTGCCGTCCCATCGGACTATGACAGTGAGGGAAGAGAGTACACCTGTGTCTATAGTATCTCCAAGCCAAAGGCTAGTCTCTTGAGATTGGCCGCCATGGCCGGCATACGATCTGGAGGACTATATAAACACATCCAACTATGTTGAGATCGGCTTCCGGTCTAATCGGATGCAACTGAATACCAGTATTAGACATGTAGCGAATGCTTATATGACCTCCCCTACCTATTTACTGAGTAGCACGATACCCCTTGGTGAGACTGGTTGTCAGACTTTTGAGTTTCTAACGACTAGGTACGACTGTCTAAGATCGAAGAAAGACAGCCGGGACCAACGGTTTAACGTGCTTTCCAAAGTACGGAGGAGTCTAGGTATGTAAAGATGGTCATCCATCTACGGACAGACCACGGCAAGAGTAGCTTATCCTGATCTTTCCCTATCGGCTCAATGTGTCATATCAATGCCCAGGCACTTTAACTTACAATAAAGCTGCAAGTATTAATTATTTGAATCTTGTATCACCAGGGACACAGTTCATAAAGAGATGGAGAAGCTATCAGACGATCTCCAAGCGGCGCTGAAACGTGTCGCCGCGCTGGAGTCCGCGCTACAGGCTTCTCGTGAGGAACAGAGGGCCACCGCGCTACAGGTAAGCTATATTTTGCTTTAACACCACATCATAAGACACAAAATAGCCCACAGTTCCTTATGACAAATTGTCGTCTTAGTTAAAATAGACTTTATTTATCGTTTTCCAACAGGCGGGATCGGAGTCAAGACGAGTTGAAGAAGTAAAAAAAAAAAATTGTTGGGGAGGTCGTCCCGAGTTGCTCTGATTAGAATTTCTAATGGATTGTTAATTTGTTTTGTAACCGACTTAAAAAAATGTTCGCCTGTATAAAAAAAAAAGTTTTTTCCTCAATACTTTACTACAGATCCAAATACAATGACTTCTGAAATTCAAGTTATTTTACACTATGTGGGGTTTTTGGACGTATTTTGGCCGTATTGTAGTTGCCTAATAACATACCAAAATGCTAGTTCACCGTGAAAATTTGAGAAACTGTCAGAAATCTGGTGGAATATGACGAAAACCTAACAATGTATTTAATATTTATCAACTTATGTAATCTGTATTCACTCTTTTTCTTGTAAATAAATGATGCTTATTCGTATTTATGATTCGTTCAGGCGGAGAGTCTACGTCGCGAGATCGAGTCAGCGCTAGTGGACCGCGACCGCGCGATCAAAGAGTGCAGCGACCTCAAGACGCCACAGAACACCTCCACACTAGGGAAGTCCAGGTATGTACTGCTATGTCATTTATTATGTTCGCACATTACTGAAGTCAAAAGAACCCAATAAGTAGTGCAACTCACTATAAAAATATGACCATTATACTTTGACTGTGATTTAAGGTCGAAATACAACATAAAATATGTAGATATAATGATTTAGCAATTTTTATATATTTGATCGACCTTATAAATGATCGAAAATCTTGCATTCGAAAAAAAAATCTCTTTTTGTTGGAATTTGTTACAAAGGATATGTTTTGTTCAACAGACAAGACACCTCGGCGTACCACCACTTGGGGCTAGCAAGTGGTGTGGGCAATGACGGATTTCTCACCGGACAACACTCCAATGACCCATCATTGGATAAGTTGCAAGGTAAATAACCAATTAACTTAGAAGGCTTTTTGAAAGTTAATGCCCTAGATGGGTTATATAGGGGATGGAAGTTTGTATGTAAGTATAGAGGTATGAGGAAAAGTTTTTTGCGATTTCTGACTTTTCTAGTACTCAAACCTCAGTTGGTCTAGTAGAATTTTTTTATCCTTATAAAAAGCAGGATCGATTGGAATCAAAAAACGATTTTGTGAAAACTGCCCATTTTCTTGCTGAATGTACATATTTTTCAAAATCTGTGAATGGAGATCGAAATCTTTCAAAAAGTTAAGGACAGTGTCTCAAGACCGTTTTCCTGTAGCTACAACAGTTAAGGTAGCTGTCCTTACTGCCCCATCTCAAAAATCCACCCTGTATATAGATTTCACAAATGTTTATCAATAGCGCCCCCCTGTCAACGTCATCCCAGCAACAGAAGATCCTTGTAGCAGTCAAACCGAAGTTGACATCTGCTCATCACCGTCTTTGGTGTTAAAATAATGAGTTATTTTCATCAGTATATGTTTGATATCGGTTCTCCCTTAGGTCTAGTGGGCATGGTGGTAGATGCCGTGGACAAGGAGCGCGTGGACAACCTGGAGCAAGCCAACCAGGAGCTCGAGCGACTGCGCAAGCAGATCGACAGGCTGCAGAACGAGCTCAACGACGCGCAGAGAGAGGCAGAGGTATGTATCATAATAATATTAAAAAAAATACATAAATTTATTTCACACTAATTATTTGTTCATAATTGTTAGTTACAAAGTTCCTAAAACTATGTTAGTGTTGCATCATAAATAAAAATAATAAATAATTAAATTCCAAAAAAATACTCACGTCAACAAAAATCAAAGCATGGTGGACTCCTCACAATAAGCCATGAATATGCCTCGAAACAATAATATTAAAAGTAAAAAGAAGTAGGTAGGTTACTTACGCATACTTACATTTGATCTTTAAAAACGGCACACTAACGCACGCACACAACTAACGTAATATTGTACTGTCACTCTTATATTAGATGACACGTGGAAGCAGGACGTAATATTATTTTTATCTCACGAAGCGACGCGCGCTTTATTTGTGGTAACCGAGTGTACAAACACGCTGTGAATGTGGGTGTAAGTGCAGGAGCTCTCGGTAAAGTCCGAGACACGGGGTTGTGAAGTTTCAATTTACTGGGAGGTTTTGTCAAAAGTGGTAAAGCAATTACGAGATCGACTATACTTAGTGTAATTCCATGTGAAAGGTATAGACCGGAAAATCTTCTACTATATCGTAAAGCCGCGCGCATTTCTGAATTTCACTCGTGGGAACACATATGAACACGCACGAACGATCCTGACCTTCTAAGTATAAAGGCAGCGCGCAGACTGAGTGCGAGTTAGTACGAACTATACGAATGTATACGTACGAATAGTTCAGTCGTCCGAACTCGATGGGATTTTTCGAGCGTTCAATGCGATATCACCGGAACACTACCTATTTGACGGACAAAAATGTATACAGTGTGCGCACCGGTCGTACGTTTACGTACGATACAAATAAGTGCGCGCGGCGTAACAGTCTGGAACATCTATTAAGGTCTTAGAGTATATAACACTGGAGAAGCCTTACGAACACTTCCCCTGGCTCTGTAAAAGTACAAGAACAAATGTTCTGGTACGTTCATAAAAACTACTTTCAAATCGATTAAAACGCACTTCGTAAATCGTTTTAAAGGCGCGCGGAGCTCCGTGAAAATGCCTATTTGTGCTGTTAAATGGTGTAAAAAGCGTTCAAATACGTCAAATTTACATAAAGAGCTGAATAACTTTCCATATGTAATTTTTTTTTTTCTAAGATTTAGTCATGTTTTTATTGAAATTTAAAATCCTATCCTCATAATACAATTCGTTTTTTTATTCGATTCAACCATGATTCAATATAAAACGTAGCATGAATCGAGTACTTTCCTCACGTTGCTTCTGTGACGTCACCGAGTCTCGCTACATCTCGTTTTTATGTTCGTAAAGATCAAAATACTTTTCTTTGCATTACGAAAATATACGTTAAATCAGCAAAACTTACACGCACTTGACATGCGATTAAGTCCTCTAGTAAAAAATTTAACGAGACTACCGTAGTGTTGAACCGTAGTGGTCATGTTTGAAACCAAAATTGATATGACGATAATTTCCTAGTAAAAATTACTTAGTTATTATTTTTGTAATTTTTTTTTATTGTTCAACGTTTTATAGTTTGTTTATGTCCATTGAAGTGGTTGTATAATTTTTTTTTTTTTTTCAATTTGACCTAATTTTTTATTGAGATTACTTACTTATTACAAATATAGTTACTTTTATTAATTGAAGTTAATTTTCTCTTCTTATTAAAATGTAACTATTTTATGCCACAGCTGTTTTATTTCATGGATTCATGCAAAATTCCGAATGAATATCGATATCGATGAAATAAAAAACAATGGTACGGACTTCTCTTTCCGCTACCGCGTCCCCCGCTAAAAGTGACAGACTGTTTTGTTCGGAATATTGTGCTTATGGCTTCTCTAGTGTTATATACTCTAAGATTAAGGTAGCAACGTAAACTAGCCATATAAACTTTTTGTGTTTTTGTTTCAGGTATCGAAACGGCGAAGGGACTGGGCTTTCTCAGAAAGAGACAAGCTGTTGCAAGAGCGAGAGAGTGTCAAGGCACTCTGCAATCGACTGAGAAAGGTAATTCGACTGTTATCATACGTAAAATCGGGATTGAATTTTGATTTGGTATTATTTTTCTAACGCCAATTATGACACTATTCACACACGACACACTAATGACACACTGACATTGACCCACCTACATTATCTAGCAATTTTTATTCCAAAAACTGAAATTAATTCCGTTAACGTCCTGAGGCAATATCTATCGTGATCTTCAACATGTTCCAATAACAAACAACCATACATAGATTATTGTTTGGGTTCCTGCGGAGAGATAGTAGGGAAAGTGCAATGACCGCTGTTGCCATGCTCAAACGCGATAGCTATAGACGCCAACGGTAAAAAAATAGACCCTAACCAAGAGTTATATTTATTATATTTATTTATATATACATTTTTTTTTTTTTTTTTTTTTTTTATATTGATATAATAAGCACCACAAATCACGAATCACTAAACGTACTAAGCGCTAAATTAATTCAGAGTATTTATCGTTTTATTTCTGTCAACCATTTCCAGTTGACACAAACAGAATGTTTTTTTTAAAAATACGATTACCTATAAATGTATGTAGTTACTTGTGGTGCAAGAGGCTATAAAAGGTACTTAATGCCCTTACCTGTTTATAGGAGCGCGACCAAATGGTAGGCGAGTTAGCGGACGCCCGTCGCCATGGCAACAAGAAGGAAGCTAAAGAGAAGCGCAACACTATGGCCGACGATGACGAACGCAAGGACTGCAGGAGACACGCGCATTCCAGGGATTCAGCTGTGGATGCTGATGTGCAGGTAAACAGATTTAGCTTAGACATTTTTTCTCTACAAACACACAGGTCAATGATATTTTAGAAACTAGATGAGGTCGATACTGAAACGTCCTACTACTCTGAGAAGAAACAGCGAAATGAATTTAGAGGGCCTGTCCAGCCAGGGCACGTATTTGTCAGAAGTCGTGTATCTCATGGTCAAACTCAAACTATGTTAGTCTACTGCTGGACAAGTTATATATAGTTATAAGATAAAGCTTTCTGCAAAAAAATATGTGACATTTTGATCGGCGTAGTTAAAAAAAACTTGAAAATGTGAAAAATAAATTTTGTTTCGGACCTCGGTGGCAAAAAAATTAACTAAACTAAAGACAAAGACGCCAACTTCCGAAACGTTATTTTAAAAGTTATTTTTCACTTTGTTGTTTTTGTAAAAACTTTAATTTTTAACTTCATAGTTGTGGTAGGTAATCCACACACATCTGTGTACTTAAGTACCAATACTTGCTCTGTGAATATTATAACATCATCAACATAGATGGACACTGGACTAAAACATATCATTGAAGCTAACTCATTAACTACACAAGCAAAGTAAAAAAAAATATACATATATGGGACCACCGTCAGTCGGTTAAAAAAAATGGCTTCTCAGCAGGTTGTAGGTTAGTTACATGCACTGTAAACATGTTTGTATTTCCAAAAAAAAAAAAAAAAAAGTGTAGGCGAGGTTATTGTTTCGAGCTATTAATGTAGCAGCTTGAGTTCGAGGATCGAGGCACCGCCCGCCCCTTGACAAGTAGCATGATTGTCCTGCAAAAAAATCCTCGTTAATGAACTGTAATTCTTGTCAATACGTTTGTATTCATTCCAAGCTTTATCAATTATTATTACATCAATCGATTTGCCTAGCCTTTTCCCAACTATGTTGGGATCGGCTTACAGTCTAACCGGATGCGGCTGAATTTAACATACAGCGATTGTCTATTTGATTTCCACAACCCAGTTACTGGATAACATAGTATTTCTTGTAAATAAGGAATAAAATATGTATCTTTCTTTTCAAGGATTTCGAATGGGAGATAATCGACGTGGAGCTTTCAGGCCTGAACAAAGATGGCGAGTTAGGTTTCGAATTAGCGGGAGGGCGGGAAGAGCCCTACTATCCCAACGACTGCAGCATCTACGTGACAGCTGTGAAGAAGGGATCTATGGCTGATGGGAAGATCAAGTAAGTAGATTGTAATGTATTGGGAAAAGATTTTGTTTAATTTTCGTACGGTTATTCCTCTGAAGATTTTTAAATTTTTTCTTCGTTTACGCAAGGAGAGTTTCGCGACTTTAATAGGTGATTATCGGAAGGAGATAAAAAGTTTATTGGTGTAAACAGTTCGTATTCTCGTCTTCTAATATTGACAGCGTTTGTGTGAAGAAAACGTTGTTTTTTTATTATTATTGGCAAAATCCCGTTCTAGAAATTCGATTATCTCCTATTGGTAGTCGAGAAACTCACAAGAGTTAATAAAAAACATAAAAAATGTACTTACAAAACACTTAAGAATTGCTTATTTACGATACTTTTGTTGGATCGACTCGGCGCTTCTATACATGTATACCCCGCAGAGTGTGCGACCGCGTGACGGAGGCGTGCGGCGTGTGCGTGTGGGCCAGCGGGCCCCTGGCCGCGGCCGCGCTGCGCGGGGCCCTGGCGCGGGCCCCGGCCGCGCTGCGCGTGCAGCGGGCGCGTGCGCGGCGCGTGCGCGTGCACGTGTGCGACGCGCGCGGCGTGGCGCTGCAGCACGGTGAGGACTGCCGCTGTTCTATCGGCAAACATTTAATACCATCGTAATCTGTCGTGGTGCTAAAGCTTGCTAATTTTCCCACTCGAATAAGCTATGACAGAGCATAGAAGCTCTAGCACGAACGCGCGACGTAAACGTAACATAAATTTGATCGATATGTTTGAATCGAAAACAACTATCCTATAGCATTTTAGTTTAATTTTTTCCTACAAGCACAATATTCACGTTAGAAATAAATACATTCTAAAACTAATTTAATATTATGAACAAAACGAGTACATATATAAATTATACCTTGCTAGAACCTCTGGACACTTGCACCACATGTAATAAAGGCATGACAAAAGTTATTAACTCTTCTTTATTCAAACCTTTTTAACAAATTGTTCACAGGTATTTTCATAAGCAAAATAGCGAACGGCAGTGCTGCTGCCAAAGAAGGCAACCTATACATAGGCGACCGCGTTGTCAGTGTAAGTAAATTATACCAAAAACACTTTTATGTTGCACACCCACAAAACTTCCAAATTTTAGAGCGTTTATCTAAATCTGATTAACTCAAGACAATGTTTATGTTCTTTCTCCAGATTACCTACTGACAAGTTATATGAGTTTATATAATTGTATTTTTTAAAAAAAATTATTTGACTTTATAAGTCAAGCTATTTTTAATTTTATTTCAATTTATTGTTGACATAATCTACTCATTACAATGTTCTTTCTAATGAGTTGTATTGCAATATGTGGTTAGCTAGTGACCTCGACAATTGATCATATTAGTTATTGTTATTAGTAATTAACTGTTTGTTTTATTTATTTTATCTCGATGGTCCTAGTTTATCATTTATAACTTCCTGTTACAACTATATGTAAGCGGGCACGCCCTTTATGCCTGGAGGCTTTTATTTAGATAAGTTCTGTTTACGTTTAGTTTTTATTTCTGCCTGAGTATAGTTCTCGATGATGTTGTGTGGTATATTGGCGTGTGCTAGCTAACATATGGCTAATAATTTAAATTATGTTTTGTGTTGCGTAATCTAAATTATCTAAATTATTTTGAATACTATTATATAGAATCTTATTTTTTTGTTCTTCTAACTGAACAGACAGCTGTGCTGCTGGGGAGTTTGTTGCGCCACTTCTTCTTCCCAGCTAATGCACTAGGAAGTGGTGAAGGGTGGGCGTTTTGGGGGACTGTCTTATGTAATTTTGACGTTCGAAAAGTGCTGATTCTCAGCCTAGTTTGAATAAATGACTTTTGAATTTGAATTTAAAAAGTTGACAATGTCGCAAATAGCTGTAAAATATTTACCTGTTTTAATTAATTTGAAAATATTACTGTATGAAAAAAAAAATGTCGCTAACTAGTGACCTAAAATATTGATTATGAAATGCAATCATTAATATCGTAGCACTAAATATTTAGTTTTGGATGTAAAAAAAGTATCTGGAAACTTTTCAAATGCCTTTTTTACACCTAAAACGGGTAAAACATAAAATTCAATGTTATTATTGCAATTCATTATTAATATTCTAGTTCATCAGTTACTCACATTTCATATTTCCGTACAGTAATATTGTCAAATTAATCGAAAGGCCGATAAATTTTACACCTATTTGCGATGTTGTTCACTTTCAGAATAAACGCTCTTAAAGGTAGGAATGAAAAAAAAAATGGCATTTAGTCTACTCTAAAAATCCCACATACCCTACGGGAGCGAGATAGCTCGTATCAAATATTAATATATCTAACACATACTACATCTTGCAGATAAACAACGTATCACTGGAAGGCGTGAAGAGCGTATCGGAAGCGATGGCGTTACTCAACGAGTGCCAGTACGAGTCTGTGGCTCTCACGCTGCTGAGACCACTATATACCTGCTGCAATAATACTAGAGACAGGTAAATATAATGTTTTTTTGGGCCTGTACATCTTGGCAGTTCATACAGTGACGCTGCTTTCAAACCCAATTCTTTATTAAATCGTCTACTTAGGCATGGAATAGTGGCACAGGTATATTGCAGACACTAGTCTAACTGGTATAATTACTGATCAGAAATCCCTAGTAAATCATGTTATTAACATGTGCGCCGAGTGCTGACCTAACTTTTTGCAAATAAATTGCATTAATCAAAGTCCAATGCTGGCTAAATGCCTCCGAAAACTGGCAACACATCTTTTACACCTATTTTCTGTTTCGGGTTTTGCCAAATGCGCCATTATTACTTTCAGTTATTTCTTTTAATCAATATCGGTTTCGTCTTACTTACCCTTGTTTACCAATACCTGAACTTTGTGATCATTTTTGCACGTGTACAATGCGAACGATATCCGTTACACAAATATTTGAGATAAAGGTCGAGAATCAAGATAACTCGCAAATAGATCTGTAATATCATTTGAGTAGTGGTCGTGAGTTGGGGAAGTACTGTCGTACATGTTTTGTAGATTTAATTTTCTTTTATCCGGGTTTTGTCCTTATTTTTGTGACCTTGACTTCCTTGATAGGCCTTATCTAATGTTTATAGTGATTGAAGACGTATTTGGCGTTGACGTGTTGCAACCTGCATTTATAATTAGGTTATCATATTATCGTACATCCTAGTTGAATTTAAAGCTATATTGATATATTGCAAAATGTTAGGTCCTCATTCATTTCTGTCAGGTAAGTTATCCTAGTTGCCCCTTCCAGTTTTGAGATGCAAGCGCTAAGGGGTGATTCTACCCGTCTTACTGAACATGCATACATGTTGCCTGTTTATTGTTGTATAGGAAGAATCACCCTATAACGATTTCCGATGACCAAATCACTAGCCTGTATTTTCTTTACTAAATTGCCCTTGTTATACAAACATTATATTTTTTATCTACAGGGTGTCAATGTACGATCACTCACGTTTGTACTCTGATAGCAAGATGGTGAACATCTGCTCGCAGACTGACGAGTCCTGGTGCCAGTTTGTGCAGCCTCCCTCCGATACTAAGGTAAGCACTAATACTATTTAATCGATTGTGCGTCTAGTAGATTATAAGACTGCAAGAAAATGAAAGGTGCCTAACTTAAGGCGAACGCGTGAGGTTAGCCCGCGAAATTCAAATTTTCCTATTTTATTGCAATTTGCAGATCAGTATCAGATTATATGTTGATCAAAATATGATTCGCAATCGTTAAAACTATGTATTTGCAGAATCATAATCATTCAAATCATCAACAAAACTCTCTGAGATAGAATTGGTCTCAAATGTCATGATTTTATGAAATAGTAGTTCAATAGAGCAATTTGAATTTGATTCTGCGGGCGAGCTTAGCGTGTTCTCCTTGAAAATAAAACGTGCGAAACCTATTGCCCGGCCAATTACTTCCCGACGACTAGAAAAATGACGGCTATCACCACGCTATCTAACGCATTTGATTAAAACAACTGTACCCGAAAAAACCCTTACAAAGTTAGTCCACTTTTTATGGATTTCAAACGGGTCGCGGAAATTATGAAAGTGCTATATTACCTTATGTGTTCTCTCAGTAGTAATATGTATTATTCTCTTCTAGGTCCACATAGACCACGGTATGCCAGACTTCGACAGAAGATACGTGTACCATGTCGCGGCGGGGAGTCAGGGGAAAATACCACAGGAGAGAGGTAAGACTTCTTGTTGATGTCGTAATTTTCGCATAAGTTCTTGTCTCACGGACCGTATAGTTATGTGATCAGTTCAATTTGTATTTTTTCGTTGAAAATATTATATACTAGTTGTTGCCCGTGACTTCGTCTGCAATCCAGGATGAAAAGTATCCTATGTCCTCCATGTCATGGTCTACCCGTGTGCCAAATTTCATCCAAACCCGTTCAGACATTTAAGCGTGAAAGCGTAACAAACAAACAAACTCACTTTCGCATTTATAATATTAGTTAGGCTAGTGTATGTTTTGGTTGAACAGGTATTTGTTTAGAAGAGAAAAGTACCTAAATCCGTAGAAGGGTTTATAACTACATTGTCATGAATAACTCCTATACTAGTTTTTCATTCACAGAGTGCTTTCACCCCTAAAGTATTAACTTAAAAATGAAAACAAATATTAACATCACCAACAAAACGTACACATAATAAAATAATCCCAGATATAGTACCGCAATATGAAAACAAACTAGCCCCACTTGACGTGTGTATCGATACGATAAGATATCGATAAGAATCGATAAGATATCGATCCATTGATGTTCGCAGGGACGTGGGACATGATCCGCGGGAAAATCGAGGCGGTCACCGGACGCAGCAAGTCGAAAGATAAACAGAATAAGGTAAGATTGTATTTATAAACTTCTTTTTTGTGCGCGAATTACATGTCAATAATATAACAGATATTTTTTTTTTAGTGTATGGACTTTTTTGTGAATCAGATTGCTTTTATTCTTGTTACTTACAATAAAAGCATTTTTGTGATAAGAAAATGAATGTGTTTGGCACACTTTCTTACTCATAATTTTCTGGCTATACCAATTTATTTCGGGATTGGTGCAACATGTTAATTCGCAATTTCTCTTTAATTTTTCTTGAATTTTTATGCCATTCGACAGTGTGGCAACTTGGAAGTTATAAAAGGTATTCAAAACCTTTTCATTCAGCAAAAATTAAAAAAATATTACACGCCACCGGCACGGCAGCGCGATCATAGCTAGGTGCAGATTCCAGGAAAAATTGTTTTCTATTTTATTTGTTTCGCACAATCAAGTATATTTCAAAACCATACACTATCTAAAAACGCTTGTAGTAAAGTTAGTCTGACGTAGTAGGTAGTATGTTGTTGTCTTGTGCGGTATCTTAAAATGTTATTGTCAAATCTGATACGAGACTACGTGAAAGTAAATCAAGTATGCGTGTGCGTCATTTGGATTATTTATAAAGTTGATCGATTGTTATATTCCTTTTGAAGTTGAACTCATTGGTTAAACACTCATAACATAACATGAGCCCTGTAGTTCCAGAATGGTTACGCAGAGGAGACCTATAGGTGGTGGTAGCCTGGTGTGTCATTGGATATATATATGTAATATGTTATTTTATGATATATATATATATAATACTACTACTGACAAAACTATCTTATATGGCGGTCATTTTAAGTGCACTTTGCTGGTTATAGACACGTGCATATTTACTTATTACGGGGAATTCCGTTCACTAACAATTTCAGCAGTCGTTTTATGACTCATACAGATGTTCAACTTCACAATTTCAAGAAATACTTTAACTTTTCGCCACTAAATATCCAACTGCAGAGCAAACCCCGTTCTCATTTAGGACGATTTTTATCAATGCAACTGAAGTTGATCAGTACGCTAAACCGTTCAAGAGTGTCAAAATTCCACAGCATAGATGACACTGACAGCTCTTGAATGCGGTTTAGATCTTGTGATTGCGTTCAGTTTCATTCGTGAAATTCGCTCATAGAAAAGGATTTATCACCACTACATGCTAGCTGTAACACACTAGTTTCTTTTCTGTGCAAGTCACCTTTAAATAGCATAAATATGCATACTGTGACGTAATAATACTCATTATCATAATGTCACTCTAGAGTAGCAGTGTCATATAATGAACGTTTGTTATTTGTACAGGTGCCGGAATCTGATGCGATCGCGGAGCTGGACTCCGTTATCGACAGTTATCATGGAAAAACAAGTGAGTAATAGTGTATTAATTAGTTAATTGCCTATTCATATGTATTTGTGAAGAAAGTTACAGAATGACAGTATTTAGTTTAGAAAAACGCATTCACGAGTTAAAAAAAAAATAAGAATTAAAAATGTCGTTCTTACTTTACGAAATGTTGTTATATCTGTTCATTTTAATTAAGTACTTAAATTAACATCAATTATAATGAATATTTTTTTTTCCAGTAAAAGAAACAAGCAGTGTACTAAAACGTTCGCGGAGAAAGAACAAAGAGTCTCAGAGCGACTCTAAAAATGGCGGCACGTGGCCCAAAGCGAGGGCCAACTTCATCCTAGACGAGAACTCCACAGGCACCATCGTACAACCACGGTCAAGAAAAGAGAGGCCACCTCTCTCCATCTTGCTCAGTCCGCCTACAAAATTACCCCCGGAACCTCAGAGATCGAACACCAACCGAAACTCTAACCCCATACCTCTGGGACATGCTCCTCTCACGCAAGTCACCACCCCAGCTCGTCACTCAGTGTACAAGTCTATAGAATCCTCCCCCGCCATCGAACACTTTCCCAAACCTGCCCCTTTAGCCATACACAACCCTTTCGCCTCCCCCAACAGCATGAACTTCGAGAAGATTCGTACTTTAGAGAAGGACAAGATGTCCATCAGCGACTATTCCGAGCATGACGTCACTCCGAACCGACTGAGCTTAGTTCTAAACCCCTCCGATGATTCGTTGGACTACCACCCAGTGACTCGCAGCCGAACTAAAAGTCCGCACTCCTTAGACTACATGGTCAACAGCAAAGGCCCAAGCTCTCTGGATTTCGTCACAAGGAAATCACCCAGTTCGCTCGACCATTCGATCAAGAATCACCCAGGAAAAGACTTACTAGAGCAATATTATTCGAATAAGAAATCGTCGTCACCCAAAACGGTGAACAAGTACCCTTCAGACAGTGATAGTTTTGGACCTGACAGTTTGAACAGCAACGCAAATTTTCCCATGACGGGAGGAACATTGCCGTCACAGTCGCGGCTTCAAGCATCTCAGTATTACAGAGGCCCTTTTGTGAATTCAAACCCTCATACTTCAAATAGGTACCCGCACTTAGCGAGTCCGACGAACATCCCACAGAGTCAGTCAGGAGAAAGTATCGGGACAAGTTACGACATGCACTCGTTCACGTCTCACACACACAACATGTCTGACCTCCAACCAGTTCCACGAACGAACAGAGCAGGCGACTACCACCACACATACGAAGGTGGAACATTTCCTCGTAAGAAAGAAAACCAGCGATTTCGTATCCCCTCGAACCCGAGCGTCACGTCAAAAAACTCAGCGGGAAAACTAAGCACAGGCTCTATAGAGAGAAGTTCTGAACGAAACTCTCCGATGCCGACATTTCACGTTGAAGTATTGTCACCAGGGCGAGGGGCGAAGCAACTGACGCACAAAACTAGGAACTCCATGCCTGAATACTGTGGTTTGGGGTGGAATAAGCCTTTGCCGGGGGAGTTAAGAAGAGTGCACATAGATAAGAGTCAGCAGCCTCTTGGAATACAAATATACTGTCCACCAAGCAGTGGAGGTGTGTTCGTGTCTACTGTTAACGACAATTCTCTTGCCAGTCAAGTTGGTCTTCAAGTTGGCGATCAACTTCTAGAAGTGTGTGGGATTAACATGCGTTCAGCGACCTACACGCTCGCCGCTAGAGTTCTCCGACAAATCGGAAACTCAATAACTATGCTAGTGCAATACAGTCCTGAGAAATATAAGGACGAGGTCGAAGTACCAGGAAGTTCGTCTTCAGGGGAAAGTTCGCATGATGAAGAAGTTTCTTTGTCTGGTTCTCCAACGCCTAGAAATTCTCCTGGACCGCAACAATCTATAAGATTAGAACAGCCTTCAAGTGAAGTGGCAACGTTACGGCAGTCACAAACCAATAAGGACTTGCCCAGATTTCTTCTCATAGAGATGAGGAACTGTTCCGACCTCGGTATAAGTTTGGTCGGTGGTAATGCCGTGGGTATATATGTGCATAGCGTGCAGATTGAGTCGCCGGCGTATAATGCGGGGTTGAGGACTGGGGATCAGATCCTGGAGTACAATAATGTGGATCTAAGGAGAGCTACTGCTGAGCAAGCTGCGCTGGAGTTGGCTAAGCCGGCAGACAAAGTAAGATACTGATATCTTTACAATTTAATTTACTTGCAGTTTCTCTCTTTTTGCATTTGAATCTCGAATGAAGCACTTTTCACATTCAAGTTCAAGATTCCAATGAAAGATGGTCGCAACCTTGCGAGTGATATACATAGTATATATAAAGTTATTTAGCCATAACATTTACATCTTCAAAAAAAAAAAAACCGTGTTTACAGTTTTCTGACTTAAGCAAATATATTTTCCACGATCTCGACTTATTCTGCCTTCCTTGTTTTTTTTTTTGGCAACCTGTCATTGCAGCGTCTTGTCAAAATTATTTGTATCCACTTGTTACAGAAAATTAAACTTATTGTACTCCCCAGGTAAGCGTCCTAGTCCGCCACGACCTGCAACAATACCACGACATAAAGGACAAGCCCGGCGACGCCTTCTACATCCGCGCGGGCTTCGACCGCTGCGCCAAGATCACTTCGATAGGAATGGACACCATAGACGAGTACTCTCTATGGTTTAGAAAGGACGAGGTCTTGTTTGTGGATAATACGCTGTTCAACGGATCGCCCGGCCTGTGGAGGGCTTGGCAACTCGATTGTAAGGGGTCGAAACGACATTGGGGGACGATTCCTAGTAAATTCAAGTGAGTTGACACAATATATAGTTTTTTTTTTGTTTAAAAAGAAGTCATGAACCCACTTAATTTACATAATTTAATTCTCCAGTGATTCTGCACCTTTTATATTCTAAGCCATAAGGACCACAACTTGCGCACATGAATCAAGTTTGCTTTAGAAAGCACCCACGTCATTGTGGTGCACTACAAAATTTTACAACTACATCTTTTTTCATCTTCCATTATTGTTATTTATTTTCGGACACAAATTATTCAGATATCGACCGTGTAAGGATGTTTAATGCGTTCTAAAAACTATGCTCATTTGAACCAAGACACATTATGATTGTAAATTTTTTTAGTCTCAAAAACAACCTATTCTATTAAACATTGTAACAGCGAATCAATTTTCGGATAGACCATGACCTAAAGAGGTGCCTCAGACAATAAGAAATTATAAAAAAGCGGTTCTTCTGGTAAATAACACAATTATTTTAACTTTCAACAAGTAACACAACATTGAATCCACCGTCCAGGGTAGAAGAAATCCTCCGCCGCTCCATGGGCACGCTGGAAGGCGACGCCCAGCGCCGCGCCTCCAGCACGGCGCGGCGCTCCTTCTTCCGGCGCAAGAAGCACCGCGACAGCAAGGAGCTGGCTTCCTTCTCCAACACGGAGCTGGGCTGCTGGAGCGACAGTGGAACCTTGGCTGATGATGTCCCTGTGCTATCTTATCAGAGAGTCGAAAGACTGCACTGTGAGTTGTATTTAAGTATGTCGTTTTTTTCTTTTATTTATTTTATTTTTTAGTGTTTAACTAACCGCGGAGGCTCTGACTTGTTTAGCGAATGTCAGACTATGCAAAGATTATCGAGTTTTTAAAGACTTAATTAATACTGAGAAACAACAAAAATGGCAATTGACTGGCTTTATGCTTTGTTTACTAGCATTCTAAAAACAATTTAGTTTTTTTTTAATATTGGCGATTCAAATTGACTGATCGACCGCACTCTAGTTGCACCCGTATACTAAGGCGGACATTACAAATACTATACAGAAATATTTGGTACGATAATAGTGACAATACTATATGCATAAAAAAATGAAAGGTGAGGTAGTACTAGGCAACTAACTTTCTTGTTACATTATAACCACTAGAACCAGCCACAACATTTTGGTTACTGAATGTCTATAATAGGCTGAAAAGACCATTTAATAAAGAGCCCACCCGCTCCTCAGACGGCACACAGCGTCCCGTAGTGGTCCTGGGCCCCCTCTCCAGCGCAGTAGCGGCCCGCCTGGCCTCCGACTGGCCGCACGCGTTCGGCATGGCGCGGCCCGCGGCCCTGCCCGTGGCGGGGGCCGCGCCGGCCCTGCAGAGAGGGACCCATCTCGAGCCGCGTTTGAGACCTGACTGTACGCATATAGACTGCATCCCGCTGCATGCCATCAGGGATTTAGCTGAGAAGGTAAGCTGGAACTTTACACTTTCTTCATTAATAACATAGAGTACACGGCATATTATATTACACATCGAGTTTAAAAAGAATCCGTCGACGCGCTACAAAACCGAACTTTTTAATATTAGATGAGCCATTTAAACGGCAGCAAACTGTACAATTTTAAATAACACGACAGCAAAATAATCACTTCCATTACGAGAACAAAATGTTCATGCCATCATAAACTTACTCAAAGAAAATAAAAAAAACTTAATAAAAATCGAGGTTTTCCCTAAAAACCAGGTTCGTGATAATTAATTGAATCACACATATTTAAACAGCAAAAAATCATGTTTGTCTCAAGTTAGCCGCAGATACAGAATAACCATTGCCAGTAATCTATTACCAACACGACATTCAATAACTCAAACTAACAACCACTTATTTTTTTCCATTTATCTCTCTCCAGGGCATTCACTGCATCCTAGACATAAGCGTTGCGACGATAGAAAAACTGCACAAACAACAGATCTACCCGATAGTCTTGTTCATTAAGTTCAAGTCCTTTAAGCAGATCAAAGAGGTCAAAGACACAAGGCACGCGGACAAAGTGTCCGCTAAGGCCGCTAAGGAGATGTATGAGCATGGACTGAAGGTTGAGAATGAGTATAGGAGTTATATATCAGGTATGAATTGAATTTAATACTTATTTATTCAAACTAGATTAAGGCCCACAGAAATGACTAAATATTTTTAGTGGTAAAACTATTTTAAGCATCATTCTGTGTTTGTCATTTTGAAACTGTCTTAGTTTGAAATAAAACGATGTTTTATTCGTAATTTTTTAATGTCAAAATGAGAAGCCTGACACTGAAAAAGTTGATTGCACACACTCGGCATAGCTTTATATTTTTAATTTAATATCTCTAGCCTTTAGATATCTGTTGTTGCGACAACCCTGGGAGTGTTACCTTGCGATACGATTCTCACGATATTCCGCTAACAAGATATTTGTTTTACAGCGGAGATCCCAGCAGGCGTGAACATCGCATACACGTGCACGCAGATCAAAGCGGCCGTCGAGGAGGAACAGAACAAGACGCTGTGGGTCCCGTCCGTGCAGGCCTGACCCCTGCCGCCCGCGCCGCGCCCCGCACGCGCCGCCCGCACGCCGCGCGCCGCCCGCATGCGCCACAAGGCCGTCACGTTCTGCGCGCACCGCCCGCGCGCGCCGCCCGAGCGAGTGCTCCCCAAGCCGAGAGCGACTCGCGCGGCCCGCCCGCCCTCCTACTACTCCGACCCCGGCAGAGAAGACAAGCCAACCCGCAAGAAGGAACAACCGCGCAGTGACTCCACAGATTCGGACATCAGGTATTACTCCGAGCCCGACGCTAAGTACTTCGAAATTGATTACGAGTTCCTCAAAGAACTCCGGCGTATCGCACGCAACAATTGCCCCAAGTGTCGCAGGAAACGTTCGAGACGGAACGACCGCGGGGACTATAAAGAAAAGTCTTCGAAAGACAAGTCTAAAACACCGAGAAGCTCTCGGCTCAAAGACAACTACGTGTACTGCAACGGTAGGTATCACAGTGATAAGGAGCATTGCCAACTTTGCTGTAGAGTCTGCAACCGATCGACGGACACCCTCGACTCCATCGATGACGACCAATACTCAATGGTATCGAAAAGCTACAGCCAACCCAAGGTCTCGTCGCGCTCGAAATCAACACCTAGAAACTCTCGCGAGCGCAAGAACTCGATACAATCAAACAAATCGGTATCGTTTTTGGAATCGAGTAACGACGGCGACGAATCAATTAGGGAGGAACCGAACTACACGGCGAAAAGCTTCACGAATGATCTGAAGAAGTTTTTGTTGAAGCCGTCGGCGCCGCGACAAAGTTTACGCGATAAATTCATAACGAGTTTCAAACAGGAATTCGAGGCAACCAAAAAGTCGCCCAAACTCAAAGCTATAAAAGGTCTCTGGAAGTCTTACTGAAATACGGTTTTTGTGCATTAACAGTAATCGATGCGACGTCATTACATTTTTATACGTGTGCCAACTTTATCATAGATTGTTCCGATGATATTGTGTTTCATGGGGTTCTAAAATAGATTTCGCTCTGATATCGATTAGTAGTCGCTTCATGATCGATTACCTAAACAAATAGTTTTGAGGTAAATCGGAATGACAATTTATCGATACTTATAGTATGTATTGACTCAAACTGTCGATCTTTGTACTAAGTTTATTTATTTTCTTTTTGGTGCTTTTATGCCTAGAGCCTGTTTTCAAATTAGTGACATGTCTTGAATCCACACAATCTTCAATCTTGAACGCACATATTTACTGTGAATTAGTAATGGATTATTCGAGATTTTAAAATTGGAATAAGTTGAGAAAACACTAATTCGAAAATAGGCTGTATGTTCATATATTTCTTATAAAAACGTAAGTGTTCATAATTGGTCTAAAGGAAACTGAAATCCAAGGTTTCGGTGCTAGTGGAGAAAGCGATATACAACTTTACAAATGTATTATACTTCACATTATACTCCGATAAATATATACATAGACAAATATACGTATGTGTGCAATAAGTATTATATGTTGGTTCGGTTTGGATTGTATCGGGATTTGACGAATCAGGAAGAAGTTAATTATTTGTGGGTGTCGACGGAGTGTTAACTTTTTCCGATTTTATAAACAACTTCTAGCTTTAAAACAGCAGTCATAGACAGAAATATTGATAAAATTGCAATGGTTATGAACAATTAAGAAAAATGTGCAGTAAACGCTTTTCAGTAAATTTTTCTTAATGTTTTCATAAATGGTTGTGTTATCTTTGTCCTTTTAATTTTCTATATCCCGATGCAATATAAATCGATCCTTTTATGAAACAGTTTTTCTTATACTTATAAATAATAATAAAAGATATTGAAATATCATCACTTTTTACAACTACTATGGAACTAATGCACATGATATGAATAATCTTGGCCTATAATCTAACGCACCAATGTCACAATAATTAGATATTTTGAGAAACGGGCCTTTGCCTATCCAGATGGAAGGATATTATTAAAAAAGTTTGGTAAAAATTTTAGAGGTAAAAAAAAACTAGTAACTCTTAATTGTATGGTGAAATTTAGAGAAAACTGAACTATTCCATTAGCTACTGTTTGGTATATCGTAGCGGATCTTGATAGATGATTATTACGTAGCGGGCCACTAGTAAGTGCATGCGTCCTTATTATATCATTATTAAAAGTCGGTTGCGAACGTCATATTGTAAATTGCCATTAAAGAAAAAAGGAAAAAGAAGGAAAGAGTTAAAGAAACGAAGACATGCAAAAATACAAAGGATATTTTATTCCTGGTGGCGAGTTTGACATGATCAGGAAAACCGCTTAATAACCATTTTTAAACTCGACCGCCTGGTATTTCGCTAAATTTCTAGAAGGTGTAGTACCAATCAACGAACCTGGCTAAATTTAATATCTCAGAGAAACTTTGATAGATATCTTTCCTGTATCGTATATGCAGGAAAACGAAATAAATACTATGAGAGATCGACTTGTAAAAATCTTAGAAAAGGCTTTTACAATATGACGCGAAATGACTTGATTATCACTGATATAAAGTAGTATCGTAGGGATCACCTAGTGACGGAATAGATACTTTTTGTTGTTTATAAATGTTTATACATACTAGTGTTTTAGCTAAATATATAGACTTTTATATAGTCACTATATGCATGAATTAGTACCTAAACGGTGAAGTGATTTCAAAGTCCTAATTATTTGTGTAGGAATATTCTTATTTTCTGGGGTTGCCATCTTCAAATGGTAGAATGTGGTCGTAAGAAAAAAATATTATTACAAATTAATATTAGTTTCAATCGATTGTCTCGACTATTATTAAAATGGTGAGATATAGGCAACGCCTAAGAACGTGTTTTGATGACACGATAATATAATATTATACGCAAGAACTTTGCCAATTAATTGTGTTTTTAATACACTTATATCATTTTCCGCCCCAACTCTAGTTCTATTTTCTTATACTTACGTGAACATAGTACGCTGAAGTGAAATCAACTTTAGGGATTATTATACTTTTAAACGTCGATATAGGAAAACATTAGTTATCAACTAAAGACATTTCTAGCTTTATCGAGTCTCTTCATAGATAAATCTGTTAGTTAATCTAAGTGTTTGTTGTGATTGGTCGACTATCAACAAATTAACAAACACTATAAAAATTGTTACGAGGTTTAAAATGAAAAAAAAAAATACAAATAAAAAAAAAAGTTTATTCTGCAAAACGCACATTGCAAGAAATATATACACCGTAATACAACAGCCAAATATTCGGAATGAAAAATTAATAATAAAAAAAAATTAGGTTACATAATAATATAAAATTAATTGAACTGAATGGGTTTCAGATCCGTGGGTAAAATATACAACAATAATGTCTGAAGGAATATTAGCATGTTAATCCATAAAGTTGATTTCATTTCAAGTTAAAAAAAAACATAATTATACGACTTCCTAAGACTGTAGTGCTACGTGTAAAGTAGTTTGTATTGTAACGACGCCGTCTTCTAAACACATGTTAATTCTTTATAGTTTTCACTTATGTACATATTATATATATATTTCCTCTCCTAATAAGAACTTAATAAACGAGTTATGAAAATCTCCTTTTGTACTGTATATGCTAAAATCCGATTTCAGTATTTTCTATTCTTTTCTATAAGGTTCATACTTTTTCTTACAATTTGTATTGCATTTTTCTTAGAGGACGACTTTATTAGGTGTATTTCTATTACATGAGTTTATTTGAGGAAGTTTGCAATTAAATATTATAAGTAGTAGTATGATTTTTATGATCATACAGGGATATCTAATGTCACATTGATTAGAGAAAATAATATCATGAAAATAGTCGCGCGGTGGGTCGGTTTTAGTTATTTTAAAATAAATATTGTTTACAAAGCGAGGTGAAATCTGGCCTTAGCATACTATAGTATTATTTAAATAAACATTCTAAAATCAAAAACCTAAATCAGGTGCCAAAAGATTTTTGTTTTTTTTTGTCTATTGACTAAGTTATCGGCCGTCAACTTTATTTTGTACTCGACTGTGCGTCGATCGGTTCCTGTGTCCGGATGTTTACCGCAAGTATCTAAAACGAATCAACTCCTTTGCGGTTTTCAAAGACAATCTCTCCAATGAGGTTTATTGTGCTATAGAAATACCGCAATGGAAGAAACGCAACTTTCGAGCGAATGTTCTCAAGTTGACTTTTGTTTTAAACATACTGCGATTTGTTATTAAAACTGAGCTGAGTACTCCAGTGTTTGTAACGCGATGTAAAGCGATCTCATTGATATTAACGTGTGATGAGGCTTATTGACACAGATTTTTTAATAATTTCAGCACATATTTTGTAGTTTAAGTTTTTTGTACAGACATTTTTGATATTACGTTGTTTCAGTGCTGTAAGATTACGAATGTACTATGGATGAGAGGCAATTGCTAACCAGGAAAATTATACTTTATGGAAGTATCTAGTCACGAAAGTAGATTCTTTTTGCCGCAACCAAAATAAATATTCGCACGTTCAACAGTGCTTGTCTTTATCGAGTTCATATCCATTGAAGATCATGGTTTGTTTATTAAGTAAAAGATTTTCCTCAGAAAAGCCTTTACCGTCAATCTACAGTACATTCGTAATAAGCTTTTTCGCAGTTTTTTTTTTAAATTCCAGCTTCCAGCTTTTAATTAAGCCTAACGGCATTTTTAGAAACTATGTTTTTATTAACACTGATCGAAATAAGGTCGCAGTTACTGGTTTTTGAACTGGTGGGTTAATTTTACCGGTAGTTAAAGTTAACTCAGTTGCATGCGTTAGGAGTTTGCTTACAGTTAATTAACTTTTCGGTAAAGAACGCGTAGTTTCTATTTGACAAAAAAGTAGAAGTTCACAAGTGGTACAGATGTGATTGTAAATGCAATAGTAAATTGTATTGAAAGTATTCCGGATAACAAGCAGTTTAGTGTTTAATTTAAAATCATTACAGATGATATTGTTTGTATCGCCAGCTATATCTCTTGATGGTTTTTGTGTCGTGACTATTGAATTTTTTACTACATTTCCAAATTATTTTCTCTTTAGGCAATATTAATTCTACAAATAATTGATTGTAAGTAAACTCCTTCCTTTTGATTTTGTTAACTTTTGAACGGATTTGGGTTGGATTTGGAGAAATAGTTACCATATTATAATTTGTTTACAAAAACCCATAGCACAAAAGTAACAGTTCAATTTATTAAGTTTTATAGTTTACTATAATTTTGATCTGATTAAGTTAAACATTAGTTGGTTGCTATGTTGCTAACATTATTATTTTTAAAACTATACATATTATTATATATACACTATTTGTAAATTTAAATAAATTATATACTTAGTAGTGATGTTAATTGATGTATTTTAAAAATTTGACAATAAATAAAAGCAGTATTTAAATTATTAAACTTGAATGTAAATTTTTGTGGTGTGAGTTTTTCGCAAAGGTTTTATGATCACTCAAAGTGTAATTTCGTGTAATATTGAAGTTTTGCGAACACCTTACATCTGTAATTCAATTTTCTTGTTTTGGAGATATATTTATATTATCTGTTGATGTTTGACTATTCTGTATTTGCATTGGTATTATTTTTTTTGTTTAATTTTTAAGCCCATGTATATTTCTACGGCCAAGTAGGTGATTAAGAGATAATTCAACGAATTGTTTACAATATAAAACGAAGCAATAAATAATGAAACTAGAGACTAGAGTTTTATTAAGTTTTCTAATGACCAACAATTTTACGATACCTTAATATAATCAGTGTGTTAGCTATTCATTGAGCGTTTTCTGAAATGATGTTCATTAGGTGGCAGCACTGAGATGTCAGATCCGGGCCCCTGTTAAGTGTCATCTTTTCTTTAGTCGTGATGAACGAATGATAAACCACATCTTAAAAAAGATGATCATTCTATTCTATTCTATTTTTTGTTATGGAAAGCAAAGCCGATGTCGACCATTCTGTCAATGTCTAAAGTGAATTTGGAAAAGCGTCGAAACTGACTTGACTTCTTGTCAAAGTGGCGCCAACTGGTGGTGTGAACTTTCATGAAGACCCTCATTACCAAGTAAGTGGCAAGTCCAGTGGCAAAATTCAAGTAAACAAAAAGGAGCCTTTTATCACGCAATACAGCCCAATGTTACCCCCAAGCCCTGGTTTTATCCCTACAAAAAAATATCTAAGAAAGTAATTTCAATTCTTTGTCGTCTCCGTATTGGCCACTGCTGTTCTCCGGTTTTCCTTCATAAAATCCGGGTCAGAGACTCATCGCTCTGCGAATGTGGGTTGGATGAAGGTACTTTGGAACACATCTTTTTTAACTGCTCCAATAATAACCCAGCTCATGACTTATATAGCCATCTTCCTAAATTAAAAATCCCTGTCCCAACTAACTTTCCATCCCTACTAACATATTCTTCCCCAAAGCTCTTTGCAGCTTTGATGTTTTTTATTCGTGTCAATGACATCAAATTATGATGTTTTTTTTTATGTGATCTGTGACCATTTATGCACATATTTAATCATATAGATAACAATATTTTTTATCTGTCTGTTTCAGTGTACTAATAATATCCGTCAACAAGTTTCGCATTAATCTCAAATACTTATTGGTATTTAATTTTAGCTTCTATCAATTTTTATTTTTTATTTTGTTTCCCACCGCACGTTTTCTCCACACATTGACATTGGCAGAATTGTCGACATCGGCACCATTGCCATAAGGAAAAATAGAATAGAATAGAAGATTTCTTGTCAAAGTGGCGCCAACTGGTGGTGTGAACTTTCATGAAGACCCTCATTACCCCTGTCGTGTATGTACAATATTCTAATAATAACAATTTATTGACTTCTGTTGGGGCTTCCTGAACCATTGAGTAAAAGTACAAAGTTAGTTCTATCAGGTAGAGAGTAGATAGGTTTCCGTGTTATCTATCGTAACGATGTTAATATAGTTACTAAGGTACTTAGGTAAAATTCAGGTCAAACGCACATGACTCGGAAAGTAAAGTGTCTTACTGACCGCACGCAACGCTGCTAATGAACGTATAATGATGATCTTGAATCGCAAGCAGACATTATTATCTTAAGTGCAGATGCATGAGCAAGTAGGTAAAGGAATTTCACTTTCTATAACAAACACATTTTGCCCTGACAATCTAGAAAAACTATTTACAAAAAAAAAAACAATCGACATTCAAAAAAACTACAAAGTGAAAAATTACTTTAATTTCGGAAGTCGGGCAAAACGAAAATTAAAACCACAGACACCACCTTTCGAAATTAAAGTAATTTTTCACTTTGTAGTAATTCTTTTTTGTAAAATGTTAAAATTTTTAAATTTTTAGTTGTGGTACCCCACTCAAATTCGAATACCACTACCTGCTATGTAAATAACAGTCACAGGAAGTTATAACATCATCTACGAGTACATAGACTAAGGGTCAGTTCATACCGAGACATGAAGCCCGTAATAGATATGCCTGTAACTGGCACAAAAATATGCAAGTAGCTTGCAGGCCTTCACAAATCAGAAGGTATTATGACTCGCCATTGAGTCCTGTGATGCAAGCTACTCGCATACTTCTGTGCAAGTTACAGGCATGCGTATTACGGGGTTTACGCGAAGCAACGCTGCGCGCACTTTTGAAGATAAATATAACTTTATTTAAAACACAAAAAGATACACTTATTTAAAATAACGTTTTTAAAATGTTTCTAACAGTTTTTTGTACAACATTTTGTTCGGAACGAAAACGAAATGCGAACGTTTATTCCGCAAAACAAAAAGTGGTTTATTCCGCAGGACGCAGCCGCGCACGGGGCGTGCGCGCACAAGCATGAACTTGTTTAGTTAAATTGTACCTTATCTTCATTTAATTACATCATTGATTCCAATGCGCTTGCCGTAAGGGTTGTGTTGCGAGTTTAGTATCGATCAACCCAAAAATTTAAAACATCGTATTTAAGACAAAACCGTTTCGGAAAATATACTGTTATCCGAGCTCTGCGCAGCGGTGCTTCACCGGTAGGCGCAGTGTGCTAGAGCAGCGCGCACTGCCCCTCGCGAAGCCGCCTGACGCAGCGCGAGGCCGTGCGCCACCGCGAGGCGCAGCCTGAAGCTGTCGTGGCGACTTGTCTCTACTATTAGCTAGCCGGGCGGGACCTCACGACGAACATAGACACGTAACGTTCCGCTGCGCCGCGCTGTGTCTCCTTGCGCAACAAGGCGTGGTGCTGCCAGCGATTTCACGATGCGCTTCGCGACGTTGCGATGCTTCTGCGGCGCCGCGCTGCGCAGTGCAAAACCACTTGCCTCTTCAAGCATCGTCGCATCGCGTCGCGTCTCGGTGTGAACTGACCCTTAGTGGGGAAAAATACGAACTATTGGAGCTAACTCAAAAACTGGCCAAGCAAAGTTAGTAAAATTTATATTGGACCACCTCTGAATGACCTATAAAACCTCCTTTTGAAGTCGGTTAAAAACGTGCTTCGACTGTTTCAGGTAAATGTCTATTTCCAAAAACGTTCAAAGGCTTCAAAACGTCCAATTAACAGAACGTTCAATTCCCAGAACAGCGCCTTTCCGGAATAACCAATTGCCAGAATCCCATTTCCCAAACTCAGAGAACCATGAAATGTACATATGGGACGGTACGCTCGCAATGCCTAACTTAGGTTCTCAACATTTCAACTAGGTACAAAAATTTGCTCTCCTTATCGAAGAAAACTATGTCCACACTATGTAAAATATTCAATTCCAAATAGGTACCGCAGGAAGGCAGGAAATAGTTTTCCAATAATATTATCGGTTCAATTATGCTACTCGAAATCAGTAAAAATTCAAATATGTCACGAAATTATCTTTATCTGAGTTGTTTAGACTAAATGGCAAAAAAAACATTTTTAAATATTGGAAACTAATTTTAGACCCCCCAGTGCGTAGGTTGGTGTGCAAGATCCTGTCGTGTAGGACTCGTGTCGAAGCCTTTACAAGTTGGAATGAATAAATTATCGAGTGGGGCATGTAGCTATAATCCGGCTTACGAAGCGAACAAGCAAGAGCTCACAGTGTTGTGATCAGTTTTGGGAGACTGGCTGATATTGAGGGTAAGAAGAAATCTATCGATAAAGAAATTGGAACATAGGAAATTAAATTGGTTCGCGTTATAAAAATATCCGTGTTTTTCTTGGAGGGAAATAGAGGAATCTGAGTTTGAAACTCCTGGAGAAAAGGGGTTCCTCCAGGATTTCTTCAAATACACCCATGCGCACAGTAACGGGATGGATAGGAAAAGGGCGTTCGCTGACATCAGAAAAGTGTGTGTGTCAGCTCCGACGCACGACTAGGGTTTATTCTTAGTACGATTGTCTTTGAATATTATGCAATAGGCAAAACGGGTAAATGAAAGCATTTCTTACACCCCCCCTTCCCCCTGTATACAAATACAACCCCCACTAAACTAATATAAATGCGTAAGTGATTATAGTTATACGCTTTCACGCTAAAACGGCTGAACAGGTTTGGATGAAATTTGGCACATGAGTAGACCATGGATATGGCCATGCGATACTTTTATCCCTATATTCCCACACGGTCGAGACTTATGCGGGTGAAGCCGCGGGCGCAACTAGTTTATATAAATTTCACTCCTCATAAAATTTCCATAGCGGGGGCCTTATATGAAAATCAGTTCATAAGGAGTAAATTACAAAAAAAATAGTTTTGGGAAATCTTTTACCTACCTACTTTTTGGGTAGGTTGTTTAGTATCTACCGCTAGACGGCTAGATCCGTATCTACTGTATACAAATGAACATAGTACCTATTACAAGCAATATTAGTAGGTACCTAGTGCTTTAAAGCTTTCCTACATTAGAAATTAGAATAGGCAGCTTACCTACGCGTCAAAGTTTTCAACTAAGTACTAACAACAGAACTACTTAAGATGTAGATTAAAATTATCTCAAACATCAATGTAAGGTTAAGGCTTAACCCTGTCGTCAACATTACTTACCTAAGTGGTACATTCATGCAAATGTTCAAGTACCATAGGTACCTATCTATCTATGTAATGACGTACCTATCTATCTAATAGTTTCGTTCCACAAATGTAAACGTCCGTATCCTGTGGACGCGAGTTGCCAAAGTAATTAGAGAAAGCGTGCGGCCGTAGTGCACGCAATAGGAAAAATAAAACTGATATGCTCTCCGGACCTCCGAGCTCTGCGTCGATACAAAATGGCTGGCTTTTCACTTTTTTTTGCTTTTGAGGAAGGAAAGGTGAATCATGTTCTGTGAATGAAAGTGCGCTGTTTGGCTTTTCATATCTCCATCACGGGTCTTATACCGCTGCAAGATTGATGTGGCCAAGCGGTTCCGTAGCCGTTATATAGATTGTGTGGTTCCTGACTTGGAAAAAAATATCGGTGTTTAGCCGACTATATACCTGACTTACCAGAAGAGATTGGTTTGGTTTAAAAAGAAAACCTATAATCCTACATATTATGTACTGTTAGGTCCAGGTAACTGAACTAATCAAGCGCGTACCTCAACGATTTAAGTAGATTACTTTCAATTTATTGCCTGTTGCTAATTTGTACCCTGTTTGCACCTCATTGTAGTCAGCTATTAAGATACTTGACAGCTAATTAGGCCAATTAACCTGGCTCACTATCCAACACGCAGGAAGCAAGGCTGTCGACTCGTGCCCCTCGTAACGCCACCGGTTTTTATCACACTGGGGGAGCTCGTACACGTTTGTATCCTGTATAGCAATTTGTTTAGAATAGAAGTGATAACAACGAGTTTATGTGAATGTGTTTAGACATTCAAAAATGATAGCTATAAGATAGGACGTACCTAGTTAATCAGCGTGCCAATAGGTAGGTACATGTTGCTTAGGGTCCGATGCAGGTTGCTGTAGCCTGCAACCAAATTTCTTAACACACTCTCAATAACAATCCGAGAGTTTGAAAGAAGAAAGAAAGAAAATAAGTTTATTTGCGGTACACATGACGCAAGGTAAGAACAAAACACGAAAATAAACAATTTGGGGGAAAATATGCGTCACATCCACGCAAAACGGCCATCGGTCAGCATAATGCTGCGACCCTATGCGAAACAGAGCTCCAGCGCTGGATTTCAGTGACAGCCGGCGTTGACGTGATGACGTCAACCGGTTGCACCGGTTGACGTCATCACGTCAACGCTATATATAGTGAAATATCAAAATATGACAAAAATAAAATAATGTTTGAGTTTTTTTCCGTTCCTTCATATGTTTGAAAAATTCGTCTGCTCAACAATGTTAATATCGCAATGCATGTGGGTGTTAAATGAACTATCAAAATGAAACCCATTGCGATCAATATTATTGTCATTTTATGACGTGTACAGTAATTGAAGTAGGTAGCTACTACTATTTTCAGTGTTCACACCTTTTTGAGACATCTGGGTAGGTACATAATTGATAAGATTTATTCGCCTGCGGGCACTTACAAAACGGGATAAGCAGGTTTTGCGCTGGCAAAGTTGCGGGACATCCTCAATTTATATTAATCGTTGCCGGTATGAGACGATGACGATAAGCGGGTTTAAATGCGTAAAATACAATTGAGGGCCTCATTCAATAACTTTTTAAAGCATTATTAACGAAACTTTCGTTAATAAAGTAGGTAGGTTAGAAAAACGAACGGAAACAGATAAGAAAGCCATAAGATAAGAAATTAAAACTTCCGTAATGTAATTCGGGCACATTCCTAATCATGTTTCGACCATAACCTTTCCTAAGTCCAAAGCCGTAAAAAAAAAAAAAATAACTATCTCTCCGAGACGCTTCTGAAATTTGGAACGTGCCCGTATCCAATCGCAGTGCGACCGTCGACACAGCGCATGCGCCGCGTGTACCGCGAAAATGGCCGGCAAGAATTTTACCCGCGAAACAGAAAAAGTATTTACTATGAATAAAAGCGAAAATTGTTTTAGGAAATAAGTATTAATTTATAATTATTATTATTTCTACCAAAGATTTGTTCGTTTACAATTATGAAACGATTAAAATGTGCTCGCAATCGGATTGTTACAAAGTGATATTTATAGTGATATTAGTTTTGGTACGGAATGCTGATTGTAGAAGTACTACGAATAAGTTTAGAAGAACTAGTGGAGTGCAACATGCGTGGAACCATTTACAAAGTGCGGAAAAAAACTCGACTATCAAGGAACAGGGCAGAGGATTTTTCGGTAAGCTTGATTTTATATTTTATTTTATTTTCTAGAACATTACTGAATAGTTTTTCATTATTTTTACCGTTACCTACTGGTTACTGGCAGCCTGTCTCTACCTATCATCCCACTGGTGGGCAAAGGCCTCTCCCCATGACTTCCAGTTCTTGCGATCAAGGGCTAATGTGGACCACCGTTTTATCGGTAGGTAAAAATAATGAGAAGCTATTTTAGACCGTAGGTACGATTACGTCTGGAGTAATGAATTAACAATACGATTTGTGACACGAGAGCTTGCATTGCATCAGATAGATAATTGGTTCTAAGCTACCTACCCTTCAGGTTTCTGCTGGCTTTTCATTTATTGAGAAAACCAGGGTCACCCGTTGACCTATGTCATATTATGTGGAAGTTCATGTACCACGGTGGTACCTACATAGGCTGTGTACAAATAGTGTACCTACATGCAATTGAAATAAAATAAATATAAAAAATAACACTTAGGTCTAATGCTTATTTAGTCTACGAGACAAACCCGTAGGTATTACATTACCCACCTTAAAATTTCTTGAGGTTTAAAATGCTGCACTTAAAAAAGCCCTAGAGTGTACTTACCACACATTAGTCACCTCATTACCTACGAGCACCATAACGACCCATCCCATATACCTACCACATTACTTTCCAACTACAGACGACACCAGATGTTTTTTCTTTTGTCCCGAATTCGCGAGGAACTTTAAAAGGCTATAATTTACCGGCAAAGTGTCCATGTCGTTGTTACTGTGCCAAAGGGTCAGTGTGATGGCCGCCCACTCTGTAGGATAAGGTTAATGGAAAAATATAAAGTGCTCATCTTCCTTTTGGTGGAGAAAGCGGATTGATAGTTGCGTGAGTTTTGGGTGGTATTTATCTGCATGATTTTCTCCTGTGATTGTGAGATTTTCTGTGATGATGTTTATAATACCTTTCTAGTTACAATTCTAATTGTAGGTACCATCGCGGACACTGGCACCTGACCATTTTTTAACCTTATTGCTTAGACAATAAGGTCGAAACGTGCTCAGGCGCCAGTGTCCGCGATAGTCCACCACCTATGTATATGTATGCCCATCACAGATGACAAAGTTAAAATTTTATAGTAAAAATAGGCAGATAACCTATAGCTACAATAGATAGCCCTCAAACCAGTAGGTAACCCCCCTTAAGTCACTCAATTTTATAATAGGTACCTAATATTGTCTTCTCATTAGCTCTATCCAAACAAACATCTTATAACTTTATGATGTACCTAATTACCTATATGTAAAACAAGGAAATCTTTCATAATTTTCCGAAGCGAAAACAAAAAAATACATATTGAAGAAAAATCCAGAAATTCAATACCTATCTAAAGGCATTGAGGATGCGGCGAAAACGAGTTACGTTTAAGTAGCCAGTCACTCAATAATTTGTTGTGACGCCTTGCAACTCGTAAACTTGTTTACAGACTCCCTTTACAGGTTAACAATGTACTTAAACGATGCCCTGAATATGTATGCAATGTGCTGGGATATGCTAATTTCGGTAGAACCTGTCAACTGCTAATGCAAAACCTATAGAATGAACATTGGTTGGTTGAAACAGGTGCAAAATCAAGTGGGAATCTCATTTTGAATGTATGAGTAACTTGGCCGCATATGGTAGTGGAAATGGGATACTTAGTTGAAAGGTGTAAGCAGATTTATTTATCCGCACGCTGCCTTGAACCTATTTTAAATTACCCATCTCGATTTTTGACACACTCTCCATTCCATTTGTGATTGCTAAAGTCCACGAAAAGTGAGAATAAGAGATGAAATCGACTGATTCGAAAAGCTGTTAATTCATTACATTCTAACATGTTCTCTTTTATTTATTCTTAGATTAAAATGGACATGAAAGTTAAATTCCAATAAAAATAGAATCGGATCGAGATAGTTTCGCTATATAATTTCACTGTAAGGCACTTTCAAAAGTTTTCAAATCAATTTCAATGAGTTGCATTTGTAGTACTCACTCCAGACATCGAGTAATAATATATTATTTAGTCGAGAGAGAGGTTTTAGTACTTGATTTCATATGGTAATTAATTAATGACTACCTACTTAGGTGCTTGCCTTTAATGTTCCCACTACTGGGACATAGACCTCCTCTGTGAGAGGGAGTGGGCCGTTATCTACCACGCGGGCCCAGTGTGGGTTGGTAGATGTCACATGTCTTTGAATTTCTAGGACATGCCGGTTTCTTCACGATTTTTTCCTTCACCGTTTTGTGAGCAGTGGTGTTGAAATAATTTACACAAAGTAAAGCGCCTGTCAAGGTTCGAACCTATGACCTACAACTCGTAAGTCGCGGCTGTTATCACTGGGCCACCACTGCTCACACATGCATTTCCTGGGTAGGTAATAATAAGAGAGGCTTCTGAGGTACAACCTACTTGGTTTTAATCGCAAACATTGACTGTTAGAAGCCTAATTAGTTTTGATTTACTAACTAGTTGTGTCTACTCATCAACATATGGATTAAAGTTACAACGTTTCATAACTCGCCCTTCTGAGTCTCTTATCATGTCTTATAATACTACAAGGCTTAGAAGTCTTAGTAAGGGTCTTTCTTATTTTTCTATTCCACGGAGTATCATTTTATCTAACAAGTTTTACGTCTACGTCTTCGCAGCTGACACCTTTCATAGAATGTTATCTAGGTCGACGATCCTGTCCTATACATACATAAATTTACGCCTTTTCTCAAGGGGATAAGCAGGAACTAAAGACAGCAGGGAGTGGCTACTTTAGTTCCTGTTCCAGTATCTATCATCTATGGAAAAATATTTTCTTTGCTAAGATAAAATAATTTTCCATTTTCTGATTATTAGAAGTGTATGTTAGTTTATTTGCACGTAAGTTTTCCCGTACTATCCGTGGCTGGTTATTTAAGTTAAGTGCTACTGCATCGCGCAAATCGACTTGCAATCAAGCGGTAAATGGTTAAAGACCACAACTGGATGCTACAACTGGGATGTTGGCTGAATACTTACATAAACTCACGCGATATAAAAAAAAACACACAAGATTTTTTTGTTAAATGTTACGAAGGTCTCCATTTCTTAATCTGAATTTTGCCAAGTTAATTTCTCAAAAAATCCGCAGTCTCATAAGTTCACAAAATTCGTTAAGTTATTTAAACCCTAATAACTATTAGAAGGGCAGAGCGGTGTCGCCAATAAATCACGAAGTTAACAACAAATCCTATCGCCATAATTCACTGGCGCAATTCATACGGACCTGACCAAACGGGTCGGGTCCGTATCAGTTGCCCATCCAATATTAGTATTCCCAACTCGTCTTCAAAGTGACACAAACAGAAATAAAAAACCGAAACTGGCACGTATCGAGGTTTCGGGGTTGTCCAACAAGGACAACCTGCCCATAAATACGCATTTTACCGAAAAAGTATTGAAAACGTCAAATAAATAATGTTGTAAATGTTAAGGCGGGTCGCATTATTGGAATCGCGAAGCGCGATGCGTTAAGCAATTAATCGGTTCTTCATGCGTCAATTTGAAAGTGATTATTACTTTTAAAAGTTCTGTTTATCTGTTGGAAAAGTTAGGTATTAATTGCAGTGCTCCCAAAATCCTTATATTTCAACAACCACAAGATTTTGTTAAATGTTTAAGGTTCATTATGTGAAATCAGAGGCTGACTTTTGTGCTTGTCCTTAGAGATTTCATAATGAAGCTACCAGACTATACCTCACCTTGGTAAACAACAACGAAAGTGAAATTTCTTTATTTATTACTGTCGGTATAAAATATATCCTCGACAAAAATTACAAAAAAGCGGCCAAAAATGTAAATGCTCAATATATTTTATGAATCGTCGCATGTTGGAGCAGTAAACTGCGCAGATTATAAAATGTTGCGTACATTTTTATAATAATGCGTCCCGGAAATAATGTGGCTGCACCTTTACATATTGAAGAAGGACTTTCATACATTAATTTTATTCGTTAATCGCTTTGTAATGTACCTATATAGAGATGCAATTTTACGATAAACAATATCGTAAAATTGCATCTCTATACACGACTGCCCAAAAAAGGAGTGATATATCGGTTTTTAATATATCTTGACTGGAGTTTTCCTTGAGGTCAGGCCATAAGAAGAACTTAAGTATGGCCCATCACTTTCTTTTCATTTATCAATATCCAATAAATATAATTTATAAATGGTCGCTTGGGAAATGAAAAGGACACTTATTTTCATTTCTGTGTGAGATACTTTAAGGGCTTGAATTGCATGTATGACCACTCCCAAATATTAGCTCTAAAACTCAGTTTAACTATTCCGATTATTTGTCCAAGAACGCATTACTTAAATTAACTATCACTTGGAGTCAAGGAGAAACTTGAATCAAAGCTGCTGAAGTAGCTGCATTTCTAAACTTACATACTTCAGCTACATTAGGGGCGAATGTAGTTAAAGGCTAAGATCAAAGAAATAAGATAGATATGCCAAAAAACTTAGAACGCACATAGGATAAGCCAAACTTGTTCAAGTGCTTTGCAGGATGATCGTAGGAACAGGCTACATAATAAGGATGATGCCTGGGTTAAAAATAAGAAATTCTATTTAGTCCATCAGCCAGATAATAAAAAAATATAAGACACGTGTTTTTTGCTTTATCATATTAATAACAAAATACTTAGATAAAACGCATTTTAAGTTAGTGAGTGGGGGTTGCTTCGTCACAAGTAAGTATAAAATCTACATACTCGTGATGTCATGGCACATTTTAACTTAATGTATCGCCGTTTTCTTTAAATTATGTAAAAAAAGCAAAAATACGTGTCCAATATTTTTTAATAATCTCCATGACGGACTAAAAATTTTTTTTGTCATCATTCCTATTCGACACGAGTTCCTACTGTGACCCGATTATTGAACGTGAGAGAGACAAGACCATGACTGACATGAAATGCTACAGCTAAATAACCCAACTGCAATTTTATATTGCAATTTTATACGGCGCAAGGACAAATTACGTACACCAGCCAGTAAAACTCATCTAATGCATGAGAGCATCTTTTGTTCAGCTTCTCGCATTTTTAATAATATACCGGGGCCTATTAGAACGATTGTCAAAAATGAAAACTTTAAAAGGGCTCTCCATGATCTGTTGGTAAACAAAAGTTACTACTCTGTAAAAGAATTTCTGTCCGACAAGTCTCTACTTAAATATAGTACCCAGTCATGATGCGTTCGATGACCTAAAATTTTACCGTAAAATCTATTTTTATTTATGTTTAATTTTATGTATGATTTTTGCAATTTGACATTTTAATTTGTTACGATTCTTTTTATTTTATTTTTATTTTTTTTTATTTTATTTGTATAATTTGACATGTACCTACCTATGTTAATTTGTTATGTTTGACTCTGTTTTAATTTTTTTTTTGAATCATATGTGTAAATTAATTTTATATTCTACAAATTGAATTTGACATTTCCCTTAATGTTCCCTTTTGGTGTTTTTATTCTTTTTATTTATTGTGCTAGAAGAAAAGTGAAAATAATTAGTAATAATGTTAATTTTATTAGTCGCTAATTTATGTTTAATTATTGTATGCCCTACGGGCGGGACATAGCTGAACGAGATTTCTCAAATATTTAAGAACTGTACTGTACCTACCTATGATCCACAATAAATATATTTGATTTGATTTGATTTTGATTTGAATTTTCACGATCAGGCTCAATACGTTTCGAACTAGAATGTTACGAAATTCAGTCGGACCAAAGAACTCACATGGTGATCAAAATATTTCATTTGCATGCACTTCTCTAGTGTAAAACATATACATAACACCACTCCTGTATTCCCGTATGTGTGTATTCTGTATTTGCAGAGATATACCTACAGTACACCCATATTCACCAGTTATGATTTTAAGTCCCATGTAATATGCTCTAGATTAAAAGTATTAACAAAATAGTGTCAAGTTTTATTCCTTTCCTATATCCTTTCCTTCTATGATCCTAGCCAACCGACCACTACCTATTTACATGGGGCAGCACAACTTGCGACAACTTTGTTACAACACCTCTGGGGACTCTACAGAGTACAGATCAACTGATTGAACTGATATCGTAGACCAAGTTGGTAAGCTGGCTGTGTTGGTTGCTCCGAAAGATAGACTTGTATCGGGGGAATTGATAGTTTGGCTGTGGCGATTTAATCACTGTAGAGTTTCTTGCCGGTTCTTCTCTACAGGAAACGATCAATTGGAACCATCCACTGACCTTCTGAGTTCGTATGAGTGGCTATGTAGGATGTAATGAAATAAAATAAAAATAAATTGAGTCCAGACTATAAAAAATAAGGTGCTTATATTATCTCCAGTACTTAATAGGAATGGTTTCACCTTTGATATACCTACATACCTACATAAATTCTATTGTCTGTTTGGTCTAGGAAGACTGAGTTACAACCCTGCGTGTTGCACTACTGACGGAAACCCACCCCTATTATACGTATGGCCTCTTTAGTTAAATTAGGAAACATTACCAAAAATACGAGTAATGTGCAACTCATTTCCGTATAGTTTGCGAAACAAAGGCAACATTATTTACTGCTTTAAAATTAAAAGAAGTAAGTAAACTCATTTCAACGCGTTAAATAGTTCATTAACAGTCTCCGTAGAGCTGTAAACTGTGCTGGCTTCATTTTTGCAATCATCTCGGAATTAGATTTACCTTTGCAGCTGAACTTACTTGTCTGTTGCAGACTTAATCGCATTGCCGACGATCTACTGGCAGTCTCGTTGCCAATTACAACTTTATTTCTTTTATATTTGTTGAGGAAGCGGAGCTTTGTGCGGAGTTTGTTTTTAATCTGATTATAAAACCGTCTAGAACACAATAGCTACGTAATAATCTCATCTTTAACTATTGGAATACCCATGGACAGACTGGTTTTGGAAAAAATATAGTTTTGTAAACAAACTCACTGTTACCAAAATCCGGAGAGTCGCGCGTTAGTTGGCAAGATCGTATACCTAGACGTAAACATCTTGGGTAGCTGTTGAATGTAAACTGTTTCTCTCCGTGTTCCTGGTCCCATTTTACTTGGAGTCACCTGACGCAATACCTACCATTAACTTTTGGTTCAAGTGGTGGAAATGTACCCTCATATGCTTTGTCTTGCGGCTGTAGCAGTATTTACAGTTGATGAACACGTACTTACGTACCTAATTGATAGTGGAGGATATAATCATTTTATTTTGCGTAAACTTTAACAATAGATATAGGTCCGTAAAGCATACAAGGACGCTTTTAAAATGTCCCACGATGGAATTAAAAATGTAAAACATTCTAAGTTTATAGAACTTCAAACAGCTTTACTACCAAAATCGTAAATTTATAGCACACAATGACAAATGTATTCACATCATTTTGAATTCTTCGTAGCTGCCGTCTTTAATATGTTCAACTAAAAGAGTAACAATAACCCAAGTAATAACTATGTTAAGGCCTAATTCATTAAGACCATTAAGTATCACAAAAACAACTCTGAAATAAATGTAGTAATCACGTAATTATCTTTATTATAATTTCTATGTAACGGTATTTTTTCTCCGTTTTTTCTCTACGGATGCAAGAAAATGCGTAGAACAATAATTATACAATGCGCTAATCTTTTATCTTGAGGTTATTATTCATGCTATGCATCGCGGCTACAGTTTCACTGCCGTAAAAATGTGTAACATTATAATTGAGTACTTTGTTAGAAGACGAAAGTTGTTCCAATTATATTTGAAGTATTCGTTTGACACGTTGTCTGGCGTGTTTGAGAATAGTGTAACAGTGTTAGAAATAAATCTAGATTAGGTTTGTCTTTCGGATCTTAAGATTCTTTTCAAGGCACTGGGCAGTTTAACTTTGGTTTTTGAGGTTCTGTTTCAGCCTTTCGGTTGCTAGCAGGCCCATTCCCATGGCTATTTCGGCCTGTTGTAGGAATGTTATGCACAAATGTTATAAAATCATAAAATGTTACGGAGCTGTCCACGGCCAGTTTTTAACTATGCAGGGTGGCAGGGACATCGACGCGAAAACTGTTACTATGGTTTCAGTACATGATTCTGAATCCCCTGTGTTGTAAATGTTCGACAGTTATTTTTTTTTAAACAGCTGTTTCACAGAAAAATGCAATACCTACGCGCTCAAAATGTATGGAGTAGCTTTTTTTTTTAACCGCCGAAAAATTTCAACACAGGGGTCTTCAGAATCATGTACTGAATCCGTGGTGACAGTTTTCGCGTCGATGTCCCTGCCCGTATATGTATTTCTGATTACATAATTTTCATCATTCTCTTGCCTTTATCCTATAGATGCATAAGGAACAGAGTGTAAATTTCACTCATCCTCTATAGAAAAGGGAAGATCCTCCGATCAGACGGGTATCGTGTCTGGTGGGAAACTGCCCGACGATTGATGTCGGGGAAGTTATATATATGCTGATCGCGCGGTAAACTGTTTGCGCAATGCAGGATTTTGTGTGACGTCAGGACTTTGATGCGCAGTTCGCATGTGGCGATGTAGATGCCGCCACAATCCCAATTAAAGTATTGGAAATAAAAATAAAAAAAATTGTGATACCCAAATTTAGATTAACTAAAACAAGCAAGTCATTTCTTATAAACCGTATCCGCTTTTATAACAAGTTGCCAAAGTCGGTTACAGAACTAAGCGATGTGAAGTTCAAAGCCCACATCACACGTGTCCTTATCAAGAAAGCATTTAATAAAATTAAAGACTACGTTGAAGACAAGGCAGTTTGGCAATAATTCCTTCTCCACATGTGGCTTCCCTGGTACATCATTAACGGCATATTATGTAAGTCTATTAACTACTCCCAAATTACCACGTTTATTATTATATATATTTTTTTTTACTTTCTTCCTTGACATAATCATCCTAATATTTGACATTATATACCTACAATTTAATTTCAACACTTTATTAGTGGCTTTTGTGTACATGATAATTATTCAGATTTGTTACAGTTGTTATAGCAATCATGTCATTTCGTTTAAAATAGGTTTTTATTTTTATTAATTTATTCATACGCTGTAGGCTTAGTGAACTGTAGATTTATTGACCATCTTCTATTTTGTTAAGTACCTGGTACTTGTTGAAAGACCTACATTGTCCTCCCATACCTATTAATATTGTTATTTGAAAATATTGTAAAATTTTTATAAAGAGAAATTTTTTAAAGAGTAACCGTGGAGTTTCTTGCCAGCTCTTCTCCATAGAAAACGGCCAATTAGAACCGTGCACCTAGCTTCTGACGTTTCATAAGTGCCCATGTAGGTTTATGTGAAATAAAATATTTTGAATTTGAAATCGGCGCAACATGTATTCTTGTCCTAATTATTTATATTTATTTATTTATATATACTTTATTGTACACCAGAATCAACAATTACAACATTACATTACATTGTGGAATTACATCAATCTTCTCTAATATTCTTTATCTTTAATATACAATTATAAAACATAGGACATAAATATTTCTAGATACCACATAATATTCAACACATGTTATTGTAATCATTGACATAAGCTAGTCGGTAACTTATAGCATAATCGAATGTTACTTACGTTACATAAGCGAAATCTCACAGAAATACAATATCGTTGCCGACCCTGACCCTCGCTTAGAGAAAGGACAACCCAAATACCGAGCAGAGAGTGAAAACTTTTGTTAGAAAACTTCGCAAATTAGGCTATTCTACTGTTAAGGTAATGATAATAGACTAATTAACTTTATGTATTCTTAATAGTCGTAGGCCGCAAATTTGTTAAAATTTGCCCCAAATTAGTCAACATGAGATATACTCGTATATAATTGCTACCACAGCTAACATAAAAGGACATTGGAATTTAGGACTAGGTATGGGTTTTTTTATTTATTTATTAAAACTTCATGCACAAGTAAAAAACTGTACAAAGGTGGACTTCATACCTGAGGCATTTTCTACCAGTCAACCTTAGGGTGATGCAGAGACAAAACATAGCAGGTGCAACATAAGGTATAGATAACTTGAAAATTAATACACACTAATACATAGATACATACATACATACATATAAACCGAATAAACTTTGTCAGGAGAAATAACGATAGGTAGAGGAGAAAACAAATCTAACAAATCAGTGCTGCAATGATTCTGTCAACTTTTTACGAATATGTTCACGTGCCTTCACTTTGAAAGATAACCGACTGGTTGCCATCCTTATGTTCAGAGGGAGCGCATTCCAAAGAAAAACCGCCTGGACAAAGAAAGAAGAGTGAATAAAACCAGAATGGTGAGAAGAACATCGTAGAAGACGATTGTTGGTAGAACGAAGATTTTTACTATGGGCATGGTTTTCGCAAGTGATGTTGTCATTTTGTAACACACCATCTTATGATTGTAATCAAGGTCAAAAACAAATTCTTTAAATAGGCAAATTATAATGGCAATTAAAGGAAAACAAAAAGCGAGATTGATTAATTTTGTGGACAAAGTCCAAACAGAGAGATCGATTGCTAGTCAAAGCGCTTACGGTCACTAACTTACGCATTGATGCAATTTTAATATCACAGTTACTTCTCTCAGTAGCTTTTCTTTTTCTGAAAGCTAACAGAAAACTGCACAGCTTCCTCTTTAAGTTGGATTACTAATTCCCATTCCTAAGCCGGTGTACGGTTTCAAATCGGTCATGAACATGCTGGGACCTAGGTACAACTGAACTATTGGCCGATCAAAATCTGCTACGTGCATTGGCTCTAGACCTACATTGAGATGATGAGTCAGGTCTATCGACTCTCTATAGTTTCATCGAAACCGCAATTTCATGCCTTAAGGCTACATCGTGTAGCTAATAAATGGATTTATGCGATGCATTACAGTTTAATTGAAGGTTACTGATTAGAAGTGAAATGTACCGAGTCTTTTGTTCTCGGATAGTGTGGAAGTAATAGAGTCATTTCTATAAAAAAAACTTTTGAACTTTTTCCGCATTCACGTATTTTGAATATTTCTAAGTAGAAAATGTTGCATATTTTTGCATTGTCACGTTATTCTATGCTTTTGTTCCTGTCCCAGTTTCCACAGCACAATATTATGTAGTGAAAGTGGTAGGAGCGAGAGGTCACGAGGGACGCTCTAGTTTGTGCTGAAATTGCTCTATTTATTATGTACCTATTGGTTGTCAGACAGGACGATATCCTGACAGGACCGTGCTGTTACTAGCACCCTCTTGCCTGCTTATTAAAACATAGATATCAATAATCGGATTAGTGATACCTGTGTCTGGTTATAATTGGCCTATTATCATCGTTCATAAGTGTCACAAAATTCATACTATCAATAAAATCAATCTGCCTACGCTTTAACCAACTGCATGTATGTTGGGGTCGGTTTCCAGTACCGGAATCGTATGCAGCTGTATATAGAGCGACTGCCTATCTGACCTCCACAACCCAGTAACTTGAAAATTCATACAATCGTGATGGGTAATAATATTCAATCAGTGTATAGAAATCCACTATCGTTGAATAATGTGAATATTGTAATGAGACATGGGTGACTAGTACAGGATTCGAATTATAAAGGCACTGTTCTGGTCAAGTGCTTCTTAATGAGTGAACGGCCATCGGCCTGGACCCTGGCAATGAGCCAAGCACACATTTAATGGAGTTGGAAATATTGAACTAGGAAGTCCGTTTGAATAACGAACTTCTTAGATTTAATACACAACGTGTTGTAGGAACTAATTATTTTCATATACATACCTTTCCATAGACATAGCTCATTATTGCGCTGCCATTTCAACTTAGCTGTTCTACAGGGAAGGCGATAACAACAGTGCACCTGGCTCAATTTCAGTTTTCCTTGGAACCGTGACCAAAGGATACTGTCACTTACACCAACAAAAAACAGGTGTTAACTGCGCTCAACTCAGGGGAAAACGTTAATAAAATCTTCAAGTGCCCATAAAAAATGATCAACACACAAACCGGTAAAGCAAACGGCACACGGACTCATCTTATAAGTATACCAGGTGAGATGGGAACCTGTCTGTGGTATAATAATGTAAGAATGCTGTCACGGCCTTAGCCACAAACAGGACAGGGTCCCGATAAGGTAGACCACACGTGGTGGGTACAGTAAGAGGAGATAGCGGAGGTATACAAAATTGATTGTCAATTGAAATGTGACAGATATTTGCGAGATATAATGCTGCAGTAACCACAGAACAAACCCCATGAATTAGATTAGAATCTACTAGATTAGCTCATGATGTTGTGATGAGATTAGGCAAGCAGCAAGTTGGGAAGAGGGACTTCTAAGTGTGAATATATATATATCGTCATTGGTGGAGAGTCTTGAATTTATATGATGAAGATATTATTCAAGAACAGATCAGTAGGTAATTGAGTATTTATATCCTGAAAGACGTTCGTAGGTCATTATAATGTAGTTAAGAGTATGACATACAAGTTTCTTGAAAATAAGAATATTTAAAAAGTCTTCATCTAGCATAAGATAAAACAGTCGGGTAATGATGTAATGTTCCAAAAATCCTAGAAGAATACGCTTTCGCTCAAGGTCAATACAGTATGATCTCTACCTAAGGGCGAGGATGTTTCACGGCTCATCATTTCCATCCTTAATGTGCAACGTAGGTAATAGTTTCTATTAAGATAAATTAGCATAAAATGAAGATAAAACTCCTAGATAAATTGCAGAAGATAAACATTTATTTCTTTAGATGGGATCAGGAGTAACAGGGCTCATTATATGCCATAATTTAAGTACTTTAATTAGTTATATATTTATATTTCATAGTGAAAAAGGTAGATTTTATGTATTAATGTATTTATTTGTGTTTATGACTTGGCCAAGTCGGCCATAATCTGTAGAATGAAGAAACTTGAAATTATTGTATTGTAGTTTATGCTCGAATATTTACATGATTAAGATCTAAAAGACCCTACCAAGTGTAATGATACAGTAAATGTATGATCTGGCCGTTCGTCGTTATTGGACAGGGTTAAAATTCTGTTGTTAGTCCGCAGTTACTTTGTATCCGCATACAGCAGTAAGTTTGATGATAAGTTCTTACAGAATAGCACAATAAAATGGTGGCTGAGGCATCTATAACTACGTAGTGTAATTAGTTTATAGATACGGTTCCTACTGCTGGGACACAGGCCTTCCCTCTGAGAGGGAGCGGGCCGTGTTACATGAACCAAACATTCAGAGCCATGTTGTGTCACATGGCGACTGGTTGAAATATCTATCATATGACGTAACTAAAAACATTGTGGAAACTTAAAACTTAACTAGTCAAAGCACTCACACACACCCTCGCTCACTCACACTACCACCTCACACTGCACCACGTCTACCTACCAACATGACAAAGTTTGCATGTCTTTTTGATTTTTGCATGTTTACCATTTTTATTTAAATACCACAGCAGTGATGGCCTAGTGGTGTGACCATCACCACCCAAGGCACGCACCTCTGACTCTTCAGGTTGTAATATTATCACTTGCTTAAAAAACGGTGAAGGAAAACATCGTGAGGAAACCGGCATGCCTGAGAGATATTGTCTCGACGGCATGTGCAGCCGTCTGAGGCCCATGGACGGTTTTAAAATTCTGACACCAGGATAGTCACTAACACGAAAAGAAGAAAGAAGAAGATTTAAGTACCAAAGTTAGCTAAACTGTACCCATGTCACAGTTTTAAGCCTGGAACAATGTGTTTCTCACGTTTAGACGGGCGTTGATAGCTGCGACACAGTTTTTACCTTTTGTAGCTATCATCGTTTCCATTGTAATTTATCGGTTTGTTGTTGTTCTAAAATAAAAAACTTTTTACTTTTACATGTCTTCGAATCTTTGGTTCTGGACATCCTGATGATTGTCTCACCTCCTATAACTACATCTTGGCTACTAATCTATTAGCTAAACTACAAATCATTATACCTATATAATTGAGTTTGAAGCTCAATTCGTGTGGTAATTACAACCGTGTCTCCAGGCGATGTTCCAGCAAGTTGCACAATTAGATCTAACATGTCATTACTAGTACATTATACTTACATGATTTTACGCATCGATTGCTAGGTGTGTCTAGTGTATGATATTAGTTCTAGGTATTACTGAGTATAGCTCTATGGCATATCGGTCTTTAGGTATTAAATCTAGTAGGTTTAACAAATTATTTATGTATCCTTATTACAAGGTAGAGTGTTTGAAAAAACCATTTTACCTTTTTTTTACTAAATTTAAAACCGCCTATCTGCTTACATAATATTATTATAATGGTTATCAAGACGATATCGGAGGAATTACAAAACCTATCAGTTAAAGAATTCTATTGATCCGGCAATAGAATACATAACCTATTAAAAAAACCGCTCTGGATTCATATATGAAATTGTTTACCCAATATCTTTTTTTATAATAAATTCAAAACTGACTATTTATATAGCTATCTCTTAAGTTAATGAATTTTGCCTCAATCTTTTTAACCGACTTTCAATAAGGAGGAGGTTCTATGTTCGACTTTATGTATTTTTTTTTGTATGTTCATCGATATTTTCGTCAATTGTGGATCGATTTTGAATAATTTTCAGCTTGCGTGGTGGACCCATATAAATTCTATTTACTTTGCTTGGGTAGTTTTTGAGTTAGCTTCAATAATACGTATTTTTCCCACTTAGTCTATGTGGATGATACACCATCCATAAGTTCCTGTCACTGTTATTTACATAGCAGGTAGGGTATTCGAATTTGTGTAGGGCTAAAAAGTGAAAAATATAAACTTTTTACATAAAAAAACAACCTTCTTCCAAAAAAGACACTACACAGTGAAAAACAACTTAAATTTCGGACTTCAACGTAATTTTTTTTATGGTACAAAAGGTGTCAGCCTGTAATTATGCTACTAAGCCTTCTTCTCACACAGATGAACATTAATTACTATGCTCACTGCATGATGGCTATTTCAGATCACTTTCACTGTAAGGTCCTAGTTTCTTCGCTATATTTTCCTCATCATTTATCATCAGTGATCGGAGTAGGTAGATTGATTTTTAGTACTTGTGTCATAAATGCACACAGAAAGAATAACATGGATAAGCCATTTTTCCGGAAAATAATTCCGGTATTTCCGGATTCAATTAAATATTGTTAATGTTGGTAGTGATATTATTACTACTCAATTCAAAATTTAAAGGAAGGTATCAAAACTAAATTAATTCATTATTTATCTGTTGAATAATAAAAAAAAATAAAGAATAAAATTGCTCATTTTATTACAATTCCTACCTTTTTTTGAGGATGGCAAATCAAATGACTCCTTCCACTCTGGCAGAATACAATTCCTACATAAGTTCCGGTTTTTTTTTAATAATCCACCAATTCCGGAGGAATGTCCATAGTAATATATACGTTTCGGATCAATGACCCCAGTTCAATCTACCTACTCCGATCACTGTTTATCATCATTAGTCCAAAATAAAAACCTTATCTATAACAAATTAAACCGTTCATAAACTATGATTGACAGGGATATCCCTGCTTCAACTTTCTAACCACAAGATAGCAGCACACTTATGTACCTACAACTTTTTCCTTATAAATGTCGAGTGAGCAATAATGAGATAAGTAACGCAACCGGTAGGGTGGACTTTCTTTCTAGTAAAGAGTAGTCAATTTGCTAAACTTTTGGGATACCAGGCGTGATATTAGACTTCTGGTTTTTTGTGCCATAGGTGAGTCACGAGGCTCGAACCCAGACAAGCGCTTTACTTTGTGTATCTACTTTCATCACCACTGCTCTGAAAACGGTGAAAGAAAACATCGTGAGGAAACCGACATGTCCTAGAACCCAAAATTCGAAGTCATGTGACATCTACCAACCTGCACTGAGTCCGCGTGGTGGATTACGGCCCACTCCACCCTCTTATCGAGAGGAGGCCTGTGCCCCAGCAGTGGGAATATTATAGGCTAATGCTTAGGTGAATAACATTTTTAATTATTTCGAGCGTCTGAAATTAGTCCGGAAAAACCGTGAGTAAACTGACTCAACTATACACTAGATCTATGTAACTATAAGATCGGCGACGTACCGTGAATAATCTTGCTCCAGTCCACAGGTCACTTCCGCAATTTTTCTTTGCCTTCAAAATAATGTTCTGAAAAATAATTTGCGATATTATTAAATTTTTCTGTGGTCAGCAAATAAACCAGTTACTTTATCATGCTAACTCGTTATTTCTAAATATAAATTCCGTTACTATATCGATCCTACATACGGAAAATCTCAGGGACATGTGTATGCAATCGGTAATAATATTCGTTCTTTGCCTATTATTGTGGCTACTTCCCATGATGTTGTGAGCAGCAAACAATTTTGAGGGTCATCTTGTAGGTCACGTCCAACTCGGACGTGTCCTACGTGTCGTTGCATTGAGCCCTTCACCCAACGATAAAGTGAAGAAGAACATTATAGTCCTACATATCCTTCAAACTGAAACACAACAATGTTTTTTGGTGACGAAAATAGTTTACGTTTGGTAGTATTCCCTAGGGTGAACTCTTTTACGCTTCTCTTTTTTATCTTTGCTTCTCTCTTTTTTTTTAGACCAGTAAGAGAGATATAGCTATGTAAGAAATATTTTGATTATAATAGATATTTGCACACCTTGGGTGAACTCTTTTACGCTTCTCTTTTTTTATATTTGCTTCTCTCTTTTTTTTAGACCAGTAAGAGAGATATAGCTATGTAAGAAATATTTTGATTATAATAGATATTTGCACACCTAGGGTGAACTCTTTTACGCTTTTCTTTTTTATCTTTGCTTCTCTCTTTTTTTTAGACCAGTAAGAGAGATATAGCTATGTAAGAAATATTTTGATTATAATAGATATTTGAACACCTAGGGTGAACTCTTTTACGCTTCTCTTTTTTATCTTTGCTTCTCTCTTTTTTTTAGACCAGTAAGAGAGATATAGCTATGTAAGAAATATTTTGATTGTAATAGATATTTGAACACCTAGGGTGAACTCTTTTACGCTTCTCTTTTTTATCTTTGCTTCTCTCTTTTTTTTAGACCAGTAAGAGAGATATAGCTATGTAAGAAATATTTTGATTGTAATAGATATTTGCACACCTACCACACATATTTGTATAAATAACTTTTGTTATAGTACCTGGAAAATAGAGAATACTCATTTAATAGTATAGGATGTATACACATATTCAAGCAAATAAATTATTTAATTAGTTTTTTTTTTCTTGTACAACCTATACGAATATTCACCTATAAGTAATAAAGCCGTACAGAAGAGATTAACCAATCAGCAAGGTTAGCTTACTACCCAGAGTGCGTCGGGATTAAATTTATTTATTTATATAAATTAAAATATGTTATCAAGTTCCTTTCTCTCCATTTATTTCAAGTCATTGTTCGGTAGCAGTTGGTCAAAAATGTTCTCGAACCTACTTAAATATAAGTACACAACTACAAGTTGCAATCTCATCTCAGCAACAATCAATGACAAGTCCATAAAATCAATAACTTTATATAGATAGATTTAATTTCCAAATGACTATGGACAGTACTTCCACCAAAGTTTTACGATACAAAGTCTAACGTACGTAACGTAGTCGTATAACTTATTAACTATGTTCCATCGATTCGATTCCTGCGAGACATTCTTGTGGCTGTACTCAGATATTCTATAACTTTGTAATATTGTGGCCTTTATGTCTAGCGATCCGATTTGTCGGAAGCTTAAAATAAACACGACTTTTTATTGTGAGTATTTTTTTTTGTAAATAAAGTGAAAGGACCTATACCTATACCTAGTCCTACTTTTAGTAAATATCAGCAAGTAGGTAAACGTTGGATGGATTATGCGAAATATGATAAGGCAAAAAATAGAAAAAATACTAAGAAGAGGGCTGATAGAGATAGTAAAATACTGCCCTGACTCCAAATTAATTGTAATAAAGGCACAGATTAATACAGATGGGACACTCCGCAAAATCATTTAAATAAAACGCGACTCTTACTACGACACAATAAAGCGCAATTCAGGTCGCAGAGCTAATCACCTACAGTTATATTCACCTAGAAGTTGCCTCTTTTTCTATCGCTTGACTTTTAGATCTTCTGACTACGTTACACACACTGATTTGGCTCAGCAAGACGGGCCTGCCGCATACTGGAAGCTTGATACCTAAACTGCAGAGTGTTCCTTCTGTAATAATCTATCATAAAGGTAGGAAGATAGAAGCAACTCTTAGGACCCACAGCCAACAGTTACAAGCATTACGAGTATAGCTACATCAATTTGGTCTATAAAACCAAACAAAATAGGACAACACTATGTACAGTCGTAACGCAACATTTAAAAGCTACCATTCATTAAATCTTAAGTGATTTGGGGCATCGAAATTTCCCGAAGATATAATAACAGCGAGCCGTTCTTACGTCCTTGTTAATTCTACTCCCGAGTATTTATAATAGGATTAGTGGAATCTTTGACTAACTTTGTGGTATCCACTTGGTATTAACACAAGCTTTTAAGTCTCTAATTGCTTGGGGGATCATGTAATTGTACCTATAAAAAGCAGCCAAGTGCGAACCGTAAAATATATAACACTACTTTTTTTTAATACTTAAAAAAAAAACGTTTTTTTTTTTTTAAAACCTTGCCCCACACTAAGAATTTCTTCTTGTATCGTGGGTGCGTTTACAAACATAGAAACTTAGAAACTCACATACACTAACACCCAGACCCGGAACAACTATTTGCACGTTGAATAAAACACGTTTCTTTAATTATTAACTTTATTTTATTTTTATTATTTGTTGGTATAGCGGCTATAGTAGTACACTGTGAAAATTTCAAGTATTTAACTATTACGATTCAAAAGACACAGCCATGTGACAGACGAACGGACGGACAGCGCGTGCAGCGGAGCGTTAGTAAAGGGTTCCGCTGACACCCTTTGGGTACGGAACCCTAAAAAGTGGCCAAGAGCGATTCGGTGTTGATAGTGATTAATGTTTTAACGAGCTACAGTGTGTGCTTCCTACATATTTATCTTGAGGAAGGATGTGTGGGTCAATAAGTACCTACACAGACAGATGTTTGCAGCTAAAGAAAGGCCTGGCTGAAATCCGCCATAACTAATGATCTTGGAAGATAATCCTGTAATCACCTTCCTTGGGAACGTATTTTTTGGTGAGCTCAACATCCTTGGGTGGGTGGAGAGAAATATTTTGTGATGTGATGTAAAACCTATTCAGGCATGCTATCCTAACTTTATTAATGTTATGAATGGGAAAGTGAGTATGTTTGTTTGTTACTGGATGGATTTAGATGAAATTTGGCACATGGGTAGACCATGACTTGGCCTAACCCAGGTCTACCCATGCGCCAAATTTCGTGGCGTAGGATAACGCTAGTTTTTATTAATATAATACTTACATACATTTTAATAACGGCCTTATTACAAAATGAGTTCTAAGTTCAGACCCAGGTTTCAAAGTACGAGGCATTTTTTTAAATTTTGGTCTTAATTCCGACAAACCTACCTAATTACAAAAAAATACTTTAAAACCGAGTCTACTTGTACTAGCAATTTTACCACAGTTGGAATAAAGTCCGGATATTCAAAAATGGGTATCTGGTATAAACCTGGGGGAGGAGTTCGTGGCTAAATAATAACAGCCGCATGTTTCGATCCATCAGGTTAAGCTACGCTTGCGGAGTTGGTCTGTGGATGGGTGACCATCTTAACATGCCGAGACTCCTCCGTACCTCAGAAAGCACGTTATGCCATTGGTCCCGGTTGTCATTCGTGGATCTTTGACAGTCGTTACGGGTCGTCAGTTAAGACTAGCGTAACTGGGTTGTGGAGGTCAGATAGGTAGTTGCTCCATGTAAGACTGGAAGCCGACCCCAACATAGTCGGGAAAAGGCTAGGCAGATAGATTGACTTCCAATGGTAATGCCTTTCGTTTTGACATTTCAACATCTTTTATTGCGTTATTTACGTTGTTGAGCAGACGAATTTTTCAAACTTAAGAAGCAATGGATTAGCAATTGTAATTGAAAATTTTTGAATCAATTGAATCTGTTAACATAGTAATTTTTCAAACTTAAAACTAAATTATAGTTATAGGTAGCCAGAATCAAGCTTACGATTAGAATAATAATTTATAAGGTTGCAAACATGCTTATCTTCAAGGTAAAAGCAAAATAAAACAATAATGCTCTATATGACGTGACGCAGCATAGTGGCTTGCGAGGATTGGCGAAATTGAATTGTCTTTCTATTTTCCTTCGAAACTGTTTTGTTTATTTCAACTGTAGGAGAAATATGAGAATGAATCGTCTACTTAATAAAAATGTTAAATTCATTGACATCCAAAACCTATCCTGTGGGTTTAGAACCATGAAATTTTGCACGAAGATTCTTTACATAATGAAGATGAGCAATAAAGAAAGATTTTATTCTATAAAAGGTTTAAAAAAGGGATTTAAAGTTGTGTATGGAGGTTCCTCATTTTTGCCGATGGGAAATCCGATCGGGAACATAGCTTGTTCTTTTATGCAGGCCATACACGATCAAGATAACTGTCAAGTTGATAGCGGACTTAAAGCGGCGTCCAGTAAACTTGACAGTGTATGGCTATCAGCATGACAAGTCAACTTGAAGTAAAATCGAATTTCGATTATGCAGACTTGATCAAGGTTGTAGCGTCATGTAAACTTGAACGTGTGTTCGAGTGGTTGTAAATGCTTATGTTTGTGCCTGTCAATCATGCTGGACAGCTCGCCTCAAGGTAGTTATTATCACCTATCAATGGATACCTGCAACTTCGGAGCGATTTAAATAAAATTGTTAATTCTGTAAACAGGATGTCGGAATCATTGGACTGCTGATGGGATCCAAAAAAAGAAATTCTAACTTTTACAATCCCCACGTCACGTTTGTAACATAGCACGCATTTCATCACGCATGCTTCCTCAAAGGGTTGGGCAGAGGCGTACCTACCACGTACGCCAGAACACCCACACTTCGCCAATTATATCCCATGTAATTGGTTACGAGCCAAACTCCGGGCTGCTGTACCTGTTTATCTTTATTAAATTACTAGTAAAACCTCGCGGTTTCACCCGCATAAGTCTCGATCCCGGGGGAATATCGGAAAAAAGTATCCTATGTCCTAATTCAGGTCATGGTCTACCCATGTGCTAAATTTAATCCAGATCCGTTCAGCCGTTTTAGCGTGAAAGCGTAACAAACAAAAAAACTCACTTTCGCATTTATAATACGAGTATTAGCTAGGATTCTGCTTCCTTAGTGATTATATCTGCCATCTCGTCCAAGATAATAAGCAACCATTACACTTTGTATTTTATTATTGAATCAAGTTTAATGTGCACCTACGGCGATGTTCCGACTTGTCGTCAGTACAGGCTGCAGTTTTCAACTAATAATACATTGCTACTCGTACGTCAGGTAGGTCTTACTTTCGTATTAATGTCGCTTGGGGCTAACCTCTGCTATACAAAGCTAGAGGAGGCGAATTATACAGCAGCTGAGCGCATACCGACTGCACGTGGAATTACGAATGATAATATATGAAAATTTGCACTTCAGTTAAATAATCTATAGAGCTACTTACATAATCTACATTATGAAGTGAAAATAAAATAAAAGAATGATCAGTATTGTACAGGATATACTCGTACAACAAATAAAACTGATGTTCTAAACTTATATTTCAAGTAACTGTGTTTTACCGTGTTTAAGTATCATCATCATTTTCCTGCCCTTGTCCCATGTTACTTGGGGTCGGCGCAACACGTTTTCTTTTTCCACTCTCCCCTATCAACTGTCATGCTATCATTCACCTCCTTCTCTTTCATATCATTCCTCACACACTCCATCCCCTTTTTCTTAGGCCTTCCTCTCCCGCTCCATCCATCAGCATTTATATTCATCACTCTTTTAGTCACATGCGTTTCCTCTCTCCTCATCACATGCCCATACCAGGCCAAACGATTTCCTTTCAACTTTTCTGTCACTGGCGCAACTTTTAAACTTCCCCTTATATACTCATTTCTTACTTTATCCAGTTTCGTTACTCCACACATCCATCTCAACATTCTCATCTCCGCTACATGCAATCTTTTTTCACCGTGTTTAAGTATGAGTTTAGAAAATCTTTTGTTTTTGTTCGCCAGTTAATTTAGTTTGATCCTGTTTTATTATTATATAGCATGTCCCATGTTGTAACAGGTGTTAACAAACAAACAAACAATACGTGTGCATTTCCATCAGAATTAACAGGATAATTCAACATGTTGTCAAGAAGATTGCTTTCAAAAGATGTTACAACAAACGTCCATCCAAATTCTACCCGTGAAATTCCAATGCCCTTTTACCAAACATGACTCACTGGTGCCACCTATCTTCGTTTTCAGGTCATTACACACGCCTCATTTTATTAGGAACGTGTGCTTTTACTCCTGAAGTATATTTCACTTTCATGTTATTATTTCGAGCAGAAACTGTCTTTTAGTAGCTCTTAGTAATAATGGTAGATGAAGTTTTAATGCTATCAAAAGATTAAAGTATAATGTTTTGTATTTTAAGTTCTCACAATAAGAGGAAGTTTTTATTATCGTCTAGAATCTGGATGCTGCTCTTTGAGTTCAGTTTCAGTTGACAGGATTCAAAGTATTCTATCTCTTATATCTATCCTAGAATCGTCCATAGCGATGGAGTCCGTGGAAGCGGGTCGTCGTCGGGCGGAGCCGCGCCGCACCTCAGCTAAGTGATGACGCGCTGATCACGCTTACAGAGAAACATTGATGTAATTACTTAAATGTTTAATTAAGTCCAGTCGGTGACCAACATCAAGAACCCTTAGCCCGAGCACAACCTCTAGATTATTAAGCATTTAATCTTTCTTTGATAGGTAGATAGGTAAGTTATATTCGGCAAATCCGGTTCGATTTGTTACCTTGTTTGGCTTTCTGTCTTAGTGATGTATTTCTTTTGGTAATATTGATGTTACAGGTAATCGTAATTCGGAATTACCTACTAAGATCACCCACCGACTCTTCTTCCTTCCTCCAATAAGTGTTTCGTACCTACCGACCGCGGAACACTAAATCGTTGGGCCACATTAGGTACCGCCGCGATTACATAAAGCTTAATGTCTCGTGCCCGAAGTTAAAATAACAGAATACGACCACTGAGAGATTTTAGCTTGATTGTTTTTTGTTTAAAAGTACCTATGGTAATGTAGACGCTACAGGGTATAGTTTGACCGAGCTCGCTGTTTCGCGCCTTAGGAATGGGCGGTGAGGCGGGGGGCAGCGTTGACGAATCAGCGGCGGGACGCCCGCCGTGATCATTGACGAATGAGCGGCCTGCACTGCCCTCCCGTCTCGCCACGCACTTACCTTAGGCGAGGAATAGTGGTCCCGGTCAAACTAAACCAGTTTATGTGAGATTTCTTCTTATAAGTGACACTCTAAGGAAGAAGTTTTGCTTATTCTTTGCAGCTGTAGGTACAGTTGACCGCTTGTCAGTGGTAACAAAACCAGTATATGTTGACCTCGCATTCTATTGAATCTCGGTATAGAGCTAGGCCAGCTAAAGTTCAAAGTGTTACCGCAGATGTGCGGTCGACTGTACATGTTTTGGTGTTAAAAAATACCTAAAAGAGTCAGGCATGCACTATATTAAGTACCTAGTTATGCACTAAAACTATAAGCTTAATAAATACGTTGCAAGGTAAATCGATCGATGATGTTTTTGTAGAACCTATATCCATTTCCAAGTTTACCAGTGTTTAATACAAATTTAACCCACAATTATTTTCTTCCGAAATGTTTGGAATGAAAATTACGTATTTCCCAAAAATATCAACAACCGAATTCCCTCTTTTCTCAGAACTTAAAGGATCCATCACATCTACAACATTCAATATGCAATACATTTACGATGAGCTGGGTAATGGAATCCCTCAGTTTGAAGAGAAGGGACTCGGTTGAAATTCAAATTTATTTTTATGTTATGCCGTGGTCATCGGACCGTGGCCTATCGTCTACGGCCTGTGGGTTTTGATGTAGATCTGTGTTTATTATGGAGATAGCTTTTAGTTTGGGTATTACTATTGTAGGTATGGTTTGGTAGTAAATAATATTAGGAGTCTGGCTGAAAATAAGCCTCTTTATCAAAATCATTCAGCAGTTCATTCAGCAGCAATGGCTATTTTAAGCTACTTCAAAAACAGAAGAAGGTTCTCAGTTTGTGGTATCTTTTTTGTATGTTCTTAAAACAAAAGTGCTTACTTCATAATTATTTTTTCGTTGCGAACGAAAAGATTACGTTATGTAAGAATCTGGTTCACCAAAAAGAACCAAAAAAAGTATAGTCTCATTAACAAGTAAAGCATACATAATAGTGACCACAATCTCTGTGACCAGTAAAATGACCGAGAAACTTTACTTTCCGAATACATACTCGTAGAACAAACAAAAAAAATCATTCAATCAAATGGTTTAAACATTCCATCCATCATTCACTATGATTTCAATTATATCTTCCACTCAATACATCGTAATAGATGAAGGTTTAAATTAAGGTAAAAGTAACTAGCCTAGTAAAAGCAAACGTGTTGCAGTGAAAGTGATTCAAAGCAGATGATGCCCCAGTGAGGTCGTGAAATAAGAAAAAAACTAATGATAAAGTCGTACATGGTTCCGTATTTTTTTGAATGGGCAAATTATTATTTCATTACTAGGAAGGGCCTTAAATGATAAGACTTCTTCTTCGTATCATTTTAAAAGAACAAGCTCAATTATAGTTAAATTTTTTGCCAGTCAGCATGGTGGTAGCTTGGCTACTGGCTCTGTGGAGTATACATAGGGCCTGGAATGCGCCGGACGTACCTACATGTAGGCCCGTGATACAGAACCTCACGCAAAACTCAAGCATTACTTAAAACACGTTTAAAGCTTTTTGATTGGTTGAAACTAGTTTTAAGTAATGTTTGAGTCTTGAGAGAAGTTTACAGAACTTCTCTCAATACTCAAACATTATTTAAAACTAGTATGGGCCTTAAAGTGTCTTAGTTCCATGTGTATACATTTTACATATGATAGCATTAAGATTGTTAGTATATAGATAAAGAAACGCATTACTCACTAACACACACTCAAACCATTTGCCTAAGCTTTCAAGTTGACACAACCAGATTTACAGTGTAATTATCTAATCCTCAGTGAGTTTGACCGAGATAAGACGTCAAACTAAGACGTTCATAATTACCCGTCGGAGGTTCTATGATAACGTTATAAGCTTTCAGACATGAAAGTGTACGGGCAGTTAATTAAAAAAGTTGAGTGATCAAGCTTTGGAAAAAATGCCTGCTTGCAATGTGTAAGCTTCTATGCTTAGAGGTCAAAGGTTCAATTAAATCCGTTACGCAATTTATAAGTTTTCTAACCTTTTCAGGAGGGATTTGGAGTGGAGAGTAGAACAATAGACTGTAATAGATGTTGACACGTGTGTAAGCCTATCCTGTTTAAGGATGTAAAGTATTTTATAGGTATTGCTATTCTGAAGTTTATATAAGTTATGGCGACGGTTGTTCATGAATCTTGTAAATTGTAGGCTGTAGATTTGTCAACTTTTTTTATTTTGCACTGTCACTGTAATTTTAATTATATTTATTTGTAAAAAATAACCTTGTAGTTTCGCATGGGTTTAGGTGAAATAAAATATTTAGATCTTTGATTTTAATCTTGCACGGCCGATTGCTATAGATTAATAATAATAACTAAATGAAGGTAAGAGTACTTACTTATCTCACGGTCCTATATTAAACTTTGATGCAAACAAATAAATAACTAATTACTAGGAATTTATAAATGAGAAAAGGATAATACTGAGAAATATTGCTAAATCCAACAACCACTCTCCTTTGACTTGTAAATGGCGAACATTTGAGATTATTCCATCGCCTTTCAAAGGATATCCACTATTTACTTAGTTCAAACAACGTGTAGGCACACGTCACGCTGCATGCACAATGTTCTCGCTGTTGGACATGACTTTGAGTAGAACATGCTCTCAGATTAGCTGAGATGACAATCACATGCACGTTGCACAGTTCGCTTACCTTAGTTACGCTTAGCTAACATCGTGTCACATTGTTGCATGAGACGCGGTTAGATCAATGTGTGACGTAGGTATAGCATTGATTAAAAGATAAGGATGACTACCTAGTACCACAGGTTTATTCGATCAAAAGAGTCTGGAAAATGACAACACTTACCTCTTCAAGTCTAGGATATTTTGGCAGACATTGAGTGAGTAGAGGAACTTTTCGAGGAATCTATTTGTGATAGATAGGTATCGCATATCCATAGGTAAAAAAAAAACGTAAATATTGTTTAAAAATACAATTACACCAAATTAAATTTATTTTAGGTTTTTACAATAGTTTCCTCGTTTATTAATGTATGTTAAGCTTTATCATTTATTCTTAAACTACTCTTCGTAGATGTAACTGCTTGAATACAATTTTTTTTTTGTTAGATTTATAAATAAATAAAAATTGTAATCTGTCTAGTATAAAGAGCCTAAATGCTAAATGTCAACGAATTATAACGTTGCTAAATTAAAGAGTACAACTGTGACGTAGCATGACAACTGAAGTGACAGGTATTACTTTTAGTCGGTTATTTGACAGCTGTCTCGTCAAGTTTTTTTTTGTTTACCTTTATTTAACTACCTAAACCTATGGAGTATAGTTATATGCTTCGTCGGAGATGGGTAGGAATAGAAAGAGGCACAAAATCAATCGGTTTCGTAATAGTGTTGGTTAATCTCTGTCTTTTTTAATGGTCTGTGGTGCTAGTGACCTACTAGATTGTAAGAAGTGCAAACAGGCCACATTCGAATATACGTATATATTTGAACGTCGCCCGGATCCTGCCTGACGTCCCAGCGCGTTGAAAAAACACATAGTTGGATTTTCAACTTTTGGCGTTAAGCAGACCGTTGAAAATCCAGTGCACGAAAAAAATCGCCGCGGAAATATATCGCCAGTGCGAACCTGGGCTTAGACCTTGCATCAAAATAAATGCGTGCAACAATCAGCCACTTTCAGCGCGTGACACGCATCAAACACGGGCTATCAACGCGATAACGTTAATCAGAGTAACAAGGTTAATAATAAAGCCTTAACCTTAACTCATTAACCCGCGTTCAGCGGAGCGTCATTGCCACGCATCAAATGTGAGAACTTAGCCTAAATTCCGAGTGGTTTTCCAGCGCTAATTAAGGCCAAGTTCAAATAAAGTCTCGCTCGCTCCATGTTCTAAAAATAGGGGGAAATCTTTATCTTATTATTTTGTAAGTACATTTTAATAATTATGTAGACACGGAACTCTAAAGGCGTCTAGCGAGCCATTCAGAAAGTCCAATGCCAGTTGCTTTTTTTTCTGTTTTTTGTGTGATCAAATGTTGGGCAATGATAGGGGTGTGCCGACTGATTATTTTTTGTTATTATTTGAAATGGAGGAATAAAACGGCGAATAACGAATATTTTCTTTATTTTCTTGAAACGTGTAGCAAACTGTGATTAAATTCATCCCGAAATATTAAAAGGCTCAGATGACAACAGCCTACTTTTAGAAAATTATCTTAATTAATCAAAACGTTAATATAACTGATGTTATATCACTTTCCTTTGTTGTTTAGATAATATGTTTCATTTTATTTATTGAGCTATTTTATTCATATAACAGCTACAATATAATATTTATTCATCCGTTGTATTTTACGAGCTAATAATATCCTTATTTGATATTTGATAACATTTAAGTTTAGTTTTCTAAGACAATTTTCCTTAGAAACAGTCTCTTACAAAAGTAAAGAATTGCTCATATTCGAACTCAGATGTTCTTAATACCTACATAATTAATTAACTATTCTATTTGAAAGTACCTTCAGGGCATGTGTAACACGCTCTACATAATATTATTATAGGGTTGTTATAATGAGAATTACATACAAGATATTAAATTCTATTACTTTGCCATTAAACTACTGGTTGACTGTACTTAATAGGATTAAACATTATTTTACTCTGTGGAACTACCCTGTTCTAAGAGTTTCCTTGGATTGTAAATAAAAAGAGTAAACTAACACAATTCGTTTTTGCTGGAGTTTCTTTCTTTCGTTTAACTAAAGCAATTAGCAAATTGTGTTAAGAAAATCTTTAATCGTTGTAAGAATTGCCTATCTCTCTTGTAGATTAAGTAACACGAATTCTTGGTTTTCTCAAGTTCTTTATCGAATAATTTGATAATCGATTTATTTCGGCAGGTAGACAAGTTAAACACTGCTCTGAAATTATGTCATGTAGGTACGCACCTACTCATATTTATTTCAGTTTTTAACACAGGTATATTTTATTTTAAATGACTGCAAAAAAATAAACAACATCATAAAAAAAAACATGACGAAAAAGGTGCTCCCCAAACCATAAATAAAATAAACAGTCTTCGATCATTTTGACAAAATGACAAGTGAAGTGGCAGCCCTATCCCGCAATATGTGATATCGACGTCCACTGGCGCGCAATTGGCCACAAGTTAACAAAACAAACAAAAACAACAGTTAACTGTTCCATCTAACTGTCCATTTTGATCGGGAATTTCACTTTAGAGCAAACATTTTTATAAATAAATTGTTTCACTGAGTTTGGCAGTTTATTTAGAGATTTGGTTAAATTTGAATAGGATTTTTTGTTTGCTTTTTTTTTATTGGAGTCGAGTAACTTGTATTTATTTTTGTCTGGACCAGCTTTACCTGTATAGGTACTTAATGCTAACAAAAAAACCATAGGTAAGAAAAAGATACTGACCGCTAGACAAGACAGATGATGACGTCATCGAAACCAGACGAACTCCTGGAGACGGCCATTGTTGAAAATGTCAGAAACTTTCAATATAGGCAGTGTAGATTTATAAACACAATTAGGTACATGAAAAAAACTAATTTCTACTAAACTCTAATATGCAAATAATAGTAAGGTTTAACATTAAAATCTTTTCATTTTAAACTTTGCTTATTACTACCCATTTAGAAAAACCAATTTTGAAAACTATCGCTTTTCTCCTTCTATTCACATGGGTTCAAATTGAGTGAACCTTTTAAACCTTACCTGAAAGACAAGGTTTCTTAGCGATATTAAATTATGCCGATGATCAATAAATAATTAATAATCTCTTTTTTTCGATACAATTAATCTGTCAATAACACTTTAGCGACTTTTAAACCGAAAACCGCAAGCATTAAACTGGTATGTACTGATGGTTTGCTTTATAGTAATATTTAACCTAAATTGACGTACTTTCATGGTGCATTAAACTTTACCGCAAGCCGTTGGTTTTGTGTTAAAACTGTGGGATTTAAAATACAGTCGGACACGTCAATGAAACTATAAAAAGTTAATTCATTCGCTCCGTTGATACTAGATAATATAGAAGAATAGACAGAGGTGCCGATTCTCTTGTACACCGAACTAAACTAACTAAACTATCACTAAAATTCCTTAATTTTGGCTATGAGAATCTTAGAGCTATTCTGCAAATAAAATTCTCTAAACTAAAAAATAATTTTGACATAACTAAAATAGATTTTGACAATCGCGAATCCACGTGGTACCCGTGGTTTGCCCTAGCCCGTGATTGTTTTAGAGCCGGAGGCGCGCATGGGGTTCCGCCTCGACGTGTTTTATATGGAATTTTTCATTTTTGTATGGAAAACATGAAAACATATTACCTACATGTTCAGGTTTAGGGATTTATGAGTTTTATAAAGGGGGTTGAAATTTTCATTATTTTTGCGATAGGACGCACCATTTTCGAGATATACGCAAAAGAAAAAATAAATACAGTACTGTTTTTGCACGTGAAGTCGAGATGTTGGTGTGAATTTTAGTTCATGACAACTTATTTTATCCCACACCTTTTTAATCGCGATTAAAAATTGTCAGGTTTAGTCTGGTTTGGTATTTTACAATCAAAATTTTAGGTAAAAATTTCAAATTCAGAATAGCTAAATTGCCATTTTCACTAAACTAAAAACTCAGTACTATCTTAGTGCTGTCAAACTAAAATATAGTTAAGTTGTGTCACTTTAGTCTATTTCAGGATGGGAAATCGTCGTTTGTTAGGAATAAACTAAATGTAAGTGATTTTTAGTCTAGTTTAGCGGCATTTGTGACAAGAGAAGCGGCACCATTGACTCAGTCATTTCTTTAATTTAAGATTTGTGATTGTTTATAGATTGCTGTGTAAGAACGTAAATCGAAAGTTCGTTGACAAAACGTATAGTAAAAAGCGTTACAAAAGGCTTTATTAAGGGTACACTAGTCGACAGCTGGAACTCGTTGGTAGGAGTGACTAATATGTATGCTAATTAGTCTAATTATTTATTTATTTAGTTTTATTTATTTAGTATTTATTTATCTAGTTTTTATTTATTTATAAATTCATTTTTTAGTGGCGTTTATTAGTAGTGAAATAGACGATGATTTATAACTAAAACGAGCGCGTAAAATTTCATGAACAGACCTTTGGGAGTATAGATATCATGAAAAAACTAATAAATGTATTTAATCAAATTAAAATATTTGAAGAATTGAATAAATTATCTATCTCAGTACGGTTTTTTTAAAATACATAAGTTATTTATTTACGTCCAAAGATGAGTTAAAATTTGTGTTGAAATATGGAAATTTCGACGCTCATAACTTCCAAGCCAATTATTTTTTTCCAATTCTGCTTCCATACAGGGCTAGATAATGACAAGACAAATTAATATAATTTTTAGTTTTGAACGTACACCGTCAAACAGACGATTATTCACCATACTACATTTGTATGGAAGAATGACCGACTAGCGTACCCTTGATGTACCTACCTAATGCAAAAACCGCATTAGAATAATCATCAATCAAAACTGTTTTTAAGCTCACATCATAGGAGTACCAAACATAACATAACTTTTCTGAATAAAATATATGTAATGAAATTCTGCTTGTCACTGCTAAGAATAAATTAAGATATTAAAATTGGCAAGATTATTCCAAGCATAAACTAGATATGCGTACATTTATGATTAAGTATATACATACTTATATTAAGTAACACACATATATTAATTAACTTTGTTAAGATTACTTTAAAAAATATTAACGCTTGGCGGTGCGTAATGCGACGGCCTTGATTTTTTTTGTGCTATGATTAAATTGTTACATGGCCATAGTATTTATATCTTGACAATCGGTGAAATTGGAAAGTAAAATTGAAATCAAGTAGTGCCTTCAACTGCCAGGATTATGAGATGCCATTTAAGGTTCGGTAATCTTCTGCATCTCTGGCTTGCAAAATAAACATAGAACCTTCATTTAATTACCCTAAACCTCATTATTATGAACTACTTTACCTATGGAACCATCCCAGAAAACGCAAAAAAAAGTCAACTTTCTGTCACATACATTATGTCGATTTTTTGTGAACACAAAATTCTGAACCGCTGATTTTTTTGCGATTTCAAGGTTGATCCTACAGAAAAGTTGTTCGTAATGATGAGTATAATGACTCCTTAAAAGGTTAAGGTGAAAAAAAATTAAGATTACCTTCTAATTTAGCTTAAAACCTACCCAGTACAGTAGTCAGTACTATGTATATAAAAAAAAATGGAAATGCAAACCTAGACGCCACGAATTGCAATTCAAATACAGTCCAATGCACTCATCTTCACGTATGTAAGTAGATTGTAGACAAGCAAGACTCTCAAGTATCTTTGGTACACAATGTTTACCTCACCACAAAATCCATGCACTCCACAAAACCTTGTAACATTAACTTCACATACTTATTTCTAAGGAAAAATCCGCGCGAGTTTCCCAGCAGTAAGGCAGGCATTTATACTACATTTTCTATGAGTGGCAAACCCGTGGTACAGTCAGCGAAATTAGTGCTTAATCAAATTGACACCCTACATCAATCTACCGTGTATCCATTTCATACAAATATCAAAAAATTAAAGTGGTGATTTGAATATACGGACAATTTAAGTGTGTAGTCAATTTGCTTAATAATTTATTTCTCTGACTTTACTTACGTTGCGCTGGTAATGTAAGAAGCTGAGAAGTAAAATCTATATATTTCTATATACAGAATGAACATTTTCCAGCGACTTGCTCGACATGCATTGGAAAGGAGTACCTCGAGGCATTACTTGCATGTGCATAGGGTTGATGTGAAAAGTCATTTTAAGGAAGCATAGGTACTGTAGAGGTCGTTGAGTTAAGTCTGTGCTTATCAGAGATGTGAAAGGAAGGGGGTTATTAGGGAGAATATATTTGTAATTCAAATTCTACGCTCGCTAAATGCTTTGTTGGATGCAATTTGGACTATTATTGCGTTGTACTGAGAATATGACATGTATTTGATTTCTAATTAATGGTAACTTTGTACAGTCTCAGTGTTTTCAGCGGTTCATTTATCTTCCAGTAAATCAAATGATAAATCAATTCTAAAGTCTCATTGGTTAAATCAAGTGTCTGTTGGATACAATAAAATCATGTACGTTTATCAGCACTTAATTTCAGAATAAGACTAAAAATGCTAAATCCATCTGACCTAAATCACAAACTCTTTTTTTTAATTAACTGTATTGTTACTTTAGCCTATTCGGATAAAAACTAAACTCATTTATATAAATTGTGATGTAGAGCCAACTGTAATTAGATATTTAGTACCCATGCAAAAGTAATCCTAAGGCTATTGGATATTAAGGTTATATTCGTATCACGTATTCTTGATATTAATTGTATATAGTCTGCGTATTACCAGAAAAAAGTTCTCGCAAAAAATATGCCCTAATTACTTTGATTTAATTGTTCGTGAAATATTTGTAATATGGTCTACCTACACCTACCTAGTCAGCGTTCTATTATTTCGCAGTCCTACCTAACGGTTAGTTATATTATACGTAGGCACGATCTACGCAACAAAGCTGAAAAAATCGCTTTTAGCCGCAATTTCGGTTAGGTAATACGAATTTCGTTTCAATTTATTTTGTGCCCAAATTATTCACATTTGCAAACAGATATAAAAGAAAACACTACAAAGATTTTATATTTCTTTGCTAACCAAGCTACAGGTGCTAAGAATAACAAAATATTTTACGACAACACGGCGTGTTTATTTTGCGTTGACGCATACCACCGTCGTCGGTTTCCCTTAATCCGGCCCTGTTAAGACCCATATTTTTCGCAAATATTCCGCAGCTTAGCATGCGCTCCAGTATCTCCCAAGGGCCTTAAATGTTGTTTTTTTATATTTAAAAACAAGGTCTTACTTCGCCTCCAAACGAGATGTTTTTCTTATGCAAATTCGTGAGAGGCGTGAATTGAATACTTCTATCAAGATGCTGCTTTTATCTATATAAGTTTAGCTTTGAAACTTGAAAGTGTTAAAGATACCGAATATTGAGGTTCTATAATTATTATGAAGTTGTTAGCAGTGAAATCCTGCAAATATTTTAGCTTTGAAGCTCTTTGGCGTTTATTGTTGACGGCATCAAAGATATCTTTATCGAAGTTGTAAGTTTATTTGATGTCTTTGAAGATTGCAGTCATCTCTGTTCTTACGTATCGATTGCAGGAAGTCTATGGTGTCTGCTATCGTCTCGAGCTCAGAGTCAAATCACTAATCGACCCCGCCAAGAATGTGGACAGAAATGTTACTATTATTGAAAAGTGACTTCGAGGTTTTCCACTTACGGTACCCCGATTGGAATCGCATCTGAAAGAATGAGCACCTAAGCATTCTACTTACGACACGAATACAATTTTTTGTTAGGTGCTATTGTAGCGTAGGGTAAATCTATTGAGATTTACCCTACGCAGACACAGAAATGATTTTCATCCATACACATACATTGACCTCAATTTTCTTTTATCCAGGTGGCTTACTCTCCCTCGGTAAAGTCCTCAACTTCTTCCCTGTGGGAGGGGAGCGGGAGTGCCAGCCTGAAGGTCACAGCATCGCGAAAGCTGGCATCTGCATCAACCAGTACGACTGCCGGCAGAGAGACGGCAGGGCTTCGGGCGACTGTGCTGACGGTCTTGGCGTGTGCTGTGTGTGTAAGTATGGATGTTTTATCTCCGTTTTATATGATGTTTGGCTTTGGTATTGTTGAAAAGAAGAATGGGAAATGTAGAACGTTAAGGGATTAGAGATTTAAAATAAAGTTTTCCTAAAATCTCCTGTGACAATGTTTGTTAAAACAAACCCCAATCTGTTTCGACATCTACAGGACGCTGTACCGCGTAACAGACTGATATGACCATTCTTCGCGTCTGCATGGCGCCAACTATATTTAACATATTGCCTACGTTGGAAGGAGCTAAATAGTAATGTATTCAAGCGTCAATTTAAAAGGTTTCTTTCGCAAAAAGCATATTATAGTGTCTCCGAATATCTAGCCGATAAAGTTTTTGTTGAATAACTTTTCCTGACACTAATATTACATTTAAATGAATATGGTTGTAATGTTGTCATAAATCGTGTAATTTTTGACATTAATCTTGTAATTTTGACAACAATCTTGTAATTTTGACATCAATCTTGTAAATTTGACATAAATCTTTTGATATTGACAAACATTTAGTAACTTTGAAATTATTCTTGTATTTGTTTGACATTATTGTTTTTGACGTATCTTGAATTTTGGCATTATAACGTAAATATAATTTCTAATTTATAAAGTTTCTAAATTATAAAATTTGGATGTGCATATTCTAGGTAATTTTTAGATTTTTCTTATTGTTAATTCTTTTCAATGTGATGGAAATATTTGTACGCCAATACTTACGGCTAAACTTAATAAACTAACTAAATTGCTAACTAAACTGGACTCAAACGATGTAATATCTTGCATGCTTCATGTGAAGAAATAAAGGCTTGTGCAGACTAGCGCGACTTGTCGCGCGACGCGACTCAAACAATGCAATTTCTAAGAAAACTGTACGGTATAACAATAATCGGCGTCGCGTCGTGCGACAAGTCGCGCTGGTGTGCATAATAAGCCTTTAATAAATCTTATCTTATCTTAAGTGTCGTCGTGTGAGTATCGTTTAGCTATGTGACAGGATTCATTAATTGCTGACAAAAAATATTAAAGGCTCGTACTGGAATCAAATAAACAGTTTACATTGAACAAAAAACAAATAATACCATTACCTAATGAAATACAGTCAATATATTGATATAATACCAAGAAATAATAATGTAATACCAAGATGGCCTACTTGTAAGTTGTAGAATAAGTTACTACAAACTTGTAGCGATACTTATTAAGTTGGAAACTTGTACACAATGGGAAAACTTTCGTGAATGTAATCAAGAAAGACGTAAAACTATTCAAGTATAGGAAAAAAAGATAGTGATTAAACAAAATAATGTAAGTTAGATGGAGGAAGACGGTAACGAAATATGCTTTGTAACAATAGGAATTTAAGTTTGAAAATTTCAATGTGTATGAAAAGGTGGTTTTAATATAGATTGGTACCACTACAAATGTAAATAATTATGTTGTAATTTGAATTGCTACTTGCGAGAGATCACAGCCATAGATTATATTCATGGAATAAACATTTCCAGTATACTAATTACATTCGTTTTGTGACTTACAACCGATATAAGAAGAATGTTCGTATTTTTTTTAACTACAACAAATTAACTATAGAAAATAAGGTAAAATAACGGCGTACGGTACCGTAGGGTTTTGAAAAAAGGTTTTTCTAAATGAATAAGGATCATAAACTCTCGCAATAGAGCATTCCTGAAAACTTACATGCTTACTTTAAGTTATCAGATATAAAAAACTATCGCGTTAACAGAATCCCTACATATCAATCTAAATTAAAATTATCTTAAAAAAAAAAAACAGAATTCCCAAGCTAAGAAAAAATCTATGTTCCACAAAAAAGAGATTACGCTGAAGAGATTACTAGGTCCTTAGTAATCTTATTAGAGCTAAAACTTGCCCTAAGCTTACTAATGAGGACAAGCTGACAGTCAGACACTGGAAAAATAGTAACAACAATAAAAAAAGTCCTATAAAAAACTAAGAAAAAATGAAATAGCTGAACGTTGCAAATAATGTTATCAGTCTCCTCTCAACGCTTTAGATGTTTGATAATTTTCAATGGAACTTTTTTCACGTCTCGTCAAATCAATAGAAATATGGCTAGCGTAGTGATTGCGTTATTGGATCGATGGAATTCTGCGCTACGGGTCGTGAGTTCGGAGCAAAAAGTGTTCGGTGTGGAGTTTCTTGTCGGCTCTTCTCCATAGGAAACGACCAATTGGAACCGTGCACCTAGCTTCTGACGTTTCGTAAGTGCCCATGTATGTAGGTTTATGTGAAAAAAAATATTTTCAATTGAATTGAAAAAAAGGGATTATAGCTTCCAGATAGTTATTGGAGGTCAGTGTATTAGTGTAGGTATTAGAGATTCGTGTTTAAATAACCGACAATACACGACACATTAGAGTAGGGCAAAGAAAAAAAAAAGTCGGTAGATGCCGTGGGACATCCGGTTGGAACGAAATTCCTTTCGCTGTATATCATGTATTAATACAAAGCCATCTAGTATGGACTCAAGTTTCAAGTGTCAAAAGTTTTTGTTTTCGTTTTTTAATACAGAGCCATTTCTGCTCTGTAGTGTGCGATGATTCATACAAAATGTAAGAAACTGATGCAGAAGGATTTTTGCTTTGCTGTGCCTGCCGTACCCTGAGATAATACTAAACGTAGAATCGTCCAAGTCTTCGAGTTAACTGCCACTTACCATAAAAGACGTGGAATGGCAGACAACGATTGAGTTTCCTACTACTATGTACGGTTTTATTGAACGGGTACAACTGTAGTTACGAGCATAGTCTGAAATGGTTATGAAGATAGGATGGATGCAGTATGCAGTGTGTCTCTTATGATCTTTGTGTGTCCAGAACGTTTTGATTTTCTGAAGTCATTTTGCATTTGTGTGTTTCAGGTTGTGTTTGGTCACGCTCGTTGTGTATTACGTGATCGTGTAGGTAAAAATCTGCTTTGAACGGTTTTTTAGATTTCTAATCTAAAAAACCGTTCAAAGCAGATTTTTACGAGAATTTTGTCCATGATTTGTTGTTTTAATTAACATCTGAAATTTACATTCTACGACACCCTATAAACACCTCAGATCGTTTCAAGGTAAACCACAACTTAGAACTTCATGGAGGAACAACTGTATGTACGCAGTCCAAAACAAAAAGTGGGATGTATACTTACTTACTAAAAAGAAACAATTTGAATTTTTTAAATATATATATGACAGAGAGGGTACTTGTCTCTTTCGTTATTATCAGCCATATTTGAACTACTGTGGGCGTTTGTGCAATAGAAAAACAGTTTGCAGTGCAAATCAAATTATAATTTACGATCAAATGAATCGCACTAGCAATTCATTGTTTCTAAACGTCTTCACTGCTTGACCGCCACCCTCGACCTTTACTTAGCTCCGGCCGGTCCGAGCGTTATGTTGTAGACTCTGTCGAGCGGCGCTGGCGCTCCAATTACTCGAATCAGTGACGTATTTCCGATACATATTATATAATTTATATATTTAAACGTAATATAATTTTAATTTAATTTTCACCTCTTACACATAAAAGTTATGGCTAATTCTGTATACACCTTACAGCTTGTTGTCAACTTTTACAACCGAGTCCCACTTTCACACCATTCTAAACATATTGACGTTCTGCACTTTACGACGCATTGTTATCAAATGTTTCTTAGAATTTCTATACTAAAACTCTATTTAACCGCCACTTTACCTAGTTGCAGAATCAATGTGGTTCTTAGTAGCTGGTTGTAAATATGTTGTGATAAATTAAATGAGTTGGATAAGCGTGAGGTTGCATACGGAAAAGGCATCAAATAGCCTTTCCAAACGAATGCTACAATGAACCATTTTCGTTAGATCGTGTCGTTATAAGGAGATAGTAGCCTCATAAACACTGATCCGTATTCTAAAGATACCAAATCCAATCTATACCACATTAAATCCCCAGAGTGAAAACTTTTCCTAAAGTAGTCTTTACTAATTCCCCGAACTGTCTTAAACCTAGATTCAGAAGACTTTCACGACGATCGCATATCTAACTATCTGATAGATACAATAATTTTCTTTCACCACTTACCTCAGTAACCGTTTTACGATAACCATTAACATTTAACGACGATCTATAAAACATTCCTATAGAAGCACAAAGTAATTTGCATGATAGTTTCCATCTATGCTTTGATGTACCTAGAGGATGAATCAAAGTAGAGTAATAAAAGAAATCTATGAGACGGATGTTAGTAGAAACATCCTAGAAGGACACTCTGACATTATCGGTGAAGTCTTTGAAAATGGTCAGGTGCTATTACTCACAAATGTCAAGGTAATGTATGAACCATGGACGCAGCGTAAGAAGTATGAAGAATCGTAGTAGGTGGTGTTGTGCAGTTCCTGCCTACTCTATGGGAAAAAGATGTGACTTTATATTATAGTGTCTGGTACGACACACAATAAAAGCTCGTGCCTAAGTAGTAACAGCCAAACGGGTCTATCCACCAGGTTAAGCTACGCTTGCTGGGGTTGGTCCGTGGATGTGTGACCATCTTTACATACCGAGACTCCTCCGTGCCTCGGAAAGCAAATTAACCCTTTGGCCCCGGCAGTCATTCGTGGCTTTGACAGTCGTTACGGGTCGTCAGAAGCCCGAAAGTCTGACAACCAGTCTTACCAAGGGGTATCGTATTATCCAGTTACTGGGTTGTGGCGGTCAGATAATTAATTATATATACGAGTATATATAATATTTTTTTATAACACTGATTTTATATTCTGTGATTATATAATTAATGTATACCAAATATTGTAAAAAACATTTGAAAAGAGTATCGGTGGAGTTTCTTGCCCATTCTTCTCCATACGATATACGACGATATTTTTTTGTAAAATTGATGTCCAAAAGTGCCTTATAAGTGTCTAATTGAAATAAATAGGCAGTCGCTGTCGCTGTAAAATATTGGTAGTCAGCTGCATCGGTTAGACTGGAACCCGACCCCAACATAGTTGGGAATACGCTATGCAAATATTTTACGACACAACATAAAAGTTGCATCAGGAAAATTCTCTAAACAGAACGAAACGCAGGGATTGACCAAGAAAAATTGCTAATGCCTCCTCATACTTGGTTGTTCAATTCAGCACTTCGGGGGAGCCTTTAAGTTCTGTCGTACTATATACCTCTATCTTACTACCCGTTATCGACGCAGCCACGTCTGTTGTGGTTTGAAACGATTTCAGCAATGTTCTGAGTGTCCGGACATTGGCGTCTAGTGCCGAATGTGCCTTGCCGTCGTTATGTGTGGCTGGAACTAAGTGCTGTCCGGTATTGTCGGTTGGGGTGATAGCTGTTCGGTGTATGGTTAGATTTACGGTTATTCAGCGGAAAGTCGTGGGTATGTCTGAATGAGTGTGGTTGAAATGTTTTCAGAAATGGACGGATCTGCTTGATATGCTTCGGTTAAATTATCTGGCATGGATTTTCTTACAAATTCGGTTCCATTTGTAAAGTTTATCTATCTAAGGCATTAACTATTAGGGTTTTCTTTTTACACAAGCCGTATTCTCGATAAGATGACGAATCTTCATACAAAGTTTCATACCTTATTTTACTACTATAGGGGATGGATTTTCAAAAATCCTTACTTATACTATATCCTTGTTATAGGAAACCTTTGTTCAAAATTTCATATTTCTGGACCCAGTCGTTTAGGCTGTATGTTATCTGTCAGTGAATGAATGAATTAGACATTTTTAATAAGTAGAAAGAGTATAAGTAAAGATTATGCGATTTTTTTTTTATCTTTGAAACATTATGAAAGTTAAGTTAAAATGAGTAGGTCATTGACACCATATGCAATGAACACTAACTAGACAAACACTATTACTAGTACGTCTATGTCATTGTTTCCTGTTTGGACGTGCTTTCTAGCAAGCCAGCCTGTGTAGAAATAAGGCCAGGTTACATGCCATATTTTCAATAGATAGGAAGACATGCTTTATTGTACGCCAAAGAGTAAAATTAGATGCAATGCAAATAACTAATATGTTAGCTCTACCAACTAGTGAATCTTTGAACGTGTGGTGGCATCTACTTCACAATATGCGAACTACGCATCACATTGACGTTACGCAAAATTCAGCATCGCGCAAGCAGGGTTTACCGCGCGACTAGCACATATACGACTTCCCGACATCAACTGTCGGGTAGTAGTCCACCAGATACATCACCCGTCTGGTCGGAGGATCCTCCCTTTTCTATGGAGGATGAGTGAACTTAACACCTTGTTCCTCATTCCTGTATGAGGTACAGGGTGTTAAGAAAACGGACAGGAAAGACAACATATTTATAATCAGCTCTATAGCCCCAAGTCCTTTGTTTTATTTCATGATACTTGCTAGTATCTGAAGTATTTATGAACCTTCATTGAAGGGATCAACGTAAAAACAAGTCAGTATCGATCTATCGTTCTATACCTGCCTAATGCTTGTAGTCTCGAAACTAAAATAAATTAAAATGTGTATTTTTATTGTATTTTATTGTTCAAACTAGCAACCCGCCCCGGCTTTACACGAGTAGGAGAGCATGTGTGCCTACTTTATTTTTTCTGTCGAGGTGTCTTATCGGTCTGTTGTGTCGAGCATGTGGTTAGATTAAAATGTAAATGATGTTTATCCTACTTGGAGTATTTTTGTGTGTGTATTGTATTTTATTTCCAATCCTGTAAATATTTGAAAAAGTAAACTTTATGAATTATATGCTAACCTACCTCATGAATCACTCCGTCCATTGGTTTATTTTATCGCGTTCAGACAGACGCGGCGGAGGGTTTTGTTTTATAGTAATATAATTATAATAATTATAAACTCGTATGTATTATATTAATAATTATCTAGTGAAAAGGAAAGTAAAAAAAGAAAAAGGAATAACTATCTAGTGAAGGGGTAATTTAGTGTAGGAATCGCCCGTAACTTCAGCCGGATTTCGTGCTTTGGGATTAGACCTCCAGGACCGCATACGCAGTTGTATGTTGGTTTAAAGTTGTATGATTGTTTAAATATACTTAGCGCATTAAGTGATTTGCGTTGCAAGCGGGACTTGGTATAGTAATTAATCATTCATGGCATGGCAGCTCTATTCCTAACCGTGTGGAGGATAGGCAGTGACCGACTCCTCCAGCGGCATCGTTTACTTTCACCTCTTTCACCATCTGTTTAAAACACTCTTTTATTTTCCTTTCGTTGAGGCTGTCATGGAGAAGCCCATGTTCAGGTGGACGTTAGATGATGAAGATTAATGATTAACGAAACCAATCGACCTACATTTACGGTTGTTAAAGATATTCATTACAGCTACCGTTAACTTAAGTTTAGATTAGTAAATTTTAAGCTATTCTACTTTTATATATTATTGATGCGAATAAGGAAAATCTTCTATTGGAAGGTCTCAGTGCGCATTCTTCGTTAAAAACTGTTTAGCCGAAATACATCTACTGCTGGACATAGACACAATATCCTAAATTATATTTTGCAAATTCAAAATTTAAATTTAAAATTCAAATTTTAAAACTCATTTATTCAAAATATGCTGAGAATCAGCACTTTTCGAACGTCAGAATTACATAAGACAGTCTCCCAAAGCGCCCACCCTTCACCACTTCCTAGTGCTTTAGCTGGGAAGAAGAAGTGGCGCAACAAACTACCCAGCAGCAAATATTGTGACATAGTCCTCCGCCGAGCATTGTCACAATGACATATCCGAATCCCTCGCAATAAGCGGATTCACACCACCTTCACCGCTGGTTTTTTTTTTAATGAACCCGTTAAATATATTTTATGTACATGTATATTTCATGAAAATAAATACTAGTAAAAAACTAAAATGTTTCTAGAAACTGGTGTTCTTTTTTTACCTTCTGAAGCTGTATCCATAGGGTAGGTAGTTCGAAAAGATAAGTATAGCTAAATTTCTTCATCAATGTTTTACTAAATCATCTAAAATTACACAACACAATAAAACCAAGGTAACCGACATGAAGGATTGCCAGACTTAAGTGGCAATGGGCAGGGCATATTGCTAGCAGTACGGCATTGCAGACGGACCGAAAGTTTCAGGAGTGGCTACCGCGTACCGAAAGGCCTGGCCTGGAAAAACTGTGATGATCTGGTGAAGGCCACGGCATTCGCTGGATGCGCGAAACATAGTACCGGGCGATGTGGCAATTCTTGGGGAAGGCCTATGTACAGCAGTGGATGTCTTTCGGCTGAAATGATGATGATGATAAGTAGAACAAACGTGGTAATGAAGCTCATTCCCAATCTATTGCTGCAGGAAGGCAATAACAGGATGAGGCTTAAGGCTGCGCTTCCACCAGAGATGAGCGAGGATGTGTAGCGAGGGATGTTTGTGAACCTAACCAATAACATCGTTTTACTGCCATAGCTTGAGCTAAGCTAGCGTTGTTATTTATTAATTTAATATTTCAAGCACAAATTTACAGAGGCGGACTTAATGTCATAGGCATTTTCTACCAGTCAACCTTTGGGTGATGCAGAGACAAACAGTGGTAGGTGCAATAGCGAGAATTGAGGAATAAATATTTATTTAAATATAAATATATACACCTAATTATATATAAATATAAGTACAAATAAATGAAGATTAATAATGCCGAAGTATTCTCATACGCCGATGATACAGTTGTCGTCTTCACGGGGAAAACATGGGATGATGTTAAAAATAGTGCAGAAGAAGGGCTTGCTCTTGTTGCAACTTGGTTAAAAGATAATTTGCTCACCCTGAACGCTAGCAAAACCAAATACATCTGCTTTAATATGTACAATCGGGTTCAACCTGATAAGGAATTTGAGTTAAGAATCCACACGTGCGACATTGTTACCGATAGAACTCGCTGCAATTGCCCAACTATCCAACAAGTTACCCAAGCAAAATATCTGGGAGTGATTATTGACCAGCGTCTTTCCTGGTATCCTCAACTGGAACAAGTCATGAGTGGAGTAAGGAAACTTATATGGATATTCAAAGAGCTGAGATATGTTGTACCAAGGAGAATACATGTAAATAAAAATAAGAACAACCAAACAAATCTATTAAATGAAATTTATGTATCTTTGGTCCAGTCTATTATAGTGTATTGCATAACTGCATGGGGTGGAGCAGCGAAGTCTAGTTTTCTAGGAGTAGAACGCGCTCAAAGAGCGATGCTTAAGGTGATGTACTTTAAAAAAAGAAGATTCCCTACGGACAAGCTTTATAAATTATGTAATCTGCTAACAGTGAGAAAATTGTACATCCTTCATAGCATCCTCAAAACGCACAAAGAGATACCATATGAAGGTAAAATACTAAGAAAAAGAAATAAACACCACATAGTAAACGTTCCCATAGCTAGGACAGAATTTGCCAGCAGACAATATAAAAACCGCTCAGCTTTTTTATACAATAAAATAAATAAAATAATATATTTATGATTAAAAAAAATATGAATGTAAAAAAAAGCTATTACTATGGCTTCACAGTTTAAATTATGATGATACAGAGTTACTTTTGCAGCGTGTGACTTAATAATAAATATTATTAGAGTGATGTTATTTGCTTGTTTGTTTAGTCACTCATGTTCACTTAAAATCTTTCTCTCTCACACACAAACACACACACTCACACCCTCACACACCCCCATACACACACACACACACACGAACGCTCTCGTATAAATTGATCGTAATTTTAATGTTATTTTGTTTTTAGTTTTTCCTTCCTTGTTATATTTTGTATACCTGTTTATACTTGTACGTCTATAATGTAAGGGAAGAGCGGAGCCTTCAACTACAGGCATTTTCTATGCTTAAATGGAGACTCCTCGACATGCAATGTAAGCCAAATGGTTATATGAAATAAACTTATTTTATTTTTTATTTTATTTGAATAAATACACATAAATATACTAAAACAAATAATACAATCAATGGGAAAACATTACAGTTGTGATGATACTGCCAGCTTCTTGCGAATGTGCTCGCGAACTTTAACTTTAAAAGATAATAGGTTGGTCGCCATCCTCCGGTTATTGGTTAGTCTTACGGACATTCCTCGCTACGCATCCTCGCTCATCTCTGGTGGAATTAAGTTCGTGATTTCCGCTTCTGGTGTTCAAAATAATGTTGTACAAATTTGGAAAAAAAAAGAGTCAATACTTAGTAGGTATCGCCGTGTCACAGTTAATTATTTATAAAGTAGTTTTTTTTTGGTACCATATTATAATGTGGAGGCACAGACCACGGTCAAGTAACGGATTAATTTATGTGTAACACGTACTTACAGACGGTCATTGTCAAAAACTAGTTGCAATTCTGTACCAGTTCACTTGTTCTAAGTAATCTACTTTCACTACAACTGGTTCAATGTACCGCAGTTGTTTAAAACAGGTGACAATGAGCATAGATGGTTATGTAGCAAGATTTTTTGTTCTTTTTGGGATTAAAACGGACGATTGGCGTCTTTTTCTCTAGTCTAAGACCAGAAATGAGTAAATGTGTTTAGCCACAAATTAATACAGATGGTTCACTCCGCAAAAACGTTTAAATACAAAGCGACTCTTGCTACGATACAACAAAGCGCAATTCAAGTCGCACGGCGCTAATTACCTACAGTTATATTCACTGAGAAGTAGCCTCTCTTTCTATCGCGTAACTCTTATATCGTCTGATTTCGTTACGCTCACAGAATTGGCCCGACAAGACAAGCCCGCCGTGTACTTGTAGCTTCATACCTAAAATGTGGAGTGCGCCTTCTGTACTATTCTGTGGTTTAGCGCAAAATATATTTAAAACATAATTCTGTCTCTATCATTTTCAAACGATTGACAGAGATAGAAGGACGCATTTAGAGTGTTCATCCAAAAAGTTGGCAACGTCGCAAATAGCTGTCAAATATTTCATTGTTTTGATTAATTTGCCAATATTACTGTATGGAAATAAGAAATATGGCTAATTAGTGACCTAGAATATTAACACTGAATTTATGTTTTAGCCGTTTTAGGTATAAAAAAGGCATTTGAAAAGTTTCCAAATACTTTTTTTACATTTAAAACTAAATATTCGGTGTTACGATATTAATTATTTATTGCATGTCCTAATCAATATTTTAGTTCACTTGTTACCTATATTTCTCCTTTCCATATAGTAATATTCACAAATTAATAAAAACAGCGAAATATTTGACAGCTATTTGCGACGTTGCCCACTTTCTAAATACACGCTCTTAATTATTTGTGGTGTAAGTGAGCCTAAGTGTGTCTAACACATTTTTTCATTTTATGATAAATCTTTTGCGAGTATGACCAAGCATAATTTACATTATTCCGATGTCTCTCTTAATGCCAAGAAAAAGACCGTGAAGGCAAAATAATCTCGTAATGACTAGAAAAATAATCCCATGATAAATACAAGCAATTATAATAAACCGCTTTCGTTAAGTTAGAGTTAGAAGTAACAAGCGTGTCGCCTCATAAATTATGCTAATAATCACAGTTCAAAAAATCGCCATCATACCTACTGCGAAATAGGTTTGGGTTACGATGAAATTATTCATAAATTATTTTATATTTTGTGTCTGTTGTATTTGTTCAGATATTGTTAGTCTGTGACAAATTACAGTTTAATAAGGATCTGTCACCGAGTTTTTATTTTGCGATTCTTGTAATATTTCGTCTTAACATACTTCTAGGGGATTAAGTCAAGCTATGAAGATGTTAAATCGTTGATTTATTCATCACTAAATTAACAATTTGCAAGCAGAATATTAAACTTGAATTTGAATGTAATTTTAGCACAAACAGAACCAACATTAATATATTAAGAATTTATTAAGATTTTTTAGACTGTAAAAGGAAATAAAATATCTCGATATTGTTAAAATCGTTGTAAGTCTAGCTAGGAAAATTAATATTATTTTATAACGTTGGATCTCGATTTCAATCAGATTCAAAATATCATAAACGAACATCTATACTATTACTGTTAATATCCTATCCTTAATTAACCTTAATTAATTATGTGTTCCTTGCTAATTACCTGCCTATTTATATAGATGTTTCCGGTGTGCGGAAAGTTTACCTTATGTCATTAGGTGTTTGTGGGAACCCGGAACGAGTAGGAATGGGTTTTGTGTTTGCTAAGTTGTGTATTTTCGTATTTATTCGTTTTTTTAATGTAGTCGGTGATACTCCTATATTAAGAACTTCTTCTGTATGGTGTTTATAGACATTGTTATCAAATGTACAATTACCATGAAATAAAATTACAATTAATCATTTAAGAGCGTCGCATCGCAAATATATACCAAATATTTCGCTGTTTTGATTAATTTGGTAATATTATTTTATTTATTTATTTATTAGGCACAAAAAACAATTACATGCTACAAAATACAGAGAAATAATTACTAAGATTTAAGAAACATGTAACCCACACCATTGTCCACGTTTTAACTAAAGGTTAAAAGAAATGCTGAAGACAAGTGATAAAAAAAGGAAAATTAAAACAATAGTCGCTGCCACAATATTGCTGTGTTATACTGTATGGAAATATGAAATGTGGCTAACTAGCGGACTAGAATATTAATAATGAATTGCAATTATAACACTTAATTTGATGTTTTAACCGTTTTAGGTGTAAAAAAGGCATTTGGAAAATTTCCAAATATTTTTTTTACATCTAAAACTAAATATTCGGTGTAAAGATATTAATTATTGTATTTCATAATCAATATTTTAGTTCGCTAGTTAGCCAAATTTCATATTTCCATACAGTAATATTACTAAATTAATCAAAACAGGTAAATATTTGACAGGTATTTGCGACGTTGCCAACTTTTAGAATAAACGCAAGATGAAACGAGATTTGACTGTTTTTATTACCGGAGGTCCCACACATGGTGTATATGTATACCAACGACACAGTCAAACTGTGATAAAATCATAATTATGATTATTCAAATTACTTAACTCATAACACAGCTTCAATCTGGACAACTCCACAATTTACCTTCAAAAGCGAAAGTACTCTGAACCTATAATGTAAGTAATGCAAAATAAATGAGAGCTTCAAAGCTGACGTAATAACAGCGGCATAATGACATGAGGAGACCGATATTATTATGAAAAACGGTTCGATTCGATTATGTGTGCGGCCTTTTCCTACAGTGAATGGAATTTAAAAGAGATTTCAGTTTCGTGTGGCCAGTAGAAGCTTGCTTAATGAGTAGCTTGCTTGGCTAGTAGGTATATTTTATATCATATTTTACACTGAGTAAACGTTTTTCTTGAAAGGACTGGATCACGTTCTCATTAGGAAGTTTATTACTAGTTTTTTCTATGTAGAGTCAGGCGTAGCAAGACTTAGTCGCAAGCCGATTTCCGGCCACCGTAGGCGCGGGCTTGCGGACGGTGAGCGATGGGTAGCTCGCCGTCCGATAAGGACCAGGCCCGGGTCGACAGCGCGTTATGTTCCACGCGCGCCTCAAAGAGATGTCAGCACCAACTGACGGGGTCCTTTAGGGCCAATGCCTGCCGGGGTTGCGAGTTGTCCGAAAGGGATATCGTGGCCCCGGCACACAGGCAACGGAAGGAACACGGGTGGGTTTTAGTTAGTAAAAGTCTGACACGCCCTCCCGCTCCGCCCAGAGCGGGAGAAGTTATTTGATAAATTCCCACCATCAAAAAAAAAAAGGCGTAGCAAGACTTGAATTTTTTTATAAGCAGTTTCTTCAGATTACCGCTGTGGGTTGTAATATAATCTACATAATACGAGTACTTAGATGTAAAAAAAGTCTACAATACATTATGGTCTTGATTAATTGGTGTAGTCTGATGAAATAATCTTGTTATTCTACTAGTAATCAGTGGAAGTGTCACCGTATTGTTCCGATCGAATGTGGTTCTTCGTTGACATATCTCATTTCACATTTTTTTCAGGCTTTTGGCTAATTTGTAAAGGAGTATTGTAATTTGTTTTTTTAGTTATATGCGTTTAGTTTGTGCAGAATAAACACTTTTTCTTTCTTTCTTTTCTTTCTAATAAGTGATACTTGTTCTGATGAATGCTGAGGAAAGAGTCGTCCGTGTGGTGGATGATGATGTGGTGGTGGAATACCGGATATGACACGTTCATTCGACATGATAGAATAAGAACACTGCATAGTCTGCCAAAATTATCACAAAACACGTAGTCTGTTTTAATTTTTGGTTCATAAATTCTGAAAACAAGTCTCCATGTTTATATTTGCAGTCGAGGTATCCTGCGGCGGCTCAGTGCAGAATAACCTGACGTACTTCATGTCACCCGGCTTCCCCGAGCTCTGGGGCGGCGAGCAGGACTGCGACATTACCATAGAGAAGACCCACGCCGGCATCATGCAGCTCAGGATCGACTTTCTGCACTTAACTATTGTGAGAAGTTGCCTCATTTAAATATAAGATTTAGAATTAGGAAGAAAAAGCAGTTTACCTAGGTACTGCAGATAAATTATACGATAATACACAAGGTTTTTTTCAATAGTTGCTCAGACTTAATGGATATCGGTATCTAAAAGCAATAACTGAATCTTCTAACTGAACAGACAGCTGTGCTGCTGGGGAGTTTGTTGCGCCACTTCTTCTTCCCAGCTAATGCACTAGGAAGTGGTGAAGGGTGGGCGTTTTGGGGGACTGTCTTATGTAATTTTGACGTTCGAAAAGTGCTTATTCTCAGCCTAGTTTGAATAAATGACTTTTGAATATGAATAAAAAACAAAAATAGTATAGCAAAGGTTAAGCTAAGCTAAACAAACTTTTTAAGGATCTCATTAAAAAGACGGGCCATGAAATGAAAGAAGAAAGAAAATGGCTCGTATTCCCATTGAGTCAAACACTAACTATTTCGTTTTTTCTATTCGAGGGTCAGCCAAATAGAACCACAGGAGACTGCGATGAGGATGCTATGATCTTGGGGGATGGAGACAGCAAGTTCACGTTATGTGGACAGAACCATGGACAACACGGTAAAACTTATTTTTCTTTATCTTTTTGATTAATATTTTATGTTTGGTCATGCCAATTTATGATGGCACTCGGTGTAGACAGTTTCTATCGTAGATATAGGTGATGTTATTAGCTTGCAGGTGCTAGTAGAAGTAGATGTATAGTTTGCGTTTCATTTGAGGGTACAGTAGGTAGTTAAAATGTAACGTTAAGTTACGAAATATTCAAAAACTTAAAAATCGAACTTTTTCTTGCAAAACCACCGAGCCAGTTTCTGTAACTTATTGAATTCGAAAGTGGTTTTTAATCAGATTCAGCAGGTTTTTTACTTAGCCCAAGTATATCATTATTTCCAGTATACTACACTCTATCAACGGGCAGTGAGAAGCGCGAGGCCGGTGACCTGCCCGGCACTAAGACCATCAGCCTGTCCATGCGCATGCGCGGTGGGGACATGCCACGCATCTGGCTCATGCGCCTGGCGCAGATGCCCCTCGCCAATACTGCACCGCATAACTGTCTGCAGTACTATACGAATGATAATGGTAACTATTGGCTAAATGAATGAAATTTTATGAAAGGCTCTTTAGCTAGGAGGATGAAATAATGACTGTGGTAGCGGGATCCTAAACATAGAGGGAATGAAGTGAACTGCAGAATTTAACCACCTGCCGTATCGTGGCGCCTAACCACTACCTGAAACTAAGGTAGCGCCTTTTCTAAAAGTTGACGTTGAGTACAAGTTGACGGAACATCTATGCAAAACGGCCATCGCTCAGCATAATGCTACGACCCTATGCGATACAGAGCGCCAGCGCTGGTTTTCAGCGATAGCCGGCGTTGAAGTTATGCCGTCGACCGGTGCAGAATACAATGAGATATAATTATGATATAAAAATAAAATAAATATACAATAATTAATTCTACGTACAATACATAATAATAATACAATAATTAATTTACGTTCTAAAAGCGCTGAATCTCAGCCTAGTTTGAATAAATAACTTTTGAATTTTGAATTTTTTGAATTTTCTACATGTATAATTAAATATAATATTTAAAATGGCAACATTCCGTTCAGTCGCAACAGTCGAGTTGTCCAAACCCTCTTAATATCTTGGTCCGTCTACATTGCAGGACGCACAACAGAAGTTATGGCAACTCTTCATAACCCTGTTGAATACGACTTAAGAGTTATGCAATACGATCACATCACGATGTGCGATCACAGTGCGCATGCTCACAGTGCGCACGCTCACTGTGCGAACGATCACACAGCGCACGATCGCAGGTCGCACGCTCACAGTGCGCACGATCGCAGTGCCCACGATCACAGTGCGAACGATCACAGTGCGCACGATTGCAGTGCGCACGCTCGCAGTGCGCATGCTCACAGTGTCGATTGGGTACTGGTCTTTATTCTCCCATTTCACACTGGCCTCTTTCTGTAGTCTTATCCATTTAATTTCCACTAAACAGGAACAATAAGAACCTTCAACTACGCGTCGAACGGCCGCCACCTGGCCAGTCAGGACTACAAGGCATGCATCAGAAGGAACACCGGCTTCTGTTCCGTGAGGTACAGTCCGTGTGACAGCCGCTCTTTCAGGATAGGACCCGGCAGTGGCACCCCACTAGTTATGGACCCAGTTGGTAAGTCAACGTTCACTTTTATGAATATTTTTCCACTAGGAATAATTAGTGCATGATATTAATTTGTCGGAAATACGTCACTGATTTGACTAATCGGGGCGCCAGCGCCGCCTGCCGGCACTCGACAGAGTCTACAACATAACGGTCGAGCGGAGATACGCGGAGTTTGTCGGTGGCGGTCAAGCAGTGAACACGTTTAGAAACATATTGACGTATTGCATACTGTTGGAAAGGGGACAGACTAGAAAACTTTTTAAAAGACTTCTAACCCGATCGCTTTTAGTTTTTTTTCCACAGCAATTTGAAGTTGAGCTTTAAGTTTACTTTTTATTTTTCAAAAACTTTGTGAGTTAATAAAAAGGGAACTAGATGTTACTAGCACGTAATTTTCAATTTCATAAAACCACACAATTGTACACATGAACATTAAAATGAAATTTAAATGTAAAACAAAAAAAAACAATTAATATTTTAACGAAAAATTTAAGGATTTTTGCTAAATACAAACTAAATACATATAATAAAAAAAACAGTGTGACTAGGAATGAGCTATTGGGTCTGAATAGATAGCAAATGCGACCTCTCCTATTGGCCAGTTCAATTTGCCACCAAACACCCTGTATATTTAAGAGTGTAATAGTTTTAATATTCAAAATTAAACATGTTGTTGTAGCACTATTTTTCGGAGTTTTCACCCATCAAAGAGAGTCATCTCTCGTCATGTAACTTACCAGCTCTGCGACTTATTGCCTTGCTACACCAGTTGGTGACGCTGATACTAACTTTTTTGCTGCAGGCCTTAGTACTTTATAAGGTAAAAAATACCGGTACTTAAAAATATTCGTAGTTCTTTGCAGTATTGGCTCTCTAAGCTATAAAACGCTATTTCGATAATAGCATTTGAACTGTTTTCGTCACTGGTCATTGGCTCATCTTTCAAACTCTATAGAATCATGAGATGCCCATAAATTGGATTTTTCTGTTGCGGCCATGTTTGATGAGCTAGCTGACGATGCAGTAAATTATCACTGTTCGTACAGTACACTGTTCGCCGAGATTCTCGGCGATCAAATGGGACTTAAACATAACTGGCGAAATGCGGGTGTACTATAGATACATCTCTGCTTAGCCAAAACCATTCGCAAATAAATTAGTTTTATTTAATTTTATCTCTATGACCGCCCATCTGACCTCTATATAAGCCTTTAGGCAAAACAGACAAACTCTTTGACATGCAAATCGTAAAACACAAGGTATGCTGTAGAACATTATTATTCATGTTTATTATACTACCATTCATATTCCAGTTAACTTTTCCAACAAAGCCCTTTTGTTACTAACTTTATGCTGGTCGGATTTGAACTTGGGACCTTCGCGAGCCTTGGCACTGATGGCTGACTTATCGCCTATTACTAAACGCTTTTCCTTGCTTTTAGTGCACACTGTTTAAAACATTCTTGTTTTGGCGTAGGGGCCGAAGAAGTACTTATCTATGTTACTTATGGAAGATGTAGATACAGTCCGCATAGCCATAGAGGGTACTGAAGTGTGTGGTCTACAAAGATAGACCAATAGCTCACTTCAGAAACTCACAGCGACAGGAAGATTGTATAGATTAAGGCATACAAAATCTCTCTTCAATTTCAGTCATGTTGTAGAAATCTCTTTGAAAAGGAAACATGCAGAAGATGCTCATTAACTTAATAACTCGGATTTAATGAATTAATTTAATGAAAACTGTTTTCCCATAGATACGCAACAAGAAGAAATGATGCCAGCAGACGACACGCAGACACAAGAAGATGAAATGGAAGGTTCTGGCAGTGACCCTCAGATGGAAGCTGCAGAGCCGTCACAACCTGGCCTCATCTCCAGGGTAAGAGAGAGTCAGATGTAGCCTTGATCGACAGAGAACATTAGTGTAAATGACATATTTTACCAACTAAGGATAAGACCAGATAAATACGTTTCAAAAATACATTTGGAATTTATCACAATCTCCATTTGAGAACTATCCCATTTAAAGATTGTTACACAGGTACAATATAGCTACATTTATGTTCTATACATGATCAGTTAAAAAGTAGGGAGATTCTAATATGTTCATATAAACTTGAAAGGTGGTGTAATTATTCTAAGCAGCTATACTTGTATTTATTTAGTCCTAAAAAGACAAAGAAAAACTTGTAAACGAAATTATGATCAACAGAGTTTTCAAAAACCAAATCGGGTGTAATACTTACCGGACACATTCAATTTATCGTTTCAAATCCACAACTTTTGTAAGTGTAAACAAGCTCCACACTTTTATGGACGGTCTCAACGGTGCCATAAATTTTTGGCAAACTCTGCAACATGCAACTGCAGCTGGCTTATTTTACGATTTGCTGGCTTCTTAAGAACTGTGCATACAGGAAATATCTGGAGTAAGGAAGTTTTTAACTTTAAACGAAGCTCGTTTTGCTGCAACGAGGATTTATTTTGGGTGCCGTCAAAGGATAAGATTGGAGACGGAGTCACTTTTAAGTTTAGTGATGCGTCGTCAGAAGCGCAGATGATTAGATTTTGAAATTTTGAGGGAAAGTGAGGAATATAGAAAAGTATTACCTGCTTAGATAATTATACCTTTTAGATTTTACTGAGTACTTTTTATGGTCCTAAAATGGCATATAAACACTGATTTCTACTCATTTACATATTAGGGTACTATTCTACAGAGTACTATGTTTGACATTAATAGTCGCTCTATCGTCTTGTCATAATTGTGTGCAATTAATCTCAAACCATGGGTAGGTACCCATAGCTTTGGAAACACATTATTAATTACCATCATTGTACTAAAATGTTTTCACAGTCCCTTTACATTGCCAAAATATAACACGGGGATGCAAAAAGGATACCTAACTAAGAATTATTATTAACGATATTTTATGATATACGATCCCTATATTTTATTTTTACCCAGAAAAGGCTTATTAAACAAAATATGGATAAGGTTTATTCCCCTTAAATATAATTATTGTAACACTAAATGGAGACCTACCTACGATAAAATTATAAATTAATTACAACAATTACTTTTATTTAATATCATTGGCCTAATGGAGAAGTTCGATATTATTTTCTAATTCATCTCATAGCACATCAACTAATATTCTCGACAAATCACAGGGTTCCTAACATTTTAAATTATTTTTGTTAAAGATGTTTAACGTCTCTAAAATCTTTGCTATACTTCCTTTAATTCAAGATGGGCAAATTAAAAGTACCCTTTAGTAAAAAAAAATCGAATAGTGTGCTACGAATCAAACTAGAACCCAACTTGCATTAGACTCGTTTCTAATTTCTTTAAAACGAAGTCCTATATTTATCTTGTAAGATATGACATTCCACTTTATGTACTCAGTGAAGTGAATGATATGTGTTATGTCATTGCTCTTAGATCTTCTTCAGCCAATTGACGTTTATAGATGAAACTCTTGTTCGCTACTGAGACATTTTCTTTCTGAATTTTATTATAATTTTAGTAATTCCAATAAGATCCAATATTATTAATGAAAATCTCAATTTTATCAGTAATTTTATTTATAAGTGAAATAATTTTCGTTGACACACATTCATTTTTATATCGGTGAGTGGTTTTATTAGTATTCTTCTTTATAAGAAAAATAATTTTCATTGGTACACATTCTCCGAACTTTTATCAAATTCATTGTAAAAATAATAACTTATTCAAATATTTACCTGCACAAAATCGAGCTTCTTCATTATATTTATATACATTTATATACAACCCTACCCCGTAGCTAGTTTAACCCTCACTAACCACATCTAGATCTGGACGTATATCTCGTCTTGGATGTGGGGTCAGGCCAGGGCTTCTAGCTGGTCGCGGTGGTCGCCGTACACGCAGCACTATCCACAAGAAGATGACAGGTTCCGGTACTTCGGGTATGGGAACTACGGGGTAGGCCTCACGGGCTTTGGGAGACAGCGCTGTGACGATAGGGTTACTATACCCTGTGAGAACGAATATTTTATATCGGTGAGTTATATAGATGATATTATGATTATTATTGGGTTTATGCAATTTAATCATGCATGATTTATATACCTAGTTTTTTGTTATTTAATTTTTAAATTTAATTAGCAAGATTGAATATTAGATGATCCAGTTTTCAAGAAATCGTGAGCAAGTTTTTGATATTTCAATATCAATTTCAATTTCTTAAAGTTATTAACTTCGGGTCTGAAGAGTCTAATTATAATAGTATTAAAGCTTAGGATTTCAATTAAAGGCTGGAATATAAAAGAGTAACTTCGGAGTACTTGTGAAGTTAATAATCAGGAACGGAAGTAATATTGTTAAAGTTCTCTTAAGAATGACCCGCTTTATAGAGTGTTGGTCTAGAGTTGGATAATACTGAGTGGAAAGTACTGTAAAATATTCTTTGGTAACTTCTTTAGACTCAAATTAATTAAGACATAGACGAGAACGATGTTAGAATGCAAAAAAGGTCCGTCGCATTGAGGTGCAACACAAGCATATATAAATAAAATGCACTTTGATATTTGCTTAAAATATAAAAGCTAATGGGTCAATATGGTCTTCACGTATACTCCCATACAACGTGGCAATGCGGCCAGTCTCTTGGCTACATTACCAGTCGACAGCGATGCGGATGAATTTTACGATGCTGTATTTTAGTTTTTGAATAGTTTTAGTTAAGTTAGAATATAATATATAATTTTGCTATTTTTATTTAGTCATAAGTTGTTATGGACCCACTTGTAAATATTACACTCCCACAATTAAAACTACCTCATGTAACATTCCAGCCAGAAATAATTGATTCATAATTCGAGGGCAAAGTCTCTGAAGATTTCCTAGCTTACGTAGATTGAACCAATAATGTTACATCAACTTTACGAAATACTTTAAGAGTAGGATGTAAAATAAACATCCATCATGTTTGTTATTTTGAGGGAGGAAGGTAAACACGGTCTTATTTTAATTAGCGTGGCTTTAAAATGCTTACGCTTTTCAAATAGTGTGTTTATATTTAATGTTGGAAAATTAATTGTATCAATTCATTTACAAAGCTTTTAGAGATTCTCAGTTGTATCATTATCATCATCTGAGGCTCTACAGCCTTAGCCTGGTCAAGTATATTTCTCCAACGTGACCTATTTGCGGGTTTTTTCTCTCCACTCCAACAGTTCTTAAATCTTGGTCTACGTCATCCAACCATCTGAGCTTGGGCCGCCCTCAACTTCTCCGGCCATCCCGTTTACTATCCAATAAACGTTTGGCTGGTCTTATCTATTCTTGCGACATGTCCTGTCCATCGAAGACGTCCTATTTTGATATTTTTTATTACATTAGGGTCGTCATACATCTCGTAGAGCTCATGGTTGTACCGCGTTCGCCATTGCTCGTTTTCCAGCACTGCATCGAATATGCGCATGAGGATTTTCCGTTCGAATACTAACACCGAGTTCTAGTCTTTTCTGCTTAGTACCCAGCATTCTGAGTTGTATCCCAGTATTGGTCTTATAGAGGAGAAGCTTAATTCTCAGTTGTATACGAAAATGAATTAATTTATCTATGTAAACGCTCGCTTTGAAGTCTAATACGCTTTTCGAATTGACTGTAGATTTAGATGAAGGCATGTGAATACATGTGAACTAATCTATTCTCAAATCTAGGCTTAAATCAAAATTTATGTTCGAGATAGAATTATCTCGAACATAAATTTTGATTTAAACCTAGATTTGAGAATAGATTAGTTTGAAATATAGTTTAGATTACGGCATATCTTGATTTCTCTTTTAGGTATCAAAAGCTTAGGGTTTTCATAATCTTCAGCGTCAACATTGAAAAGTTGTATCCTGCAAGTAGTATAATAACGGCTAGTAAAAAGACGCTTTAGATCGTTTATCCTAAAAGTTGGCAACGTCGTAAATAGCTGTCAAAATTTTCCTTTTTTGTTTAATTTGGCGTATGGAAATAAGAAACGTGGCTAACTAGCGATACTAGAATATTAATAATGAATTGCAATTATAACATTGAATTTGATGTTCTACCCGTTTTAGGTGTAAAAAAGGCATTTGGAAAGTTTACAAATACTTTTTTTACACCAAAACGAAATATTCGTATTTCATAATCAATACTCTAGTTCGCTAGTTAGCCTCATTTTTATATTTCCATACATTAATATTGCCAAATTAATCATAACAGCGAAATATTTGATATCTATTTGCGACGTTGCCCACTTTCAGAATAAACGCTCTTAACGAAGCCGAGAGCTACTTATCCTCCTCGATTCATTGTGATTTTTTTTTTTATACTGGACCATACACTCGTGATCCAATGAACAGTGATTTTTTATAGAAATTAAAACAATTTTTTGTGCTCAATGTTACTTATGTAGTTTAATGTACAGAATACGTAACGTCTATGTGGTGGGTCTTTTTTCATCCTATATTTATGTCAGACGTATATTCACAAATACTACATGTATTATTTCTGTTCTCCAGAGCTCCTACTTCGGTGCAGGAGTCTGCGACCCTCACCATTGCGGCAACACCTTCTGTCCTGGACAACAACGACGAGACTGCCACGTCGAGACTTCGATCACACCATTCGCTGTGTCAGTGCACTTCGGACCACCAACGATCAAGAGGAGTCCAGAAGAAAATATAGGAATGTGTTTGAGATATACGCAGTTGCCTTGTGATTCGTGAAGGATAAAATTAAATAATTAATTTAAATTGAATGGTGAAAGATGTGATATATATCCATTTGAATAAGCATGTGATTCTATTATGAAAGATGATGGAAAGATCTTTGTAGAAAGCGTTCCTTAGATGAAAGACAACTTCTCTCTAGCAGAGAAAATTGGTGCTATTGATCTTTTATCGAGTCTTCAAACTAGATCAGTAAAATCATGTATCTAAAATGAATGCTGACACAGTAACGGAGCTGTTTACAAAAAATAAGAAAATAATTCTAACGCTTGTATCTCCAGTAACAACGTTACACGAAAACGATGAAATCGAATTATATAAACGATACGATGATGGGACGATCAAAATGTTTTGATATTAAATAACACAGGGGCGCGAAATTAGGGAGTGAGACTCGGGAACCATCTCCCTCGGGTGTCATAAGTGTGAAACGGTATGACAAGGATACGAAATATGTATAAGAAGCAAAATGTTTAAGAAAATTACGTGTTTATTTCCAAGAAATTGGGAATAAATTTGTATCATTTGTTATGTATTTTAATGTATATACAGCAAATCATAGCTAAGCTAGGTAGGCAGTTTCATTAAAAAGGAATTACGAATATATCTTTTTGTAAAACGTTTTATTTAGCTTCTATTATATCTGTTTCTACCGGACCGAATTCGTGTAAAAAACCGTCACAATATCTGTTTCTTCATCCGATAAATCCAATTCAGAGAATCGTCTTTTTCGCAAGAACTTAATCTCACTTGATGAATTACATTATTTGTAAACCTGTCTTGAGGCTTTACCACAGAATAGACAGATACAGAAGGTTGGCTCAATACGACGAGCGAAAACACACGCATTGATACGCGTCTATGAACAGCGAGTGCAAGTGTACTTGCGACAGGCATTCGACTGAGATTGACCGAGATCGCCGCACGTATAGTTTGTTCTAAAACTGTCTGATGAAAGTGTAAACAGGTTTAGGTTAAATTCTTACGCAATCACTCACTAAAAGGAATCAATAATACATTCATCTGTATTAAGAAGGTTTCAACTTTGTCTCCCCACTTTTTCTGTTTGAATAATAGTATTACACGGTAATTGAGAAATCATCGACGAAAGTTGAAGTTAAATTAATCTCAATTGTCAAAATAAAAACCATTTTAAAGGTGATTTAAAATCAGATTTTCCAGTTTAAGTATTGAAATAATTAAATCAAGCACTCAATTTATAAGTGGCACTACAAATTGGCATCTACAAGTACGTTTTCTGATCCATTTGTTAACATTTTTATCATATAGTTTTGGAACAGATCATACGTGTTGTGTGCGTGCGACTGTTTTCACTCGTTATGCAGGGTGGATTACCATGGTTTCAATAAAAAAAAATTGTTGTTCCATACATTTGGACCGCGTAGACCGTATCAATAATTTTTCTATGAAACAGTAGATTTAATTTTTGTTAACCGACCAAATATTTCTACGCTGTGATGGGGTCTGGAATAATACGCTGAATTCATGGCTACAGTTTGCGCGTCGCAACCTGTACACGGAGTCGACATTCTGTATATATCTATGTAGTGCTCCGTCCACGGCCGCTGAATACAAATTGTTCGATAGAAACTCTATTGCTTACTATGTAGTTGAGAATTCAACGAATTTGTTTTAGCTCGGTGAAACTAATTGATATTTAGTACCGACAAGGACTTTTAAAGTAATTGTTTTGTAAATATATTATTTTGGGAATTGTTTTAAAGCTTTTGTATTTCTAGGTATCTAATATCCATTGTTGGATTATTAATGTTATATCAATTTAGTGTCAAAATGCTAATTCGTGATAAGAATTATAGAAGTTTTGCGATGTGATTGTTTTTCAGGCATTTTGTTTGGTTGATTACAATTTTGTATAAAAATGCTGTTTTCGGATTAATTTTTCTTTAAATCGAAGTCTACCTATTTATGTAAAATATAATGAGGCTGAGCGTTGCTCAAAATTAGTTTTATTATTTATGTTAAGTTTGACGATATTATGAAGTTAAGGAACAAAATGATGACGTTCTTTATTGCTCAAATTACTAAAAGTTAATTAGTTTTAATTAATAATTGTTTTAGTTCCTATGATTCGGATAATTTATTTGGTTGTATACATAAAAGTAATTTTTATTGTTTCTAACAGAAGTCTGTATTCATATACGTACCTAATCTAATTTATAACAAAACGTAGCGTTTGATTTTTAATATTTTTTTTTCTATTAGTTATGGTATTGAACTAGGTAGCTGTGCCATCGTAGAACAATTAATTATTAACCAAAAATAACCTTTTTTTAAAAATATGTTTTTCTTAGTTATCTGTGACTGTAAATAGTAATGTTACAAATTCTTCTTTGTTTCATAGATTTCTTTTAAGAAGTTTTGCATTTATAAAAAAAGTGATTTATTTATTAAATTATTTATTTTTCGACATGATAACACCAAAGTGTTTTATTTATTTTAATTCACACACGTGTACGATATCGCACTAGGATATATAAATACCTAATGTTATTTACCCCTAAATAAATGGTTCTCTCATATTACTTTTACGTTTAATTATATTAAACTCCTGCTTCGCACGGTTTTTACGAGTTGACAAAATATCGAGATTTTTTAAGTAACCATTACTTTAATATATCGTAATATACACATAAAACTTCCGGAATAAATTCTCCAAACGATGGTGAAAACCTCATCAAACGCTGTTGCGTGATTTAGAAGAACAACGCGGACATACAGACAAACGCGAAAAGCGACTTTGTTTTATAATACGAGTATGTATAAATTATGTACCTACAAGTTATTCATGGTATGAGGGACACGGCTCTCGACCTTTCGACTTCTTATCTGAACAACAGAATTCAGAGGGTCGATGTTAATGGCAAGAGATCTGCAGGATCTGCAGTCACCATGGGCGTTCCGCAGGGTTCAATTCTATTTCCTTTCTTATTTTTAATTTATATAAATGTCTTACCTTACCACATAAGGGATAATCACAAGATCGTATTATTCGCAGATGACACTTCCCTTATTTTTAAAATCAAACGTCTGTTAGTTAACTTTGAACAAGTTAACGATGCACTCTCTAAAGTTGTGCATTGGTTTAATGTAAATAATCTTCTTCTGAACGAAAAAAATACTAAACTCATTAAATTTTCAACGCCAAATGTCAGGCAGCTAACTACCAATGTTCAAGTTTATTGAATAGAGCTGGGCCCTGTTGAGTCGACAGTTTTTCTTGGAATCACTATTGATGGTAAATTACAATGGGGCCCACACATAGAAAAATTGTCAGGAAGGCTTAGATCGGCCGCCTATGCTGTTAAAAAAATTAGACTGATAACTGACGTAGATATAGCCAGAATTGTTTATTTTAGTTATTTTCATAGTCTTATGTCATATGGGATTCTTCTCTGGGGAACCATAATATCTTTGTTCTACAGAAAAGGGCTGTTCGAGCCATTTACAACCTAGGTCCGAGAGATTCCCTTCGAGGAAAATTCAAAGAAGTAAATTATTCTGGCTCTAGCCTCACAATATATTTTTGAAAACCTGTTGTATGTACACAAAAATATATAAAATTTTAAGAAAATGTCCGATATTCATAGTTTAAATACCAGGAATAAACACAACCTTGCTGTGCATCGCACTCGTCTCCACAGAGTAGGCAACTCGTTCATGGGTCAATGTATACGCTTTAACAACAAACTTCCCATTGACATTCGAAACTTACCTATTAAACGATTTAAAATTTGTATTAAAACCAAACTTTGTAAAAAAGGGTACTATAAAATTTCAGATTATTTAGAAGATAAAAAAGCTTGAGATTGAGCTGCTCGCTCTGCTAAACCTTGTGATAAAACCATAAAACTTGACATAAGAATTATTTAGTAAAATCATTAAAATATACTAGTTTTATTTAAACATTAAAACAAAATGACATGATTACTTTGTAAAGTATAATATTATTTTAATTACCTATTGTGAATGTGAGGACTATGTGGATATTTTTTTTTTTCATTACTCCTTTTTTTTTTCTTTCTCAGTTAGTTTTAATGATGGTCTGGCAGTTTGAGTAGTTTATGCGGCCTACCCAAATGTCTTTTCTTTGGTATTGTTCGTCGAGTTGAGCTCCTTATGTTCTGAGTTGAGCTCCACGATTACTGACAAATGCTTGCACTGACTGGACAGGTCCACTCAAATCTGTGTGGTTCTTTTCTCAAAAGACCATTTCAGACACTAATCTACATGGTCCTCCTATGGCTTGACCAAGATTATGTCTGGACTTTAAAAGAGACTGCGACCTCTGAGTTCGTTTCGGCTTTTCTTCTCAGAGTAGGATAGGAAACGCCAAACCCATCTAGCAAAATTTAATATATTTTTAATATGACGTGTAAAAGTGATTCCTATATCCTATTTACAGAATAAACAATTTCATTTCATTTCATCATCCCTACTCTTATCCCAATATTTGGGATCTACGCAGCAATGTTCATATATATCTATTTGCTGTGCTCTAAGTAATCAATGTAATCATCCCCTTCCATTTATGTTTTGCACTATCACCCCGCACCCTAATTACGTAACACACTTTCAATCGCAATCCGAGGGTTTTATAGGATGTTTTGAAGAAGGAAGGAGGAAAGAAAGAAAAAGAAAAAAAAGAAAGAAAGAAAGAAAAAGAAAAGAAAGAAAGAAAGAAAGAAAAAATATTTTATTTCGTACACGTACAGGAAGTACAAACAGTCACAACAACTAAAAAAGAGCATCTCTTAACTAACAAAAAAATTCAAATAACATAAAAGAAAAAGAAATTACCTGTGCAAGGCCAAAAAGGCTTCCTATCTCAGCAAATGCTGCGATATTTAAAAAATAAATACCGCAGCGCTGGTATTCTGATAGGGCCCTCTGTGATGCCACAGACACACCTACGGACACAAATCCCGCTAGGGGATTACAAAATAAATAAACAATAATTTTGAATTATGATACTGGAATGTGGATGAGCGTGGGGGAACTGTCGAAATGAAACCCATAGCGAACAACGTTGTCTTTTTCAATGTTGTCAATTACCCCGCTGTATAATGGTGGAGGCATGAGCAAATATTCTCGAATATATTGCATCACGTCGAAAGAAGTAGAAGAAAGAACTACTACCCGATTCTTTTAAACTAATAATTATTATAAAGAGATTTATTTTTATTTTATATGTTTGTTTGTTGTAATGAATAAACTCAAAACCTACAGGACCTATTTAAAAAAATACTTTCACCAGTTGAATGTTATATTATCAATGAGTAACATAGGCTATAATTTATAAAGATATCATGCTAGTCATCTTTAAAGTCATTCAACGTTCATTCCTTAGCCCATTCAACACATTAGGCAGGCCATTGAGCTATCAATACCTGGTAACGTTGCTAACGGCTTTGATTGCTGTTACGGCCACCAGTAACACGTAATCGTCATGTTAATACATGCGATAATGTGGCCTGTATGTAACAGTATTATGCTGGTAATGGAAGTACTAATGGGGTATTTGAATATGTACAATAATGTACATATTGTACGTACACGTGTTTCTTATTTGCTACGAACAGTGACTGAAACGGGTGTGTAATCTGTAGTTACGACGGGAGCAGCGAAATGTTTAGTGAAGGGAAAGTTATTATTCGTTTTTAGGGTTCCGTACCACAAAAGGAAAAAAAGGGAACCCTTATAGGATCACTTCGTTGTCCATCCGTCTGTCTGTCTGTCAGTTTGTCAAGACCCTTTTTCTCAGGAACGCGTGGAGGTTTCAAGTTGTAATTAACATCAAATACGTAGGTCTTTGGAGCTCTAAAAAAACAACACAATAATAGAAATATGGCCATTTATAAGATATATTTAGATACTCACAAATAAATCAAAACCTATAGGGCAATTCCCGTTGAATTAGAATCATGAAATTTGGCAGGAAGCAAGGTCTCACAGCGCAAGTAAATGAAAAAGTTCAAAAATCGTTCATTCGAAATTCATTAAAAAAAAAAAATTGCAGTTGGAGAATTGACCGTGACGTATATCGATGTACGTCACGGTCAATTCAATCAAAACATGTTTTACAACTACAATGTTAAGTTTGATTTTGGGATAAATTCATCCCAACTACGGAACCCTTCATTGTACGTGGTTCGACACGCACTTGTTTTTTATTCTTTATTATCAAAAGGGGGTTTTTATCCATAATTCCATACGCCATACCCCATCGTACATTACCAACAGTAAAACTTGAATTGAGGTAAATACATACTATGTACCTAACAGAAATAGAATCATTGATTAGGCATCTTCTTTCATGAAAAAGGGTATCAGTCAGTCACTGCACTGATTTATACCGCATACAATATACATCAGGATATAATATAATTCCACCCCTGCTAATTCAATATAGCTAGCATCGCATTCTCTTCACGTAATCAAGGCAATAATCGAATACTATTGGAACAGTAACAATGGCGGCCGTATCGAGATGTTACTGATCGGCTCATTGTTTAGATGTGGGACAAACCGATATTAGGTTAACTATCTATGTGGGTCCGTGCGGAGTTTAATTAGATCAAGGAGTTTCTATGAATCTATAGATGTGTGTAGACTGGCTTGGTCTCCATGATTATCTTAGACAAAAGATTTTTCTGGCTCCAGTTGCAGGTAGAAATTAACATTTACATACATGAAGCGACTGAAACGTACCTATTTAATGTAAGGTTTGGTTTACTCAGCCATTTGCCAACTACATAATGCTCAGCTCACTATATATTAATAATATTTTGCTTTAGATAGGTGTAATTTCTCGTCAGTAGCGTTACAGGTGAGGTTTGAATTTGAAGACTACTTGGTCTCTCGCCAGTCATTAGCCGTTAGCCCGGTTTTGTTTGTCAAATTAGCTCTGACGGCTGAGACCTGCGTCTAGGCATTGTGGCTTAGCATTTTTTGTTAATATTATGCTAACATTGTTTAAGTGTCGTTTTTCACACACGTAGCAGTACCCTGTAGCGATGGTGATAACGATGGGTTTACACAAAACGATTCCTTAATTTTCTCCCAAAAATAAAATTTTGTGGTGTCAATAATACATCATTTTTTAACCATTTTCCTTCACATATACACCCTACACCATTGGCACCTAGGACATTCAATTACTTCAGAATCTGACCTGAATATGTAATACACGGCGCATCACCTGAGCCTTGGATATCCAATTAGCTGCACTAATCTAATGGATATTGGCTCGTCACAATAGGCGTCTAGTCAGGGTTACTGCGATAACATTGTTTGATTACATACATGCAGAACTAACTATTACGACGACAGATAGTTTATGGATGGGCAGGGCGGTGAGCTGAATAGGTGCAGACAACGAATTGAAGTTTAAAAAAAAAACCGGCCAAGTGCGTGTCGGACCACGCACAATTCTTATAAATTATTTTTTCTAATTATATGTCACACGTTACAGTTTACAAAACTTGTTTTTCTTATTTTTATTTACAGAACCGCTAGGAACCTTATTAGGTAATTCCGGTCTTTTTTAGGGAAAAAAAATACTAATGTAGGTAAATCACATAAATAAACGAAAAAACAATACGAACATATGTAGATAATTTTACAGATACTTTTACATATACTTTTTTACAGATAATTTTACTATTCTCCCCACTGCCTTGTCCTTTCGTGTAATTTCTAATTAAAGATAATAATATATCGTCAGGGAAATTAATTGTTAAACAAACCATACGTTAATTTGCCGTGTTAGGGCCATTTCATAGAACTGAAAAAATTACAGTTATGATTTGAATATTGGAACAATTTAAATTGGCAGTCAATTTGTTTGACAATTAATTTATCTGACTGTAGGTACCTAAATATACAAAAAAATTATAGCAAAGGCTTAATATTATTCTGTATTACAGGTATAATTAGGTCTAATAACAAGATGTAAGTGTGGCCCAGACGATAATTAATACCATGATGGATTGATGCATAACTGATTCTAAACTACCAACTGAATGTAATTAAATTAGTCTCGTCAATAATTACTAGTTTCAACCGCCGCAGTCGGTTTCAGCCGGTGTAGGGTTTAGTTAGGAACTATAATTTGCTAGAGGGTTCATTTAGGTAATTAGTACTGTTACCTAGGTACACTTGAAAATGGCGTAACGATATCGTTGATTTAGTGAAGTGCTGTAGACATTTTCAGCTTTCTTATTAACCTGAAAATACTCAGAAACGTTTTAATTAATGTTCTACTGTTTGTTTCTGAACTATCTTTTAGTCCAAAATTCTATTCGCATATTTATAAATAGGATCGTTTCTCATTTAAAAGAGCATGTACGGCTCTGCTATGCGTTTTGCTCACCGGCTGGCTGTCAACTTAGCTACCGGAAATGCCGTCAATGATTTTGTGGCGATGTAAATAAGAGGATTTTGTTGCAAGAGCAAGCGAAGCGAGCTCGGGAATTACCGTAGTTAGTTCGGCGTTGATGACCAGCACTTGATTCGCTTCAATAAAACGCTTATTTCAATAAATATTTAATGTTTTTTTATTTCATACATTACCTACAAAAAAAAAACTAACCAAAGTTACAATGTCGTTGTATTACTCCTATTTGACAAGCAATCTTTAGTTACAGTACCAGTACATACTCTCATTATCGTACTCTTTCTGTATCACAAAACTATACTTTATTCGTAGTACAGTTACTTGAATCATAGTGAAATTGAAACAACTCAGACTCGTGAAAAAACATACAAATAACTTTTCATCTACACAATTTTAGATTTCAAGAACTTTATAATTTCTCAGAAGAACTTAATATTAGTAGTTCGCTTATAATGAGATACACAAATGTGTTTTTTTTGTTTGTATTTTGTTCCTAAAAAATTAAATAATAACTGGCAATAATACCAGCAGGCCAATTCTCGTAAAACGTTCAAATTCTAGTCGCAATGACATCTCAGCGTCAATGTCAAAAACTTGTCAAATGTTTTGGTTTTTTTGACAGATTGAGACTGAGATTAGAAGAATAAGAATAATTTATTTGTGAAACATAGGTATTATAATTACATACAAAGATCTTAAAAAATATAGTAGTGCGCTATGTTTTGAATGCGGATGTTGTAGGAACGGGCCATACCCGTATTTTATTTTTTTAAATACGGTAATTGCCCCACAGATTTCTTCATCCGGATGCCCTTATCCTAACTATTCATTTAACTCCTTCCCTTTGTATATGTCTAGTTATGGCCACACGATGCTTTCTATCCAGGGCACGTAGTATATGACCCTAGTGTATATACCGGGGCTGGGAGCGATGCCGCATTGACTGCCGGATGACGTCACGCCGATGATAGTATAGATGCAGGATAATCTACCAGAATAATCGTTGTGGTTGTACTGAAGTGGTCCACCGCTGTCACCCTGGATGATAAAACAATTGAAGTCTGTAATATTAATTAATTTATACGTCGAAAACTTATGGTAGCCATACACGTTAAGATACACTTGCGCAAGTTTAGCTTGCACCAGTATGAAAATCATATGAGTCTAGAAATTTTCCCAAGAATCTTTCAACACACTTTACTGTATAGTTGTGCAAGTCTAAACTGTAAGGTGTACGGTAAGGTTACCATTATGTTAGAGGTCAGGTATTTTTGTTTCACACTAATATTATACTTTTATATACACTTTATATTTAATTATATTATAAAGAGGTAAAATTTGTTTGTTTGTAGGTTTGTATGTAGGGGGTAATCTCCTGAACTACCAGTCGTATTTGAAAAAATATTTTTGTATTAGATAGCCCAATGCTTGAGGAAGGACGAAGTCGCGGGCAGAATCTAGTAATGAATAAACTTAAAAACTACAGGACCGATTTAAAAAAATCACAATCAATCTGCCTTGCCTTTCTCAACTATGTTGGGGTCGGCTTCCAGACTAACCCGATGCAGCTGTATACCAGTATTTTACATGGAGCGGCTGCCTATCTGACCTCCACAACCAAGTAACTGGGTAAAATACGATACCCCTTGGTAAGACTGGTTGTCAGACTTTCGGGCTTCTGACGACTGTCAAAGATCCACGAATGACAGCCGGGCTGTGCTTTCTGAGGCACGGAGGAGTCTCGGTATGTAAAGATCACGGATACCCATCCACGGACCAACCCCGGCAAGCGTAGCTTAACCTGATGGATTAACCCGTGCGGCTGTTATTACTGAGCCAGGGGCTTCTTTTCTTGGTAGGAGTACCTACAGTTCATTCAACTTTGATTTTTGGGTCTGCTTTCGTAAAAAAAGTAAACAAAAAAAAATATCTGTGTGGTTGTTGCCGCATTGTGTTGAAAGTTCGTCTGAGATGTGATTTGCTCCATTTGAGCAAGCAACTATAGTTTTAATTTTAGTTCGACCTTCGATGGCTGTTCTTGTTTCGAAATAAACTAATTTTATTAGTGCATTGATTTTTTGTAACGATCGTACCTCACATGTGTCTCTTAGCACTTTTTTATCACCATAGCACATTTGCGTGGTGTGGTTAAATCCGCTCTTCAGATGTCTATGGGGGGGATAGTACTTAAAACATTCGTCTTTTTCGTATCTGGAAACCGGGACCTGTAACAAATCGTCAATATTTCATCCAGTATTTTTCTGCCTGCCTGAAGAATACCTATCTTAAGAGGCAGTGAGCACTGGACAGGGTACATTACTCGCAGAAAGGATGATCAATGGGGCCAAAAGGTTCTGGAGTTGCGACCACGTCCTGAAAAGGGCAGCATGCTCCCACGAAGTGGACCGAGGGCTTGGGGAGGTCGCGGGAATTTGCTGAATACAATTAGCAGAAGATTGAAGGACGTCCATTGCTGGTCTATGTCCAGCAGTGGATGTTCTTCGGTTGAAATGATGAAGATTGAGATAGAGTGCAGCAGCAAATAGATAGATAAAGAAAAAAGAAGGGCCATGAATTCTGGCAATCTTCCACACGGGCGCACAAGTATTAATTTTATATGGTTAAATCCTCACAGTCTGTAAAATGTCAGCTAGCTCTCTTTTGTATCCCAGCGCTCCCCAGCCAAGGGCAGTAGAATGATATTCTGCTGGCTCCCCAGCTGCGTGAAGACAAGCAGGTAGCACTTGCCCACTGTAGATGATCCTGAAATGTTAAAAAAAGACATAATTAGTAGGATTCTGGTTTAAATTAAACATATGTATAAGTCAATTAATTAATTGGCAAAGCCGGCGAAGAGTGAGTCGAACTCTCGCATTCAGGGTTCTGTACCACCAAAACTTTTACAGTCCTGTTACAATAATGGGTTTTTCTTTAGACATGGTTTAAACCATTGAGCTAGTTTTGAAAAAAGAACCTAACTGTGGTCAAAATTTAGTTTTATGAACAAAACTGATAACTTAGTCAGGAACACAGTTGTCAGTTTTGTATTAAGTAAAAAAAAATCAAATCAATTATTTCAAGTAGGCCATAAAAACACGTTTGAACGTCAAAAAATACAAGAAAATAGCATTGACTCTATATGCCCATTCCAAAAAGTAGTTTTGTATAGAGAAGAATAGGCAAAAACACCATAGTTATTCTTTTAAAATGTTTTAAAATATTTTGTACAGATTAATTATAATTATATTTCAAGACGATGTACCTGGAATAAAATTACTATACTACAATAGGTATAAATTATTAAAAATTAAGCAATCACAGATATTAATTATGTTGACAAATAATGAATAAGTTTGTGAATTAAGGTACTCACAGAGTGTAAAATGAATGGCATCAATATATAATAAATTATGTAATTAAATTAGCAACCAGTTTGATTTTGTCAGCAGGATCTGCATGTTCCCAAGCATTCTTATCTTGAATATAATCCTCTAATTTTAAATAAGCTTATTTACAAAGTGTACTTTTAATACAAGTTCTTAGTTTTATTAAGTCACAATTTATTTTGTTGTTACATTTAACACAACGAAGTTTTGAACTCGGGTTAAAGTTAGATTTCATTTTCTAATCAGATGGTAACGTTCTCTCAATTATAATTATACGTATAGAATACGAATATGCTTTACATCTCTAGAACTATAAACCTTTCATCACACTTTAGTTTTTCAACTCACTCAATATCGGTCTCAAGCAGGGCGATGTCGTGGTACTTGGAGGGTGGCTTGTACTCTGGGTGAGGAATCCTCCTCTTCACGTTATATATCTGCCACAGTTCAGGAGGGTCCGAACGCTTCAGTATACCTAGAGTTACGAACTTCACAAGTCCTCTGAAAATATCAAAGTATTCCTCTTTTATAATTTATGCACAGAAATGTGGTATAAAACCTGGATGAGGGTGGTACAGGAGCGTGGGCGTTCATACAAGAAAGAGGCCTCTTATATCCAGCATTAGTTGAAGTCGGGTTCTGGATGAATAATGGGTTCTTTTGGGTCGAAATGCTCTACAGATTTTCAAACCAGTAACTTTTTTTTCTTTTTAAGCAGTTTGACTACGGCACAGATGAATACAGGTGGTACACTCCGAATTTTAAGTCTGTATGAAGCTACAAGTACGCGGCGGGACAAATCAGCGAGTGTAATGTAGTCAAAATATCTATGAGCTACGCGATAGATAAAGAGAGACAACTTCTAGGTCAATATAATTGTAGTTAATTAGCGCTGTGCGACCTGAATTGCACTTTATTGTGGTGTAGCAAGAATCGCTGTTTTATAAAAATGTAGGGTATCGTTAACGTGAAGGAGGATTCAGTCTAAAATAGTTTCTGCAGCCTTTTATGTTTGAAAATGCACGCTTATCAGTATCGTCGCTAATAATGCACGCTTATCAGTATCGTCGCTAATAACATATACCAGGGTAACTCTTCACTCAGCCTAAAATTACGTTGAGATTATTAGGTAGGTACTTACGAACTGGCACTTGACAAGCAGTGACCGGCAGTCAGAATGAATCTTTCACTGATGACAGAGCCTCCGCAAAGCCAGTCAGCTGTTCTGACATCGTCACCATATCCCAGCAAAGCCTGGTATAAGAAATATTTTTGTATTTTTTTATGTTTTCTTTGCAACGCTATTACTGTAACTAAGTAATATGAAAACACACAATAAAAATATGAATTACTTTTGCAATATCCATACTAATATTATAACTGCAAAAGTAAGTCTGTTTGTTATTCTTTCACGCCTTATCGGATTGACAGACAAGTAGAGTATGGCCTAACTCCATAGAAACAGAAAACTCAGTTTTTTATATCTGTGCCTGATATCGGATTGTGATAAGGGAGGAGTCTCATTACAATCGATAGATTTTGAAGGAAATTGCTAATCCATTGCTTCTTAAGTTTGAAAAATCCGTCTGCTCAACAACGAAAATAACGCAATGAAAGATGTTGAAATGTCAAAACGAAAGGCATTGCCATTGTAAGTCAATCTATCTGCCTAGCCTTTTCCCAACTACATCGAGGTCGGCTTCCAGTCTAATCGGATGCAACCTCAGTATTTTACATGGATAGAATAAGCATTCGCTACCCAGTAACTGGGTAATATGATACCCCTTGGTAAGACTGGTTGTCAGACTTTCGCGCTCTTGACGAACTGTACCGACTGTCAAAGATCCACGAATGACAGCCGGGACCAACGGCTTAACGTGCTTCTCGAGGCACGAAGGAGTCTCGGTATGTAAAGATGGTTACCCATCTACGGACCAAACCCTGGCAAGCGTAGCTTAAACTGATGGATCGACCCGTACGGTTGTTATAACTTAGACACGAGCTTCTCCAATTATTCCACCGGGTTTTATCCTGGCAGTACGTTCCCTTGGGAATATGTACGACCTCCTCTCCTCTAATAATTTTAGAGTTCGATGTGTTTTTAACCGACTTTTAAAAAGAGGAGGTTATCAATTCGGATGTTATTATATACATTTTTTTAAATGTCTGATCTATGTATAACTCTCGTCATATATAGACGGATTTGCAAAAATCTTTTTTTGTTTGAAAGGGTATAGTTCGGAGATGGATTAGATCAGGATCTGATGATGGGATCTTGGAGGAATTCAGGGAACTCTTCAAATATAATAGGCACACCTATAGCGATTTGGGTATTTTTTTTATAGCAATGCTTGCAGTTGCTCTCGGAAAGCACCGTTTGGTGTAGTGGAACTGATGATAAAGACCACAGATGGCCACCGGAACTACTCAATAATAAGTATTTCACGGGTTGCAATTCGATTACTTTAATATGGTTGCCAAGAAATGTATGCTCGTCACAATGCATATATCGAAGTGGAGCTGATGTTGAAGTACCAGAAGAACTCCTCAACGATTAACGTCCCTGCATCAGGAAAAGCAATATTTTGTAAAAGGTGATGAGCAGTTGACATTAGGCTATTGTAACATAGATAAGTTACAAACGGACCCAATACAAATTGATAAAAATAAAAACTTCCGAAATTTGAGTTATATTTCACTTTATAGTGTTTCTTGGGAAGTCAGTTGTTTAAAAAAAAAAAAGATTTTGTTAATAATATCATAGATAAAATAATAGTGCTTACGGTATCCAAAAGTTCAGATGTCCTTGGTGCCCAATCTGGTCATAGAAAACGGAGTGATGTATGACCGCATGATGCGCTATCTCTAATATTGTGGAGAGACATGAGAGAAGCTGTCCTGAATTTTAGGCTAACGGTTCAAACAGCGAGCGCCCTTGCTTGGTAACGTGTATGGTAGTGTATGAATAAATTAAATTAAAATTTGGATGTCCTTGGTGCCCAATCTGGGGTCATAGAAATATGACCCCAATGAATGTGTGTGTGCCTCTAGGTGCATGCTATTTCTTGCTCTGTGAAGAGATATGAGACGAACTGTTCCAAATTTTAGTTTATTGTAAACGATCCTGACGTTCAGATGTCCTCGAGCCAATCTGGTCACGATGTGCGTATATGCGCTATCTCTAATTTTGTGGAGAGAAATGAGACAAGCTGTCCTAAATTTTAGGTTAGCGGGGTGTATGAAAGGCGCGTGGCGCACCCTGGAAGTAGCTTGACACGGTAACGCAGTGTCAAGGCTGACTGGTCCCTTCAACTTGGTAACAATTAATGTATTACATTGACATTTATAACTCGATCCATCGGGTGGAATAGACGTCAAACTGGAATAGGCGCCGAACCAGTATTTTGCTGCACTATGTAGGATTTCATTTATATTATTGGGCATTCTGCTGCACCGAGAATGACGAGACGACCGAAGTGAGCCGATAGGTACGGAAGGTGGGGTACAGAATGCCCAATAATATCCTACTATAAGTATTTTAAAATCAACCTCAAAGATAAAAATTATTTAGGGTAAGTAGTATTTAAGTAAAGTAGGTATAAAATAATGAACTGAGTAATTAAATTTTGTCATTATTTCAAGGCTTCTAATGTTAAATATTGTTAAGAGTTTTATTGTTCTACAATAACCATAAAGTGTAAATTCGTGCCGGCTGTGATACAGGTTTATCCTAGTACAAACATCTAACATTATAATACCTTTGTAAATTATTTCTAAGATTTTATGTTAATATCGAATAAATATTTATTATTATTATTTATTACTATATTAACTTAGATATGTAGATAGTATAGGTATTGATAGTGCTATCTAGGAGATAAACTGTAATCAAAAAGGTAATTTTGATAAAAGTCGTAAACACGACGATCGATTAGGTAGGTTAGATAGTCAAAACTTTAAATCGTTTATTGCATCCAGGCCACCTAGACCGAGAAGTAGCTCTTGATCTAACTTCTAGAAATCTAGCCTTTCAGGATACGTACTTAATCGAGTTTGAATGCTACAAAGCGGATTTGTATAATATAGACAACCTGTATTCAGAGGCTCGTAACAGGCTGAAAAATCTAGGTACGAAAATTAAAATACTAGAATTCTCTAGGGCAATAGACTTGCCTGAAGTTTCTATTGGTATGATGGAAATCGGTTCAGTACCTTGACAGTAAATTCACTTGTAAATAATTTAATATTTAATTAGTCAAATTAATCCCGTTATTAGGCTGCCTGTCCACTGGAGCGGAGAGGAGAGGAGCGGAGTAGCGGTGTGCCAATATTAACCAATGGAATTGCATAAAACCTCCGCTCCGCTTCAGTGGCCAGGGATTTAGGAACTAGTTTAAAAATTCATACAAATCCGGGAAGCGGAGCGGGGAAACGGAGCGGAGAAGCGGAGAGGGGAAGCAGAGCGGGTAAACGGAGCGGAGAAGTGGATCGGGGAAGCGGAGCGGGGAATTATTACTCGTCGCGTGAACTCGGTCTAGCTCTGAACAGCGGTGTAACTCCGCTCCGCTACCTCGCTCCGCATCAATGGACAGACACTGTCCGCAACTCCGCTCCACTCCGCTGCCATTCTCCTCTCCGCTGCCTCGCTCCGCTTCAATGAACAGGCAGCGGTACTAAAAAATCTTTTCAGCGGGAGTAGCCAGTAAAGAAAAACAGTAAAGAAACCTCTTTAGAAAGGTCATAATTATACAAATCTCGTGATGTATGACATGATATGTATAGCTTTATAAAAGGGTGTTTAGCTATAAAACATGTATAATCTTAAGGTATTAGATTGTAGAACATGAAGCGATTCACGGGTCTCTTAAGGTAAAGGCTCGCGACTACTTAGCCTAGCGCACCCTCTTTAGAAATTGTAGTCATCAACATGGAAACTAGTTCCAGCTGATACGTCACACAGTGGTCCTGAAAAGTCTTGAAATCGCTTCCTGAATACTTATATATGAAGACTTACAGACATACTCTTTGGCTATGGCCAAAGAGTATTGGTATGATCCTAAAGATCGTAAACAATAATTATATTTAATTGGGTTTGATTTAAATTAGACTCTTAATTTATTTTTTGATAAATTAACGAATTTGATTGAATATTGTATTTTTTGTCATATACCGATTTTGTGTACAAATGTACCGATTTTTGTGGGCAGCTCTACCGATTTCGCACTCTGACGTTCGAGACCATTGCATAATTTGGAATGTACCCGTTTAGTGTCGCCAAACCTTTTGTTGACGCACCGCTGATTATACACATCTATCATAACGCCAGTCTTAAAAACTTTATTTTTTGGAATTGTGAAGACGTGAAGTCGTGATTGTTGTTTAGTGTTGTGGGGAGGCCAACACTTTGCAATATTTAAAAGAAGTTTTTTACTTTTCGAAGAATAAAGGTCAGTACTTACCTACCTATTATGGCTTTATGCAATTTGTACATAGTTAATCATTTATTTGTGTGAGAGATGAGAAAACAATCTAACTGAGAAAAAAAATCACCCAGTGTAAATAAGCTGGTACCTAGGATAAAAATAAGGTAAGTGGTCAGCAGCTGTTCCCTGGGTTCTGTGCTACAGTTTAGTGTTCAATCAATTATTAACTCCAAACGAAGCCATCTCTGTCTGATCTGGCGAAAAAACCACCAAACAGACTGGAAAATAACACAAGGAAATAATCAGTAAGAGTTATCGATAATGAAATTGATAATGAGGACATTTTTTTAGTACTCATGTGATACTCGATCAAATTAATGTGAGATAAGTACATCATTGAACCGAATAGGTATAAAATAATAATAATATATTGCTAATATTGCTTTCATATTAATATTATGATGTTTTTTAACCGACTTCCAAAAAGGAGGAGGAAAAAGAAGGAGGTTAATGTTGTCGCGAATGTATGTTTTTTTTATTTATTTGTATGACCGATTTTGAAATTTATTTTTTTGTATGAAAGGGTGTGCTCCCAAATTGGTCTCGTATACGTTTTATTAACTTTGTTTGGATAGTTTTTGAGTAAACTTCAATAGTACATATTTTTCCCATTTAGTGTATGTGGATGGTATGATGATAACTTCCTGTCACTGTTATTTACATAGTAGGTAGTGGTCTTCGAATTTGTGTAGTAGGGGATAGGTACCACAACTAAAAGTGAAAAATAAATTAAATACGTATATAAGAGTTTTTTTTTTTAAGTCGCTTGTTTTTTTTTTGTAAAAAGTTTTTATTGAATAACATGAACGCAACACATAAACGAGATATAAAATAACATTTAAGTATATAAATGTGGACGTTAGGCGCGGGAGTGTATGTAACATCGCGCCTAAGAGGCAAGGGGCGCAGGTAAGGCAACGGTGCGGCGCGGGCGCTACGCCGCACCTTTCATATTTCATAATAAGGCGCGACGAGGCGCGGGATGTACTCACAGGCAGCGCGGCCGGCGGCGGCGCACGGTGGATCGAAAATCGGCTGTAGAAGACATAGGATCTCGATGTCTTAAATGTTATTTTTTTTGCTGGAAATGACTTCTGCCGCTCATTGCTGTTCTATAAAATGTCATATGAAGTAATTGTGTGCACAAATGGAAGAGTTATAATTTTTATAAGAAAAAAATGTATGGAGCTGACATGAAAAATGAGGATATCTCTGGAATCGCTAGGAAAGCCATTATATCCTTGCACACTATTATAGTACTATTTATTTGTGAATTTTTGACATACTTAATCTTGCGTCATCTCTTGTGCTTTTTTTTTTAAAAATCGTCAAATTTAAATAATAAAAAATGTTTATGATATGTACATTTTAATGCTTAAATATGGCTATACCAAGTGTAATTTACAATATTTTTTATGCTTAGACCAAAACATTCTAAGAAATCACAAAGTCGTATTACCTACTTATTTGAAATGACATGGTAATTATGAATTACATAATATGTAATCTTGTCTAACGCCTCAAGTCCACATTAGCTAATGATTAATAAAACTTAATACCTATATACCTAGTTAAAAGGATACGTACCAAAATAATTTGGGGTACTCGCTAAATTTAGCAATTAGTGCAGGATTAACTTAATGAAAGTAATTAGATAAATGTGATACCATCATCAATAACAATAAATAGTCAAACATTGGATTCACAACTTCAGTTCATTTAGAGCATTTCTAATACTAACATCTATCTTACCGTGTCTTTTTACTCAGTGATCGTGAATGGAAAGCATTATTACAAATTTGGATTTGTTTGTTATTCTGAGCAATCAGGATGCTTCGTCTTTCGATCATGAACTATTGTTCAACACACTTGTTATTCGACTGGGCTCTAGCCTTTCAGATGAACACAGTGTTACCGTGAAAGAATTTTGTCGAAGATTTACACGGGCAGTTCAAAAGAGATGGTTACGATCCCACAGGAAAAGTGAAGTTTTTAGACGTGATTACAGTAATTGGCTTGAGGCAAATATTGACTGGCCAAACTGCGTGCAAACCAATTTGCTCATTCAAGAATCAACAAGTGAAAATATTTCTACTGAACCTGTACCTGAACCTGTACCATCAACTTCAACAATGAAATCAACTTCAACGATGACAAAAAGATCTCGAAAGCCGTTTGAAGATCTAAGTAACAAGCAGAAGAAGAGACGATCTGATGAACATATAGGCGATGACCCTAATGAAGTAGCTTATTCAGCTGCAGCACTTTTGAAAGGAGATGGTCGTGAGGATATTGCATCTGTTATTGAACATATGCTCCAAAATCCAGAAGCAGCAGAAAAAATCAAGGAAATGTTGAACAAACTAGCTCCTTCAACAATATTTTCACCAGAAAAAGCACTGGGTTTGCTACTTTCATTAAAACTATCGAAATGGCAACATATCACATTAAGGGAAACGACTATTCGAGAAGGTTCAAAGGAGATATATCCGTCTTACTATAAAGTGCAAAAAGCTAAGCTACAGTGCTACCCTCCGAAGACATTTGTGACTGTAACGGATTCATCTGCTAAGATTGCACTACAAGCGTTACTAGATTTAACAGTGAACAGAATTTTTGAAACTATTCGTAGTCCTGATGCGATACAAGATAAACAATTGATATTAATATCAAAGTGGGGACTTGACGGTGCATCACCAAAGTAGATATAAGCAAAACATAGAGAGTGGTCAAGATGATTCCAGCATATTTATGACCTCTTTGGTTCCATTAAAGTTGACAGCTGACGGTGATACCGTATGGGTGAATCCAAAACCCTGCTCACCTAGGTATTGCCGTCCAGTCCAGTTTAGTTTTGTGAAAGAAACCAAAGACGTTGTCATAAATGAAAAAACTGCAATGAATAACGAAATTGAAGCTCTCGTTCCCTCAAAATGTCAAGGACATGAAATTAGTCACAAATTAATGATGACAATGATTGACGGCAAAATTTGTACATATCTGTCTGAAGCTAAGTCAAATGCGGCCTGCTACCTGTGTTTGGCTAAGCCTACAGAAATGAATAAGTTAGATGTCATTGCGTCAAAAACCATTTCTTCTGGTGTGTATGAGTTCGGATTATCATCGCTTCATGCCCGCATTAATGTGATGGAATGTCTTCTACACATAGCGTATCGTCTCGACTCCAAAAAGTGGTCTGCAAGAGGAGAAGGTCATCAAGAGTTATTGCATTCACGAAAAAAACTCATTCAAGATCGATTCAAAGATGATCTCAACCTTTTGATTGACATCGTTAAGCAAGGATCAGGCACAACTAACGACGGGAAAACAGCAAGGCGGTTTTTTGAATTTCCTGATAAAACTGCAGCGATCACTGAATTAGATGAAGACCTAATACGCAGATTTGCTGTGATTCTGCAAGCTATCACATCTGGAGAGATTGTAGACGTGCCGAAATTTAAAGAATACGCTAGAACAACCGCTGAAAAATACGTGGAACTGTACGATTGGTACTACATGTCATCAACCGTCCACAAATTGTTGATTCACGGAGGGGACATAATTGCAGAAAATGCTATTGTACCAATTGGAAGTCTTTCAGAAGAAGCTTCAGAGGCCCGAAACAAAGACTTTAGGAGGTTCAGAGAAAACCATTCTAGGAAAAAGAGTAGACAAGCATCAAACGAGGATATCCTCAATATGCTTATCGTCTCTTCTGATCCTCTAATTTCTTCCACAAGACCAAAATTAAATGCCCACAAGAGGCAGACATACTTTAAGGAAACAGTAGAACTACTGAAACTTCAGGATCAGGAAGCTCCGACAGAGTTCTTAGAAGTTATATCTATTGTAGAGCCTGATTCTGAAGTGGATTCTGATGGTGACGAAGTATAAAATAAGTTAACTTTTATTGTTTATGTTAGGTTAGGTTAAGTTTTTTTTTTTTCAAATAATTTGCTTTTATTTTTAATCATACAATAGTTTACCATTTATTGTTATTGACTAATGATCACCGTTTACCCTCATTATGGTACATATCCTTTTAACAGGTATATAGGTATTAAGTTTTATTAATCATTAGCTAATGTGGACTTGAGGCGTTAGACAAGATTACATATTATGTAATTCATAATTACCATGTCATTTCAAATAAGTAGGTAATACGACTTTGTGATTTCTTAGAATGTTTTGGTCTAAGCATAAAAAATATTGTAAATTACACTTGGTATAGCCATATTTAAGCATTAAAATGTACATATCATAAACATTTTTTATTATTTAATTTTGACGATTTAAAAAAAAAAAGCACAAGAGATGACGGAACATTAAGTATGTAAAAAATTCACAAATAAATAGTACTATAACAGTGTGCAAGGATATAATGGCTATCCTAGCGATTCCAGAGATATCCTCATTTTTCATGTCAGCTCCATAATTTTTTTTCTTATAAAAATTATAACTCTTCCATTTGTGCACACAATTACTTCATATGACATTTTATAGAACAGTAATGAGCGGCAGAAGTCATTTCCAGCAAAAAAAATAACATTTAAGACATCGAGATCCTATGTCTTCTACAGCCGATTTCCGATCCACCGTGCGGCGGCGGGGCGCAGGCGAGGCGCGTGCGGCTTCCAAATCGCCGCTCCCATACATTTTGTATGTAATATGAAAGGAGCGGCCTCGTATTTACCAATTTCTATATAGGACGTCCAAACGTGTCTACGTGACAATATCGATAATTATCTATTTCATATAGAGAATTCGATTTATCATCTCAAGAATAATGAAAAATTATGTGAAGTAAAACCTGATTCCAGAAAATGCAAGATCAACATTACGACTTGCTCGAATAAATGGACGGCTCTTAGCAAAATAAACAATTATACATATATGTTATTTTCAAAATGAATAGAGTAGAGTCATCTCAACACCTCTCTCCCTTGAATTCGTATATAATATGTATATACTCGTACTATAATATAGATATATATATTATAGTAATTATGTATGTATGTGTATGTAGTTTGTAACCTATTTATGTTGTACCTATTTTAGTTATTTTTTAAATTTCTTTGTTCCTCTCAAAAAGAGCTCCTGCCATATCTCTTTACCACCCTTGGTTGACTGGTAGAGACTGCCTATGGCTAATGCTTTAGGCATTCTCTACCAGTCAACCAAGCGACGCTTGACGTATCAACACTTCTGGTCCGGGTTCACAACAAGTCAATCTTCATCCTGAGGATGCCTCGTTGAGAGGTGAAACACGTGTCGATTTCTTACAGCTAAGCGGATTAGGTTACTAAATATACGTCGTCTATTGTATTTTATAATGGATTTCCGCAGTCACGCCTGAATCAATTACCTATATAAAACTATCTTTCAAGCTGCTTGAGATAGAACCAATCAATCATATCATAAAAGTAGACATCCCAACTACACTGATACAAAACTTTACACTCCTCTCGAGCAACAAGGAGCTTGACGAAATGAAGAAGCAACTCCGAATTCATATAACAACTGAAAATTTGCTAAGTCAAGTTTCTTATCACTATAGCCACTATGTAATATAAACATAATCTAAAATATTCATATATGAAGTTATTAAGAAATTGCTCTTATTTTTCATATATTTTTTCCGAATCGTTAACACTACTCGTATGGACGTGATCTTCAGTATAAAATTAAACTTCTTCTATGTCATTATAATTGTATTTTAAACTTCATTTAATTTCATTTCCTATATTTTGTGTTTATTATATGGCAAAAATGTTATAAATTCAGTTTGACTTGTATTTAATCTTAAGGCATTCCTAACTAATCAATTGATTATCATCCGTCAATGCTTTATTCGTAACTATTTTAACGTTATTTAGAGTTTTCTCTTTTGTTACACGGGAGTGTCATCTGGAAACAAAACAAATAATTTTAAACTGTCGGGGAACATACACTTTTCCAAAGATTTATTAATTATGTACGAGAGGAGACCTATTGCTATTTAAAAATAATGTTCTTTCTAATTTTGTTTCAGTAACATCTATTTGATTGCATGATATTTAAGTATTGGAATGCCAAATAACTACAATGATTCGAAACTTGAAGACATGCTACTTAGCAACAATTTACTGTTTGGTACTATTCATAAAAAAATAACCCAAGAAGAAAAAATAAAGAAGATTAAAAAATGTTTAGATCGAGGGGCAGACGTAAATGCAACAGATGCTAACTACAAAAACAATACACCGTTGCATATCGCAGTGATGAAAGCAGACCCAGAAGTTGTCAGCTTTCTCTTGGAACAAGGAGCTCAAATAAACATAAAAAACAGCGATAATCTAACTGCTTTAGATATTGTTTATCAATCTGGAAAGAACAATTGTACGAGCAAAGACATTGTAACCATGTTGAAATCATTTAACGATGATAAAGTTACTCGACCTTCTATTCAAAAAGACATTGATGCTGATATAACAAGGAAGAGTCAATCCAAGACCGCCAACGTTCGGCAGGAACCGAAAAACTTCAGCAGTCTCGTTGCATGTAACGTTGTAAAAAAAGTAAGTTCAGTAAATAACAGAAAACTTTCACAAAATAATTCAAAGCAACAACAACAACACGATAAAATATTTAATTACAAAAAAAGAACCGGAACGTCAGGGCTTAGTGGCCAATTATATGAAAGTAAACTGTTGAGTCTGATTTTATTTAGAGCTTTATATGTTCATGAGGTTAAAACATTCTTATTAGCCACGAACGTGAAAAGCATGGGAGCTTTTGATGATATCGTCTTTAGGTTCTACTCAAATAAAGGTGATAAACCAATAATAATGTTTGTGCAAGCAAAACACAGAGATAATCCCTCAAAAGACACATTTACGGTTGAGGAAATTATGAAGTTAAACGGAGACTTCAGTCTTCATAAGTACTTAGAGAGTTACATAAAAATAAGTCAGATGTTCGTCCCTGAAAATTGCGATGATATGTTCAGGGGCGAGTTTAAAAATATAGACTGTGAATTTATTATTTTTACCTCCGCCTGTGAGAAGTTCTCTAAAATGAAAACCGTGGAACAAACTGAATGTAAACGTTTTATAAACACAAACAAGGGCAAGGCATTTCAGTTTGATTATGATGATCAAGACGTGGAATGTCTTGTTCAAACGATAGCCAAATCACGTGCCGTCCTTTTAGCGAAACGACTGTCAAAGTTCATTTTCAAAGATAATCACATTAATATGATGATGGATGATTTGATAAAAATATATCATGTCTTTCTCGCGCAACACATTTTGTGCGTCGAATTTAAAGATGGCGACTTGCAAAATAATTTCCGTTACGCTAAGTTTCGAGAATCACTATTTACAAGCAATGACAATTTGATATTGGCATTTAAAGCCACGATTTGTCAAGAAAAAAATAAATATATCTCCCTCGAAGAACAAAAAGAGGTAGAAAATATTTTACTGACATTGATTTTTAAAGTACCATTAGATTTTGGCAATCTTAATTTTTGTTTTAGTGGCAGTGAGCAAAAAAAGGAAAAGAAACTTCAATACCTTTGTTCAAAATTTAAAAAGCTTTTTGAGAACGCCAATGTCTCTGAAAATATTGTGATGAAAGTCAACGATAATATGGTTGGTCCAAATGAAATTTTACAAAGTACAGATTTAGAATCCTATAGACTGGGAGGTTTAGTTGGAAACCTACTAGTACTCGATGAAGAAACTAACAATTTAAAATTTAATTCTGATGTTCATTTCTTATCCGAGGACATCTTGAAACTCTTAGAAAGATTGACAAGTGATGATTTCAAAGGAATAGATCTAAGCAAGTGCAGATTCGACATAAATGTGCATCGGTTCCCCAGACTTTCGTTGGTTCATGAGGAGTACGATAAATGCTTGATCGAAAAGTTTTTGAGTAAACTAACATTTTACACGAATCAGGCCACAGAGGACGAAGTAGAAAGCATTTTAAAGCAAGAAATAAATCATAAATTCGTTGATGGAATACCAAGGCGAAGTGACGTACTCTTTAGTGATGCAATTTTCTTAAAAGTACACGATTGTGTACAAAAGTGGTGGAAGCAACATAATAACGCTCCATACTTGACAGAAGCTTGCAACTTCTTCTGCGAAGCTAAAAAAGTAATCCTTAATAGTTCGTTATTGAGCGTTCTTAATTTTACTTACACTGAAACAATAAAGAACACGTTGCCAGAAATAAAATTCAAAGATACCGCACTCGAGTTATTACATTTAGATGGGTTTTTTAAGGGCACAGCAAGAATGTTATGTGTTACTACGGAAAATAATGCGTTAACTGTTATAAAACTAATCCAATATTTTGAAAAACTATTTTATTTCGATTATTTCTTCATTGATTTAGATAACGTTGTACTTAGAAATTATTTTGTAAATGCGAAGTTGGAGATTGAAGAATCCAAAACAAACACTCTCATTATTGTTGGCAATTATAGTAAAGATATTATTTCGGAAATCAGTTCTTTGATAAAACATTTTAAAGGGAAAGTAATTATTATCTGTAACCGGAATTTAGTTCACCAGATCAAAAAAATATCGACAGAGGATATTGTCGAAATAGTTGACAGTCAAATTGGTTTTAAAGATCTAGCAGATACAATGCGTACGATGTTGCTAGAAGAGAGATATGTTATGTTTCAAGGAGAAGAAGTACCGTTAGGCATTTTGTTTAAAGACGAATCGTATCATCTTATAAATTCAAATTTACTGTGCATGATTATAAACAATGAAAAAATTAAGATAGGCAATTTTTTTAATAACCCAGCTTATGATGAAATATTAAATTCTTACATAAACGAACAAGTATGTCGTTACATTACATTAGATCTTAATGTTCTAGCCAGCGGTGAGTTTAATGTTTTAAATTATAACGAGTTGGATGGTAATTTCACGCCTGATACGAGAGATATCGTTCTGGTTACTGATAAGTATGAGGAATTTGCAGAATTTATTTATACGTATGAAAACTGTATTGTGCATTGGTTTAGGTATAACGGTGACAAATGTCATGTCTGGAGCAAATCTCGAGGCAATTTAATCAATATAATTAAACACATTCACAGAGGTGCACATGATGCATACGCACTGCAACCTGTGACATTGAAAGATGTGAAAGAAAAAGTAGTCATAATAAGTGCTGAACCCGGTATGGGCAAATCTTCTTTACTCACTAATTTAGCAATTGGTACAAAACATAAGCACCCGACGCTTTGGATTTCAAAAATTAACTTGCTGGAATATACTAATGAATTTAGAAGAATGAAAGAAACCAAAGTTAGCATTGACTTTAAAGAAGCTGTGAAATTTTTGTTTCGGATAATTGAATTTGAAGCTAAACTTGATATCATAATTGATCAAATTTCGGTCATAGGTGATGACATTAGTTTCAACAAAAACGAAGTGGAATTGAATTTCACAGGACTGAACTTGTTTGAAATAGAGTTATTTATTCATTGTTATAATAACGATCGGGTTGTTTTACTATTCGACGGTTTTGATGAAGTATGTCCTGATTTCGCAAATGAGTTTATGCAATTAATAAATATTCTTAAAAAGTCGAAAGTTGCACATTTATGGATAACTAGCCGTTTATACAACGTTCTTCATCAGTTGGAAAATATTTTGGAAACTTTCTCTTTTACAATATTACCCTTGAGCCGTGCCGATCAGTTTGAGTATTTGGAGAAAATTTGGTTGAGAAAGTTCGGTTCAACCGTACTAGACGGTCTACTAGTCGATAAAAATATTATGGGCCAATTTGTTAACTCATTTTTAGGGATTCTGTCAGAAGTGTTGCGAGACCGAGATCTTACGTTCCTTAGTATACCACTACATTTGTACATGATATCGAAGATTTTCCAAGATTCCTTTCACAAATTTCGTTACCCATTTGAAACAGCTGTGAGAAGCTTTAATTATAATCAACTCTATGAGTTATTTGTAGACGTAAAATTTTCCAAAATACGTTTTGGAGAAAAAAAACCTCTTTTGTGTGTCAATGACCCTGATATGAGGAAATTAATCGATAGCGAGCGCACAGCATTTTTATATGTTCATAAAATAATTGCTGCTCATGTAATATTTGGTCAATCGGATGAAATACAGTTATTTGATGATCATGATATTACGGCAATAAAAGATTTTATTGAAAGGATAAAAGTCGGAGAAGAGAAAACAGGCTTTATCGAACAAATTATTCAGAATGAACCTAAGTTTGTTCATTACTCATTTGCTGAATATTTTGCTGCAGAGTTTCTTTGCGATAAATTGAAATCGCCTCATTGGAAATCTTCTTCCTGGACGTATTTCCTGAACACGTTTCTTCAATATGAAAAAGGTGGTGGCCCTCAAAGGTTTTTCAATGCGAAATTAGGAAACCATCCCCTCATGGCTAATGAAATGCTTAACGCAGATTTAAAAGAAATGTTTGAGACTTTACTTTTGGAGCATAACAAAATGGCCAAGCTGCTATATATTTGTATTTATAATAATTTTGAAAATATTGCAACATTGCTATTGGAATGTGTTAAAACGGTGCTTAGTAAAAAATATTTAAACGATTTTATAAACGTGGTCGTAAAATGTCCACTACTGCCAAAAACTTGCGTTTTATGCTTAGCTATTCTGGAAAATCAACAATCATTTGTCACTTTTGTAATTGAGTTAATCAAAGATCTTGACCCTAGTAGGTTAATTGACTTATTTTATTGCTCTGATTATCCACAATTTAGTCCAATATTGCGCGGATCATACATACGAGACTGGTTTAATATATTTTTGCCTAATTTACCTCCTCCTTTAATTACGGAATTATTTTGTATGCAGTTACATTGTATAAATAATGAATGTCTCAACTCAAACATATTAAACGTTTCATTTATGGATAGAGTTACAAGTTTACTTGGTAAAAACGACTTCAAATGTATTGATGAAGCTTTGGAGAAATTGAATAATGAACAACTCATGACCATTTTTTGCACAAAAGGTTTTATGAAAAGGCTACCAGCGCACTACGCAGCATTAGGTCAAGCTTTCGAGTTTTTTGACAAACTAGAATCTCTTCTAGAAAGAAGTCAATTTACGAAAATTTGTCTGGCTCTTGATGAGTCAGGACGAACACCAATCCATTACTTTAGATATACTGAACAAGACTGCGATAAGCTAGAAATTCTAATTAACAAAGTTAATAAGGACAATACAGATGTTAAATTGACATTACATTATTTTATTGATAAAGAAAAGTTGGGATGTAAAATGGTATATAAAATTCAGCACCTCGCCCTCCAGCCCGCAAAAATATGCACATGCAGAAGCATAGAAGAGGTGCAGTCATCTTCGGTCAAGGCGCTCCATAAAGTAGGTACATTATAATGTAGGCACTCAAACGCGATCAATCAAGTGGCGTTTTAACATCGTAATTCATAAAGCGATCGCGCGAGATCTACTTTCAATTAGTAGATACAAAAACACAGAAAAATATGAGTCCTGTTTTAGTTAAAAACTAAAACAGGACTCATATTTTTCTGTCAAAATTATTATTAATATGACAGAGGCCATTGATAAGATGATGAAGATAATTATAAGGGAATCTGTATACTATCAGTAAGAAATCCGCGTATCCGTGCTTCTCCTTGAAGAGGGGAATAATAGGTCTTTACGAGGTTCGGAAAGAAACACTATTGGAGCAAGTAAAGGACCATCCCGAGTTTAACTATTGTAGTCATATAAAATATTTAAGTTTGTTTATTGCTTTAATGATAAAAAAAAAAAATATTATGTTCTGACTTATGTTTGTAGGAATTTTCGATGGAATTTATTCTTTTTAATAAATTATTGTGTAAAATTGTATTACTAATTGTATTTTATTGTATTGTGTAATAATTATACTGTAATAAAACGAATTTTAATTGATAATGAAAGTAATCAAAACAAATATTAAATTAGTAAACTATGTATCAGTCGTGGCCAGATCTTAGAATTGATCATTTCATAAAATGTACATCGATCGATGATGTGGTTTATGGTTTACCTATCATAAGTAATGTTACGTGTTAATGTGTAAATCCGCGAAACACGCTGTCATCAGTCTCGCGTAAAACGAGCTTGAGACATCTGTATGTTTCATCGAACTGATCGGCGATCAGTTGCCCTCGCTCTGTTAGGATATAGGTATCGGTAATCTATGTCAGTTTGCTCCGCGCGTAGCCGCCATTATTATTTTGTCTTTGACATTTCTCGGAACCCTGGGGTCCCGGACCTTTGGAAGGCGTACGAGGGGCCGAAGCCAACTCGCAGAGGCCCGTTAGACGTTTTAATGAAATGAGGCACCAACCGACGATTATCCCTGTATGCACTATGAATGTGCACCCAAGGACAACTTCCGGTTGGTGTAGGACTATTGCAGGATATGGAAACAATGATATTAGACTATGGGTTTGGTTGGCTTAAGTTGACTGGTGACCTGGAACTATGGAAGGACTATGGCCCCTGCCTGATCAATGTCTTATATGTACACGGAAAAATGGCAGGGGGTGACTTGCACACTCAATAATGGGCCCCCGAAAACTGTCGCTAGCACATAGTGACGCAGTGACAAGGGGGCAACATGTCCTGAGGTGCTTTAGGAGTGGAGAGGTGTTCCACGGCTCTCAGAACAATCCCAGAGCCCGGAAGATGGTCAAGATCCCTACGAGCACTTACTGGAATACTTCCTTCCTCCGAGCACGTTTGCTCTTGCGAATCTCCACTCAAGCCGGCCCATTAAGGCAAGAATGAGGTGGGAGCTTTGTTCCTCGTCAGTTTTCACTCCAGCCGGCCAATAAAGGCAAGCCAGAGGTGAGGAACTAGATTTCTGTCGGGAGATAGGGTCCGTGGGGTCGCTGCTCCGCGCGTAGCCGCCATTATTATAATCATTAAAATAAATCTACATTTTTGTTGATTAATATGGGAAAGAAAAAAAATACAATGAAAAAACGGAATAAGTGAGAACTAAAACAGGTGAAGACTCAAATGATTGCTAATTGGCGAAGTCAAAGGTATGTGTTTTTATTTTATTTATATTAAGGTCATTGCGTTATTGTTTTAATCATTTGAGTAACGTAGGTATGTAAAAATCTAAATTATGTTAATAATATAAGTTGCAAAAAGTAACCTTTTACTACATTATGAAGCACACAATAGGTACCATTTTTTTGATTTATTTTTTATTGCGCGTATACTATACACCTACGCACTAAGCCCACATTCGCACGGACGTAAAAATATCGCGGCGGGGTTATTTCGCACACTGGCTTTTCAACTTTCGGTGTTACGCCGAGCGTTGAGAATTCAACAGAGTGCATTCCAGCGCGTCGAAAAACACAATATAAAATCACTTACCATGTGTGGAAATTCATCTCTTCTAGCGTCGGTGCCTCCGACCCCCAGAGCCCCACCCCCAACTGCCTCAATATATATTTTAACTTCATGACAGTTTGCGTCAGGTTTGTAAGCTCGTAACATTGTAGCGTTATATATTTGTTTACAACTGTAATCTAGTCTTTGTATGTTTTCAATGCATTCTGTAATAAAGCAAGTAAAATATTTTCCCAATTTGAATTTGTTTGAGTACAAGTACGAGTAGTTGGCAAAATACGAAACAAGATAGTAGCTATTCTGTAGCAGCCTGTGATTGTTACAAGGTACCTATATCATTACTCTGCTAATGACAATATTAAGGCTTGTGCAGACCAGCGCGACTTGTCGCGCGACGCGACGCCGCACAGTGGATCGTCCCCATACAAGAGGTCGGACATAGAATTAAAAATTGAAAAAGTATTTAATTGAAAAAAATGAAATATACAGTTGGATTACTCTATTATGGAACTACAAAAAATGTTACTACAATTTTTTTATTTGACCAGTACTTTATGAGCAATTCGATGAAAACTGTTATTTTTCTATGGAAATGGTCACAAAAATGTCTGTATCTCATGATTCCCTCCTTGTTTCGATTTGCGGTTTTCACTACTGTTATTTACCCATTTTATGCCACATTTTCTTCAAGGACACATGGTGCCCCTAGCAACCCCCTTCCGAGATATTTTGCTTTTAGTAACTATACTTTTTATTGTATAACTGATGAAATGGAGGTACATTAAGTATATTCATTACTGAGAATAAGTCATCCCTAAGTAGTTCCTTCAATAACAGGTGCATTTGCGATTACTTTAATGACTTATGAACGCTTCTGTTGCCATACAACAAAAGCGTTAATGAGTCCTTAAGTAAAGATTACCAGTACTTGCTTAATCTAATTAGTTATTGTAATTACTATGTTAACAGCCCTTAATCTCTGCATTGTGATTGGATAATGTCATCATTAGCTTAGTAATGACTGAGTCGAATTTACAATAACACATCGAAAAGAAATAGAGTTTTATGATCAATAAGAAAATATGTAGGTATAAAAATATTTTTTATTTAAATAATATAACACTGTAAAAATAATTTAAAAATAAAACAACTATGTACCCTAAAACAAACTAAAAAATTAAACAACTACTAAGAACTAAATTATAATAGGAAATTAATTAATTAACACGACCATTTAGTTACTAACAACAATAGAAAAGAAAGAAAAAAAAAACATTTATTGGCCGATGGGTGGCATAACACAAAACAAAAAAAGAACAGAATAAAAAAAAATACACAAAAACAAGAAATTAACAAAGAAACTGCTTGTTAATAATAATATTAGGTACTATAAGACTTAAACTATATTTTCTTCATCTTCATCAATAACGACATCATGATCATTATTATCGTCATCATCTTCTTCAACGTCACTACATGCAGCAAGTGTATCAGTTGAAACGTCAATGAACTCCAATTCACTCTGATCAACTATGAGTAAATCGTCTAGTTCACTAAATGAAGACTTTTTGGCTTTATTTGTCATCTTCGGTCGTAAGCTGGTGAGAAGAGGATCGGAAGATAATAGCAGATTATGAAGAATGTCTTCATTAGTGGCGATGCTACTATGCTTTCGTGTATGATATTCTCTAAATTTACGAAAATCCTTGTTTCTTGCTTCAGATGCTTCTTCAGACAAAAAACCTATAGGTACTACTGATAAGTGGTCCACTATCTGTGATCCATGAATCAGCAATTTGTGTAAACTTGCTGGCATGTTATACCATGGATATAATTCCACGAATAAATTTGCTGTTTCATCACAATATAATTTAAATTTTTGGACTTGAATTTTTTCGCCTGAGGAAATGCATTGCAAAATAACGGCGAGTCTTCTAATTAAATTAACGTCTAATTTAGTAATTTCCGCAGTCGTTTCAGGGTTTGCAAAAAACCTTCTTGCAGCATTTCCAGTGTTTGTATTGCCACTACCCTGCTGAACAACGTCTAGAAGTAAGCCTGTGCTTCTTCGGAAAGCTTCTTGAATGGCTTCTTTCTTATCTTTAACTTTTTTTTTATTTTCGTCACCTTTTGCTTGCCATGATTTTATGTCCATTCTGTAAGCAATGTGTAAAAAACACTCCATAGACCGAATCCAAGCATGCAATGAACTAAATCCATGCTTGTATAAATCTGTATTCACGGGTTTAGCTCTCACTTCTTCCAAGTTATTTATTTCGCTTGGGAGAGCTTTGCACAAATCACACACTGCTGCCGATGTACCAGATATGATTGAATGTACCTTACCATCAATGATGGTTAGCCATAGATTGTGAGTAACAGTAGCATTGCCGCAATCAGTCGGGTTCAGTTCACGAATCTCGGTCTCAAATATTTCCATTTCAGCCTTAACATTCGCTTCCGTTTCTTTCATAAATGTAAATGAAATCGGGCGACAATATGTGGTTGACGATGGCCGATCATTCTGCCACACTATACTTCCACTAGAAGTCACTAACTTAAGCGGTACAAGACTTGCCATAAATACACTGGATAAGTCTTATTTACTTGTTGTTGTCGTTTGATGGTAAATGCTTTGACTTGAAGCTCCATCAAAACCCCATTTACTGTGAAGCACAAGTGGTTCACCAGCATCAAAATTTGATTCAAGTGAATCGATCAGCCTCCTAACTGTGAGATCAAGGAGGGCTTGGATCCGTATCTTTGCGGAAGTTTCAGTCACAGTTATGTCTTCTTTTGCCGGGTAGCATTTAAGCTTTTCTTTAACTAACAAGTAGTAGCTTGGGTATTTCGCATGACCTTCTTTTAAACTAAAGTCCCGAAGTGTGATGTAACGCCACTTGGATAACTGCAAGTAAACGTAAAGAGCAAGTGCTTTGTGAGTAGGAACTTCACGAAGCGAAGGATTCTGCTTAGTTTTCAGGACATTTAAAACTGTTGAGACGTGTTCAGGATTTTCCAGCAAATATTTCATTATTCTGGCCATATCATTTTTTCCGGCAGACTTAAGTATACTTTCAACAGTATGCAAAAGTTCATCCGAACGACTGCAACTAGCAACATTTTCATTAACACGTCTTCTTTTGTGTCTAGTCGACAAATCTTCAAAGCGTTTGCGAGGAGATGTATATGTTGAAGTTGATGCATCTGATTTTGATGGACTGACTACCTCTTTTGCCTCATTTTCATTTGCTTCTTCAGTGTCAACAACATTTTCTTTAAAGCAATCTGGCCAAACGATATCGGAATTTAACCACTCTCCGTTCTTGTTAATGAACCTGTCGACTGTCCTTCTTGATTGCACCCATTTGGTGTAAACCCTATAGCAAAATCGTCGACACCAGTTCTTGAGATCCGTCACATCACTTTCACTTAACTGGACGTTAGTACTCGACTTCAATGTGTTAAATAAATTGTCATAGTCACGAAGATCTTTATGATTACGAAGAGCAACGTAAAGATCTAGATAAGTAGAAAACCCACGGAAAGCCATAATGACAACACTTGATAGAAGTTATAATTACAACTGAATTACATTTGCTAAACACACTCAAATATATAGGGCAGCAAGTAGGCAACTAGCAATGAATTTGATAAGCTAATGATGACATTAGACAATCACAATGCAGAGATTAAGGGCTGTTAACATAGTAATTACAATAACTAATTAGATTAAGCAAGTACTGGTAATCTTTACTTAAGGACTGATTAACGCTTTTGTTGTATGGCAACAGAAGCGTTCATAAGTCATTAAAGTAATCGCAAATGCACCTGTTATTTAAGGAACTACTTAGGGATGACTTATTCTCAGTAATGAATATACTTAATGCACCTCCATTTCATCAGTTATACAATAAAAAGTATAGTTACTAAAAGCAAAATATCTCGGAAGGGGGTCGCTGGGGGCACCATGTGTCCTTGAAGAAAATGTGGCATAAAATGGGTAAATAACAGTAGTGAAAACCGCAAATCGAAACAAGGAGGGAATCATGAGATACAGACATTTTTGTGACCATTTCCATAGAAAAATAACAGTTTTCATCGAATTGCTCATAAAGTACTGGTCAAATAAAAAAATTGTAGTAACATTTTTTGTAGTTCCATAATAGAGTAATGCAACTGTATATTTAATTTTTTTCAATTAAATACTTTTTCAATTTTTAATTCTATGTCCGACCTCTTGTATGGGGACGATCCACTGTGCGCCGGTTATTGTTATACTGTGAAGTTTTCTTAGAAATTGTATTGTTCGTGTCGTGTCGCGCGACAAGTCGCGCTGGTCTGCATAAGCCTTTATTGGGAAAACTATATTGCACAACAAAAATAATATTGCACAAACTTTTTGTAAGTGTAGGCGCCGCCGTCTTAGGGCCTGTGCACACCACGTTTTTTAAACGCGCCGTCGACGCGCGTTTTAGAAACGCGCGTTGACGGCGTGCTTTTATCTTACAGACAGTTGTGCAAAGGTCTACAGGCTGCGTCTGACTTGCGTGCGTATCGCGTCTGTATCGCTACAAACGCGCGTCGACGGCGCGTTTAAAAAACGTGGTGTGCATAGGCCCTTAAGTGTCATTTTCACGGCGCAAGTTTCTGGAACGTTCAAGAGCAATAATTAAGCACCTTCAATGATTGCCCTTCAGAAATAAAATTGTATGCGACTTACAACAAGGCAATTTTATTATAAGGCGATTATTGTAATCAAGTTTTGCGTCGTCTAAACACAGAGCTGCACGTCCTTGTACAATTGATTCAAGTATGGCCAGTATTTATTTGCACTGCCAAATATTTTATTAAAATTTTACTTTTTTTCATATCAGAAGTGAATGCGATTTTCTTGTACGGGCGATTATTGTACGTGCGATTTTATTTTACCTGCGATATTATTGTACCTACGTGCTATTTACCTACACCTGTACCAGTTTTGAACGGCAACTGAATTGCTCGTATCGCGCAACAATTGTACGTGACTTAAACGGTGCCACTTAATTATTGCTTCAATTTAATGGTATGCCACAGGCAGTAAACTTGCACCGCGTAAATGAGGATTTAGGCGTTAAAAGTTTGTGCACTATTTTTATTACGCTGAATCAGCCCTTGCACTCAAACGGTCAACTATTTTCACATCTATATATATATTTATATAATAACATCCTGCCCGCAGTAGGCATAGGAAAATATTGCGCAATACTGAACCTAAACAGCAATGAAAATATTAAGCAATATAAAAAAAAAAACACTTTCTAGTTTTGATACAACTACCCCACACATATTCGAATACTAGTGGTATTGTGATATGTATATAACAGTGACAGGAACTTATCATATCATCCACATAGTCTAAGTGGGAAAAATACGTATTACTAAAGCTAACTCAAAAACTATCCAGGCAAAGTTAATAAAATTTATATGGGAGTAACTTGGAAGCATAAACTATCATACAAAAAAAAAAACAAAATCGGTCTACAATTGACAGAGAAATCAGTGGACATACATAAAAAAAAACACATACGTCACGAACATATAACCTCCTCCTTTTTGGAAGCCGGTAAAAAAATTAAAATCACACAGACTTTTGTGCAATCGTTGCACGCTCGTCACTGACCTTAAATATGGTAGTTGTGGGCTGCCCAAGATTTGAAAAAGAGTAAATTTTTATTTCGGACAGTCAAAAACGAACGCAGACGCAAATTGGATAAAATAATGTACTTACTGTCTTGAACTTTATTTCCAGTCTTGTGAATGATACCCACATGTGGATCTATTACCATGTTCCTGTAAACAAAGAAAGAAGTTTGAATACATAAAAACCATCAACCTTGGGTTTGGGGGTAACGAATGATAGTCATGGGTTAGGTAGGTAAAGTTAGGGGAATTAATGGATAAGCAAAATTTGTTCAAATCACAACTGTCATTCTTTGGCAATTGTATGAAATGGCTATTATATAATTATATAAGTCAGGGAGTATTCCTTGAAGCGCACTAACTTTGAAGGGCACCAAAGTATTCCTCGCAACGTACCATTCAGAAGAGCATGAAGAGATAGAGAAGCTTTCCTGGTAGTTTGAATAAATAATCAATTAGGACAGTTGAACTTCTATCGATGTCATTTAATACGAATCCCTCATGCTCTTCTCTATGTTATATCGTTGGTGCGTTTCGTGGGATAAAATTATAATATCTTTAATTTGATTTTGTTAGTGCACCTGAATGGTGCGTTTCGAGGAATACTTTAGGTGCGCTTCACTAGGTGCATTTCAAAGTAGGTGCGCTTCGAAGAATGCCCTATATAATACGGCAAATTGACGTAGGGTGTCAATTTGCTTAATAACAATCAACCCTCACGTACATTATATTAGTTAAAACTTAGTGTTCATACCTTGTATCATTGAAGGTACAGTCTGTACAGCAGAGGATTGGCTCTTTGCCTCGCAAGGAACATATCTGTAATTAAATAATCATAAATCTTTATTTATCTCAACATGATATCCGTGGCTGGCGTGAATATGTTGACATGTCTAAAATGACAATTTGTCAGGACAGCCATTTTAAAGGTTTGACCTCTTCTGGTAAATCGGTAAATTAGTTTACAGTATTATGTTTTAGTTGTTTTAGGGGTTATTTTATACCATCTTTTAAATGATGACAATAAATAAACGAAATTCCCCGTAGTTTGCATAATAATAGACTTGTCAAGTCGTTCACCATCGAGTTATCAACTTATTCACCGAGTTGTCAACTTATGCACCAACAGTTATCAACTTATTCACCTTCTGAGTGGGGAATATTAGTATGTAAACAATGTTATTAATGACAAACACAATGAGGACCAATCAACCAACTGATGACGAATATAAAAATATTTGTTGAATTGTTGAAGTACCTACTACTTACTCAAATCAAGCAAAGTTGTTCTAACTGAACAAATATTAAATTGAAAAACCACGAACCTATCAGTTTTCTAGTGTTAGAGCAATAAATAAAAAATTAAAAAATTGTAAATTGTTTTATTGGGCCAAACAACGGACACATACTTATTAAATAAAGAAATAATAACGTTACAATGACAGATACGTCAGGTACACAGATACAAGTATGTATACCACAGTACCGTTCATATTTCATTGGACCTCAAAATCTTCTTCATCTGGGTTGTCCTCGTCCAAATCTGGATCATTAGATGCGGAGACATCACCAACAGTTTTTATTTTAATATAAAATTCCTTGAAAGAATCATCAATCAGGTCAATCATGTCCATCAAATCCTTTTTTTTCTCTGCGCTGATTGGCAAAGCCTCCTTGGAGATTTGGCTCAAGTTAAAGATATCTATGGTGGTTTTTCCTCTTTTCCTTAAACTTATTAACTTGAAAGGGGGTTCGCGATCCAGGGTTTTCTTAAAATACATTTTTCCTACACTGCTTTTATCATATTGCAGCCATTTAATAGGTTGCCACAAAAATTTGTCTCCCGAATCATCCAGTTTTTTGAGAGTAAAGGGTCCTTTCTTGGATTTTAGTTCGGTAAAATCCAAGAAATCATTTACCGTCATCACCACGACCTTGAATGGCTTCTGCACTTTGCAAGTCCTCACCAACTGCACCCAATCATATAAATGATTGATTCTCATTTGTGTTCTCTTTTTTGTTTTTTCAATAATCGCATGGTCAGAGTCACACTCCATATGTGTGTGCCCACTGAGGAGGAATTTGTGGTTTATCTTTTGCAGCGTCGGATGATTATTAAGCAAAAACATGAACATCATCGCCACGACATTGTTTTTGTTTTGGCCACCACAAGTGTCGGAATAAAAAATCAGTTCTTTGACTTCCGATGGCAAACTGTTGCAGAAGTGCGACAAACATGACGCAATTTGGTTTGCTCCTCGAGCTCCTATAGTCTCGTCCCACATGTAGCATGTAGCCTCATTAGTTGCTAAATCGTGTATTGTCAAATTAAAAGACCAAAGCTGTCGTTTATAAAACGAGACAGACGTTTTTAAATATGGTGTCGGCAAGCACTGCTGTAGGTCAAATGCAAATACCCTAACAGATGAATCGGCTTTGGCGTTCTCTTTATCCACACGTTTTTCAGCATAAGATTTTTCAGCTTGATGTTGGTGCTCAACTAATTCAGCGGATAAATCTACTTTGCGGTCTTCATCTGCAACTTTTATTTTAGCGTTTAACACATCGCACGTATTGCATGTGTCTTTGGATGGTTGCTTAAACGACAGATTGAGGTCGTGAAAGCATTTGGAATATAATTTTAAAGAGACAGGATTTGATGAAGTATTTTTATACTCTCTGTACATTTTAGCAATTGAAAGGTCAGCAGCTAAATATTTCTTACCAGTCGAATTTCTACAATAGTGGCTCTCATAACTTGGAAAGCTCAAAATGTGGTGGTTGACAAGCGAAATGTCTTCAATAGTCTTCTTATTTTTGGGAGGTTGACGACCTCTCTGATCCTCATCAATGATTCCGTTAGGGGATAATTTCTTTTTTTCTATAATTATATTAACAAATCCCTTGGTCTCTCCTAGTATTTTACAAAAACACTCTTTACAAACCGGTTTGTTCTCATTATAAATCTCTAGCATGTACTTACAGTAGTACTCTCTATTTAATGCCCTGCTGCCCGTTTTTTGAGTATTTTTTGGTAAAATCTCTACTGACTTACACACAAATGCTGCCCTTCTATCTCTATCTCCAAGTTGCCAATAATTTTCAAAACATTGCGTCTGTTCAGCCTTTGTAAACCTTTCAACACATTTTAATCTACATGAAATCAACTCTTTTGGTTTTCTGTCAGGAACTACTTTACCTTTTTCCGTTTTGTAACTCTTTCCTGTATTCCTTAGTGTTTTGCTTGCATTTCTCTCCACTCTTGATCTTCTTTTTTTGTGTTATTATTAGTATTTTCTTCACTAGTACTTGGCGTTTCCATAATTAAAGTTACATTCTCATTTCTGTCTATTGTATTTTCTACGATCATTGTAGGTATTTCTATCTCATCTATAGTAGGAGCTGCATATTCTGTATCCCTTATGTCCTCTTCCATATTCATTTCAGGTGAAACACTTTGTTTGCCCGTGTTTTCGTTTGTTACACACGTCGAGCTTCCTGTTTCTTTGTTCTGTGTATTATCCATAGATACATTTTCTGGTGTCTCTTTTTCATCATCACATGATTCGCAATCAGTTGCTGAATCATCTATTATTATTTTCTTAATATTAAAATCAGGATCACGAACACTGTCGTCACTGTCATTTTCTTCGGAAACTTCACTGTTTTCTATAATGTCTGTACTATCGAATTGTAGTTTTGGGTCAGTAATTAATACGTTATAAAGTTCTTCGGTTGCTGGGGACATTAGCGGAAACGGAGATAATGGATCATCGTTCCTCAATAACGAAGACTGTGACAGTGGTGTGGCAAGATTAGGGTCACCTGAAGCAATAAAAATTAACAATCAGACAGATAGATAGATTACTTTCGCATTTATAATAATATTAGTTTGGATAAGCAACTAGCTGTGTCTTACGGCTTTGTCCTATTCCAGGGTCTACCAAAGTTCATCAAAATCTGTCCACCAGTAAGAGATGTACTTTATTTCAAACACACACTCATACACATAACTTTCGGATCTAAAATAGTGTACCTAATTACTAGAAAATAATACTACAATAGCCAAAGTTAAACCGTTTACTACTCACCCAATATTTCTCGATTATGTTTTTGTGTTTGTTTCAACATTAGAGGAGTAAGGGGAGATATCGATATCGGCTCATTAGAGATTGGAGCATTAGAGATTGGAGCATTTGAGATTGGAGCATTAGAGATTGGAGCACTATACTCATCTGAAAAAAAATGAAGTAGTGTATCATTTATGGCTAGTTCTCAATGAACGATTACCCTCGATGGGAATCCAGGTGTATTAGTATCTGATCTACTAGATATGAGCGCCGCCGTGAGCTCTTTTGACAGCGGTGGCGTCATTTGAAATTTTCTGAGGTGGTGTAGCGGCGGTGTCAGCGGCGTGGGGTAAAAAAACCGGCCAAGTGCGTGTAGAACCGCGCATAGTAAAGAGTTCCTTGTCGGGATGAATATTCCTTTGAAACGCTTGCTTATATTCGCTTATACAAATTCGACATTATAGCCATACGAATATGGTTCATATTCCTATAAAACGCGTACTCGGCGCGAGCTCATATCTAATACAGACGCAAGCACATCAAGCTACCCGAAACTGTCAAATTTTTTCAATCAACTTTGGACATTATGCTTTAGCAATAAAGTTGAAAATCGATTAAAGAAATTTGACAGATTGTAGTAGCTTGATGTGCTGGCGTCTGCACCTACCTAATACACCTGGATTCCCATCATCTATATACATCTAAGTCAACAGTTTCTAGTCAACAGTTACAGTAAGTTACATACTTACCACTCCATTTGAAATAAGATTAGAAATTTTAGTAAACCTTTTTACCGTCCGTTCAATCAATTTTAACTTTTATTACGTAGGTAAAAAAAAAATTTGAACGGCATTAAAAGCAAAAACGTGGTTACAATACCAACTTTTTACTGCAGTTGCCATTTGTCATGCCAACAACGCTATAGAAGTCAAAATCGGTTGAACGGACTGTAAAAAAGTTTATTAAATTTTTTCATCTTATTCCAACTGGAGTTTAGTTGAATATGCCGACGGCGACGTTCGACGTTCGCACGAACGCAAAAATGTCGCGACGGGATTTTATCGCGCACTGGATTTTCAACTCTCGGTGTTGAGCCGAGCATTGAGAATCCAACAGAGTGCATTCTAGCGCGTCGAAAAAAAACCATGTTGGATTTTCAACTCTCGGAGCTTAGCAGAGCGTTGAAAATCCAGTGCACGAAAAAAACGCCGCGATATTTTTACGTCCGTGCGTACGTCGGCTAACTTCCAACCTTCATCAATACCTACATAAAAGGTGGCAAAAAAGTTATTTGTGAGTATAGAGATCTGTTTCTTACCGTTTCCATCCATTTGATTTATTCGTTTGCGCGATGATTTTAACTTTATTTCACGAAGTTCTGTTAACTTACGTTTCCTAGCCATTAATTCGTCAATCGTCGGATACTGCAAAAACCAATTACCTATTTAAATACCTACGTATCAATTACTTAAGTAGGTAGGTATTCCCTCTGTTAGGATAATACACTAAGGTAGATAAGGTTTGGTAGGTACTCACTTTTTCCTCCATTGCAAATCACAAACTATACAACAAACTTATGAATTGAAATCAAAAACAAAACACAGAAAAACAAAGACACAGTTACGCAGTACATAGGTTTCTTGTTACGTAGTCGTAACTTTCGATAAAAAACTCAAAAACAAACGAAATCAAAATCAAAACACAGAGAGTTCCCGCCACATTCCCGCACACGCGGCTTCTGAACTGACGTTTGTTTACCAACACAAGCAACAGCAAGTTGCGCTAGGGACGTGCCTGTGCCACGATAAATTTTTACTTTTTACGGAAGCGTCTTGACAACTCATTTTTTTTTTAAATACAATTTAGGTTCATATGTTGGCAACTAAACATATTCATTTAATGTCAAAGTTTTTTGTAACCGACATTTATTGATAACTATACTTATTACATTTAGAGTTCAGAACGTAGTTGGCCGTAACTGGACATCTCAATATATCATGATTTAAACAGAAATACTTCGGTTGGCTATAACTGGACATCTCAATATATCACGATTTAAACAGAAATACTTCGGTTGGCTATAACTTGACATCTCAATATATCACGATTTAAACAGAAATACTTCGGTTGGCTATAACTTGACATCTCAATATGTCAAATAAAAGAGAAAACTTATATGTGTATAAGTTAAGATATCAAATAACGAATAATATTTTGGTCACTGGCTATATGTTGATATAACGAAATATCAATGTTCGTTCACAAAAACATGTGAATCGTTAATTTGATATGTTGTGTTGTCAGGTAAAACACGTAAAAATGCGAGATGTCAACATAATACCATAGTCGATTGCTCCAAAAGTTATTTATATTTTGAGCTGTCAATTTTTTTCATATAAATTCCTAATGCGTAGAACGTATTAAGCCAATAAAAAAAAAAACATACAAGTCGAGATGTCAATGTATTCACGCCAGCCACGGATATTACAGGTATCAATTGGTTAATAAGATGCACAATCTTAAATAGAGAAAGGTGTCTGAGGTAGGGGGTGCCTGAGTTACAGATCACCCGGCTCTCTTAGATAGGACACAATGTTAATTTACGAAACAGTAGAGTCAAGATATTGTAGGTATAATAAAAGCATAAAACCACGAAAAAAAAATATTGGAACGCCGAAAAAAATATGTGTTTGAAATAACTAAAAAAGATAAAACGAAAAAAAATATATATGATGATGCTGATGTGATATTCAATTTATTTTTATCTTTTTGTGTTTTTGAACGATATTTCAATTATGTAGCTAAATAAAAACGGTGTCGCCACATGCTTCAACGTCTCTCAAATTATGATTGACGATTTGTATATTTGTGTGTATCTTTGTGGACTCACCGGTGCATTGTTCTTGTTCACATGGTCAATATAACTGCTTAAACAATTATATATGCTCACGCACTTTCCGGATACATTATTCCTCATACACGTAGACCCTGCAAATTACATTTTGAAACAATAACCGTGACCGCAAATAATTATGCCCGCCGCGCATGCCCACACTTTTAAACGCTGCCACTCGCACGAGGATTCGTAATGACTGCTGGGAGTGTGAGCAGTCGTTAGGAGGCGTTAGGAGCCGTGGACTCGTGGTAGTCCCTGTGTGCCCTGGCGGCTGAGAGAATGTCATGCTCACTCAAATGTCTCCCTGATGGTGGCGTGTGCGTCGAATCATTAAGCTCCCTTCAAAATGGTTGAGCTGAATGGTGCTAATCCCGAGTCATGTTCGTGAATGAGCGCCGTCAGTAGGGACCGGTCATCTCTTAGTTGCCAAGGCTTATTTTTACTGTATTTTCATTGTTTTTTTTTCATTTTTAATTACGGCCACTTTTGACGTGCACGTCTTTCTACATCGTTCTCACATGTGTAATTTCAGCATGAATGATATACGAGTAAGTAACCAATATTTTGCATAAATGTTTTTATTTAAAAGAGTGCCGCTGGAGTTTCTTGCCCGTTCTTCTCCATAGGAACCTACTATGCTATTGAATAGGCAACTAGCTTCATTTTCTGACGTCCCCTTGACAATCCAAAAGTGTCGTGAACCGTAAATAGGAGCAATCGATCAATCGTTAAGTTGATGTACATGGATGGGGGACTTCCTAAACTTTAGAGAGCACAGTCATCTGACGATGCAAATGTGCGTTTTTCCACTGACTGCCACCGGCACGGCAGCCGCACCGCCAGAGAGGCGACCCGGCAATAAATTAGGCACACCGCACAATATTCGAATTGTCGGAGAACGTTCCGACAATAATTGTTTCAATAATATTACTAAAATGACGAAAATGAAGGTTATATATTATCAAATCATCTTTGAGTTGATTTTAAATCACAGTTTCGGGTTTAAGTATTCAAATAATCGAATCAAAGCACTAAATTTGGCAGTGGCACGACCGGTTGGCATCCACAGGCACGTTTTCTGATCAGACTATAAACGTGTTTCTGTGACAAATAAACTTATTTTTCTTTCTTCTTTCTTTCTTTCTTCATTGGTAACCAAGATATCTCTATAATGACACACCTTCAGGCAAATTCAACAGCTCAATCGTCACACAAGAACTACTTAAGAACAACAGCGCTATTAAATGACGTAACATCGTGCTAGAACAAGATCTCACACAACCACACCGTATAACCTTTGAGAATCAACTAAGTCATAATTACGTACAGCAGGAACTTGTTTTTATTTACTCAATTAAATCTAAAACATATCATGCTTATGTAAATGAAACCCACCGTCAAGGTGGTTTTAATATTGTTGTAGAATAAAGCATATTCTATCCATCTAATTCTATACTAATACTATTCCTAACTAATATTATAAATGCGAAAGAGAGCTTTTTTGTTTGTTCCACTTTCACGCTAAAACGGCTGAACGAATTTGGATGAAATTTCGCACATGGGTAGACCATAACCCGGGTTAGAACATTGGATACTCTTTATCTCGATACTCTCACGGGATCGAGACTTATGTGGGTGAAACCTTGGGGTGCAGCTAGTATAATATACAGGATGTTAAAGAAATTGCGTGCCATAGCTTCAGGGTGAGTTCAGAGTCGATAAAGGAACCCGTAAAAAATAATTAAAAAATACCTTTAAAAAAAGTAAAAAAAATCCCAAAATTATCATAAGATGAACTTAATGTAGTATACCTACTAATTAAATAGCAATCATTTAGCTTAAAAATTGCTTAAAATAAGTTTTTATTTTGTTTAAATGCTAATTAATAATTTCCTAGAGTTACCTACCTACTATCGAACGCAATGAAATACCTATGCCCGGACACTTCGATAACACCGGGTGAAGGATAGGTAACTAGGTACGTAAATTACAACTCCATGTTTAATCTAATTAATCTAGTTAATCTAATTCTTGCCTTGTTTTTTATCCTGGGTTCCTTTATCGATAGTGAACCTACCCCTAAGCTATGGCACGCAATTTCTTTAACACCGGTATAATAAAGCTCAAGAGTTAGTTTATTTGAACGCGCTCTTGAACTATCAGTTGGATTTTGAAAATTCTTTTTGCATTTGATCTCAATTCTTCAGGAACGCTATAAACATCACGCTACCCTTAGGAGCCGAGCATGAAGAAAAAAGTCAGAAAGAACGCTAAGCCTAATATCGCGGGCGGGCGATGCGATGCTATTGGATATATTTTATGTTAAAACAAGTTTCACGCGGACAATGTCGCGGGCAGAAACTAGTCATCTACATAGAAATCAATCATTTTTTTATGTTAGGTTCTGGTTTTATATAAATTTTTCCTTAATCGATTAACGTATTCACGTGTACATCTTCTTTACATAGTATAAAACAAAGTCGCTTCGCGCTGTCTGTCCCTATGTATGCTTAGATCTTTAAAACTACGCAACGGAGTTTGATGCGGTTTTTTTAATAGATAGAGTGATTCAAGAGGAAGGTTTTTTTTTTGTCAAAGTCAAAGTCAAAGTCAAAGTATTTATTCGTGTGCTTTTTGGTGATACAACAGGTCTTACAGTAATTTTATGGAAACTCAAAAAGCTACCCATTAGGCATACACGTTTTAACAATATCAGAAATTAAAATTGATTTACATTGAAATACAAAACAAAAATGTCAAAATTGATTTACATTGAAATGCAAACAAAAGAGAATTGATATATTAAATAAAAATGTCAAAATTGAGATAACATCATATTAGAATACCTACAATTAATTATTATTACAAAAATTAAAATACAATCAGTTAGTCAAGCATAAATATATAATTGTCAGTTTTTACACTTTGTCAAGAAGGAATTCGCCAATGGTATAGTAGCATTTTTCAATTAAAAAATCATTCAGTTTTCGTTTAAATTGTATCAAATTCAAATCTTTGATAGCATTTGGTATTTTATTATATATTTTTGGTGCCATGCAGATAATGCTTTTATGCATAAGGGCCGTCTTTGAGGCTCTTAGACATAGTTCGTGTCGATATTCCGGTCTTGTTGATCTATAACGTTCCTCAGAAGCTTTTTTAAATAATTTACTGTTTTTCTTGACGAACAATGCAGTCTCGTATATATAAAGGCAAGGTAATGTCAATATCCTAAGGGATTTAAAATGAGGTTTACAACTATCTGTTTGTTTTAAATTACACATCGATCTAATGCACCTCTTCTGAGCTTTAAAAACGTTATTTTTCTCACATGAATTTGCCCAAAAAATTACTCCGTATCGTAATGTGGAATCTACATAGCCATAATATGCAGCTATAACAGCTGCCTGACTTACTACTTTCTTAAGCTTGAATAGAGCAAAGGCGAAGCGACTTAATTTTTTTATGAGGATTGATGCATGTTCTTTCCAAGTCAGTTTAGAGTCAATAGTCAAACCTAGAAATTTTATATGTTCTACTTCTTCAATTTTGTTATCGTCAATTAATATATTTATGTCAGGAGTAGTTACTCTCTGTCTAAACTGCATAATTTTTGTCTTACTTAAATTTAATTTCAAATTATTATGGTCAAGCCAATTAATTGATTGTTGCAATGAGTCTTTGATGTCACATTCATAGTCACTATTTTTATTTTGTCTAACAATGATCGTACTGTCATCAGCAAAAAGAACCATAGGAAAACTGACATGTTTTGGGAAGTCGTTTATGTAAACCAAAAATAATGGCGGTCCTAATACGCTGCCCTGTGGTACGCCAAAAATGATTTCACGTTTTTCGGATACATATTTAAATTCCTTTTTTTCTTTTATAGAAATTCGTTTAATTTCCGTACACTGTGTTCTACTGTCCAGGTAAGATTGTATAAGGGAAAGTGCTTTTCCCCTTATTCCATGCGCATTAAGTTTCCGTAGGAGAGTATTATGATCAACTAAATCGAAAGCCTTCGTCATGTCCATAAATATAGCATATGTGTATTAACGTTTTATGTAAATTGGCTGAAATATGACGATTGTTGTAGACGTTGTCGGAAAAAATCATGCCGACTGGGAGCTTTACTGGCGTGCGCCGCGTAAGCCGTAAGAGATGCATCAAATTTATGTTTTACAGAATTGTATATCTTAAAAAGTTCAAAAATAAAGTCCGTGATAGCATATGTCTATCTTCTAAGGATGACCTACAGTAACCATATTTATCTTTCAGAATTTGATAAAAATGTCATTGTTATTTTGACCGGTATTTTATTTATCCTTATCCAATAAATCAAATAAATCCGTTATTTAAATTGGGCATTTAATTTAGATTAAAATATGCCTTGACATCATATCATTAAAATGAATACTTTAAAAGATATCACAGATTCAAAATTACGCGTGACAAAATAATTATGGTTGCCGACAACGCGGGCGCAGCGGTAGGAATCAACGACTTTTCCTCGGATAATAGGTATGATATCTAACTAATCCCGGTAGTACGTACCCGTGGGATATTTTCCGACATCCACGCGGGTGAAGCCGCGGGCAAAAGCTAGTTATATATAATTAGATAAATTTGACTCAGCATGTGCTAATTGGTTTTGATTCGGTTTTATGGATCGCGTCTAGTTACCGCTATCAAAGACTCCTCTAGCTCTGGTTTATAGCCCAGTCGAACGATGCGTGACAATGACATACTAAAATGTCTTAAAAGTCAAAATAAACAACAAATCGCATGTCCGTGTGTTATGATATTCAAGGTCATTGGTTGAATAAGCATTTTTTTTCTTCAAATAACTGTTTTTTATTGATCGTTTCAAATCATGTTCATATCAGTATTATCTTTTTTAGTGTCTCCTAAATCCTCCTGGCTCTGCTCGCGTGGAAGTCTGAAATTATCCCATGTAAACGTACTACTGGGATAAAAAGTATCGTGTTAATTCAGGTTATACTGGATTAACACATAGGATACACACCACATGCATAAAACAATAAATCATACAAATAAGCTAACTTGTTTAGTAATAAGCGCTAATAATGAAAATTTGGTAACATCGATATAAAGTTAATATATATAAATATTAAAAAAGTTGAAATATTATATTATAAAATTGGTAAGGGTAAAATTGAAATTCTTCGACATTGGCATTTTTTTCATAACTGAATAGTTTGCGCGGGAGACACTTCCAAAGTGGTAAAATGTGTCCCCCCCCTGTAACTTCTAAAATAAGAGAATGATAAAACTAAAAAAAATATGTGATGTACATACAGTAAACGCTCAAAACTCCATTAGCATGCTAAGGATTACATTGCTATGAACTCGAGCACGATACGGCCAGTGCGTGTGCGTTTGCGTGTGTGAGTGATGTCTCAACATTCCACAGATAACACACTAATGAACCGTCGTCGCACTACGCGAAATGATATTATATTTCTCTTGCACTTAGAATATGCGTTACACTGGTGACCTGTTCTTACCATTCCATTGGTAAATTTCGCTTAATTTTATCATGTGCAGGTAGCTGTTTGGACTAAGCAATGGGTACACGATCAATGAGGTCTGAGTTCGAATCCTAAATACAATGTTGACCATCTCAATTTGAATTTTAAGCAAAAACTTTTTAGTATTTGTGTTTATTTATAGTGTATTTAACTATTTATGGGATTTTTTATTTTTCTTTTCTGTGTTGGAAGGTGGAAATAAAAAAGTCGTGCTGAATGGTAACAAAAATGTTTATTCGTTTTATTCATTATAAAATTAACAAACTTTTATGACAATTTTGACGTCACATTCCTACCTTGATTATAGAAGTTCTCTTGTAAACGTTCATAATTTTTTTTTGTTGTACCCACTTAGTCAATTCATAATAACATAACAAGGAAAGGATATTCTAATGACACAAATATAATTGTTGAAACCCACTTATTAGGTATCGGTATTCAGCAGAGTTTATTGAAAACTAATATATAGTTTAGACTATATGCATGTTTTCTTATATAACGTCACAATGAATTTTATATTGAGGTTAGATAGCTTAAGTGTTCATTTTCTTGACGAAAAGAAGGTTGTAACTAAAACCTCAATTTAAGATCATTAAATAATTACGGATATGTTAATATTTCTAAATATTTAGTTACACCATCTAATAATTAAAACCAAAACATCAAGGTATTAATATTTTGTATAACCCCCATTATTTTCAATGCAGTCAACTAGACGTTTGCGCATCGACCCTACAATATTACCACATATTTCGGTTCCTCTTAAATTTTTCTACACCTCCATGCAATAGGTTTTTAATTGTTCTATACATCTCTCATCCCGTGACTCCCACCTTTGCACCATCAAACCCCATAGATTTTCTATGGGGTTGAGGTCGGGTGATCGCGCTGGCCATGGAACAACAATTATTTCCGGGTGATTGTGAAACCACTCACGCACAGTGCTCGCCCGGTGAATAGGACAATTGTCCTCGACAAATGTTACTTGTGTCAACTCATCAGCTGGGTAAATGTTGCGCACAGTAGGTAGCATGACATCGTCTAATACTTCTACATAAGTAGAACTGTTGGCGCGTGGAGGAATAAAAGCCAGTTCTCCTGGACCTGCTGCACTCATCCATCCCCCTCCCCACATATTAAACGTAATTTGACCTGACTCTGTATTAGGGATTACGTTTTTATCACACCAGCGTGTATTCTTTTTACGCCATAAAATGTACGCAATGTTTTTGGGATAAATTAATCCTAACTACGAAAGACGGAACCCTCCATTGTGCGTGGTCCGATACGCACTTGGCCGGTTTTTTTAATAATCGACGAAAAATTTCAACCCAGCGGAATTCAGAATCATGTATTGAATCTATGGTAACAGTTTTCGCGTCGATGTCCCTGCCACCCTGTGTAAATACATAGTCTATAGAACTCGTAAAGCATTAAATTAGACTGAATACTGATACGTATTTATTTATTTATTTATTATATCGACAAGTAACTATATCGATAGAACAACATTTAGGTGCAGTTAGTAACTGTCTAGAAAGCTCGCAGGTTTTAGGATCGTTCAATCGATCCTAAAACCTGCGAGCGATTATAATTTTTCTTGATTTTTATATTTTTTATTGTACATCAAAGAATCCCAAAGATACTAAGTATAGCGACACGACCCACTGAAAACACTATATTCGTACGTTTTACAATTTGTTATAAAAGCTCCCGCGGACAGGCGCGACTGTGCGACGCGACAACGCGACGCGACAGCGCGACGCGACAGCGCGCCGCGACAGCGCGACGCGACTCTAGTAGAATAATTTCAATGAAAACTTTATGGAAAATGTTTTACCAAAATCACAACGTCAAGTCGTCTGCGGGAGACTTGACACGTTTTTAAACCTAACACCAAGAACTCGTTCACTTTAGCTCAAAAGTAATGCCGGTGAACCGGCATGGCATACGAGCTCTATGAAAAGTGGGAGGACTCCGAATGTGTTAAGTTAGGTTGTGTACCTTGAGTTTGGCAGATGGTTCTTCACCTCCACTAAGGAAAATTGACGTTTATGTCAATGTATAACAAGTTTTAACTGTCATTGTCACTGATGGAGGCGGAGTTGACGCGGAGTGGAATGTAGGAAAGGGTCTTAGAATACATAAAACGAAGACAAGTATTATTTGAATTTAATTAAATAAAAATAATAAATATATAATATATAATAATGGAATAATAAATAATATTTTATAATATATATATTTATATATAATATTTTATTTTTATTTTTTTGTCCTCGTCTCACATTTCACACGATTCATAGGATTATTAAATGAAACGTGTTTCACTTAGGTACTTGTAAAGATATTTTGCTATTCAAAGAAATAATGAGTTTTACAATTTTTGCCGGCCATTGTATTCAGTCCATAATTTATTAATTTAGGAGAATGCTTTCGCTACAGGCAGTATGAGAATTTCTTGGTAAATGTAAATAAGAGGTTGTTAGATTATTTATATACAGACCAATAAATAATAAAATATCCTCAGTAAAGTAATTACTGGTCGTAGTTTTTGTACCTACATGATGTTCTTTTGGAATATGGAATAAATTATTGATGAAATTCAGAGCGTTTTTTACTTACAAAGCGAGTTAATGATATGTATAATATGTATTATTTATTCATATTTACTGTATTTTACACCAAAATGTTGTTTAACCATAATCAACTCTGTGACATTTTTATAGTAATGGTTTCAAATAGATGGTATTTTATGTTCACCTTTTTAGATTTAATAAAGTACATCATATTGTAGCATCATCATAGTTATTACATAACCATTTCGTTTTGTTTACGTAAATCCATCACACCCGACACTATCAACTGATATTTCCACTTGAGAGTAAGATTGTAGATAACACTCTTGATACTGAGTATAAAACACTACGTTTATCTGTACTAGTTAACAGTGCTATCGCCACTTGCTGCTAAACAAGAGATCTTGAAGAGAAAGCTACCATTTATCTCAGAGTTCAAAACATTTTATTTAAACCCAGTGACATTTTTATTTGGACTAAAAGAATTCTAGAAAGTTTTTAGTGTTGCGTCTCATAATAATATAAAACAATGAAGCTGGTACAATTTGTTTACAAAGAAAACCCAAAAGAAATTCGCGTTGGGTATTTATCTGGTGATGATGTTGTTGACATCAACAAAGTTGATCCTACAATACCCAGCACTCTTATAGAAATCTTGAAGAATGGAGCCTTCGAAAAAGTCGAGAAACTACAAGCAACGAATCAAGAAACTATTCCTATATCAACAGTGATTATAAAAGCACCGATACATGGAGGAGACAAGGTCCTTTGTGTTGGATTGAACTACAAAGACCATTGCGAAGAACAGAAGTTCCCACCTCCAGAAATCCCATTTATCTTCAACAAATTTCCAAGCACGATCATTGGACCAAATGAACCAATCAAACTGAAGTCTGATGTCTCCGAAAAAGTGGTCTGTGAAGTGGAACTGACCATAGTTATTGGAAAAACAGCTTCCAGGGTGAAGGCAGAAGATGCTTACGATTACATCTTGGGGTATACTATTGCTCAGGACATAGGAGCCTCAGATTGGGACAAGAACCAAAGTTTGGGACAACTGTTGCTTGGTAAAGCTATGGATACATTCTGTTCTATTGGTCCTTGCATCACAACAAGTGACGAGGTCGGTGACCCACAAACCTTAGGCATAAGATGTATCGTCAACGGAGTTCAGAAACAGAAGAGTAACACAGATCAGTTTATTCATAAGATTCCTGATGTCATTGAGAGATTATCGAAGTTATTTACTTTGTTGCCTGGTGATATAATTCTGACGGGTACTCCTGGAGGAGTGGGGGTGTACAGGGACCCCCCAGAGTTCCTAGAGCCTGGAGACGCAATTGTCAGTGAGATTGAGAATATTGGAGTTATGATTAACAGAGTTGAGAATTTCTAATGATTTTGGTGATTGATCAGTTTACGTAAAGTTATTTGTTAGCAAAACTTTTCAAGTTGACATTTATAAATTTTCACATCTTCATAAGAATACTCTTATGAAGATGTGAAAATTTATAAATGTCTTTAATATTACGGGTACATATTTGAACGTCGAAGATTAAAATACCTACGGTAAAATGTCAATTTTCAAAACATCGAAAACTTAAATATCGAATGACCATGTAACCGAAAATTAAAATAACGTAAGTTTATAATGTCGAATAGTTAGATAACCTACGTCCAATATATCTAAAATCTAATTATCTACAAAAGTGACATCGAAATACCTAAATATCGAAAGTACAGAGTATCGAATGTCCTAAATATCGCTATTTATTTATTATGTATGTCAGAGGGTAATTTGATAGTTCGGATATTGCGAAAACCCGGATAATTAGAAAATGGTGAAATAAAATCTACGAGCAACTTGGACGTAGCGTTCATCGGCCGCTGCCGCGGCACCGCTCGCTCGGCTCACGCGCGGTTTGTCACAGTTCTAACCTAACGTAACCTATTTCTTCCAGTTCAAAATGATGAATGAAGTATCATGTGTCATGTGCACATGTGTGTGTGTGTGTGTAATTTAGTGACAGAAACGAATCGCTGCAAAACCGACTTCACGCAATCTTGTCTGCCCTACCCCTAGAGTTTAATTTAAGCCCGCGTAGACGTGGAGGGGTGGGGCGGCCCGCGAGCTGAGGAACAGGTGGTTTGAAGGCCCGCCGGCCGCCGCGGCTGAGGCTGGCCGGCGAAGCCGGTCAGCAAGTCGAAGCTGCGGTGGTGAGCGTTAAAACCATTTGCAACGATAAGCTCGCGTGGGGCCGCCCAAACCCCGCAGCGCCGGAGCCGTGACAGAAATATAATTTGTTCGATATTTTAACGAGTAGTGATTTTTAACGTAAATATAATAAAATTAGGTGTATTAAATGTTTAAATTTTGAACTTAGGTATAATGACTATCCTGCTGGGGTTGCGGGTTTGTCCGAAAGGGATATCGCAGCCCCGGCATACAGGCAACGGAAGGAACACGGGTGGGTTTTAGTCAGTAAAAGTCTGACACACCCTCCCGCTCCGCCCAGAGCGGGAGAAGTTATTAGATAATATCCGACACTCAAAAAAAAAAGGTATAATGACTATCGACATTTTTAATTAGTCGATATTTTAATCACTCGGCATTTTAATCTTAGACATTTTAAGCTTAGGTATTTTCGATATTATATATTATATTTGATTTTTCGATGTTTTGAACAGTGACATTTTACCCGTAGGTATTTTAATTTTCGACGTTCAAATATGTACCCCGAAGTGCATGTTGTACAATTTAATATATCTGGATCCGCTTGAAATCAAAGCCCAATTTGATACGATTATGATGTTTTATTTCCCGTTTACCTTAAACATTAATAAGTAATACCTATCTAACTACATCTGAGATTCAACCTAGTCTGTTTTTTAATGAATAGATAGTCTATTCATTCGCATGCTGTTTTTTTTACGTCTGGAGTAATGCGAGAAATCTTTGATAGCTGTGCCTTTAATTAATTTTAATTGAACGTCTGAAGTATTCCTAATGAATACTGTATTAGTTAGTGTTCAGTATTACCTAGTCCAGCCTAACACTATTGTGCTATCAATCCAACCAACCGTAATAGTTATAACTATTGATATCTATAATATATGTGTATGTATATCTATAATAATATTATAGGCAACTTTAAACTGAGTCAAATACTTAGATTGGTTGAATTAACGACTAGTTGTACCTCTGGCTTTCCTGGCGATTCCCAACTTTAGTACTGAATTTTGACCTCTCATAAGAAGACTCTCAATGCACTGTTCCAAACTGTGTTTCGAACTACATTTGGCTTGTGCATATTAATTGTTTCAAACTATAAATCGCGTATCGATCGGAGCTTTAGCAGAACAGAAGTTCTAATACCTTCGCAGCTTTGCACCGAGTGGAAGTTGTATGGTTGCACGATTAGTTAGGAATGTAGATAAACGATGTGTTAATTCAGGACTTGCTCTTTGTCTATGCTCAGTCAATTCAGACATTGATGCGTGATTAGGTAACAAATCCGGGCGGCCGTTTTGCGTGGATGTGACGAATATTTTGCCTCACCTTGTTTTTTTTTATGCGTCATTTTTACGGTAAATAAACGTATTTTCTTTCTTTTTAGGGTTCCGTAGTAAACAAGGAACCCTTATAGTTTCGCCATGTCCGTCTGTCTGTCTGTCCGCGGCTTAGCTCAGAGACGGTTAGTACTAGAAAGCTGTAATTTGGCATATGTATACATATTAATCATGCCAACAAAGTGGTAAAATAAAATTGAGAAAAAATCTTTTTTTGGGTACCTCCCCTACACGTAAAGCGGGGATGTTTTTTTTTTTCTCATCTACCCCATGTTGTGGGGTATCGTTAGAAAGGTCTTTCAAAAATATTGTGAGTTTGTCCAAACCATTTTTGGATTCAGGGATCCGTTTGCTAAATATTAAGCTTTTAACTGAAATTGTTTGTTAGAGTCATGTCCCCCCCCTTCTACCTAAATGGTTGTACTTAGGCTTGTGAAAAAAATCACAGCAGTAGTATATATAAATTATAGAAATTAAAAGGAAAACTATGAGAGCTAAGTAAGCTGTACAGGTTACCGAGTAATAATCAACCAACTTAAATTTGCGGTTTGAAAAACATGATCTCCCATACATTCCGTATGGGAGAACATGTTTTTCAACTGCAATGTTAAGTTTGTTCTTGGGATAAATTCATCCCAACTACGGAATTCTGTATTGTGCGTGGTCCGACACGCACTTGGCCGGTTTTTTTTAATATAAAAACACCACCACAAACATTCACATTTTAATATTAGTAGGATTTTTATGAGATGAAGTCAGACTGATGTCGCTCCGTGTAGAATTAATTCAATTCAATCGTATCTGGTTAGCCTGGATGCGGATCCAAACAAAGCTGGAAGAACGCTATGGCTTTAGCTGATTCCTCAATATGACTTTGTTGGTTACAAAGCTGTTAATCTTGTACTAATTGAGGCATACTTTATCATATATTTTCATTTTCTATTTTACTTTCACCGAATTGTTTCTGCAACGATATTTTTCCACAAAAATGATAAAAGTTTCATATTCCACATCACTTATAATATCATCAACTACCAAGCCTTTTTCCAACTATGTTGGGGTCAGCTTTCGTTCTAACTGGATGCAGCTGAATGCCAGTATTTTACATAGAGTGACTGCCATCTAACCTCCACAACCCAGTTAATGGATAGCACGATACGAACCAGTATAACCAGTACCAGTCTTACCCCTTGGTAAGACTGGTTGTCAGACTTTCGGGCTTCTGACTACCCGTAACGACTGTCAAAGATCTACGAATGACAGCCGGGATCAACTACGCAACGTGCTTTCCGAAACATGGAGCGGTCTCCGTATGTAATTAAAGGCCACCCATCCAAGGACCGACCTCGGCAATCGTTGCTCAATCTTGAAGAACGACCGGAGTAGCTGTTATTATTTAGCCAGGAGCCCCACCCACTTATACCAAATTACCATATCGCGAAAGTATACGTTTCCAAAATTCATTGCGTTTCCAAGTTCAGAAGTAATTCAGCTAAAATGTATGGTCATTATTATTTCATGTGCTACAGCAAATGTTTCGGGAAATTTTGGTGTGCCCTCGGGAAATCAAAACTGCGGTTAGAGCTATGTGTAGATTTTTCATTCCGCTATGTTAAATTGGTAGATGGAAGTTGTATCAAAACATTTAATGGTTTGTTTATTTTTATGTGTGAGCCAGCCTACATCCCAACCCAAGACCTATAACTCGTAAGTCAGGGCTGTTAATGCTGGGCGAAAGGCCCTTTGTGTAAATTATTTTATCACCACTGCTCTCAAATCGGTGAAGGAAAACATCGTGGGGAAACCGGCATGTCCTAGAATCAAAAATTCGAAGACATGTGACATCTATCAACCCGCACTGGGCCCGTGTGGTGGATTACAGCCCACTCCCTCTCACAAAGAGGAGGCCTGTGTCCCAGCAGTGGGAATATTATGGGCTAATTATGCTTATGCTTGTGCTAATTGTTGGGGTAGGTACAGAGAAAGATTTCTTCTCATACATAGAAAGATGTTCTCTAATTGATATATTCTCTTGCTCGCTCTTTAAGTCAAGGGCTCCTCACGAATGTTTGCCTTTTCCTGTAAGCACTAAATAATCATCAGCTTGAATATCACTTTCTGTACATGGAGCCTACTAGACACTGCTACCTTCTTTTTTTTTTTTTGAGGATCGGAAATCATCAAATGACTTCTCCCGCTCTGGGCGGAGCGAGAGGGCGTGTCAGACTTTTACTGACTAAAACCCACCCGTGTTCCTTCCGTTGCCCGTGTGCCGGGGCCGCGATATCCCTTTCGGACAAACCCGCAACCCCAGCAGGGACAAACCCGCAACCCCAGCAGGACAAACCCGCAACCCCAGCAGGTGCTAACATATACCTAAGCATGGAAATCTTAATAGTTGAACTTCATTTGACAAACTGTAGTAGGTATACCAAAGTCTAAATTAAATACATTTAGGTTTAAGTCATTACTATCAAACTCAAAATCAAAGCATTTATTTCAAATAAGCCAATTACAGGCACTTATGAATTGTCAAGGGGCCGGTCAGTCAGAAAGATGAAGGTAGATGCCCATTCCAAAGCGTAATAGGTACCTATGGAGAAGAACGGGCAAGAAACTCCACGGACACTCTTTTAAATCATGATATGGTTACAAAATATTGGTTACGTCATCCATGTTGAAGTTATACATGTGAGAACGATGCAAAACGTTAAAAGCGTCCGTTACCTACAGAAAAAAAAAACAACTCAAAAATTAAATTAAATTAAAATAAGCCGTGGTAGCTAAGAGATTACCAGACCCTACTGACGGCGTTCGTTCACGAACATGACGCATGGATTAGCACCATTCAGCTCAACCATTTTGAAGAGAGCTAAATGATCCAACACACGCGCCACCGTCTGCGAGACATTAGTGAGCATGACATACGCTCAGCCGCCAGGGCACATTCAAGTCAATGAAGGACATACCCAGTACCTAAATGGTAGCTTTATAGTCGGTACATAGTACTCACACATGTGCTATGCAATTATACAATGCTAATAGATTGAATTTATACAATGCAAAGATAATTTTTTAAATCTTCAGCACCGCCAACAGAATTTTCAAATGTTATAAAACCTCGAACCTATTTTGTTCATAATTACGTAGGATTGAATACAAAACGATGATTGATGATTGATTAAAAGTTCAACTACAGTTGAGCAATCTTCAGATGTTTTCACAATGTACGGGAAATCCGTTTTGATGGAAATTGCTTTTCGAACTTTGTTTTGCTTGAAAGTAGATTTAATTTGCCGAAGTTTAGAATACGGTTTGGCATCTCAGAATATCATGAATGTAGAGGTATATTATATTAAAATGTCTTTCCTGTATTCATCACTAACATTTCAGTACCTAATCATATATTGCTGGGTGTAAGGCTTCATCATTATCACCATTTCAGCCGAAAGACGTCCACTTCTGGACATAGGCCTTCCCCAAGCTTCATCACTTCGACCAGTTCTGTGCTTCTCGCATCCAGCGGATTCCTGCGATCTTCACCAGGTTATTGGTCCACCTTCCAACACTACGTCTTCCGGTACGCGGTCGCCATGCCAGAAACTATCGGCCCCATCTACCATCTGTTCTGCGAGCAATGTGCCCTGCTCACTGCCACTTAAGTTTGGCAATTCTTCGGGCTACTTATGTCGGTTACTTTTTGACTTGGCTGCGTAGGGCTTATATGCAGCCAAGCCAAGCCACGATTTTCTGATATTATTAACTATACCAAGCGTCGTTCGCACTTCAGCATTAATTAATCCCTAATCCACATTGGCAAATACATTGGTGATTGCAGTTCTGTGAAATTGACACCGATTAACGGGCGTGTGTGACAACGTTGTGAGAATATCGCACCTACCGTACCTTTCCCTTGTCCAGTATACACCACCCCTTTTAGCTTCGTCAATACCGCCCGCATAAATCTTGTAGTGTACCTAATAAATTCGCTGCCGTTCGTGATAGAGCATGCAAGCAAAACGGTTTGGCAGTTTAACACTGACCATATTAATCAAGATTGTTACGGCAAGGGTGAGGGAGATGCATGTATGGTCAAGGAATTTGTTTGGCACCACAGGGTTTATTTTTAATTGGATCTTATTATTTTTCCGACTACGTCGATGTCAACTTTTTGAACAAAAATTACAGTTCAAAAAGGAATCATGCGCCCGCTATGTAGTACAAGCATTCATTTGAAACTTGCATAACATTAGTACCTACCTACCTACCTACTTTAACTTTGAGAATATGAGAAACAGCCTGTAATTATTTCAATGAGCGTTTATTCTAAAAGTTGGCAACGTCGCAAATAGTTGGCAAATATTTACCTGTGTTGATTAATTTGGCAATATTACTGTATTTAAATATGAAATATCGCTAACTAGTGAGCTAGAATATTAATAATTAATTGCAATTATAACACTGAATTTGATGCCGTAACCGTTTTAGGTGTACAAAGGCATTTGGAAAATTTCCAAATACTTTTTTTTACATCTAAAACTAAAGATTTGGTGTTTTGATATTATTTATTGCATTTCATAATCAATATTTTAGTTCACTAGTTAACCATATTTCATATTTACATACAGTAATATTGCCAAATTAATCAAAACAGTGAAATATTTGACATCTATTTGCGACTTTCAGAATGCACCCTCTTAAATACTTCTTTATGAATGTAAAGATTTTCGCGCTTTTAGGCTGACCGTGACGATATTTTCCTAAACCGTAACTCTGTCTGTGGTGGCTTCCATGGAACAGACATATTCCAGATTGCGGTGGCTACACACTGATTTCCCTTTAAAGCTTTAGGCCATATCTACTTAGCTGTAAAACCTGTTGGCTGGATATTGGTCGAATTAACACTGGCGTAGCAGGTACACGTTCTGTATGTGCTATTTTAATTTAACGTGGCTTTATATGACACCGACTGATACTAACGAAGTATCAGGACAGTCTAACTGTGTCTTCTTTCTTCTTTCTTTCATTCACAACGAAACTTGGTGAAATCTCTATTTTCTGTCAATGTTCCATACAATGTTTGACAGGAACTAGAGATTTCAACATGTTTCGTTGTGATGTTTCGCCAGAGCAAACGCACAGTAAGCGCAGAGCAGTATCACTTGGAATGGCCGATAGCAACCCTCTTAACCTTTTAACTTTCCATTTCAAACATGCATGAATTAAAAGTTCCAATCAATAGAATAAACGAAACCCACGCATTTTAAATGTCAGGAGCTGCTCGCTACGAATATTGGAGAAGTTTCCAACAGGGACACAACTCGGGCATTGAGCTCGGGAACTCGAGCACGTAAATAAAGTCGAGCTATTTATCTTATCTTCATGCTCGAGTGTAAGGGGGTGGGTAGAAGTTTCAGTGTTGCTGAAAGGGAGTGAATTAGCATGTTAGTTTTTTAGCTTTTAATTCATGTTTTAATTGGTTTGTTTCTAGTTGGTGTCATAAATTAATATGTCTCATAAGTATGGTATATTTAGTTGAGTACCTACCTAGTGATTTCGGAAAGTCTCAGTGCATATACTTAGCAGTGAAAAATTTCGCTTTGATTTGAGAAGTAAAGCGCCATGTTATTAATTGTTACAATGCTTTTTACTACATGATTTCCACTTTAAATCCTTTCTGCCAAGTTTGAAGTTTTACTTGGAAAGAAAACTTAACTTATGTTCTAAAGAATTGAAACAAGCCAGTGTCTTCAAGTGTACTTGAAGACACTGGCTTGTTTCAATTCTTGATCCAGAGTTGTTTGTCAGGGTTGTAGACTAGGGAGGTTCCTGTTCCGTATAAGGCGGGAGGAAACGCCCGGGTGTCACCACTGTGTGGATCGCCCGGAGGACACGATGGAGCATACGGTGGAGGTCTGCCCTGCTTGGGTGGAGCACCGCCGTTTCCTCACGGAGGCGATCGGCGGCGGCAATCTCTCGCGTCCGGCCCTGGTTCAGGCCATGGTTCGGAGCGAGAGTGCATGGCAGACCGTCACCTCCTTCTGCGAAGCAGTTATGCTCGCGAAGGAAGAGGCAGAGCGCGCGAGGGAGATGCAAGCTGCACGCCCTCGCGCCCCTAGTCACCGCAGCCGACTTCCGACCGCCGTAGGCGCGGGCTTGCGGACGGTGAGCAAAAGGGTAGCTTGCCGTCCGATAAGGACCAGACCCGGGTCGACGGCGCGTTGTGTTCCACGCGCGCCTCAAAGAGATGTCAGCACCAACTGGCGGGGTCCGTAAGGACCAATGCCTGCTGGGGTTGCGGGTTTGTCCGAAAGGGATATCGCGGCCCCGGCACACAGGCAACGGAAGGAAAACGGGTGGGTTTTAGTCAGTAAAAGTCTGACACACCGTCTCGCTCCGCCCAGAGTGGGAGAAGTTATTTGATAATTGCCCACAGACAAAAAAAAAAAAAGGGTTGTAGACTACTATTTGTTTATTTTAAGTAGTACTTATTTACTTGAAATAAACAAGTAGTGGTCTTTGGCTAGATATGTTTTAAAACCACCCTTGAAACATATAACAAAATAAGACTCTCTCTTCCTTACTAATAAACGTATTACATCAGGTGAATACATTTACACACTGATTTCTCTCTTTCAGTTGTCAGTAATTTGAGTTTCGAAAGAAGAAGACAAAGCATTGTGTAACTATACAGACGTTATACAACGTTTATTAGTAAGGAGGTTAGTCTAAAAAGTTTTATAAACTACTACTAGGTATTCATTTGATACGAAAAAAACTTGTGATAAATGGCCGGCGAATTTCATTTTCCGCGTGCCGTGCCTTTGCGACATGAAGCCGAATACTGAATATTTTTGTATTTAGAACACAATTTTTAAATTTGTTGTCAAAATAAATAATTTGAACACTAACCAACCAACCTATATTATATTTATTTATCATATTTTATCTATTTACACAGTTTACATACTAACAAAACTTTCTTTAGGCCAACTGGTTAGGTACCTAGCTACCTACTTGATAAAACATCCATTAAAGGTACTTACTACCTTACCTACTTTCTGACTAACTGACGCGACTATTTGACAATTCAAAAGTGCCTGTAAATGGTTAAATTGAAATAAATACTTTGAGTTTGATAGAAAAAACCAGTAGAGGTGTCGTGGGTGGAACGAACTTCAATACTCAATACTCAATTCTTTATTGCACATATAAGTGTCATGACTGTCAAAATGTTACACTTTTTTCGGTCTAGCTCTCATTCGCCTAGTGTGCAGAGTGTAACATGACATAAGGAACTTCATTCAAAAGTCTTTCCTACATCTTCTTCTTTCTTTCCCCAACTTGTTCTTTCTTTGCGTCATGTTTACCGCAAGTAAAAGTATTTTCTTTCTTTTCTTTATCTTCTCAGAACCTTAATTCTTACCTTTCCTCATGCACTGTAAAAGCGATCCGCAATTAAAGCATGGTCGAACAAGAATTCTAAATAGGTATTTTAATCAGATTAAATTATCTTGAAGAGCGGACACTTTGAAACGCGGCTAACAAGTGTAGTTAGTTGGTACGTTTAAAGCAATTCCTGTAATTACATCAGTGCTGCAGTCGTAAATGTTTAGAATGTTAGTGCCCGTACTTTACTAGATTACTAGCAGCTGTTACTACGTTATGGGGCAATCTGCTATTTCAAACTTATATACTTATACTAACACCTTTTTCCCATAGGGGTAGGCAGAAACGACAGAACACCAGCTGCTACGATCCTTACATACTCCTTTTACCTCGTTTAGGTTCATACATCTGGTCATACACACACGCCGGTTGCGAGTACTACGCACCTGACCTTTCTTAAGAACATCACCAATAATGTAACTATTTGTAACTTGTTGATCTATTAAGTGTTTAGAAAGATCCCATTTTAATAGATTCAGGTCATTCCTTAAATAATAAAAAAATTACACAAATGTGATAAAGGTTCCAGATACTAGAGAGTTTAGAAATACCAAAAAATAATACAGGGCACGTTACACTGTTGAACGAATTAAATATGAGTATTCCAAGATCACCTTTGTTGCGATTGTTCGCAGCCCCTTATCGCGCTGATAACGATTCTAGCTAAGGTGGGCCGAGCAGTAACCATATATAAGTGGGGCTCACACTGTTCTCGACGCATGACGTGGCAACTCGCCATGTCCGGGTTCTCAACAAGTCAATCGTCATCCTGAGGATTCCTCGTTGAGAGGTGAAACACGTGTCGATTTCTTAGAGGGCTCTTTATGACTCTTTAAGAACAGTTAAGCAGATTAGGTTACTTAATATTGCGATTGTTTGCAATTTACAGGTCAGTGTCAGGTTGTTTATTGACCAAAATATGACTCACGACTGTAACAGATAAGTCAGAATTAAAATCATTAATACATCTTTCTAAGTTAGATTTGTTCTTATGGAACAAACCTATCTTAGAGAGATGTATGAATGATTTTAATGATTATAATTATGTAAATACAATCTGTTATAGTTGTGAATTATATTTTGATCAAGATCCAACCTGACACTAAACTGTAAATTGCAAAAAAAATAAGAATATTTAGTAACTTAATCAGCTTAACTGTTCTTAAAGAGTCATAAAGAACCCAGTAAGAAATCGACCCGTGTTTCACCTCTAAACGAGGGATCCTCAGGATGACGATTGACTTAATTTCGCGGGCTACCACTGCAGATACACCTTATAAAAGCTTTGCTTAAAAAAAGTAGGTTAGTAAACGCGTGTATAGCCTATACCTAAGTAAAAAAAAAAAACACAAACCTCCTATAAATCTACACAGCTCTCGGCATGCATATTTTAAGGTCTATTCGTGCGGAATAATAGGTAAATTGTAAATCTATATATTTACAATTTACCTATTAATCTGCACGAGAATGGCGTATGAGTGATGAATCGATACGCTTATGCCTTTAATTTCATAAACTATTGTGAAGCGTATAACAGCAACAACCTTTAGGATGGTTGTACACGACACGGTTTCTTTATTGTCATAAATAAAACCCACTGTAACCAACTAAATATGGCTTATTTCGCTCTATATTTGATGCCCATTCGATAATGCGCACTTAATTACGTTACTTGGGACTTATTAATGACCGCTAGTAACACCAAATAGGCATCCGCCAGATATGACGTACCATGCAGTGATTGTTATGCATCACATTAGAATTCGGCAGCGGTGCGGCGCGCTAGACGCTAGAATAATCGTGTGAGTTTGTATATAACACGGCAGACCATGCTGCACTAATCTAAATAGTGGTGAAAACGTGGTGGAAGTGACAGACTACCCTAAACTGCAGTACAATACTGATGTAAAATACGCCGTGCGTAAAGCACGGTGCACTCGGCGGCGTGGCCTTGCCGTTTTGTCGCCGTTTCCGACAGCAAACTGCCATAGCGGCCCGTGGCCATCTTGCGACAGTGACTGCGGAAAAAACAAATTAAAGAAGGCGTTTACACTTTACAGGATGCCACGAGTCACCGCGACGCGACTTGCGGAGCCACGCCGACGGATGGAAAGAGGTGACGCGCAAGCGACCGCATGGCTCAAACCCGTGAACGGGGCCTTACTCCTGATAAATGTACCTATACCATTTGCTGCATTTCTAGGGTGACGCAACGAAACGTTTTCGACTGAAACAAGAAATATTCTGTTAAGAAATTCTTTTGATTTATATTTTATTCAGTGATAGTCTATTGTTTCTGCATACGGAATCAGTTAAGCGCCTGTGCATTTTGTGTTAGCAGTTTTACGAATGGAGAACGCGTTGCTATACATGATTATTTAGATGCTCTAGGCAAGAAAATTGTGCATTCTTGAGCCTAGTGTGGTAGAAAGTGGTACTGTTAAACGAAAGCATATCAATGAAGTGGGAGACCATTTTTGAGGCTGTTCTTCCGCATCGTTTATGTAAATTTAATGCGACTAGACATCGGTTTCCGCAGTCGCGCTACTGTCTGAAAATGAAAGGACCATTTATAGAGAAAAATGTTTAAATTTGATACCTCTTAAATATCTCTGGACTATTAATTTATACATCGACCATCAACTGAAAAACTTCTCCTTTAAGTTTAGACAACTAGTTAAATTTTCTCTTAACTTAAAGTTCTAGACAGATATTATGCTAAGGCTAACTTTCAAACATTATCGTTTAAAACAAGCCTAACAATTGATACATTCTTATCAGTCGCAACACCCCACACTATCTAACTAGCCTGCTACAACGCAAATGGACGTGTACGATACGTATCGAATCGCATAATGTAGGTAAGCAGGGCGCAGCGAGCGTATGCGTCGCGCGTACACCAAGACATTACTTTACATGTAGTGCGACCATGCGATGTGGGGAGACGTCTTCATCGTCTTGTTATAAAACCAGGTTTTCATACAAAACTGATAACTAAGTCCGGTACTAAGTTGCCAGTTTTGTATTGAGAATTCATGGTCAGTTTGTAATGAGCTTGGGTTTAGTTTATGTTAGAATTTTAAACTCAGACTTTTTAGGGTTCCGTACCCGAAGGGTGCCAAACGTAACCCTATTATTAAGCCTCCGCTGTTAGTAATAGTTAGACAGTTGAAATTTTCACAGATTGTGTATTTCTATTGCCGCTGTAACAAGAAATAATAAAAGTAAAATTGAGTTAAAAATTAAAGGGGTCCCCCCCATTTTTTTCGAAATATTGTACGGTGACTCGCACTTGGCCGGTTCTCGCAATTTTTTTCTGTTCACTAGTGAACCTACCTATTTACTAAGCGTTTGTCCGGGGCTCGCTCGGGAGACCCTCAACTGCTGACTCGCTCTTTACCTTTACCGTATCGTGAGCTAATGAAGTTCGTGTCAATATTAGAGAGTGAAAAGTCACGATAATATGGTCACATTAGAAATAATAAAAGCGCACAGTGGAAAATCCGAAACCACATTTGCTCGAACACAAAATAAAATAATCCAGCCACAGTACAATAAAGTAGAGTATTATATCTCGGTCGTGACATTGAAATAATTACCTACGGCTGCTCGGTAGATAAACCTTCCGCGTCCGTGCGTAACTGCCATGCACTCGAGACTGTTGCGTACTGAATTTTGAATTTTGAATTTCGTTTCGGCCGTTTTTTATGAAGATAATAATACTGTTAATTATTTATACTCTGCCCCAGCTTATTAAAACAAATGAAGCACAAAATTGTGAAGTAAATAACATACAAAATAATTCGTTGAAGCAGTGTTCATGACGTTACCGTTCCAAAGCTTTGTGTTTTACTAAATGCACACACATCGCCGATCACTATTTAATTAGTTAATAACGAGATAATTAACGACCACAAACGCTGTTGTGTTCTCATTAACTGCGAATTACCTATTGTTTGCATTTGAAACTAGCGAAGAGTATTTAGTTAGTTTGTTACTGCAATATGTAGTGATGTTGAGTGTGGAACAATGCAAATTGTTGGAAATTCGACACCACACTACCTAATATTTGTTTGTTTTCGCTTAAATTACCAATGCTATTGCATAATTCCAATGCAAATACCAATACCTAAGAAACTTCAATCTTATAATTCTGACGTTAGTCAATTGAGATACTTTAATCATAGCAAAATAATGTTACGTATTTCCGTTTGCTAACTGACGTCAAACTAACTACTTACCATTTAATTTAAAAGGTATTGTAATAGAGTAAATAAATAAGATTGTTTACATATATTAGATTAATTGCGATTATCGTGATGGTCACCCTACTGCTCCAGTAATACATGAAGAAATACCATGGGCTTCGATAAATTACCTGGATTCATGGCGCCCGCGCCGCCCGCCGGCTAGATTTACGTGCAGTTGCCCGTAATAACGTTATGTGTTCAAATACATTTGTATGGTAATTTGCGATCTATGGGTGTGGTCATATCTATGTAGACAATGGTGGATAGTGTCCTGTTTTGGGAAACGCGCAATGAAAATAGTTTTTGTTAGTATTTTTTGGGACTCGCAATGGAAATGCTCTCTCTTGAATCTGAATATTATTTTACTAAAGTTGAATTATTAAAACAGTAGTATTCTCGTATATAATATAGAATTCTATCTTTTGTAATTTTGCCCTACTAAAATTAAACGTGAAGGAAAAGAAGAATAAAAAGTAACTCTCAGTAGAATACGTTGGATTTTCTTGTCACTCAGTAAGCAATATTTAATATTTATGAAGGAACATAGGCGTATTCACGTCAAATATAATCAACGATAATGTTTTTTGCGAAACGAAACGTTAAAATAGATTTAAACAGAGTAGCGTAGCGATCATGAATGACAACGACTTATAAAAGATTTATTATGTGTCACAGCTTCATTCGAAGCGATTTATTGTTTACGTATTGTAGCAGCACTTCCATGTACCAGCCTTGCACGGATATTTAGAGGTAAGTAAAAGTTTTTTTTTTTTTTTTTTTTTGTAGGTTACTTTCATTTCACTGGCAACACTATCCTTTTACCTCTATTTTGCCCCCACTGAACTATTTCTCTATAACGGTCAACAGTCATTTTAATATCATTCCGCGTTTCCGTGCTCAAGCCTTCGCACGTCTCCGCTCCTACAAATAGATCCAGCTCCTCAAAATGGTCAAGAAAAGGAAGATAGAAAAAACTGAAGAAGAATTACGGCGAAAAATACAAAAATTGCAAAATAAATTGCAGGCAACGACTAATCACCGTAATAATTCTTCATCTGAAGAAGACTTACACAGTAAGTTACACAATTATTATGAAACTATCAGTGATGCGAGGTTACTAAGTTTGGGTCTCCTCTGTCATTATAAAAAGTGATGCGTACTGCCATAATTGGGCTGATACTGTCACATAATCATTAAGTTAATACTTACTTGCCTAAGGGATGCGAGGCTACCAAGCTTGGGTTTCCTCTGTCACGTTAAAAAGTGTTAAGTATTGCAATTATTATCGAACGTATTCTAAAAAGAAACGTTTTCGCAGATTTTTCACGCCAACTAGATGTGGACTGCGGTATATCACAAAATGAGGAAGCCTGCTTGTTTCAAGCTTCGCCGTTTCCTGCGTCGCCGCTTCGTGCTTCTCCACGTGCCTCGCCTCGTTCCTCGCCACGTGCCTCGCCACATGCCTCGCCACGTGCTATTTCTCCGTGTACTGCTTCACCACCACCGCTATGCACCGCGCCTTTGTTGCCTACACCCGGTACCTCCTCAGAAGCACAGCTAGAAGTGATGGAAGACCAAGACTTAGATGAAGACACTCTACAGTTACTCGGTGATGCTCCAAAGACGGACATAACCATGGGTCCGTCTGTTCATAAGGACATTGCCAATCGTTGGCAGGACATTCTTACTAAGGGCTTGGCTAAGGATGTAAAGGAAAAACTTTTAAAAAGTTTTTTCGTCCCTAAAAATTGTGACCTACTGCTAGCGCCAGCTCTCAACCTGGAAGTAAAGGCAGCTCTGCAGGATACTCTGGTAAAAAGAGACACGGCGCTCATGTACAAGCAAAATCAGCTTGGTATAGCATTGTCAGCCTTAGCATCCGCTACTGACATGATAATTTCAAATGAAACGTCCAAACAAAAACTTTTGGAACCCATCAGTGACGCTTGTCGTATATTATGCGACAGTCATTTTTGGGAGACAAAAACAAGACGTAACTTTGTCATTTCATCTATTAATATAAATTTAAAGGACGCCTTGCTTGAAACAAAAAGGGGCAGTTTGTTATTTGGGGAAAATGTTACCGACAAGGTTAAAGCCGCCAAGACAATACAGCAATCAGGAGATGCCTTAAAACACGCCCTAAGACCAAAATTTAATAATGCCAAAGGTGTCCCAAAAGGTCCAAACAAGGGTCATTTAAACTTCAATCGTCAGCACCGGAAGGCGGACAACAAGCCGAACATTACGAGGCGAGCTGGTCGCCCTGTGTATCGGCCGCCGCCACCGCCGCAAACCAGCGGCAGTTCGCGCTGCTACTTGTCCGCGACGAGGCCACCGCATCGAAAGTGAATGATCAGGTACTAACCGCTGGCAGACTCCAGTATTTTTTCAAAAAGTGGTAATTTATCACTACTGACAAAACGATTCTATCGTGGATCAAAGGGTACCAAATACCTTTTAAATGTTCAACATATCGTACTGATTCTCCTAATGTTTTTCCTAAGAATATTCAAGAAGCCCAAGATTTTGATAAATCAATCAAAAACCTACTAGATATTAATGCAATATCACATTGTAATTCTGTTAAAGGAGAATTTATATCGAGTGTGTTTTTAGTGCCAAAACCAAAGGGCGACAAGAGATTCATATTGAACCTTAAATTTGTTAAGATGGAGGATTATCGTACAGCCTCAAAGCTAATAACAAAAAAAAAAAAAACTGCTATATGGCATCAATTGATCTAAAAGATGCTTACTTCTTAATTTCAGTACATAAATCTCATCGGAAATACCTCCGTTTTAAATACAATAATAGCCTGCATGAATTTAACTGTCTACCGTTTGGTTTATGCACTGCTCCATATGTATTTACAAAATTATTAAAGCTAGTTATGGAATATCTAAGAATTCATGGCATGATATCAGTTGTGTATATCGATGATACCTTTTGTATTGGAACAACTTTTCTTGAATGTCAAAATAACGTTGACTTAACAATAACATTACTTAAAAACTTAGGTTTCATTATAAATGCAGAAAAAAGCTGCTTAGAACCGCAAACAGTATGCAAGTTTTTAGGTTTTGAATTCGACTCTAAAAACATGTTATTAAAATTACCTGGTACAAAAAAGGCAAAAATAAAAGAATACATTTCTAGTTTCTTGAAAAAGCGTAAATGTAAACTTCGTGAATTTGCTCGGTTCATAGGTTTATTAATTTCAGCTTGTCCTGCAATTCAATTTGCATGGCTTTACACTAAACTTTTTGAACAATTTAAATATTCCTGTTTACTTACCAATCCTAGTTACGAACAGTTAGTTCGGATCCCCAACAGCGTACATAGTGATATGTTGTGGTGGTTAGACCATATTGATCATGGAGCATTTTCTTTAACTTGTGATCGATATGATTTAGAAATCTTTTCCGACGCGTCATGTACGGGTTGGGGAGCTTATTGCAACACAGGTGAATGTTTTGGCTATTGGAAAGATAGTGAAAGAACCGTACATATTAACGAGTTAGAGTTAAAAGCAGCTTTTCCCACGAATCGTATAATTTAAAAATACTATTACGTATTGATAATGTAACTGCTATATCTTGTATAAATCGCATGGGCAGCATACAGTTTGAACACTTGCATAATATAACTAAAGAAATTTGGCAGTGGTGTGAAAGGCGTAGTATAACTATTTTTGCGTCTTACATAAACACTAAAGATAATTATGAAGCAGATCAATTATCGCGCATGAAATTTCAGGACACTGAATGGGAACTCAATGACGATGCATTCAGAAAAATAACACATTATTTTGGATACCCCGAAATAGACCTTTTCGCGAGTAGGTGTAATGCTAAGTGTCTCAGGTACATAACTTGGAAAAACGACCCTGATGCTTATGCAATCGATGCCTTCACCATTCCATGGAAAAATAATCTCTTCTACGCATTTCCACCGTTTTCACTTATTACAAAAACAATGCAAAAAATAATTAATGACAAAGCAAATGGGATAGTAGTTGTACCATATTGGCCAACGCAACCCTGGTTCCCTGTTTTCCAAAAATTTATTTGTTCCAAACCAATATATTTTGAACCTTGAAATTGGTTGCCGCGAAGCTTTCAGGCAAACATTATTAAAAAGATATTTATCTAGTAAATCCATTAAAATTATGTTATCATCATTATCTGATTCCACTTATAAACAATACGATGTTTGTATAAAATCTTGGTTAAATAATTGTAATAAACATTTCAAATTCTAAATTATTTAGCACAAAAATGGCCTAACACAGACCTTGATTTGGAAACTCTTTCCAGAAAGACTAACTCTATTGGCTTTGGTGACTGCGCATCGCGTTCAAACATTTTCATTAATAAAATTAGGCAACGTTCAAGTGAATTCTGCTATTGACATAACTATAATAATACCTGATTTGATAAAAACTTCCAAAGCTAATTCTTCACAACCAGTTCTAAAATTACCTTTTTTCGACGCACGTCCTCAAATGTCCCGCTAGCTGCTTAGAGGTTTATATAAATAAGACTCAACCACTTCGCAAAAATGATTATTTATTTGTTAGCTACAAAAAACCACACTCAAAAGTTTCATCACAAACACTCAGTCACTGGATAAAAGATACACTTTACAGCACCGGTATAGATACGTCTATATTTAATGCTCACAGCACTCGTCATGCAGCCACATCCTCGGCCAATAGACTTGGAGTCAATATTGACTTGATAAGAAAAACTGCCGGATGGAGTGTATCATCTTCTGTCTTCGCAAAACATTATAATAGGCAGGTTGTAACTGATCCACATCTCTTTGCCACTACAGTACTTACTGGTGGTCATAATCTGTAACAAATACTTAATATTATATTAAGAATTTAATTAAATCAATGTTATCTAGATATAATAAAAGGCACTTGTGATTACTCCTGTTTTGTTTAATTTCACATTTTCGTCTCTGAACATCTACAATACGTAAACAATAAATCGCTTCGAATGAAGCTGTGACACATAATTAAAAATCAAACGAACTTACCAAGTGAAGTTCGATGATAATTATGTGAACAGCTTCATTCGAAGCGATTTATACCCTCCCTAGAAAAGTTACCTACCCTACCCTATATAAATAAAAATGTGAAATATTTATTAGCTTTCAACAAAATGATATTAAAATGACTGTTGACCGTTATAGAGAAATAGTTCAGTGGGGGCAAAATAGAGGTAAAAGGATAGTGTTGCCAGTGAAATGAAAGTAACCTACAAAAAAAAAAAAAAAAAAAAACTTTTACTTACCTCTAAATATCCGTGCAAGGCTGGTACATGGAAGTGCTGCTACAATACGTAAACAATAAATCGCTTCGAATGAAGCTGTTCACATAATTATCATCGAACTTCACTTGGTAAGTTCGTTTGATTTTTAATTTCTTCAATATTTACTTACACGACTTAGTTTTTTCGACTTTTATGTAGTATCTACTGAACATGGGAAATTGCAACAATATTAAAAACACTGCAAATGTACTCACTGTTAAAAAAGCCCATAAATATTTTAAATTCGGACTAGTAACCAGCCACCATCCAGTAAAATAAAAAGACAAAAAAATCTTAAAAAAAAAAAAACGTTTTTTTGGTAAAAAACTGTAAAAAAATGTCCCAGCAATATGTATTTTTGATGGCGGCTACTGGTCACGCTCGTGCGTGCCAAATAAAAAGGCGGCGCGCGACAATGTGACTTCAAATTGGCTGACACTGGCGTGACTATGAGGTTTTCCAGTAATACAGTTTTGATAAGAGCTCTTTTCATAAAAATAAAAACAGTTTCTGGTTTTGTTTCAGTGGCTGCACTCTGAAACTGCGAAACGAATTTGGTATTAAAAAAAGACTGCCTCTCATTTTTAGGATGTAGGTTCCTATTTTCCATTAATTTATGATCCTTCATGCAGACGTAATCATCATCATCATCATTTCAGCCGAAAGCCGGCCACTGCTGGTTACAGGCCTCCCCAAGGCATCGCCACTTCGACCGATTTTGTGCTTCCCGCATTTCCTGCGGCCTTCACAAGGTCATCGGTCCATCTTGTGCGAGGCCTTCCAACGCTACGTCTTCCGGGACGCGGTCGCCCCTCCAGGACTTTTCGGCACCTTCAGCCATCTGTTCTGCGAGCAATGTGCCCTGCCCATTGCCACTAAATTCATACACGTAATAATAAAGCTCAAAGGTAGTTAAAAATACTTCCACAATCTGCTTAGCAAACATAGTGAACATGTTACAACTACTTTTTATTTTTTTCATTCACCGAAACTCTTCTGTTCAAACGAAGAAAAAGTCCATTTCTCTTTATTTGTCGAACCATGAGTAGAACATTTTCCAAGGACGCCTGCAGCGGATATTGAATTTCATGCTCGCGTCTTCTCTGTGCGGCTGTGTGTCTCGTAATGTGAATTTCCTTAGAACTATGTTGACTCGATGAGGACCAGAAGATATGTATGTAAACTAATTAAATTAGAAATTACTTACTAGCTGTTTGGTGCTTCTCTCGCGTGCTTTGTTTTTAATATGGCATTTGTTTTGGTAGTTTTAGCTTTACACTTATCGAGTGGATAGCTTTCAAAGTTTTGATGCATTATGAACTAGGCTTCTCTAATAGTATTCAATTAAATAGCTTCATTGAATACTATTTCCTTCATTGAATTCTACCTTTCTAAAACCCTATCTGTTTGAAAACAACATTTAGAATACATTGGGCTTGCTTGTATATTTACCTTTGAATACTCGTTTTCACGAAACATCCTACTCCAAACAATGAAAATATCGAATGAATATTCAATAAACCCGTCTGGGAGAATATCGGTAGTAGTACAATGGGGTTCAGGTGCAAGAAACTACAATTTGAAAGGAATAGGTACATCTAGAATAGTGACAATTTAAAAGAGGGCCTAGAAAAAGCTAGCGTGCGGTCCCACAAATCAAGTACTCAGGAAGGTTTTATAGACTTCAATGGTCGAGAAATGCAGTAGTCAATTTGATTTACAGTTGCACTTATTTCACGGTGGCCTTTTAAAAACTTTTACTGTCAATTCGTTATCAGCTCTTTTTTGCGGTCTCGCCACGGTAATTTTTTATCATCTGCCCTCCGCAATGGAAGAAAATTTCATTAACTTTTCTTTGATGGAGTTGGATGAGGGGAAAGATGTTAATCTCAACCGTAAGCCTTTTTAATGGCCTATCAGCTGGTAGAAGATGGCCGGACGAGCTGGACAAAACAAACGACCTGTTGTTCACATTACAACTACATTAAAAAAAAAACTGGCTATCATGGGGAGAGGCCCAGCAAGATCATCTCAAGAGGATCTGATCGCAAGAGCTTTGAAAGATGTGGCGTTCAATCTGAGCATCCATTGACCTAGTAAGTTTAGCGTTAAATTGTAGAGTTAAACAAATGTTAGTTTGTCAGACTGACTACTCCCAGCCCAGCCTAGACTAAGTAGTTAGCCATCAAAGTATTTAACATTTAAAATACATCGGAGCTATGTTATCGTAGCACAAACCATGCATATATAAATGTGAAGTTTGTCGCAGTGGTGAATAATTCCCGCAAAGCATCCGAGCTAGTCGGACGCGCGAAATGAAAGGGAATATAGAACCGGCTGTTTTAAACACTTTTTATTTAGATGTAGTTTTAGTATGGTTATAATTATGAGTTAGTCTTCTTCCTTGAGTCAATATGAGACAAGAAATAGCTAACATGGTAGAGAAACGGTAATGGTTGATGGTTAAGAGTTAGGATCGTATAACTAACGTTAAGAGTACGCCACAGTACACCGAACCTTATGTTCCTTTAGTGTTGCTAAAGTCATTGTATAAATACATTCCAATTCAGTATCAAAGTAGAGTAGACTTTTGAAAATAAAATTATCTGTTAAGTTATGTCTTCTGTCCTTTACTACCAAGTTGCATCTTACGACAATCATTAGCAGGCAAGACGGATGACTTTCAGCATACACTGATTTACATCCTCACCTCATACTTCTGGTTCAGTTGATAACCAGCGTCAGGCACTAAGTGTCTAGCATTTTTGCTGAACTGGGGCTATTTGGCGCCGCCGCGAGGCACACATTCCTGCTAATATCTTGCAACGCACTTTACACTTTTTATTTGTTTTCTTTCTTTGTTTTATTTCTTCTTTTCCTGTCGTCATTAGACTGACTGGCAAAAACCACAGTCAGTCTAGTTCTATTCAATCAAACTAAAAGTATCGGATCAACTTATCCAACTTCCGATTTCAACAAATTATCGGTCTACCTAGAACCGATAGTGTGACAAACAGCTCATATTTCTTCCTTCTATTCGGAACGCCTATCCGTGGGGGATAAAAGTCCCCAATTTATTCCCCGTCGACATACCACTCCCTATATGCACCGTCGTTTTTCATTTTATCACCGATTCCCACTATCATGTTAGCAGTCTATAGGGGGATTGGTATGGCCTTATGGAAGGCGTTTTTTTACCAGCTTTTGATGCAAATTGCTGAAATAATTTAAAGTGTAGTCCTAAAAAAACGGTTATTGTTTTGATGCCAGTGGCATTATGACGTAGAATTTTAACCCATGTTTACTGTTCACATGGAACAATATTCTTTTAAAGCTTGTGGATAATAAACCTTTGTTGTTTGGTAAGCAAGAGCAATAAGTGCAAAAGATTTTTTTTTTCAAATAGAGCCCACAGACAGACCGTGTGGTGCATTCTTCAAAAGTTCAAACTGCGTTCAACATATTGATTGGCTCATGGTTCTGCGCTTCGAAATACAGACCATTGGACTTCAAATATTGGACCCTGATTACAATTTTCTGAAAGCAGACCTCTCTGACAAAGAAAACCTCCATCTAAGACAGCTAGATGAAGTTCGTATTTGACTCAATATAAGCTTTGAAGAAAATTCAATCGACTGATAATAATCCCCATTCAAGAGGTGCGCTTTATTGTAAGTCGAGGGGACTAATACCCCCTGATCGACTCGCCACTCGACGAACTAAGCCGATTAGTTACCACGCGAGCTGGACGTAAGCCGCTCACATTACGGGGTACCTGAAATTACTTGCTTTTTCAATGAATTTAGAGAAATTGGATTTTAAAATTTGTTTCGCGCCTTTAGTGCTAGTCAAATGTTCGGTTCGGTTCGGCGGTATTTGATGAGCAATAAAGCCAACCCGAATCAATTACTTCACATATTCGGATTTCATTCGGCATACAGTCGCTAAATCATATTCGGGACGGCTTGGCACAATTCAACCTAACCCGAGCGACTTTTTACCGATCATATATCCACATAATATATTCGATTTTATCAACCGGCCGTGCCGAGCATGTATGTGTGCTACATACATGTTCGGCACGGCCGGTTATATTGAAAGTGCATTTTCGATCGTCCTCGTGTCGTCCTCGACATGTATATCCAATATTTTTAACATTAGCTCCTTTTAACTGCAAATATGTATTAATTCATAAACAAATATTATGACTTAAATCTTTAACTTAATACAATCATGTCGATATGTTTTTTTTTTACGAAAGCTTAAAAATCCCAAGCATATTATTGTTTTGGTGTATTGTGAAAAAAAAACTTAATGATATTAAAGGGCACTGAAGATATCCTCCCCTAGCGATTAACAAGCCGGACAGTGGCCAGCTAGCCCATTAGTTAGGACTCAAGCCATGCACTAAGATTATGTGGAGTTACACGAAGCGGATTAAATGGGTTAAAAGCCGTGTCGTATGCTAGTTAAGACGCCGTGCACGAAATTCACTGATTTTGATAAATTTTGTTCATTCGTTGTGAGAAAAGGAAAAGAACTTAAGCAAAATTATTTGTGATTTGAAAAGACGAGTTCATTGTTTTGCAGGTGGCTGAAACAAATTTTTCAAATAAGTTTTCGTGGAAAATAACAAATTTTTGTAACAAGTTTTCCGAAAAATTAAGAGGAAACTTCTTTTGATTTTGAACATTTAAAAATATCATCAACATCGCTACATGGTCTACTTGCAAGTGGCTGAACAACATTTTTCAACCTCGGTATATATATACCATGGAAAAAACCTTTCTTTTTTAAACCCTATCAGTAATGTATCTTCAGCTATCTTTGAAATACAGTCAAAATTTTATGATTATACAATATCTTCATTAGGTAAATCAAAAGCGAAATAAACCATATTTTCGAGAGCGCAAAAGTGATGCAACTATTAACTGTGCTGTGACTGACACGAATGGTTTGGCACCACGAAAACTGTACTTTTATCGTTACACAGACTTTCAATTATTTCAGGCTTTCTTACAATGAAATAAGTTATTGACGCAAAGGGGTTTTTTCGTGCACGGAGCCTTAAGTGATTGCTAAGGTCATTTGTGCAAATGTGCATCCATTTAAGCTTCTATACATATTATCACATATTATTAAAGCCGCTCTTCGTGTCTGTCTGTCTGACTGCGTTGTTTTTTCTAAACTATACAATGGATTCTGATACGGTTGTCTCCCTCGTTTAGAGAATTTATTCCGGAAGTTCTGTATACGTAATATAAAAATTTGTTTTGTCGAGTTGTAAAAATCGTATAGGTCGTTGGCACTAGTAGAACTATCGTAGATCTATAGTAGTAACATCTTTGCAAGTGGATGAAACCTTGAAAAAGATTGAAAAGATTGAATCCGGGAAGGTACGTGGTAATCGAGGTAGTGATGATATTTTATCCTTTGAATAGCATTCTTTGCAGCCTTGCTTTAGCAAACGAATTAAGTTTTCTGGCTGTTAATCTAGCTGCTAGCACTGCCCGACTGAAATTGATCCTAAAACCTCGTCAGAACTTTATTTTTGATCGAAGCAGTTAGGTATTGGAGTTTCTGAATTCTGTCCCATAAATAACCATTTGCAAAGACATAGTACTGTTTATCGAAAATCGGAATAAGTACACTGGTAATAGCTACCAGCTCTCCATACATTTTGTGCAATATCAACAAAGATCGTAACTTTCTTACCAATGTCTGGCTTACGCACTCTCTTCCGCTTATTTTCCATTAAAAATTGATTCTACAAGCGATCGTGTTTTGTTTTTCCCCCTGAAGACATAAGAGGCATCACATTAGGCAAGCCACGTCTATATGGAAGTCTGTATCCACGTCAATATTAAAGTCGTTTAAAAGCCGGCGACTTTATTTCGCACGTAATACATCACTTCGTGTGCTGCCATTAGCTTCTAATGCGCCGCGTTCTTTTTTACAGACGTTTTGCACTTTGCTGTTGCGAGTCGTTATTGATGTATGGTCTAAGTATGTGTTGCTTTTGCAGTTTCAGTTTGAAATGTTCCCAGTGCTTCAATACAGGCTGGTTTAGGCTGGTAAGTTTGGTAGTAGAAATGCGTGTAACAATGGTTTAAGGGTTTGTCGTACATTTAAGTTTGGTTGTTTGGTAGGCCCCTTAAGAAGCTGTAACGCCTACCAATGATGTTACTGGGATACTTTTTAATGTGGCAATCAATAAGACCACCAAGAGATACCAAAAATATGGCGCTTACTACCAAGAGACGAAGGATTCGATGAACACTGATAATTTTACACATCATCTAAATTGACACAAAATATTCGATACATTGTATTTGAGTATTAATATAATAGCTTTATAGCTAGAATAATACAATAATAGCTAATATAATAGCTCATTCTTTTAATTTGAATTCTGTTCTGATTTAAATTAAATATTTAGCTCAATAATTTATTTTATAATATTAATGATTATTAATTAATTATTTTTTATATTAATTTGTCGCTGACTGCACAGTAGCGTGTACAATAGGGATGATGACTAAAAATTTCTTTTTAGTCCGTCTTTGAGATTATAAAAATATATTGGACACGTATTTTTTCTTTTTTTACGTAATTTAAAGATTACGGCGATACATTGAGGTAAAATGTGCCATGACGTCACGAGTATGGAGATTTTATACATACTAGTGACGTAGCGGCCCCCAGTCCCCAACTTAAAATGCGTTTTATCTAAGTAATTTTTTATTAATATGATAAAGCAAAAAATACGTGTCTAATATTTTTTCATTATCTGACTGACGGACTCATTAGAATTTTATTTTTTTTACCCAGGCACCATCCCTATTTTACATGTATTTTAATAGCAATAATGGTTAGGGTGGTAGTCTGTGGACCCGAGCCTATCGTACCCATCCCCTTGATTCAAATACGCAGGTGGCTATAGGAGTTCACCCACACACAAGCGGAGCACTGGTGGACCTCGACATCGGGCTGGCGGCAGTCCAAGGAAGCTATGCCACCCTTGGATAGCAGGCTAACCAGGCGATTATTACGCCTGGACAGGAACAGCCTACGCCTGGTGACGGGGACCATCACAGTCCTCTGTGCAGGGCGTGTGCATGGAGGCTGAGGAAACCGTTGCGCACGTGCTCTTTGAATGCACGGGCGTCACCCAGATTAGAACAGAAACCCTCGGGTCACCCAGATCCTACACAGATGTTCTGAACAGACCAGGAGATTTAATTATCTTCTGGAGGGACGTGGCCTGGTTGGATTATCCACCAAACGGCCACTATGGCCCACGCACAATGGTGCACCTGATGGACTAAGTGCGGAAACCAAACCCATATAACATAGAACATGGGTAGGGCGGTAGTAGGTACCTATTAATTTCCTGGAACGTAATTGTAACAGTAATATGTAGAAATTCTTGCGACAGAATTTCAAAATATTACTTGTAAAATACTTGGTTTTATAGAACAGAACCGAAACACATAGTACCTATGTGAAATGAAATATGGCTTCACACAAAGCGTAGTATAGCCGGACAATTGGACATGGCGGACATAAAACATTGTTATCTTTCGCTATTTTCCCCGCCATTGCACATATTCTATTTTCTGTATTGTTTGATAGTCGTCCGCATCTCGACCGTTTTCAATCGAGTGCTTTGAAAGCCTATTGGTGCATGCGTCCTATGTCGTTGGCTTTATATTGTGGGCTCTTTATTAAGGGGATATTTCTTGAACTTTTCATGGATGTTATATTAATAACTACACTGAAATCTATATGTTGTACCTACTACATATTGTTTTGTGTTATAACTATGGAGTTGCGAAATACGCGCTTGGACGCACTAACACCCTCCATACTCGCAGGTAGGCTCGACTTGCCGCTCAGTTTGTTGGTATGCTTCCAAAACTCGCTAAAATCCTTCTCTCTGTGACAAGATACTATAATATTAATTTTTATTTGTTCTGTGTATTCCTGACACCACTTTAGTTTACTTTTAAAAACCCGTTTTGTTTCTCTCGGTTCATCACATAACACCCAATTCTGAAAAGCAAGCGGGGGCGCCGCCCCGAGTGCGCTTGTCGAACATGTTTGGTCTAACCTATCACTGGTTTTCTTTTGTTTTGATCCGGCCCACAGTAACAAACACATGCCGCTTCGCTCAATATGTCAATAATTTTATAGTACATTGTATCAATAATGGATCTATGTTCTACATTAGTACACAATTTATCACTACATTTTTTTAAATCGGAAGGAAAATCAACCTGTCTTAGTCTCGTCGTACATAAATTCTTATAGAAGTCAGTTTGTTGCAAGTCTCTTTCACCCCACGTGACCTTATTGAACAAAACTTGCATTCGAATCGTCCGTTCACGCACAACTCCCTCTGAATTCGTGCGACTTTCTAAGAACAGCGCCATCGCGGTCGTTCCATTTCGTTCCCATTTGCGACGGTTCTGCGTCGTTCCGGTGAAATTACGCGTATTACGCGAAGTTGCGCGGAATTACGCGAAGTTAGAGGGCCGCGCAATCGTCGGAAGACGTGACCTGGCAGTGCCGAATGTTTCTCTGATAGATCGGGGGATAAGTTAGTGGGTGATAGAAGACAATTTTTCTTGTGTTTTTTTCGTGAAAGAGTTAAGTTGTTATTAGGAGTAGATTATTTCAGAGGTGTGTCCCCCATCTTGTCTTGTGTCTCTCTCTTGCCTTCATCAGCATGTTAAAATGCTGTAAACTTGCATAAAGGTTTAACGTTTGCTAGTTTATCACGAAAGTTACAGGAAAACCTGAACGAATTTTACTAATTGCATCTAAAATCGTCTTTAAATCTTTAATCATCTTTTTTGTTGCCAGTGCCTTAGTTTTAATTTTAATCACAGATAAGTATCCGAGGTTTTAATCTGAATGATGGCTAGTATGATATAGGAACCGAGACGTATTAATTACTTCCTTATAATATGTATGTATATTTCAAAACAACAAAACAAACATCAAATTAAACAAATTTTACGCTCATCGAATTATTTAAGTACGTACCATCTGCAAAGGCCACAGCTCAACAAAGGGCCACAGCTCCACAAAGGGCCTTTTCCACGGCAGGCCCTTACTCATGGTGTTTTAATTAATTACGTCTCTCGTTCATATTAAAATTTACTAGAAGTACCATTTTGTGAAGGATGTCCAGTCAACTCGTCGGGATTAGCATCGCTTTATTTGACATTAGGAGTTTGTGTCTGGTCACCGGTGGTTGTCCCGTTAAGGCGAAGCAATATGATCAACTTTATCGACAAATCCACCATATCCGTCACTTTTTTTTTGTAAAATTGCGAAGGTAATTTTGAACAATTATTGTAATAATATTTATCCTTTTTAAATTAAACGCCATTAAATTGCAATTTTATTTGTTATTTTCCTTCTGCTTGTTAGGATCTTTAAAGTAAAGGGTAACATACAAAACAAATAGCACAAGCATATTCAAATAGTCAAAACTCCTAAACTATTTAACTTAGAGCTTAGTTCTGAGGCATCAGTTTTTATGTATTATCTTAGTGCATCTTAAAAGTAAAAAAAGGCATGTTAACAGTCAAGTTTTAAGTTGACATCGGTGACCAGAGACACACTGTACTCTGTTTCTGTGGGAATGGGAAGTGTTCAAAATATTTATTGTAGAGAAGGAAGGGTGGAAGGGATAAATGTCCAGATTATTAAATAAACAAACCCAAACAAGTGATTTTAATTTTAAAATACTAAAACTTGTTTGTAGTTGTTATATTCTTGCATTCAAGTCGTTCCCATGATTGGAGTTGCCGGCGTATCTTGGGCAGTTACTTGCTGACTGCATAAACACACTATTCTCATGCAGTTCCTTCCGCTTTTATGCTACGATTATATTATTATATACGTTATATAGTACACACGTTCGTTATCAAACATTTGCAGCGTTCAAACAGATATTTATTGATAGCTGTACTGAAACCATGAATGCTTTTTAAATCAGATTAAGCACGATTCAGCTGGATAACTGTTTGCGAAACGTCGAAGCAGTTAATATTTAAACCGATAGCGGAATAAAATAGAGGTGTATGTCATTGCAGAGTTCATTATTTTCCCAAACCTAACTTTTAAATCTGACTGAAAATCTGAGGCCCCGTATTAATAAAGATTATCAGTTATGCTTATGAGTCTCGATTCAAAATTAGATACATAAGATTCCATTTTAAAAGACTTGTGGTCTACATCGCCACATGCGAACTACGCACCAAAGACCTGACGTCACACAAATCCTGCAATGCGCAATTAGAGTTTACCATGTTATGTTGTTGTGTGTGTTTACGTGTCGCGGGTTCGATCCCCGCACGGAACAAATATTTGTATGATCTGCAAGTAGTTGTTCCGGGTCTGGGTGTTAGTGTTTGTGAGTTTCTATGTTTGTAAACGCACCCACGATACAAGAATAAATTCTTAGTGTGGGGCAACGTTTTAAAAAAAAAAACAAAAGAAAAACATGCGAACGACATATATATAAGACTAACCGACATCAAACATTGGGCAGTTGCCCGGCAGACACGACACCCGTCTGAGTGGATGAGTGAAGTTAACTGCCTGTTCCTCATACCTCTAAATACTAACCCGTGCCCGCTTCTTTGTCTGCGATCCAGGATGAAAAGTAGCCTATGTCCTTGTCCAGGTCTCACGCAGGGTACCTATCTGTCTCAATTCAGTGGTTTAGGCGTGAAAAGGTGACAAATAGACAGACAGAGTTACTTTCATGTTTGTACCATTAGTATGGATTCCTATGTACTTTATGTGTGTGAATACCATATATCGATGACATAATTAATTTATCTGTCATTGCTTCATTTTACATTCTTTTTACCTATCTTGGTATAGTAAGCTTTTTCTAGATGCATCATCTTCACATACGAGTATACTCGTACATAATTATATAATTAATGTAGGTATACAAACATTGTTAAAAAACATAAAAGAGTGATGGTGGAGCTCTTTGCCCATTCTTCTCCATACGATAACTACCTTTTGGAAGGGGCGACTAGAATCATTTTTTTTTTTATAAAATTGACGTTCAAAGTGCCTTTTATGTGCCTAATCGAAATAAATTGTTTGACTTTGACTTTATGGAATAGAACAGGCAAGAAAATCCATGGTTACTTTTTTAAATCAAGTTCTTACAATATCACTGGACCCTGTTAATCTACTTCACCTTAAAATTCATCTGCCTCGATACCTTATAAGATGCAGATTTAATAGAATTCCCGATATAACCAAAATTACTCTGACAAACCCCTATCAATGAGTGACCCCATGTAATGTACATTGAACATCGAACCGTACAGCTATGCTCAGGTATTTAATTAATAAAGTTCCATGTCAGTGTCCGTGCTTTGAATTAAATAAGGTACATTCTCCAACAAATACCGGTGTACTGGCTGTAAGGGATCGCTTGATTGAAATATTGGCGTAATGAGAGAAAGAATTGGGCAGATTGGGGAGAGAATGTGGTAATAAATTATGGAAATACATAGGTAAGGCTAATAACTTACTGTTTTATAACAGAACGTCATCCTTATAAATGAAATGAAATTGTTTATTCTGTAAATAGGAATATTGGAATCACTTTTACACGTTATATTAAAAAAATTAAAAAAAATAACTAGATGAGTTCGGCGTTTCCTATCTGACTACTCCGAGAAGAAAGGCCGAAACGAACTCAGAGGTCGCAGTCTCTTTTAAAGTCCAGAGATAATCTTGGTCCATATGAGGAACATGTAGATTAGTGTCTTAAATGGTCTTTTGAGGAAAGAACCACACAGATTTGAGTGGACCTGTCCAGTCAGTGCAAGCATTTGTTAGTAATCATGGAGCTCAACTCAGAACTTAAGGAGCTCAATTCGACGAACAATACCAAAGAAAGGACATTTGTGTAGGCCCGATAAACTGCTCAAACTGCCCGACCATCATTAAAAATAACTGAGAAAAAAATAAAAAAGTCCTCACATTCACAATAATTAAAATAATAGAATACTTTACAAAGTAATCATGTCATTTTGTCAAATAAAAGTGTTAACACCGAAATATAAGCTAGAAATACTTGAGACACTTCAATTTTGTTAAGGTAAGGTTTATTTGTTTATTTAAACCCATGCTGATTTCGGCTACGGTGACCACTTCTGTTTTTGACAGGTATGGGTTACGAGTGTGTGCTCATAAGTGGCTTCTTACGTGCACAGTGCGGACACGTAAGAATACCATTTTGGTAATTGTATTGTATGTTGGAGGGTAGCTTTCTCTTGAGGTGGTCTCACCTCTTGTCGAGATTAAGTACTCTTCCGCTGGTCTTCGAAAGCATAACCATTTCGCTTCTCCAAACGCCTCCAAACAGGTATATCTTTTGGCAGCTCTTCCCAATGAGAGGGATCTGTATTGCATCTCTTCAAATCTTTTTTGAACTTCTTTCTATCTGAGGAACTGGCCGCCTTGTTCCCGCTTGCCGTCCTTGAATTTAGAAAAAAAGATGCGCCTAGCTACCCTCCCGTCAGGCATCCTCACAGCGTGTCCACGACATTCATGTCTTTAACACGGTCGAAGCATTTGATGTTCAAGATACGGAGGCACTTAAGGTGGAATCAGTCTAATTGCGCGTGTCCCCTGTACACGCTCCACGTCGCAAAGGAGTACAGGATTTTCAGCAAGACGATAGCCATGTACACGTTTACCTTCGTTTGCAGTTTGAGGACGTGCGAGCGGAATATCTTCACCCGGAGTCTGCCAAACACTGCTGAAGCAGCACCAATTTTGCAGTTAGTTTCTGGGTCCGGGTCACCTTTACTCCTTAAGGTATTGGAATATAGGTATTTGTATATCCCAGATATTTGAATCTGTCCACCTGCTTGAGGTCGGCGGCACCTTCAAGTCGTATATCAAATGGGCCATAGCTATTTAGCTATGGCCTAGACTGATATTTTTTCAAAACATCAGTCTGCGAATAATGATTTATTTATTTGATAATCAAGTACTGTTGGGAATCTAACACAACACCTTGCATGCGGTCTGCACGTGCAGGCATCGTGATCAGCGCGTCAGCGGTATAGCTGTGGTGCGGCGCGACGGCGACATGGCTCGGCCTGATGACCACTCGCTTCCACGGACTCCACCGTGCCGGACGATATTCCCCACTTATTTTATTACAGTTTATTTGTTTATTTTGTTATGAGCACGGCAATAAACCATTGCCTAAAAATACAGTCCACTCTTTTTTTGCTCATCGCGCTAACAGTACACTAACAGAGTTTTCATAAAAAGGTATATAATAAGATATGCAACGAAAACCCTTGGTATTGTAGATTCCTAAGCTTGGTAATAACTGTTAATTAGGTGATACGAAATCAATCAATCTGCCTAGCCTTTTCCCAACTATGTTGGGGTCGGCTTCCAGTCTAACCGGATGCTGCTGAATACCAATATTTTACATGGAACGACTGCCTATCTGATCTCCACAACCCAGTAACTGGGTAATTCGATACCCCTTGGTAAGACTGGTTGTCATACTTTCGGGCTTCTGACGACCCGTAACGACTGTCAAAGATCCACGAATTTAGCCGAGACCAACAGCTTTACGTGCTTTCCGAGGCACGGAGGAGTCTCGGTACGTACCTACAGATGGTCACCCATCCACGAAAAAACCTCGGCAAGCGTAACTTAGCCTGATGGATCGACCCGTGTGACTGTTATTACTTAGCCACAAGCTGATATTAGGTGATTCGAAATATAGTACATAATTGACGACACGGTTGGCGCAGTGGCTGAGCGATCGACTGCTGCGCAACGTGTCGCGGTCGATCCCCGCACGGAACAAATATTTGTATGATCTGCAAGTAGTTGTTCTGGGTCTGGGTGTTAGTGTATGTGAGTTTCTATGTTTTTTACTATATTTCTTTATATTCTAGTTGGAAGCGATGACTTACCACTAAATCAACCTAAATTCTCTCTAATCTTTCACCAAACCAATATAAACAGAAAATTCCACAATATGAACCCGAACCAGTCCAGTGAAAAGCAGTGTGTTTATTTGGGTGCGTCTGTGAAATAGCCACGTCGACACTGGTTTGTAAACATTGATCTAAAATACATTACACTGTTGATGACTTGTATCACTGTCTGTTTATGTTAAATAGGGCATGGTTAATATCCGGATTTGCTGGAAAACATGCAAATACACTGTGTTTGGTTATACAGAGAATCAATTAATTATACAGATTCAATTAGTGTCTCTAACGCAACCGAATTTGGTACGAATTGGACGCCAAAGGCTGATTAAAATAGAGGAGAGTATAAATAAGACTCTCATGAATTTAAAATGGGTTGACAATCAATACTTTCCCATTGACAAAATTATAACTGACACTCCCAAAAATAAGCTATAAAATGGCATAACTCTCCAGTTGAGTCTGTGAATCAACTCAGTCTATCACAGTCCACCGGTGGACACAGGTACGGTATAAATATGGACAGTACAGAAACTACTAGTAAACGTTCGAAACGGCACAGTTACACAGACGCGCTTATTAACGAGACCCCAAGCGATTATCGCGGTGCTGTCAGTTGAGGGAGCCGTGTCGAGACGAGTGGTCGCCGCGATGTTAATTAAAATAGGCCTAGTTTCCATACTGTCCATATTTATGTATCTTGTGACACAGGCGTCTCCCTGCTAGACGGACCAAAATACTGTAACAGACTGGATGCAAAAGGTGGAGAAACGGGTGTTGTGACGCAACATAGGAAAAGCCTATGTTATATAATGGCATAAAATACAACCCTTTATGGTTTTAAGTCTTTATTTTTCGCTTCATAGAGAAATGATGCGAGATTTGGTGAATATACGATAATATATTAAGTAAACAATAAATAGTTTATAGCCCTCGAACTTTATCATAATAATTTTCCGTAGCCATCGGAACTAGTCTTATAATCTCGTGAGAATCTGAATAAATAATATGATTTCTTTTATCGAAAGTAATACCTAACACTCCTTGCACGTTGATGACTTTCTTCACTTTTTGGACCATTTTGGTGACTACAAATATGCCGTCATCACTGCATACATGGACGTACCCATTGTTATCCGTTGCGATCCCCAGAAATCTCGGATGATCTCTCAACAAGATCGCTATGTCTTCACCATGTTTTATACCAAACAGACCTGTTCCGTTAATAAAGAAAATATTATCATCCTGATCCAAAACAAATTGATGGACTACATCACCTTCTAATTCTGGTACAGCTCTCACAGTTCTGTTTGCATAAAAGTAGGCGTTAAGACTTGGAAACTTGATAAAATAAATGTACTTCTTGATGTACAGCCACCAGATGTCCAGGTTCTGTATGTTCAGTCTTTGCAACGTATTGTTGTTTGAGCAGTATCTGTAGATTCCGTGGCTGCCTCCAAAATACATTTCTCCTGTTGTCGGATCATTGGAGATGGCAAATGCGTCTTTTACTCCTTTTAGTACACCGAGTTTTCTGCTGTCAATGTGGAGTTTGGCCGGCACGTACTCCCCTTGGCCGAAGTCAAAACTGAAGTACAGTGTGTTGGTAGTTTTGTCCACTGATAGTTGGTTGGGGCTGTGAAAGACGGTCGTCAATGTTTCCTTGACGTAACAATGTCTCGTTGGTTCCGTGGATACAATGTCACAGTACTTTGAGGTAAGGTCTCTCGCTTCGATTCTCATTATTATAAAAATCAACAAGTAAAGTCTCATCTTCTGTTTAAAATTTTCAACGACTAGAACTTTTTACCCGATCAGGAATTATTGGGATAAAATGAGATTGCACTTTTCCGGAGCCGCGAACAGTTTGAATGTTAGCCGATGATTGAAATTAGACTGGCTTTAAATAGAAACGTTGTCAGAATTTTAAACTGATTCCAATGTCCACACTCCTCGTCCTCTCGTCTTTTTAATATAGTTGATATTAATATTTTAGTAATTTTTAAAGATTAAATTTTTTGGACTATTTCAACAGTTAGTAATGACACTCTTCACGGTTAGACCAACAAGCCAACAATGCGTGTCCGAGTGTTTGTAAAAATTATAACTGTTCAATAACAAACAATGAAAGTATTTGAAAATATTGAGGTTAAAAAGATATGTTTTTGTAATATTAATTGTTTGAACGACGACAATATCAGTTGACGTCGCGATGAATGGAATTGACTCGGACAACTTATTGTTAGTGTTATCGCCGGTGGATATGAATGGGCTTGTTCTTTTATATTTTATCTTTTGAAAACTGCTGATCATTATAATGACGACAGTAGTTATCTATGACAAAGTTTTTGGGTTCAAAAAATCTGTTTTGCTAAAATGTGGGTGTGCAACAGTATCCTCTTCTGGACCAGACGAATGTAATTGTGTCAGATATAATACAGCAGACTACTTCATTAGTGGAAAAATATTTTTTTCTTTAACTAAGTACTCTATGTACTTATAAATTCAAATGCGATTTATTCAATATAGGCTAAAAATCAGCGAATCATCTTTTCGAGCGTCAAAATTACATAAGACAGTCCCTCAAAAACGCCCACCCTTCACCACTTCCTAGTGCTTTAGCTGAGAAGAAGTGGCGCAACAAACTCCCCAGCAGCACTGCTGTCTGTTCAGTTAGAAAAACTTGATTCTATAAAATAGTACTTATGCAAAATAATGTCGGTACATAACGCAACACAAAACATTAAAATTAATTATTTGCTATATTTCAGCTAGCATGCCAATACACCAACACAAATCATCGAAATATACTCAAGCGAAAATAAAAAGTAAACAGAGCTTAATAATGCCTCCAGGCATAAAGGGCGTGCCCGTTTACATATAACTATTATAGCTGTAACTCGAAGTCACAAATGATAAACTAGGACCATTGAAGTAAATATAAATAAACAGTTAATTACTAATAACAAAACCATGGTCAGCAAGACGACCAGTCACCGCAAGCAGTACCCGTTCACGAGCATAACGCAAAGATCAGCCATAACCGCCTTCGCCATATTTGAGCGAAGGGGGCAACCCGACCCCCGACGCTACCGCAAGCAGTGACATCTAAGGGAGCATGACAAACTTGCTGCCGGTTGCTCAGGTACGAATAATATGATACATTTTCGAGGTCGCTAGCTAACCACATATTATAACACAACTCATTTAAAAAAAAACTGTAATAAGTAGATTATGTCAATAATAAATTAAAATAAATTGACTTATACAGTCAAATAAAATAAACTAAACAATTATATGAACTCATATAACCTGTCAGTAGGTAAGCTAGGTAATTCTGGAGAAAGAACATAAACATTGTCTTGAGTTAAGGCTTGTGCAGACCAGCGCGACTTGTCGCGCGACGCGACACGAACACTACAATTTCTAAGAAAACTTCACAGTTTAAGCCTTTAATCATAGCGACCAATTATTCTCAGCGTTTGAGTAGTCTTTGATTCTAGAACACACGTACAGTCATTATTATCAAACTCAAACTCAATGCATTTATTTCAAATAAACCAATTATAGGCACTTTTGAATTGTCAAGGGGTCGGTCTGTCAGAGAGAAGCTAGATGCCCATTCCAAAGCGTAGTAGGTACTTATGGAGAAGAACGGGCAAGAAACTCCACGGACACTCTTTTAAATCAAGATATGGTTACAAAATATTGGTTACATCGTTCATGTTGAAGTTATACATATGACGACGATGCAAAACGTTAAAAGCGGACTGAATATTACGGACTAATAGAAATAAAAAAATAGTTTGTAAAATCTTCAGCAGCTCCAACAGTATTTTCAGATGCTAATCAATTAGTTTATGCGCCCTTGTGGAGCCAGACGAGCGTTGAGCCAAGCATTTTTATCGCCGATATAATCCCCCAACTTATAATATGCCTGGTTGCATAGTGTGCGTTTAATATAAGATTTAAATTTCGTTTCATTCTGTTGAAGTATGTTGAGAGGTATTTTATTGTTACATTTTAAACAGTACCTTATGTAAGACGAGTCCACTTTAGCCAGCCTGAAACCCGGTTGAACGAATTGATCCTTATTCCTAGTCTTGAACCTCTCTTACTAAAAAGATGTAGATATTTGCTTACGTACATAATGTTTTCATAGATATATTGATAAGGTACCGTCATGATGTTAATATCTTTAAACAGTTCCAAATTCAAATTCAAATCTTTATTGCATATCACATGTGTTTACAAGGTCTTAATAAAAATAATAAAGTTCACATGGCACAACAATTTCATAAAAATATGAGTACCTAGTAACATTATCTTTAAAAAAAATCAAATACAATTACATTATATAATATCACATTTAAATATGTGACATACGTCTTTGCGAATTCTCACTAGCTCTAGAAATCATGAAAAATAATTAATTAATTTCAAATAAATAAAATCACACAAATTAAATTATTCAAAGATTAATTCATTAGAAATAAATTATGTCACAGATTAAATTAATATAAAAAGTCAAATAAAAATGTAATAAAAAATAAACAATTCATTCAAAATAAGTAAATAATGTCACATATTAAAATGGTATTAAAGAATCGAATAAAAGTCAAATAAAAATAAATGTCATCATAAAAAATTCATTAAGTGAATAGTAGTATTTCTCCAACAGTCATTTTCTGAGCCGTTTAATAAATATATTTTCATTTTGTTCCATTTTTATGTCGTTTGGTATTTTATTATATATTTTAATTGATGTTACGTGGGGGTTCGTGCTGTGTAATTTTAGCTTAGATTGCGGTATTACGAGCATATTTTCAACCGTTCCCTTAGAGAGTCGCGCCTGCGGAGGCCATATATGGCTCTGATGGCTCTTTTCTGCAGAATAAAAATAGACTCGGTGTCTGCAGCCCGTCCCAATAGTAGAATACCGTGCGACATAATACTATGAAAATAACTAAAATAGACTAGCCTCGCGGTATCTACATCATTAAATTGACGGATTTTTCTCACAGCATATGCTGCTGAACTTAACCGTCCTGAAAGGGATGTTAAATGAGGACCCCATCGAAGCTTTGAGTCGAGCGTGATCCCCAGGAAAACAGTATTATCGACGAATTCTAGTTTCTCTTGATTCAATACTATCTCACAATTACTACTTTTGACATTTGGTAAAAAGAATCTTATGCACTTAGTTTTTTTCCCATTTAATACTTAATTACGAGTATTAGCAGTAAACCAATTTTGGACCTGCTGTAGGGCGTTATTTACGTTGTCAAGATTTGATGCACGTCTATTAATTTAAAAAATTAAGGAAGTATAGTCAACAAATAACACCATTTGTGGTTGAGTTTTTAACAAATGGGGTAGATCATTAATATATACTAAAAAGAGGAAAGGACCCAATATTAATCCTTGTGTTACACCCATTTTTACTTTTAAACCGAGTGAATTGACACCATTAATTTGAATTTGCTATTGTCTATCCTTTAAATAAGGTTTTACTAAACTGAGCGCAAGTTTTTTAAGTCCGTAATGCTCAAGTTTCAAGATTAAGAGAGGAGAGGTCACGAAAAATTCCTATGGCGTCTTGGGCCTCTACCCACGTCGTAAATATGTGTTTTAATAAGGTGACACCGGCGTCGGTAGTACAACGTCCCTTGGTGAAACCATACTGTTGACCATGTAAGATTTAAAAAAATCATCCATTCCTTTCCATAAAAAAGGTATGGATGGCGGGTTTCCACATGAATAACATATCATACGGTCTGTCAAATCTATCTTTTGTTTCTTTCCTCAATATTTCAGCACATAATGGATGCTTTTTTCACGCAAACACCTAATAGTTAATTTACTTAACCTTCGAACGCAATAAAACAACTAAACTTCTTCAATGATGACATATTCATAAATATTTCGAATAAAAAAGACGTAACACGTAATCTAAGTGATAAAAATCAACATAAACAATAAACTATATAAGGGGTGCTGTCAAAAGTCGCGCCGTAAAAACGGGATCGTGAAATTTAATAGGCTCAGGATTTCGGGGACGGGTCTTCACTCTTTGGTGATAAATTCGTTGGTAAAAATGGAAACTTTTGTTGAATAATTTTCGAGACTAAAAATCTTTTGTTCTATTTTTATCAAAGGACTACTATTACAGACTGGCTTCGGATTAAGATCAGGCCTAAAAACAAGTTCAAAAATTGCTATAAATTAGGAACATACGTTGTTTTTTATGTCGTAGCCGAGAAGCCGAGAACCTTCTCCCTATTTTTTTAATCAGTAAAAATATATCTGCTTGCGACATTTTTTTATCTAAATACAACAGTGTTAGCTGATTTTGGGTAACCCTTATTTTCTTGTACCCCAAAAGATCCACAACTCACGCCCAAATTAAATTGCGAATTTAATTATCACTCATGAAAGTTAACCGGGAGAAACCAGTATACTTGAGAAAACGTAACAAGATTGGGAAGGTTTGTATGTCAAACATGAACACCCCGTAGCTATGCGGATGTGGTAAATTTACTGTGGGTGAATTTACTGGGAATCCCTTGGTTTGGGGTTGTTAGGTGCTTGTTAATGAATTCTGATGAACGAAAATGTAGTTTTGGTTTTCGTTGACGCCACAGATTTAAAAACAGGAAGGGTTATAACCATGCTTTTTTATTCGCAGGAAAGTATATTCATACCGCGACTTGCGAGTTTTAGGTCATAGGTTCGAACCCAGACAGGCGCTTTACTTTGTGTAAATTATTTTATCACCACTGCTCTCAAAACGGTGAACGAAAACAACGTGAGGAAACCAGCATGTTCTAGAACTAACAATTCGAAGACATGTGACATCTACCAACCCGCACTGATCCCGACGCGACGGCCCTTCCCTCTCACAGAGAGGAGGCCTGTGTCCCAACAGTGGGAACATAATAGAGTGATTATAATAGTAGATGTTTTACTAAAGAGTTAATTTTAGTATCAGTTAAAGCTGCGGGAATCTCATTAGTATTCTTGGACTTTGAAAACTTTTGTGTTCTATTTCATTTAGAAAATAAAGTACAAAGCTACCATGCTTTCTGACAGAATAACAGTCAGAACGGTCTACAATTACACCGTGTTGTGGAAATGGTAGATTGATAGTAGACGCATTATTTTCTGTAACAATTCTCACTAAACCATGAGAAGTTTTTGGGATTTTAAAACAAGATAATATTTACGTCTGTTGAGAGACGACAACCTATATTTCTATACTTATTTATTTAATTTAATGCACAATGTACACAACCAATTTTACACGCTAAGCTTAAACTAGTGAGTACATGACCCTGTTAGGGCGCAGCAAGACTACTAATATAATATAATATGATAATATAATAAAGAGGTAAAAGTTTGTTTGTTTGTATGTAGGGGGTAATCTACGGAACTGCCAGTCGGATTTGAAAGATTATTTTCGCAATGGGTAGCCCAATTGTTGAGGAATTTTATGTCTATGTAACATTACGCTACGGCCCTTAGGAGCCGAGCAACAAGATAAAACGCCAGAAAGAACGCTAAGCGAAATCGATGTAATAGCGTGGGCGGGCGATGGGATGCGACGCGACGAAGTTGTGAGCACAAGTTAGTACGACAGTAATAATAAATAAAAATCAAAATGTTTATTCCAATTACAAAGGGCATTTAGATACTTACATGTTATTGGAGATGGCTTTTTAAGCAGGAAGTGTTAGGAGAGTCCGCGCTTCCATTTATCATCATTAATAAATATTTTTTATGTAAACATACACACACCTAAAAATAACACAACTAAAAATAAATGGGTAGCTTTAAATTATACAAAGAACAATCTAAATGAATGAGGGTTATGCAAAAATGGCTAAAATGCGCGTATTTGTGTGTTGTTTAATTAGCATATATAGTTCTCCTATCCTAATTAATGTCCTGTTTGATATTATAAATGCGAAAGTGTGTTTGTTTGCTTGCTTGTTACGCTTTCATGCCACGACAAAAAAAATGAAAGCACTGCCTTAGGAGTATTTAGGAACTATCAAATAAATCAAAACATTAAAAAAGTTTTCTAACAAACTGTTGGGCCGACTATAGGTTTTGCCAATCTTTGATTAGCTATAGTGACTAAATTATTGTACGAGAATCTTCGTATTCAGGCTGGGAACGTCATTAGATATAACATAACATAACATCACGCCTGTCCTTGAAGGGTTAGGCAGAGGTGTACCTATAGTAAACCCACGTTTCGCCAGTTATGTTTAAGTCCGATGTAATAATAGGGGGCCAATTGCCTTCAACCGAGCACAAATCCAGAGTCCGGGCTGCTCCTGAGAAATTTCACACTTTGCCCGACCTGGGAATCGAACCCCGGACCTCATGCTCAGAAGTAACACTTGCGACCACTATACCATCGAGTTAGTCGTTAGATATACGAAGTTTAATTTATTGTCGTATTGTCGTCTCCGCCTTGTAAAGGCTAACACCCAACTATATGAAGATCAAAGAAACCAATGTTAACTAGCTATATTCTATGGATCCCTGCAAAGAATATTTCCACCATAATATTCGTTCGTAATATTTAGTTTGGTATTTAGATGATCAAGGAGTTACGTCAAAAGGATAGATAAGGTGGGCTACACACATCTTCTGGTTGGCATGATTCAGCACGAGAACAACTGCCTAACATATACAGGGTGACAGGGACATCGACGCGATACCATAGATTCAGTATGTGGTTCTGAACCCCCCCACTCCTGTGTTGAAATATTTCGTCGGTTATTAAAAAAAAATCTGCTGTTTCATAGAAAAGTACAATACCTACGCGGTCAAAATGTATGGAACAGCTGATTTTGTTTTTAATAAACGACGAAAAATTTTAACGCAGGGGCGATCAGAATCCCCCCTGCGTTAAAATTTTTCGTCGGTGATGAGGTCCTTTAGGGCCAATGCCTGCCGGGGTTGCGAGTTGTCCGAAAGGGATATCGTGGCCCCGGCACACAGGCAACGGAAGGAACATGGGTGGGTTTTAGTTAGTAAAAGTCTGACAGCCCTCCGGCCAGAGCGGGAGAAGTTATTTGATAATTTCATACCCTTAAAAAAAACGCCTGTACGTTGCCAGGGGCCACGGTATCCGGTTGTGCTGACATCTCTTTGAGTCGCGCGTGGAACACAACGCGCCGTCGGCCGTGGTCCTTATCAGACGGCGAGCTACCCATTGCTCACCATCTGCAAGCCCGCGTCTAGGGTGGCCGGGAATCGGCCTGCGATTTCCGACGTCCCTACCACCCTGTATAGCTGTTAATAACCTCTACAAATGAAGTACGATCTGCCACTCGCTTGCCAAGTAGTTATCGGCATTTTCCCTATAAATCATTCACCGTCAACACTGGGATCATTTTAAAGCAGTGAAAATTCACTAGCTCATTAAAATTCACATAACAACTAGACTGCAGTAAACTAAGCTTATGTTACGCGTCGGTGTGACAGACTGCATTGCAGTCTCTCCGAGCAAGTTAGATTGGTTTGTTTGACGTACCTATGTAGGTAGGTACAGCCGTCGTCAATGCATTCAAAACTAGGATTAGTTATATTACAGTTTCTTAACTTTGTGTGAAACAACACACATTATTGCAATTCTAAAGTTGACCCCGTTGTAATAGTTATTTGTTATGCAAGGCTGCAAAGTTGTTTTTTTGGCGCGAGTACTTGGGTTTCAAAGGTACGAGACGTAGAATAACTTCGCTGTCGAGTGAAACACACAAGTTTTCACCTCACTACAGCGAGGAAAATGTTAGGTGCAAGAAAAACAGCTTATATAATATATTAAATTAGAAAACTCAGTGGCTCAAACGGCATTATGTACCGCTTGCACTAACTCTGCAAGGGTTGAATTTATATCTTCGTCGCTGCTGGACTCGGTTATATTTATGATTTATTAGTTTTTATCAAAAAACAAACCAAACTGACGAATGAATTGAATAAAGAGAAGAAAATTATAAAAACTTTGTTTTTCATGCAGTCTTCGTGCTAGCCAGTGCAATTATTCAAAAAATTTGAGAATTTGTCAGTGTACTGGCGGTATAGAAAATTACTGAATAGAAAGATTCGAATTAAGAAAAACTCTTTGCACGGTGGCGTATAAAATGCACTTTTGCACTCAGATTTCGAATGATAAACAGAATCTTTCCGAGATGAAAAAGTTCTTTGTTATACGTGAGTAGTTTTTACCACTGAATGAGTGTCAATTAATTCAAAAGTCGCCTGGCAATATTATTGGGGAATATGTGGGCGTATTGTAGGCGATAACTTGTACTGATTGACTGCCCAGTTGGTTGGTTCCAAACGAGATTACTGAGCTTGGGATTCTGAGTTCGATCTGCGAGTGGGGCAAAAATGTTATTGGGTTATCGGAAATTAATCAATCGAGTTTCGGAGTCTGGATCTGTGCCTGGTTAAAGGCAAAATAGCCTCCCCCGTATTACACTTTTGTTTATCAATTTCGGAAAACCGGCGTCATGTTATCCTAATCCTACTAATATTATAAACGCGAAAGTTTGTGAGGATGGATGATGGATGTTTGTTAGTCTTCCACGCAAAAACTTTTTAACGCATTTGGATGAAATTTGGCACACAGATAGTTTATAACCTGCATTAACACATATAATACTTTTATTTCGATATTCCCACGGGATCGAGACTTATGCGGGTGAAAACGCGGGGCGCTGTTAGTTACTTTAAATATTAATAAACAGTAAAATTTTAAGGTTTTTGGAAAATTACCAAGCTTGACAGCAGGACTAGTGGTTGAGCCTAGTTAGTACAGTCTTAACGGTAAAGAAACACAATTCAGTCTGATGACTTGTTATTAAAACTAAAACTAATATATATCTGCACTCTCATGTACGTAAAATATTATGCGTTTCTCTTTGACACTCATTCTGCTTTCGAGGACTTAATTAAATTATAATAAATTTTAAAATGCAGGGGTGCTTTACCTTCTTTGAGGAGTGGCTAGAGAGGCGCCACCGCGGTGTCCTCACCTTCCGCCTGAAGCAGGTCCTCCGCGGACACGGCTGTTTCGGGAGGTTCCTGTTCCGTATAAGGCGGGAGGAAAGGCCCGGGTGTCACCACTGTGTGGATCGCCCGGAGAACACGGTGGAGTATACGGTGGAGGTCTGCCCTGCTTGGGCAGAGCACCGCCGCGCCGTGTCCTCACGGAGGCGATCGGCGGCGGCGATCTCGCGCGTCCGGCCCTGGTTCAGGCCATGGTCCGGAGCGAGAGTGCATGGGAGGCCGTCACTTCCTTCTGCGAAGCAGTAATACTCGCGAAGGAGGAGGCGGAGCGCGCGAGGGAGAGGCAAGATGCGCGCCCTCGCGCCCCTAGTCGCCGCAGGAAACGCCCGGCGTCGGGAGTCGCGAGCCGACTTCCGGCCACCGTAGGCGCGGGCTTGCGGACGGTGAGCAATGGGTAGCTCGCCGTCCGATTAGGACCAGGCCCGGGTCGACGGCGCGTTGTGTTCCACGCGCGCCCCAAAGAGATGTCAGCACCAACTGACGGGGTCCGTAAGGGCTAATGCCTGCCAGGGTTGCGAGTTTGTCCGAAAGGGATATCGCGGCCCCGGCACACAGGCAACGGAAGGAACACGGGAGGGTTTTAGTCAGTAAAAGTCTAACACACCCTCCCGCTCAGTTAGTGATTTGATAATTTCCCACCCTCTAAAATAAATAAAAAGGGGTGTTTTACCTTTCGTACACATGCGTTTATTATAACGTGGACACGGTAAAGATAAAAATAAATTTCATTACAAATATACAAAGATTGTCTATTTTCTGTATTTTTTTTTCTTTGTGTTTTTGTGCCACAGTTAAAATAGCATCAAAGTACTTTTTCAACACACTTGCTCGTAAAGTAACTCTTATTGAACCGTTTTTAGGGTCATCATTCAGTATTAAAAACGCATGCTTTTTATTTTATATTATCGGATTATTGCTGTAATGCCACAGATAACTAATCAGGATTTGGTTGCGACTCGCTAAAAACAATAACATTGGACTTGCCTGGGAATTGAACGCGATATCTACGTGTCACTGATTAAATACGCACTAATTAGGATACACGTATTATCACACCCACTTTAACATCCTATGTGTGTTTCTTATCTTTTAATTAAACTATTTTAATTAACTATAAAAGCGAAAACTGGAATAAATTTTGAATTTTTACAAAAGTCAAACGACCTACCATAGGCAACCGACATCCTTTTTAACTGGTCTAAATTTATCTTGTCATTGAAAGGTTAGTGATTGACATAAATATCGCCTATTTGTTCAAGGAGTATTTTATTAATCCTTTATTGAAAAAAAAAACAATTTTAATTTATTTATAATTATTATACTGACAACAATCGTGTTTTTCGGCTAGGATTTTCAATATGCTGTTGGAGCCCGCGTTTAAAGATGCGGTCCTATTTCCTTATTAAATAATGTCGTAGGTCTATATGTATTATAGGGACCCCTCAAGTTTTAGAATATTAAACTGCTTTAACACTGAATTTGTTACAAATCATAACGAATACCTTAAAAAAGAGCACGGGTTGCCCGCCATGCAATACTGAATGTCAAAAGGAAGACTGTTTCTGGAAATTTAAACTTCAATCATATCCCCTTCAAGTGATCTTAAATCCTCCGAGCTAACTAGACGAATACAATATATCGTTACTGTTAGAAATATTATAAAATGTTTTTGTCTTTGACTTTCGACATGTCCGACGGAAGTACGAGCAGAGAGTATGAGCTACACCAGGAATCGCCAATTAGGTTTATTTAGGGTCTATATAAAAAATTAATATGATTCGCGGTCCGTTTGGAAGACGTTACCTACTAGCAACCAAGATTAAAATATGTTCAAGGACCTTGCGTATTTTTGTGTTTTTTGGAAATCGATCATTTCGATTTGTTTAGTACTTCACCCAGCTAGCTCTATTACTCCCGAAAACATTTGGAGCTTCATGCGGCTTGCGTCAGCGTCGTCCGTTGCTGTGTCGACGGCACAAAATATAAAGCGTGGGCTTAATTCAATTACTCAAAAAAAAATTGATTAGGTTTTTGTTATAAATTTTAACTGTTTACTTAAAGTCCGTACAAAATAGGTCGGCGGTCCGGATCCGGACCGCGGTCCGCCATTTGGTGACTCCTGAGCTACACCATATCTCTAAGCAGTCTGTGAGCTACACCATCTGTAAGTTCGTCTCGTATTATTATTATTTGTCAGGTAGGTATTTGGTTAGCATAAGTTTTTTTTTTTTTAATCTTTGACATACTTAACGTACGCAAGTACCCGTGCTATCTTGTTCGTTTTCACGGTTTTAACTTCGAACATATATCAATGGATTTGTTTTTTTATGTGAAAGTTACTCAAAATAAAAAATACTGATGAAACACTACCTACGAAAAAAATCGTAACATCGAAAGTACCAAAACGAAAAGATCATCATACTACCACATCACTAAAACCATAGACAATTTCTAGCGGCCATTGTTGTTTGACAAAATTTTGAAACGCGACATGGCAGTATGGAATTAGTAAGTACTATCATTGCAGCATGGAATTTGTATAAAGAAATTGACTTTAAATACATGGAACTAGTATGAACTATCCTATACTATTAAATGAGCATTCTCTATTTTAACCCGAGCAGAGATTTGTGCTTTTTTTATCTCATCTAAGAGACTTCTTGCCTTCTATGTTATGGGGTATGGTTTCCTTCAGGTGGACCATTGTGCGTGGGTACTTCTTGCCTTTTTTATGCCTACTGTGTAAATAAATAAAATGTGATACATTAACATAATATTTCATCAAATTATATATTTTTCACTACATATTAATCTTAATTTGCGTATTCAAATTATTATTTTGTGTTTATTATATTTTTATATAGGCTGTTCAGCGGTTTTGCCTGTGCCTTTATTTACAACTGCGCGAAAATCGCTAGCAGAAGAAAAAAAAATCAGCGCGCCATTTTCCGTAAATATTTGTTATCGTTTTTGTTTTGTTGTTATAAAAATTACGAAAATCTTACAGATTAATAATATTACATAGCCTGTAGATTTTCATTTGTACAAAATTAAGAATTAATAAAGATTATTTTCTTAAAACACGAATTCTATTGCATGTAACTGACAGGTGTCACATATTACTTCTAGCCGCTGAGAGAATGCGTTATTCTCTCGGTGGCTGTAATATATGTAATACATTTAAGCTTTAGATGTTGTTGTGCAAATGAATTACCGAGACAGTACTTACATAATTTTCTATTTTTCTATAATAAATATTGTAAAAAAAATATCGGGATTCATTACATTGCCAACATTAGATAAGTACGACTATATTCGCTTCAGAATCACACCAAGTCGTTTAAATAAATCGGCAAAAAAAAAATGATGATACAAAGCAACGCCTAGTCATAGTCTGAAAACGCAATGTAAATATATTTGGGTACTTAAGAATTCGGGCGTGGGATGTCCATTACAGCAGAAACATTGTTTGAATAATTTTACCTTAAGATGTTTTAAGTATCAAGGTATTTAAGTATTAAGTTGTTTTTCAACTCAAAATAGCTTCAAGACGTCGGATCAGTTACTAAAATACGAATATTTTGTTGCAGTAGGTACTTATTAGTAACAATGGTTGTTGAACTGAAAATTGATAAGATAAAAAGTAGATCCTATTTTTAGAGCCGCCATTTATTACAAAGTAGCCTATAGATAGACAGGGTGTATCAGAAAGGTGTGGTCAAATTTAAGGGTATAATATAGTCCATCAAACTAAACAATCTCCTCCATGGGAGCAACATCGTAATCGAGAGAAAATAATCAGCCGCCCCATACATTTGGGTCGAGTAGGTATTGAAGTTTTGTATGGACCAGATGATAATTTTTTCGCGATAACGATGTTGGTCCCATGGACAAAGTTGTTCAGTTGTTGGTCTGTACCACACTCTTATTAAAAATGACCACGTTTTTCTGATACATGCTGTATAACGCTACAGACTCATTTCTACAGATTTCCATAAAATTTTGTCGTTGAAGTTCGCAAAAGCTTCAATTTTAAACTCAGTTCACATATGGAGTTGTAAATGGTGATTTTCGCGAGTCAAGTGAAAAGTTTTGTGGGCTCCCAGACGCCTAACTCAGTCGTGGCTATCCTTCCAAAATGGCTTGTTGTAAAATTTCGTTGCATTTTATGAAAAGACGTAGATCTTCTTCGCCAATTTCGTGTTTCTGTTAACGGAAAATGTATGTATAAAGATTGCTTTTTGCTTCACAGATGCATGAGCGAAGAAAGTAGTAAAGTTGTAGATATTTTATCATAATAATAATAATTGGTAGCAAAACATAGAAAGAAACTGCAACTGCTGCATGTTATGCCATTGTGGTATTGAAAAAACATTATCACATGTATAAAAATCCAAAGGTTATCTATCACATAAATCGTCCGCCACTGTACCTACTCGTACCTATATAAAATACATTTTGTTTGTAAATTTTTGAGTAGCTGCATTCTGACGTCATTAATCTGCGTGTATTTATATAACGTAGCTCTACACTGTTGATTTTATAGGGTATCCACTTTCAAACATTATGGACTTCGCAAATACAAATACACTACACTTAAATCAACCTTATATTTTAAAATTTAAAGTAGGTTTTAACTTGCACTGTTTCCAGCATTAAGCAATGTAAAAGTCGGTAAGAATTTTCATTATTAAACGTAGTTTTGTAAAAACGTGAAAGTTTCTCAAACAGTTCTGTTGTGAATAAAATTGTTGTCCGACAAGTGTTTTTGTTATTTTTGATTCAGTAGTTGAAGTTTCCAGGTTGTTTTCCGAAAGAATTACGAGTGTTGTTCAAGTTCTCTCCCTATAAATTTTTATTTCAGGAAGTTTTCAGTACAAAACTGCAGTGGTTGTATTTTCTTGATGGGCCATGAAAAAGAAAATTACTTACCTTAGTCGGCACGTTTTTTTTTTTGTCTCGACTCCATAATCAATAATGATACCTACCTTTTTTTTTTTTTTTTTGAGGGTGGGAAATCATCAAATGACTTCTCCCGCTCTGGGCAGAGCGAGAGGGTGTGTCAGACTTTTACTGACTAAAACCCACCCGTGTTCCTTCCGTTGCCTGTGTGCCGGGGCCGCGTTATCCCTTTCGGACAAACCCGCAACCCCAGCAGGCATTGGTCTTTCGACCCCGTCGGTTGGTGCTGACATCTCAATACTCAATACTCAATATCTTTATTGCTTTAGCCATAATGTGTACTTAGGTGGTAACTGTATAATTTTGATCATTATGGACCCTGTAGGGCACAGCAAAAGGGTAGGAGAGAGGAAGCTCTGTTATACTACTTAATTTACTATACTGTTTAATTTATTATTATTGCTATTTTATTTTTATTATAATATTGATTAATGATTACTATTAAAAATTATGCATGAATTATATTACCGTATCATTGATATATTTTAAACGATACGTATAAACTCCGTGATTATCATTTTATTGTTTATTATTTATGTTTATCATTTAAATATTCATCTAAGGAGTAGTAGCATTTGTTTATCAGTAGTTTTTTAAGTTTATTTATAAATATATTTAACTTTTCTTCTTTCTTTATTATAACAGGTAGTTTGTTGTATACTTTAATAGACATTACGTAGGGGCTTGTAGAATGCATTTTTAGCTTGGATGTTGGTATGTTTAGCCTAGATCGGTGTCTAAGTGTGTACTGTGATTGGATGTCTTCGCGTTTTGTGTAGAACTCTTGATGCTTACGGACAAATTTACATATTTCTAGAATATATATACTGGGAAGGGTTAGAATATTGTGTTTTAGAAAATAGGGTTTACAGCTGTCCGTTTGATCAATGTTTACTAAGATTCTAATTAATTTCTTTTGTAGGGTAAAGAGTGTTAGTGAATCTGTACTATTTCCCCAGAGAGTTATGCCGTAGCTAAGCCATGCATTGGCATACGCATAATAGGTGGTGAGGGCAGTTTGTAAATTGGTTGTCTTTTTTATTTCGCGGAGAGCGTATGAGAATTTTGAAATTTTTGAACTGGTTTTTTGTATTTGTGCTTTCCAGTTAATATGTTTATCTATTGTTAGTCCAAGTAGTGTAAATTCATCTACAGTTTCCAATTTTGAGCCGTTAAAGGAGAAATTTATGTGTAGAGGAGCTTTTTGGTAAGGGTGGAAAGTCATTAATTTTGTTTTAGTATAATTAATTTCTAAATTATGTGAGGTAATCCAGTTACATGTTTTTGTGAGTGTGGAACTGAGTTTTTCTTCTATGTTTGTGTTGTTTTGACATGAGACTAACAAAGATATGTCATCCGCGAATAAAACACATGGCCCCTCTATGGTTTTCGGTAAGTCGTTGATGTAAATGAGGAATAATAGGCCGCCTACGACACTTCCTTGGGGGATTGAAGCGTTAGTTATTTTGCTTTTTGATCGGATTTTTTCTATTTCTCTATTTTTGTGGTTAAAGTATTCAATTTCAACTACTTGTTCTCTATTTTTTAAGTATGACGTAAGCCATTCATGGGCTTTCCCGCGGATTCCTATTCCATACAGTTTACTAAGCAGTATTTTAAATTGTACCTTGTCGTACGCTTTGGTCATGTCCAGTAACATCCCTACGGCGTATTCCTTTTTATTTATAATATTTAGGGCCTCCTGAATATATTTATAAACAGCTAATGTGGTGGAACGATTTTTTCGGAAACCGTTCTGACAATCGCTCAATAAATTAAATTTTTCGCAAAAGGTATAAATTCGATCACACATGGCTTTTTCAAAAATCTTGGAGGCTGAGGGCAACAGAGATATTGGGCGATAATTATTTGGATCAGTTTTTGTGTTCTTTTTATGAATTGGTTTAATTAATGATTTCTTTAACAATTCGGGGAAAGTGCCTTCTGTAAAAGACTGATTTACTAATAGATAAAATGGTAAGGTGATCTCTTTGAGGCGCGCGTGGAACACAACGCGCCGTCGACACGGGCCTGGTCCTTATCGGACGGCGAGCTGCCCATTGCTCACCGTCCGCAAGCCCGCGCCTACGGTGGCCGGAAGTCGGCTCTGGACTCCCGACGCCCGGGGCGTCTCCTGCGGCGACTAGGGCCGCGAGGGCGTGCAGCTTGCATCTCCCTCGCGCGCTCCGCCTCCTCCTTCGCGAGCATAACTGCTTCGCAGAAGGAGGTGACGGCCTCCCATGCACTCTCGCTCCGAACCATGGCCTGAACCAGGGCCGGACGCGAGAGATCGCCGCCGCCGATCGCCTCCGTGAGGACACGGCGGTGCTCCGCCCAAGCTGGTCAGACCTCCACCCTACCACCACCTGCTCCACCGTGTCCTCCGGGCGATCCACACAGTGGTGACACCCGGGCGTTTCCTCCCGCCTTACGCGGAACAGGAACCTCCCGAAACAACCGTGTCCGGTGAGGACCTGCGTCAGGCGGAAGGTGAGGACGCCATGGCGCCTCTCAAGCCACTCCTCAAAGAGGGGACTTATCGCCGCAATTGTGGCGTGCCCAGCGCTGGGTTGCGACAATCGTATACTCCATGCCGCCATGAGATCCCGCCGGAGCTCTGTCCGCTGTGCCGTGATTTCTCGCGGCAGCGGAGTTACACCCCGGCGTTTCGCCTCCTCGCGCAACTCCCACATGTGCGCGAGGACTTTCGCCTCCAGATCCCATGGCGGTAGTCCGGCAAGGAGGCTCGCCGCCTCACGGGAGACCGTACGGTATCCCCGGACCACCCTGATGGCCATGACCCTTTGGGACGCGTTCAACCGCCGGGCCGGTCGCAGCCTCAAGGAACGCGCCCACACCGGTGCCCCGTAAAGGGCCATGGACCGCACGACCCCCGCGTAAAGCCTCCGGCAGGAGGCGTTTGGACCCCCCAGGTTGGGCAGGAGCCGCTTCAAAGCAGCCCCAGCCCTATCCAGTTTGGGAGCCAAACGTCGGAAGTGCTCCACGAAGTTCCACCGGCTGTCGAGGACGAGTCCCAGGTACTTCATCGTCGACTCGACGCCGATGTGAACCCCTCCCGCCGTTATCTGGGAACCCGAAAGTGGCGCGTTCCGAGGACCATAGAAACACATGGCCTCGGACTTGTGCAAGGCCACCTCGAGTCCCAGTTGCCGGATCCTATCGACGATTGTCGCAACCCAACGTGTCGCTAGTTCGGCCGCCGCCTCATGAATGATACCTACCTAAGGTCTCATTATTGATTACGGAGACCAGGCAATTTTTTTAAATGTGTTTGTACGAAACCCGTCCACTTGTAAGAAATAAGAGCAGCATGGATGATGTGGGATTAGCAATTATGTCTACATCCAAATGGTTCAATGGATTCAGCCGTCTTTCATAATGTAACCTACCAAAACTTTTTGATCCCCCAACAAACATGGATATAATTCCACTCTAAAGCCAGCTTCAGTACCTCTAACTAATCTACGAGCACCTCACGTGGCACACAACTTAGTAAAAGTCATAAGTTACCTACACGCGCTTCAAATTAGAACATTTTAATTCAAAATGGCGGCTGGGATGGCTCCTTTGTGCCCCAATTACATCCTATTTTAGATTAAATAATGTTAAGGGGGCCTAAAATCCCTGATTGTTTGTCACAGGGTTAAGGGATCCCGTGGGACCGCGAAATTGGGTTTCAAAGTTTTTCTACATTATTTTCAAGAGTATATCCAGTGTGTCTTTGCATCAATTACCAAAATTATGATGAGAATATAATGGTTCTGGTTTCTGCTGAGTGGTGTATGTATAAAAATTATTTGGAAAGTTAAATATCTTGAATTCTTGAAATTTTGCACTGCTTGTCTGGACTGATTCCTGTCACAAGCATTATATTAACTAATTGTAAGGTCAACAGGAAAACTCTGATAAAATAATCATATCCTACAATGAAAATGCCACTCCAGAATGTTAGCTTCGAAACCCACGACAACTGTTCACATGTCGTTAACCCTTACTCATTAACCCTTCCAAATGTAACCCTTACTCTAAATCCACATACACGGTAGAAAGTCAGCTAAAATCCTTTAGTAAAAGATTCTAAACAAAGGTAGTAGGTACATTAATATGGCCGCAAACTGTAGGGACCTCTGCGGATAAAGATGTGGAGCGTGGAGACATGAAATGATGAAGAGCAGAAGATCCACTTCATGCAATGTGTAAAAATCAAACTCACGATGAAGTCATGAGAAATAATTCTTCCGTAAGGGTTGCTTTTTGTTCTTGCAGAGACAGGCGGTCCACGTGATCAAAAAGCCACGTTCGTCTGTGAGTTGTGTCAAGCGACACGCGCGCACGTGACCTATTTCCGTCAGTCGCGTTGCTCCGCAAGTCACGGCGGTGACTCGTGGCATGCTCTAAACAACATATTTCTTTTGTTTTCTACAGAGTCGCTGTCGCAAGACGCGTGTCGCTTGAGCGTCTAGCTCTTGGCCACGGGGTTAATGGACGCTGACGCCTATGGGCACCTGCGATGCCAGAGACATGAATTTCCAGCGAAAAACCTGTTAATGTTTCATATGCCTGTCCTTTGTAATTACAACAGCACTCTGCCAATCTGATTCAGGAACAAAAGGTTGCGCTCATCAAATTGCTATTAGAAATTACAGTAACGCAAACTGGTTTGTTTGGGGGAGTCCTATCACCACACCCATTTCTGTGAAGCAGTGTTGTTATGTAAAGGCTATAATGTCATTTTATGCTTGCGTGATGGTATTATTTCAAGTGTGCCTTCTGAAACTATCTACATGTTTTTACCCAAAATTAATGTAAACGCACCGTCTTCTCGAAATAATTCATCTTTTCAACAGCTGCCTTCTTCTACGAAATGCCTCAAGCTCTCGTGATTGATTAATTGTTGTTATTTCACTTTAGCTTAGCAAAACAGTAATTACTGTATCGTTGAAGATTATTTAGAACGAGATGTTGGACCTTTTACTTTGATTGGCTTAGGATCTGGTTACTGAAGAGGTGTAGTCAAGTATAATAATTTATAAATAAGTTTGATTAATTGAATAAGTAACTTAAACTATAGGTATTTAATCATTTACCCACTTACCTCTGCTTAGCCATAATTTTTTTGACATATAAGCTTTTCTTAACTTTTAGCATCGTTTACAAGTAAGGGGCTTAATTTGAAGTGAGTCAATTAACCCATAGAAGTACTACCATATATAAAAGCTGTAGCCTGGTCCAAAGGTATGAAAACCAAGAAAAATGAGGCAACGGAAAATTGTCAACTTTTACTCTTAAAATAAGGGGAATATTTACTTAAAGCTAGGTTTTCCGGGCATGTGGGCCTTTCAAACGCTACTTCGCCTCCCCAATTGCAGAGCGACGTATTTATTTACGATGCACTACCGTCCATTTCGCGGAAAATCCATGCCACAGCATAAAATATTTGCAGTTGGTCAACTGAAATAGTTTTTCTTAGGTTCGATTTTTTTCCATAAGTTTTCATTTTATGGGACCTATGGTGTAGTGAACTAAAATGATTACTTAAAATGTCCTATGGACCTGATGGGCGTTTTCACATTAATAACAGATAACGACACCAACCCGATATCGATATGTCGGCAGATATACTGACATCGATTCGATACCGATATTATTATTATCGGCCCGATGATATTGGTGAATATCGATGACCATCGCGACGCACCAAACAACCATAGTAAACCTACTAAGTATCTACGTCTCGAAGTTGGTGCGAAAAAGTGTGTTCATGTGAAAGAATGCCGCTATTCTCACCGCACTGTGTCTTCGCCGGTGGATATCGTGCCGATATCGGCGTCGGTCGCTGTCTGCGACGATATAGGTGACAATAACAACATAATGTAAAACCCTTTGGTAGGCACTAAACGTATCCGATCATCTGACCGCCGATATCGTGACAATGTCGGGTCGGTGTCGTTATCGGCTATTGTGCTATGTTGTAACAATCAATTCATTTCATTAATTAAAGACACAAATTTTTACATTTTTATATAGTGTTATGGGCTAGTTCGTAGAGCGTACAAAGAAAAACATGAAGTTTAGGCCTCTTCTGTCATCTGTGGTTTTAATAAAAATAAATATCTATTTATTTTTGTACAAACTGTACACGAGATTTTTTTAGTGATAGCCGGGGTAGGCGGGAATAATCTGTAAGACTCAGTTAGTATATCAAGCCATCAACCAGTGGCTTTGCGGTAGTAAGGTGAAAGCTTAAAATTGCAATGGTTCTACTGGGTTGGGTATTGCAATGGTTCAAAAGTCACGCAAAACATAATTTTGATAGAAAATACCAAAGTCGTAATTTCGTTCGTTATAAAAAAGAAAAGAAAGAAAAGAAAAGAAAAATAATTAAAAAACGAACAAAAAAAAGGAACAAAAGGGAAGGGGTTTAAAAGGAACTCTTGTGCAAAATTGCATGCTTCTAGACCCAGCAGTGTCGGTTGTACGTTGTCTGACATTGAATTGTTTTATCAAATTAATTCAAGACAAAAATTGCGAAATTCCATATAAAGTTTCATACCCTTTAGCGACAGAATAAAAAAAAAAAACTTGAATTAAAGATATTTATTCATTAGAATGGGCTAAAATTTGTCTTACTGTTTCGCTTATACTGTGACCATATTCTTTTGTTTTGGGTGTTTCTCACCGCATATGAAGATCCGTAAATATTGACAGCTACATATGAAGTAACAATTGCTGTACTTTATTGTCAAGAGACGTACAGTTATAATACGGTTATAATTTTATCGAATCTATTATTTTAGGACATTGACATTTTAGAACGACATCTTATCGTATACAGTAGCGCTAGTGACAGGGACATTTTTGTATTCGAAACTGAAAGTTGTTCACACTGAGACAATACGATAAAATCCCGGATTCAAAAAAAAAATCGTGTGTTGCTAATTTGCTCCGCTATTCGAAAAATATCATTACGATTTTTGTCGTGTTCCATACATTTGGTAGTGTTAGTATAACACTTTTGTTTGAAACAGCGATTTATTTCTAATAGTCATTGTTGTTGCCAGAGTGAAAGTTATTTTAAATATTAATATACAACGGACAACCGGAAACATTGTATATTATGTATTTATAGATGTAAGATATGATAGTAGCAAAACACAGTTCGATGGAGAGTGAATATAGTAACATGGACAAATCTGATAAAAAAATCATAGAAATATGTGTTTTATTAAAACTTCTGCATAACCGATAAAAATTATATACGACTCGGACTTGAGTATAATTTTATCGACAATAATCTGTAATGTGTGTAACACTTTTTTAAGATGACAAATAAACGTCATCATATTAATATCGCATACAAAAATCACACTTTCGAAAACAATATTATGAATTAAAACTATAATATAATTACGAGATATTTTTTTTGAGCTGTCGCAATTTCATAGCTAAACGTGTTCTTCTTTTTTTTTTTAAAACGGCTGAGAGAACGTATTTTTATAAATTTTGACACAGGTCCACCCTCGATGACGTCCCGCAGGACTCTGGACTCTGAGCGCGAGCCGATTTAGCCTGATTTACTACTTTTGGGTTTATTTTAAAAAAATCTTCTAAACTCAAAAATGCAACCTTTATTTCCCTCAAAAATACGATTACCTCATCTTACATGCAATTTTCATATTATTTTGTGCTGTAATTAGGAAATGAGACGAAAAGTGGTTTTGAAATCGACCCTGTTTCGGATTTTTTTTTATCGAGAAAACTCAAATTTATCGTGTTTTGAACCTTTAATTTCCCTCCAACAAGGATTTATCTATAATACTCGTATATATTTTTTTTAGGACCTAAATACACTAAATTGACTATTTAAAATTGATTCTAAAACAGGCAAATTCGGATAACCCCCAAAACCCCCCCCCTTAAATCAATAAATTGGCTGTTGCCATTTTTGTTATACTGTAAAGAAAAAAACCGGCCATGTGCGAGTTGGACTCGCACACGACAGGGTTCCGTACCACCGTACAATATTTAGCAAATATGACGTATAAAAAAAAAAACTACTTAGATCTCGTTCAAACCAATTTTCGGTGGAAGTTAACATGGTAATGTACATCATATATTTTTTTTAGTTTTATCATTCTCTTATTTTAGAAGTTACAGGGACACACACACACACACATTTTACCACTTTGGAAGTGTCTCTCGCGCAAACTATTCAGTTTAGAAAAAAATGATTTTAGAAACCTCAATATCATTTTTGAAGACCTATCCATAGATACCCCACACGTATGGGTTGGATGCTTTTTTTTTTGAGTTTTTGTTCTAAGTATGGGGAACCCCCAATTTTTTTTTTTTATTTTTGTGTGACAGACATGGCGAATTTATAAGAGGTCCGTTTTTTGCCATTTGGCTACGGAACCCTAAAAAGGACAAAATGCTTAAAAAAATGTTAAAATGAGATGGTATATTCAGTAAATTTTCCCCTTTTATGTGATTAGAATCCTTTTTAGGGTTCCGTAGTAAACAAGGAACCCTTATAGTTTCGCCATGTCCGTCAGTCTGTCTGTCCGTCTGTCTGTCCGCGGCTTAGCTCAGAGACGGTTAGTACTTGAAAGCTGTAATTTGGCATATGTATACATATTAATCATGGCGACAAAGTGGTAAAATAAAATCAACAAAAATAATTTTTTTTAGGGTACCTCCCCTACACGTAAAGTGGGGATGGTTTTATTTTCCTCATCTACCCCATATTGTGGGGTATCGTTAGAAAGGTCTTTCAAAAATATTGTGAGGTTTTCAGAACCATTTTTGGATTCAGGGATCCGTTTGCGAGATATTAAGCTTTTAACTGAAATTGTTTGTTAGAGTCATGTCCCCCCCCCTCTTCTAGCTAAATGGTTGTACTTGGACTTGTGAAAAAATTCACAGCGATAGTATATATAACGAAATTAAAAGGAAAACTATCAGAACTAAGAAGGCTTTACAGGTTAACGAGTAATAATCAACCAACTTAAATTTGCGGTTTGAAAAACATGATCTCCCATACATTCTGTATCGGAGAACATGTTTTTCAACTACAATGTTAAGTTTGTTCTTGGGATAAATTCATCCCAACTACGGAACCCTTCATTGTGCGTGGTCCGACACGCACTTGGGCGGTTTTTAAAGGTATTCCTTCCTTCAAAGCTTTTATACTTTTACTTTAACTTTTCACTTAGCCCAACATTGTGGTTGTCCTTTTGCCGTAGTTTGAAACTCGGCCAATATTTTGCTAGCTAAACATTTTGACATGCAAGCAGCGTGAGGCTCTGAACAAGCAGCGTGAGGCTGTGAACAAGCAGCGTGAGTTTGCGAACAAGCAGCGTGAGTCTGCGAACAAGCAGCGTGAGTCTGCGAACAAGCAGCGTGAGTCTGCGAATAAGCAGCGTGAGTCTGCGAACAAGCTAAGCTGGAGGCACTTATTCGCTCACTGTTCTCGCCGCATCCGGTATCGGGTAACTTATGTTAAATAATCTTGATAGTAGTTAGTGTTGAATAGTAGAGGGTTTTATTAAAAATCTAATTATGACCTCATCATTATTGACCTAAAGGCGTCTAAAATAATGTTTTTTAAATTTTTATTTTCTATAGTTTATTGTACGAGTATTATGAATGTTTTAGTAGTTTTAATGAACGTGTTTTTATTTATTTTTGATTTCAAACAATGTGATTTTTTTTCTGAATTAATTGAATTGGATTCAATTTTCTAGTGTCATCACTCTAAAACTCTGGTCAAATTGAGGCAAATCCCGCACGGGATTCACCACCCTAATTGCATGAAGGCTCCCGTAGACAGGCGCGACACGACACCTGTAGAACAATTTCCATGGAGTTTTCATAGAAATTGTGATGGAACAATTTCTATGAAAACTCCACGGAAATTGTTGTTAGTTGCGTCTCGCCGTCGCGGCGCACCTGTCTGCGGGAGCCTTCACACACTTACAATCACAATCTGAATCATTTTGAAGGATATTGCTAATCCATTGCTTCATAAAATTTTTGAAAAATTTGTCTGCTCAACAACGTAAATAACGCAATGAATGTTGTTGAACTGTCAAAATGAAAGCCATTGCTATTGTACAAGTGTGTTACGCAATTACCTAGCAGGACGAAATTCGTTCGCAACGATTTTCGCGACTAACTTGTTTAGAGGTGTTCAAGCTCGCGCGATTAGTCAAGTGACTTCCTAAACATTAAAATAATCGCGTCCCCTATCCTGCGCGTGATTCGCCACAGTTTGACCATGCAGAGCTTTCATCTCCGATATCGGCACGAATATGTTTTCATGAGAATTTTATTGTTCATGCTTCGTTAAGAAATATTAGCCAGACAGCATGATGAAGTGGGTGTTGTGATTAAATGATTTTGTTTCTGAAAGTAGGTTTGTACAAACACTTTTACACGTCAATCATATTTTAAAAACTAGATGAGGTCGGCGTTTCCTATCTGACTACTCTGAGAAGAACGGCCGAAAGAAACTCAGAGGTCACAGTCTTTTTAGTCCAGACATAATTTTGGTCAGATCATGTGAAGACCATGTAGATTGGTGTCTGAAATGGTCTTTTGAGGAAAGAGCCACACAGGGTGAGTGGTCCAGTGACCTTTCCAGCTCAACTAGGAAGAGACATTAGTCCAGCATAGTGGATTGTGACAGGTAGAGCGTATTAATACAAAATAAATAAACAAAAAAAAAAGGTTTCCGAAACTGTTCCAAAAATAACAGAAAGTGAACATAATTATGGTGCTGGTCGGTTTTTCTTTTCTGGTAAATACAAAACTTCATACAGTCTGTTATACCAAAATTGGTTGAAAAGTTTTTCGTTACCATATGAAAAAATACCGTACAAACTCCCAATTTATCGGCTTTTCCAAATTTCGGTAGCGGAGTTTTTTCCATGGAGCTATTTCCCTACCTTCAGGCGATGCGCGATGGTCCAACGCAAACAGTTAGCAAAATGAAATGAAAATAAAACTTGGATTGCAAGCTTCCCAACCACTTTCGAGAAACGTTTTTGTGCGGGGAATTTATATATGGGAGCTCGTGGCTAAGTGCGGAGCGCGTGGCTAAGTAATAACAGCCGCACGGGTTTACATGGAGCGACTGCCTATCTGACCTCCACAACCCAGTAACTGGGTAATACGATACCCTTTGGTAAGACTGGTTATCAGACTTTCGGGCTTCTGACGACCCCTTACGACGGTCAAAGATCCACGAATGTGAGCCGGGACCAACGGCTTAACGTGCTTTCTTAGGCACGGAGGAGTCTCGTTATGTAAAGATGGTCACCCATCCACAGACCAACCCCGGCAAGCGTGGCTTATCCTGATGGATGGACCCGTGCGGCAGTTATTACTTTGCCACGCGCTCGAGCGGTAAAAACATATACATAACAGGGTAAACATCCAGACTTCAGGCTGCTACTAAGAGTTTGTAATAGGTAAGTAAACCAATAACACTTTGTCAAACCAGTATTCTGGATGAGGAGCCCACGCTCAGCAATCACGATCTCTTCGCCAACGGGACAGTAATCATATCAGTATTAATATCCACTTTTCCTCTGAGTGACTGCTACAGAGAAAGGTCAAAAAGAAAATTACCTCAATACGCTCGGCCATCTCAGTTCGTAATAATTCTCTTGTCGTAACATCACGCACGCATGCGGGTCGACCCCTATTTTTTGCCTTGTACTGTTAATTTACGCAACAGTATATTTAGGCTTCCTAAAACAACAACTACTAAACGTAAATATATCTAGTCCCTAAACGAAACTAAACAATCAGGCAAATATAAACATCGGTTGTAAGTACACTCATTGAGCCAAGTTTTTGCGATACCCTAACCAAAGTCAGCCATAGTCGTGCAACTTCGGAAAACTTCGTGAAACTACGCCAAAGTTCGGACGTTTCGGGAACAATAAAAATTGTTAGAAGTTAGAAGACTAATCTAGACGCTTTAGTTCGATGTTAGTATTTATTGTTAATGCTGTTCTCGGGAACTTTGACGGTTCTTTGTTTGACGCGTTCGACCTTCACGCTGAGTTAGGTCTAGGGTAGGCAGAAACTTAGTTTTGGGTTAGGATGAATGTATCACTAGAACCTATCTATACATTGTTTCTTACTTTCATTGTTGGAAACCATTTCATTGTTTCGACTTTGTATCTGTTCTCTCGGTCGTATCTTGTGGAACTTATGAGCTGACCACCGTACAATACAACTTTTATAGGTGAAACACAGTTTGTAGTCCACTGGTAACTTTTAGTTAAATAAATGTTACAAAGATCTGTACAAATCTTGGTGGCGGTAATAAAGACTTTTGTGCTAGCCACAAAATAATAAAATATCTATAACTTTTTGTAAAGCAACTGAAATTTTCTTTATTGCTTCGTAAAAATAGTTATTACGTAGTATTATACGTAGAGTTTCTACCAATTTGACTGATTCTCACCCCGCTGTTTTGACTACAGTGACTAAGATTTTAGAATAAGTTGAGAGAGATAATGTAGGTATTTGTAATTGCATTAAGCAGTATGATAATACTATCATACAGTTTATTTTATTTTATTGCTGACTGAAGGCTTTAAAACTGTAACTCTAATCAGGTTAGTCACTAACCACACGAAAAGAAGATGAAAATTGCTGAGTGGGCCTCTTGACTTCGATCTCGCTTGATGAAAAGCGATGGATTTGGTCTATGATGGAACGAGCGTGTCCAGAAGAAGCCGTTTACTCTTGCTTCGAAGGCAGACATACAGTTCACAGTTTCAGTGTGTATATATACACATTTACATGTGACTTAAATATAGGTAACTGGCGAAATGTGGGTGTACTATAGGTACACCTCTGCCCAACCCTTCAGGAAACACAGGAGTGATGTCATGCGCATGGTAGCACGTCCTTAATTGATTAATTACAGATGTTACTAATGACTGACTATCAAGCGACAGCTCTGAGCATTCAAACCCAGTGAAAGTCACGAACCGAACTGCAATCAAGTTGGTCAAGTGACTATGAGTGTTATTAGCGACTAGTTTCTAGCCTACAAAAGATATCTAGGTATCAAAGATAGGCTAACGACTGAGATTCTCGATTGTTGACTTTTTAGGGTTCCGTAACCGAAGGATGTCAAACGGAACCCTATTACTAAGCCCCCGCTGTCCGTCTGTCTGTCAGCGGGCTGTATCTCATGCACCGTAATAGGTAGACAGTTGAAATTTTCACAGATTGTGTATTTCTATTGGCGCTATAACAAAAAATAATAAAGTTAATAATTAAAGCCAAGCCCATAAAAGAAACATGTTTTTTGCTCAATCTTAATACGGTACGAGACCATTTGTGCGCGAGTTCGACTCGCATTGGCCGCTTTTAATTTAGGCGGTATAAAGTTCATGAATACATCTAACAATGAGCCCCGGTATACTTCTAAAAACACAGCCAACAATATACAAGCTAATACAGGTTCTGACATTTAATTAGATTCCAGAATACTAAAGTGGCTTGCTTTGTGAACTTTGTATTTTATGTATTAAGATACATTGTATGTTATTGTTTTATGTTGTTACTGTAGCGTGGCAATATGGCGATATAGCCAGTTTACTGCCTCTTTAACCCGGGGACATTGCCTAACTACTGTTTTAACTTGTATGTTCCAGTGAGCGAGGAAAACGATTGGGGGAAGCAGCTCATAACAGAGTCTTGGAAAATAGGGGCGCAGAATAATTATACTTTTTTTAAATGCAATAGCAAACAAACATAAATAGAACAATACTCTACAGTCCTGGAATTAGATGCCCTGTCTGATAAATAAGCTAGCACCCTAGAGTGTCCGGTATAATATTCTGACTGGTGGCGTAACATAGAACTGAATTTGAGTAATTTTTCACATAAAAACGATTAATATTTTGAGATTTTTCGATCTCTTATATTCGATGCTCTGGTCATGTCAATAGCGTGAATATATTAAGAAACTCTACTTTATTATTAAAATATTGATCCAAATAGTAACACCATTTCTTAAATAAATGCACTCCCGTAAGAGATTTACTACCCGCGAAAATTATCACGTCAAAAGTCTACTTTCCTCCTACACATCAAAGTTTAATATCCCTTAACTTCTGTGTCAGCACGTCTATTGTGCAGTTTATGACGTAAGAGTCACCAGATGGCGCTGAGGATGCAAGCTGAGCTGAAAGCGCTTGTCCAGTTTACTGTGGAACGTATTAAGGGAGATTAGAAATTGCAAGAGTCACTGTCACTTTATTTTGTTTAGAAATGTTTAAGACTATGAAGTTAGTGTCAACCTATAACATTGCGCCAGTATTTCCCGAAGGGATAGCAGAGGTGATAATTGTACAAATACATTTTGCCACACATGTGTCCATGTAGCCTATTATTATAAATCGCGCACTAATCCGGACTCTGCTGGCGAAATTCGTGATGTAGAAACCCTGACCTGCCTGGTGAGATTCCGATCAAATCCAAGAACAGCAGTCACGCCTGTGACGAAAGGTGTCACAGAAGATTAAAAGTTATTAGTCTTCTAGCAAATGGAGAATTGGTGAATGTGTGTGTAGATAGATTAATAGAAAATTCATTTATTTAGTGCACACAAAAGAAATAGCACAACGCACAAAAACATTATTATATGTTAAGTAAGTACCTATATGAAAAAATGTTGTCAAAAAAAATTAACAACCAAAACCCACCTCTGGCCACCTAGGCGCAATGTTACTTTACGTCTTATAAAGTATTGACAATCAATGTTTTAAAAGATAACTATTAATTTGTCAAATATTTTCACTAAATTGACAAACTTCAGCGCACTAGTACCAAATCTCAATAGTGAAACAAAACAAGTCGGTATCAAGAACCCACCTTAACCCCTTCTATAGCAATTAGCAGATAAATCAAGAAGTGGTACCTACTAGCGCGTTGGTACCGTGTTTTGGGATTTGAGGGACAGGTGTCTTGAATGAACTTTACCTTTATTTTTAATTGGTTTTCAAGCGTTTATTGTAGTTCTTACAGGTTGCGATATATGTATAACAATTTTTGATGGTGCACCGACTACCATCTTTTTTCTTCTCTGTTGAACTGTTGCTCAATCAAGGAACGAAGGATATAATGTTCTGGAGAGTTCTTCGGCGGCGACCAATCAGCGCTCTCCATACGCCGCTCTCGTTCCCTCACTCGTTCGCTCTTGCGCCGAGCCTCCGTCTACTTGACACTGGAGGGTGCCACGTGTTGTCCACTTTGTGCCAATAGATGGCGTTAACAAGTGCCAAGTCTAAATAGTGAAACAAAACAAGTTGGTAGCACGTACCAACCTTAACCCCTTTTATAGCAATTAGGAGATAAATCTAGAAGCGGGTAGGAGTGCGTTGGTACCGCGTGGACAAATTAGTGTCAGCTCGGTGCAGAGTAGATTTATTGCTCCAGATGCACTTTGCACTTCTGGTACTTGATGTGGTACTAATTGGTGCTAATGGATAGAGAAATTTGGGTGCTTTTGCGTTCAGACAATTCATCAGTTTAGAGGTCAGCTATATTACTTTTATAATAATATTTCTTCTTTTCTTTTAACAATTTTATTTAACCACCAGAAAAAAAGAACTTTCTTATTTTATATCTTACAAACTGAAGGATATAAATGACATCGTGAAAGATCACGAGCGAACCGATATTCAGCGATACTCAGCGCTATCTAGGTACATCTCTACTGTCGCCGGCTCTCCGCAAAATGAACAAAAAATCACCCACAGTCAAGTTTACTTTTTACTAACTTGAAGTACTGACGAAGAGCGGGGCGGAGAGGCTTTAACTGGACAAAAAATTGCCCAAAAAAGCCTTTTCAGCCGAATGTATACAATGTAACTGGTTTTTTATACAATTATTTACTTTTCAAATTCGAGAAAAATAAAGCTAAACGAAATGGTTTTCAAATACTTTTCATGACACTCATAAACCACTGGAAAATCCTCTTCTAGTGAGATACTTACATATATGTAATGCGAAATAAATTGTTTGTCTCCTCTTGTGTTAAAATGGACAGCCGGAGTGGTGCAAAGCCCCGGGTATCGTAAGCTTTAGTGTTTGTTTATAATTACTCATTAAGGGTAAGTAAATTAGAAAAGAAAATATCATTTTAAGTATAGAAAAGTTAAAAGTTCACAGAAAAAGTCTGCACAGATTTCTCTATCCGGAACATAAAGTTTAAACTCCATTGACTACAATTGCGATGCTTTTTAAAACGCGTTTGACTTCGTTTCAGTAAAAAATATATTCGAAAAGTAATTTTTAAAACGGAAAACTTGCTTTAAGACTTTTACGGGACGCTTTTTCTTTGCTCATTGAGTACTTCGAAGATTTTATGAGTTTCAACCGAGTGCGTTGATGTATTTCTACTGTATTTTTTATTTCGCTATTGGTTATACTTTTCGCTTGGTAGGTAGTTTTTAGTTACTTGGTCCTTATTCGTGTCGGTAAGAAGGCTAGAATAATAACTACCTACATGCAAAAATTCGCCATGTGGTACGATTGGTAGTGAGACAGAGTGCTTTACTTACAAAAACCAGGATATAGTATCTCTTTAAGTTTATTTAGCTAATATTTTATGTTGGAAATCAGGATACCTATCACTGAAAATGTGACTGAAACGACAAAGACGTATCTATAACTACTCTGTGCCGCAAGAAAAATTATGACACTTTTCCTAATACACAATTTGCAAGGTTTATAATGTACGATTTCTTCAAACAAATTTCAATCATTGAAACAAGTGACAATTTCCAGACAAAATAAAGACAATCTTGTACTTCTTTCAGGCTATATTACAGGTACAGCTCTCGTCTAGCTCTCTGGCACGTGTCGAGTAGTACCGCATTCTTAGCATTGAGTTCACAGTACTGCGTTATACGTACTGTCAGATAAAAAGTCGGAGGAACGATTTTTACCATTCTGTTTTTGTTATCTTTAGCTGAAAGTTGCTGATAGGTTTTTCATTAAAGATTTTCTTTGTATGGGTATCTTCAATCATTAATGTTGTTATGCACATTACTTGTATTCGATGCAGTAGGTTATAAGCAGTTATTATTCCCTAAAATATATGAAAACCAACTTTTGCTCCGGTGCTTCACCGGCGTGGAGGTCGGAGACTATCCCGCGGGAACGTATTACCGTACAACGTATAACTTTAGTTCCTGTATAAATTTAGTTACCTGCCTAATATTCTGCTAATAAATAAAAGTATTGAAACGTTTTTTCTAACTTGGGAATTTATTGAGGCTGTGTCTATCTTCAAAACCAGAAATAAATTGTCATTTTTTGAATACCATTATAAATTAACTTAAAATTGCCTTCAGCACAGATATAAAATAAAATAAACTGCCCATAACACAGGGTAACTGCACACGTGTCACAGGCACGTCCCGTTCTTTGCATAGCCTGTGGCGGTAAACTTTTTCTGTTTGTGTAGTGAAACTTTTTATTAAATATCCTAGCAATATGTCACGAACATTTATTATTTTAAATATTTGGACGGGTTTGAAACTCCAAAGCTTAATAATGTTTATTTGCTAGAAATTGTAAAAGATATTTTGTTTGTACTTATTATTTTACAGTTTTAAGCCGTTCGGGTCATGGCGTCCGAGTGCGCGTCTCCTTTTTAAGGAAATTTCTCACCGACTGGTCGGCACTTCACGTGACCAGAGGGCTGGCTCGTTCTTTGGCCAAAGAATTAGCATTGCCATTCAACGTGGCAATGCTGCCAGTCTTTTGGGCACGTTTATGGATGACAGCAACGCGGACGAGTACTTCGACGCCTAAGTGTTATTTTTTTTTGTATAGATAGTTAGTCATTTAATTTAGTACCTAGTATTAATAGTTAGTTGTGTTCAATATTGTAAAAGGAGTTATATATCTATTTATTTTTATTTTTTGAATCTCCGGATCCGTACAATTTTATCATAGTCTAACTAACAGCCATTTTTTTAAAAGATAATCAAGACATATAATTTAACTGACAGGTTTTCAAACTCATGTCAATTGATTTGATTGACTGACTGACATAACAACAGCCAATCAAATAAGATGACGTGAGTTTGAAAACCTGCCAGCTTGTTTTTGATTTGATTTTAATTTGACCTTCAGAACCTGGATTTTAGAGAACTAATATTATTTATGGAACACAAAAGTACCTAGTTCAAGATCAATATTGGCAATTGAATTCAAATCATTTAAATAAATTACGTGAGAAAATACTTTTTCAAGTCGCATGAAATATGAGGCTTTTCCGAATATTTAATAGAAAAATCTTACTCCAGGATTAACAAAAAGATAGAAAACTTTGATAGCAAACAGCTGGTCATTTCTTTTCATTTTTCACCTGAAGTAATAACTTCGTCGCGCTTACGGCGCTTATTCTAAGATTTTTATCGTGTGCTGAATGGATTTATTTGCTTGATTAATATCTTAAGTACTACGCTTAAGTACCTACAAATAATCCGCGGGGTCTTAAAATTGTGCATTTTTTTAGTTTTCAGAACTCCTGGAAAAGTTTTCAGGTAACCTCGTATTTAGGGTTCCGTACCTCAAAAGGAAAAAAAAGAAACCCTTATTGAATCACTTCGTTGTCCGTCTCTCTGTCAGTCTGTCAAGATCCATTGTCTTAGGAACGCGTGGAGGTATCAAGTTGAAATTAATACCTTATGCCTTGAAGCTATAAAAACATCAACCTTCTAAGTCAACGCAATAAAAAAAATAAGGTCATTTATGTGACATATTTTGATACTCGCATATAAATTAAAACCTACAGGGTACTTCCCGTTGACCCAGAATCATGAAATTTGAAATTTGCGGAGGAAGCAAGGTCTCGCAGCACAAGTAAAGGAAAAAGTCCGAAAATCGTTAATTAGTAGTTCTAGCGCATTTTTTTTTTGCCTTTACAATCTTACATATGCAGTTAAATTCTAAGACATGTGACACCTACCAATCCACACTACACGTACGTTTTTCAACTACAAAGCTAAGTTTGTTTTTGGCATACATTCATCATAAGAATAAGAATAATTTATTTGTGAAACATAGGTAATACATACATAGATCTTAAAAAATAAGTTAGTGCGCTATGTTTTGCCGCTAGTGACATACAAATGATCAATTATAATGATAAATTTATTACAGTATGACTTTTATTAAAATTCAAAGTTAATTCATTTCATGACAAAAAATCAATTCAATTCAAAAGATTTGTGTAAAATGTATTTAACAGATTTTAGAGTCAATTTCATTTCATGTCAAAAAAACTACGGAACCGCCGTGATTTCTCGCGGCAGCGGAATTACGCCCCGGCGTTTCGCCTCCTCGCGCCACTTCCAAATGTGCGCGAATACTTTTGCCTCCAGATCCCATGGCGGCAATCCGGCAAGGAGGCTCGCCGCCTCACCGGAGACCGAGCGGTATACCCGGACCATCCGGATGGCCACGACCCTTTGGGACGCGTTCAACCGGCGGGCTGGCCGCATCCTCAAAGAACGCGCCCACACCGGTGCCCCGTAAAGGACCATGGACCGCATGACCCCCGCGTTGAACCTCCGGAAGGAGGCGTTTGGACCTCCTAGATTGGTCAGAAGCCGCTTCAAGGCAGGCCCGCTCCAGTCTGGGAGCCAAACGTCGGAAATGCTCCACGAAGTTCCACCAGCAGTCGAGGACGAGTCCCAGATACTTCATCGTCGACTCGACGCCGATGAGAGACCCTCTTACCGTCATTTGGGAACCCGACGACGGTGGCGCGTTCCAAGGACCATGAAAACACATGGCCTCGTACTTTCTACGTTCTTATATGCCTCCAAGAAAACCTAGTGATTAATTAAATGTTTATCATGTTTATTCATTATCCAAAAAACACTTAATTCAAAACTAAGGAATATATATATGTTAAGGACCAAGTGATTATTAGGACATTATAAAAAATGCCCGGGCAGTTTGAAATATGCCCAATATGAGAGGGCAGTGTGATAAAAACTACTGCAATAATCAAATCGACCGGGCATTTTTTATAATGCTACTCACCTATGGGCAGCACAATTAAAACCAGGTTTTATTACTATTCTTTTTATTTGGGTAGTAATAAAAGCTCCGAAAAAAAATTAAGATGGAATGGGCATACTCAAAATATGAAATTTACTACTATAAATACTAATTTTCCGACAACTTATATGCGAATGCAAATATAGAAACGAACGAATAAAATACTAAAAATTCCGAAAAACCAATATAGCATTGTACAGACCAACACAAACAGTGCACATTGTATAAGACCACCTTTGTTTAAGGAGATTTACTGTACCCATTTTTCCAGTAATAAACACATTTATTATTATTATTATTTGCTGACGTAATATTTTTCCACCGGCTTAAATTGAGTTTTAACGAAAACTACAGTTAGTCATTTTCTTCCCAAAACCCGGATTAGAAAGTGGTGAAAAAAAATCTGTGAGCAACTTAGAAGTAGGGCTCGCTGGCCGCTGCCGCGGCACCGCTCGCTACGCCCGCCCAGCTCGCACGCGGTTGATCACAATTCTAACCTAACCTAACCTATTTCACCCACTTATTCACCTCTGCACCCGAACGCAACTACCGGTAGGTAGTTATTTTCATTAAAATTGAGAGTTAAAAAGTTATTCTTTATCCAATAGTAGAAATTAAGTTGTTTTCTATAAAGCTTAAGAAAACGATTATTTGAGCGGAACATATGTTATTAACATTTGTTTTAACATATGTTCCGCTCAAATAATCGAAATTCGTCGTTGCTCGAACTTTAAACGTCAATAATTTAATTTAAAAATAATAAAACTGGCAACATTTTTTTTATTCTAGCATAAATAAATATTTTTACAATTATGCGAATAAGTGGGTGAAATAGGTTAGGTTAGGTTAGAATTGTGATCAACCGCGTGCGAGCTGGGCGGGCGTAGCGAGCGGTGCCGCGGCAGCGGCCAGCGAGCCCTACTTCTAAGTTGCTCACAGATTTTTTTTCACCACTTTCTAATCCGGGTTTTGGGAAGAAAATGACTAACTGTAGTTTTCGTTAAAACTCAATTTAAGCCGGTGGAAAAATATTACGTCAGCAAATAATAATAATAATAAATGTGTTTATTACTGGAAAAATGGGTACAGTAAATCTCCTTAAACAAAGGTGGTCTTATACAATGTGCACTGTTTGTGTTGGTCTGTACAATGCTATATTGGTTTTTCGGAATTTTTAGTATTTTATTCGTTCGTTTCTATATTTGCATTCGCATATAAGTTGTCGGAAAATTAGTATTTATAGTAGTAAATTTCATATTTTGAGTATGCCCATTCCATCTTAATTTTTTTTCGGAGCTTTTATTACTACCCAAATAAAAAGAATAGCAATAAAACCTGGTTTTAATTGTGCTGCCCATAGGTGAGTAGCATTATAAAAAATGCCCGGTCGATTTGATTATTGCAGTAGTTTTTATCACACTGCCCTCTCATATTGGGCATATTTCAAACTGCCCGGGCATTTTTTATAATGTCCTAATAATCACTTGGTCCTTAACATATATATATTCCTTAGTTTTGAATTAAGTGTTTTTTGGATAATGAATAAACATGATAAACATTTAATTAATCACTAGGTTTTCTTGGAGGCATATAAGAACGTAGAAAGTACGAGGCCATGTGTTTTCATGGTCCTTGGAACGCGCCACCGTCGTCGGGTTCCCAAATGACGGTAAGAGGGTTTCTCATCGGCGTCGAGTCGACGATGAAGTATCTGGGACTCGTCCTCGACTGCTGGTGGAACTTCGTGGAGCATTTCCGACGTTTGGCTCCCAGACTGGAGCGGGCCTGCCTTGAAGCGGCTTCTGACCAATCTAGGAGGTCCAAACGCCTCCTTCCGGAGGTTCAACGCGGGGGTCATGCGGTCCATGGTCCTTTACGGGGCACCGGTGTGGGCGCGTTCTTTGAGGATGCGGCCAGCCCGCCGGTTGAACGCGTCCCAAAGGGTCGTGGCCATCCGGATGGTCCGGGTATACCGCTCGGTCTCCGGTGAGGCGGCGAGCCTCCTTGCCGGATTGCCGCCATGGGATCTGGAGGCAAAAGTATTCGCGCACATTTGGAAGTGGCGCGAGGAGGCGAAACGCCGGGGCGTAATTCCGCTGCCGCGAGAAATCACGGCGGTTCCGTAGTTTTTTTGACATGAAATGAAATTGACTCTAAAATCTGTTAAATACATTTTACACAAATCTTTTGAATTGAATTGATTTTTTGTCATGAAATGAATTAACTTTGAATTTTAATAAAAGTCATACTGTAATAAATTTATCATTATAATTGATCATTTGTATGTCACTAGCGGCAAAACATAGCGCACTAACTTATTTTTTAAGATCTATGTATGTATTACCTATGTTTCACAAATAAATTATTCTTATTCTTATGATGAATGTATGCCAAAAACAAACTTAGCTTTGTAGTTGAATCAAATCAAATCAAATCAAATCATTTATTTGCTTGAATATGGGTAGGTACATGAGGTGACACATAAAACTGAAGATCTTTAACCATATCCTACCTTAATAGGTGTGCAAATATTAATCATACACTTATCTATAGAAAATATAATTATTGGGGTATTTACGACATTCATTTATAATATAATTTTATTATTATTTCTTAACTTAAAAATTTAATTACATTTATCATTCAAATAATCATTAACGTTATAATAAGCTTTATTAATTAAATAAGTCTTTAGTCTATTCTTAAATGATATAAAATTATTTACTTCTTTTATATTATCAGGTAATTTATTATATATTTTAGGGCCCATACAAAATGCACTCTTGTCAAACATAACCGTTCTATGGCGTATTGCACGAAGCGTACTGGCAAGTCTTGTACTTTTTAGCGTCTCATATTTGTTTATATTATTTCTAATGTCTAGTGCTAGTTCATAGATATACAGCGATGGGAATGTCAATATTTTTAAATTTATAAAATGTGGTTTACAAGTATCTGTAGGTTTTAAAGCACATATTGCCCTGATACATTTCTTTTGAGCTTTGAAGACAGTTTCTCTCTCAGTGGCATTCCCCCAAAACATTATACCATATCTTAGTGTCGAACCAACGTAAGCGTGGTAAGCAGATAGAAGTGCACTTTGATTTACCACTTTACGAAGCATATAGATGGCATATGAATATCGACTTAGTTTTGTACATACTTGATCAATATGTGTCTTCCATGTCATGTCTGAGTCTATGTGTAGTCCAAGAAACTTTGTAGCATTTATTTTTTCTATGTTTATTTGGTCATAATTTATATTGAATTTATTTAATTTTGAATTTTTATTTTTGAAAGTCATTATATATGTTTTAGTTAGGTTTATTTTAAGGTGATTTAAATTTAGCCAGTTAACTATAGATGATAGCGTATCGTTCATTTCATGTTCATGTGTCGTAGGGTCTTCAGATACAACTATTGCAGTACTATCATCAGCATATAGAACCATGGAAGATTTGATGGATATTGGAAGGTCGTTAATATAAATAATAAAAAGCAGAGGACCTAGAATACTCCCTTGTGGTACACCTTTGTAGACTTTTATTGGTGTTGACAAATTCTTCTTTTCGACTTTTGTGATTTGTGAAATGCTTGATATTTCAGTTTGTTGTTCTCTGTTACTTAAATACGATTTTATGAGATCTCTTGCGTTTCCCCGTATTCCATACACTTCTAATTTATTTAACAATAGTTCATGATTGACGGAGTCGAAGGCCTTTGTCATATCCATATAAAGTGCTGAGACATGTTTTTTACCATCCATTCCTTTTAGTACGGTTTTGAGGAAAGTGTGAAATGCGTTGTTAATCGTTTTATTTTTCCTGAAACCCATTTGTTCTTCCGCAAGGATATTATGTTTTTCCATATAGTTATACAGATTATTATAGATAACTTTTTCAAAAACTTTTGATATGATAGGTATTAGAGATATTGGCCTATAACAATTCATATTTTCTCTATCCTGTTTTTTAAATATTGGAATGACAACGGATAATTTTAATTTTGATGGAAAGACCCCATCCTCAATGCATTTATTAATTATATAACACAGTACTGGCGCTATTATTTCGGCCACTACCTTAATTATTTTAGTACATATTCCATCATACCCCGCACTATTTGTATTTTTTAAGGATTTTATTATTTGAACGATATTCTCTGGAGTACACGGGCTCATAAAGAGTGAGTTTGAATTATTATATGTAATTTTATAGTGAGGGCTTTTGTTAATGGAGTGTTTATTTGGTACCTGAGTTGTAAAAAAAGTGTTGAATTCATTCGCTATAGCAATTGGATCTGTGATTATTATATTATTTACATTTATTTTGTGAATTTTTTTAAACTGCTGGTGGACATTTGTTTTATAATTATTTATAACTTTCCACGTAGCTTTAGCTTTATTTACTGAGGTTTTAATATAGTAATCATTTTGAGATTTTTGGGTTAATTTAATTATTGTTTTTAATCTTTTATTATACACTTTGTATGTATCTTTAAATTGTTGGCTTGGTGATTTCCTGTATTTCCAAAGTAATTGACGTTTACGCTTGGAGCAAACTTTGATACCTTTTGATATCCATTTTGGTCGTATGTTTATAGAGATTTTGACTTTTATTAAAGGAAAACAGAGATCATATAACAGTCTTAATAAATCATGGAATCTGCTAAAAGCATCATCTGCTGTTTCTGCATTATAAACTTCATCAAAGGCAAGGTTTTGGATACAGTCAACGAACTTATCCGTGTTGGAGGCGCTATAGTCTCGTTTATGTGTGTACCAATGTGTTATGTTAAGACTTTCTTTGACTGGATATTGCAGCAGTTGAGCAGTATGATCCGAGAGCGCTAGCTCTAGTATTTCATACCTGGAGCCCCTTTTATTACAAATAAAGTTGTCAATACATGTTTTACTACATAATCGCGTGGGTTCGTTAATCATTAGTTTAAGGTTATAGCTAGCCAGTAGTTGCTCCAATTCTATTACCGTTTTATCTCTCTTTAGTCTATTGATATTAAAATCGCCACAAATAATTATTTTCCTACTTTTTAAACAAGTTTTATTGAGTATTTCGTTAAATTTAGACAAAAATATGTTTAATTTTTCTAGTTTGTTGCTGGGGGGTCTGTAAATGTTGATTATAACAATATTATGCTCTAGGAGTTCAATGGCACTACCCTCTAAAATATTTCTTATAGTATGTTCCTTTATGTCATAGATTTTAGCCTTTTGATTATCATGCACCAATATGCACGCCCCTCCATTTCTATTGTGCCTAGAGTAAGATGAAATTAATGAGTAATTGGAAATTTTCAGTGAATAAGTATCCTCATTTATCATATTATGTTCTGTGATACAAAGGACATCAACATGTTTATTGTTACGGCTCAATTCATCTAAGTATAACGAGAGTTCATCTGATTTACTGATTAGACCATTGATGTTCTGATGTAATATATTAATGTGATTATACACGAAAAAAATTGTTATCCTTTGGTGAAATCGATGGAGTACAACATTCAGAAACTGTGTTCTTTGTCTCTATATTTTGGTTTTCATTTTGTTCGTGTTTGCTATTTGAGGCATCATGGTTGCTATTAAAATCAATTAAATCTGTTTGTGTGGAACTATTCACCATATTTTTTTGAGTGACGGACATCTTTGTGTTATTGTATGTTATTAATTTTAATTTATAATCTATACGCAATATCTCTCTTAGCCAAGACCTGCATAAATTGAGGCTGAAGTGTATGCCTCTCGATAAATGCTTTTCAAAATCTAAGTTTAGGTACTGTACATTGTTAAATTTGCTACACATAAACTTCAGTTCATAGTTAAGTTTCTTAATATTTAGGAACCTATTATATGGAATTTCCGTGAAAATCACGTTTGTGTTTGTAATAGATTCAAGCCATTTCATAGTATTAAATTGGAATTCACGCGGGTTTACATCGTTTGTTCCGCCAGCTATAACTATGTAATCGTCCCTAGATAACGTTAGTATTTCACGTTCAAAGCTTTTCAAGACATCGCGTAGTCTTGCTCCTTGTTTCCACATACAGGTTACATGATAGTCCTCTCCAACCAAACTTTGTAATAAACCCTGGACCCTTTTTCCTTGGTGATCTGCCATAATTATAATGTTCTTTCGTTTTTTTACCAACACTTCTTTAGCGTTCAATATAATATTTTTGGGAGATTCAATATCGTCATAGTGATTAGACAGTTTCTTGTGAATTTCAGCTTCTTTCTCACAGCCCGCTGTATTTAATTGTTCAGGAAAAGTTACCATTTGCTGAGTCTGTAGACCAGTAGTATTCTTCAACGGCATTTTAGGAGTGCTCATGTCAAAAGTATTAAGTTTTTTAGAGTGAGTTGTTTTCTTTACTGAGTCCGGTGTTCGTAATAATAAACTGTCTGACATTCCTACTTTTTTATAAACATCTATTAACTTCTTGTATTTTTCTAATTCTTTTTTTAAACCAGTGTTTTCATAGTTTAAGTTTTCTATTTCTTGATTAGCAGTTTGTAGTTCCTCTTTTAACTGGTTTATTTTACATTCCTTTTCGTTTTTACTTTGATTCTCAATTGAAGTATCAGGTAGACTGCGAATTGTTGTCTCAAACATTGAATTTAAATTACTGTTCAATGAACTTGAACGTTGTCGTTTTCGAATTGTAATATTATCTGTAGAATCTTCCATATTTGTGATTACCTTTATTGCTTTAAAATTTGATAAATCACAAAAAGACAATCGAGTGAGCCTTAGATTCGAACCCGTGGCCTGTGATTTAGATAATGTATCGCGTTGTGCCTCTACGCCACGCAACCATGTACTGTAATCATTGAATTTGTGGATAGCTTACTAGTTCTTATGTGTAGCTTTTAATGTCTGTGGGTAAATTTGGTTTTGATTGAAAAAATATTCACATACGGTTTTTGTTTACCGTTTATTGCAGTTTTCACTTTAAGGCCACTTATTCAATCGGTTTTTACGACGATTTCACTCCACTTTTTGTTTATTGTGTTGATTTTCTTTGTTACAAAACTGTTTTATAGGTCACTTGAGTCACTGATTATTTTTGTTGTCATAACACTATTATTGTTTTATTATGGCTAATAAGATGTTGGATGCTCCAATATAGCGCTATACCTATTATTATTACACTTTTGTCGAATAATATGATTTTAAATATTTTTAAATGTGCAGAGCTGTGTTGACCGTGCGCGAGCGAGACGACCACACTCTCTCACTACGACCACACTCTCTCACGATTGAAAAACGTACGTGTAGTGTGGATTGGTAGGTGTCACATGTCTTAGAATTTAACTGCATATGTAAGATTGTAAAGGCAAAAAAAAAATGCGCTAGAACTACTAATTAACGATTTTCGGACTTTTTCCTTTACTTGTGCTGCGAGACCTTGCTTCCTCCGCAAATTTCAAATTTCATGATTCTGGGTCAACGGGAAGTACCCTGTAGGTTTTAATTTATATGCGAGTATCAAAATATGTCACATAAATGACCTTATTTTTTTTATTGCGTTGACTTAGAAGGTTGATGTTTTTATAGCTTCAAGGCATAAGGTATTAATTTCAACTTGATACCTCCACGCGTTCCTAAGACAATGGATCTTGACAGACTGACAGAGAGACGGACAACGAAGTGATTCAATAAGGGTTTCTTTTTTTTCCTTTTGAGGTACGGAACCCTAAATACGAGGTTACCTGAAAACTTTTCCAGGAGTTCTGAAAACTAAAAAAATGCACAATTTTAAGACCCCGCGGATTATTTGTAGGTACTTAAGCGTAGTACTTAAGATATTAATCAAGCAAATAAATCCATTCAGCACACGATAAAAATCTTAGAATAAGCGCCGTAAGCGCGACGAAGTTATTACTTCAGGTGAAAAATGAAAAGAAATGACCAGCTGTTTGCTATCAAAGTTTTCTATCTTTTTGTTAATCCTGGAGTAAGATTTTTCTATTAAATATTCGGAAAAGCCTCATATTTCATGCGACTTGAAAAAGTATTTTCTCACGTAATTTATTTAAATGATTTGAATTCAATTGCCAATATTGATCTTGAACTAGGTACTTTTGTGTTCCATAAATAATATTAGTTCTCTAAAATCCAGGTTCTGAAGGTCAAATTAAAATCAAATCAAAAACAAGCTGGCAGGTTTTCAAACTCACGTCATCTTATTTGATTGGCTGTTGTTATGTCAGTCAGTCAATCAAATCAATTGACATGAGTTTGAAAACCTGTCAGTTAAATTATATGTCTTGATTATCTTTTAAAAAAATGGCTGTTAGTTAGACTATGATAAAATTGTACGGATCCGGAGATTCAAAAAATAAAAATAAATAGATATATAACTCCTTTTACAATATTGAACACAACTAACTATTAATACTAGGTACTAAATTAAATGACTAACTATCTATACAAAAAAAAATAACACTTAGGCGTCGAAGTACTCGTCCGCGTTGCTGTCATCCATAAACGTGCCCAAAAGACTGGCAGCATTGCCACGTTGAATGGCAATGCTAATTCTTTGGCCAAAGAACGAGCCAGCCCTCTGGTCACGTGAAGTGCCGACCAGTCGGTGAGAAATTTCCTTAAAAAGGAGACGCGCACTCGGACGCCATGACCCGAACGGCTTAAAACTGTAAAATAATAAGTACAAACAAAATATCTTTTACAATTTCTAGCAAATAAACATTATTAAGCTTTGGAGTTTCAAACCCGTCCAAATATTTAAAATAATAAATGTTCGTGACATATTGCTAGGATATTTAATAAAAAGTTTCACTACACAAACAGAAAAAGTTTACCGCCACAGGCTATGCAAAGAACGGGACGTGCCTGTGACACGTGTGCAGTTACCCTGTGTTATGGGCAGTTTATTTTATTTTATATCTGTGCTGAAGGCAATTTTAAGTTAATTTATAATGGTATTCAAAAAATGACAATTTATTTCTGGTTTTGAAGATAGACACAGCCTCAATAAATTCCCAAGTTAGAAAAAACGTTTCAATACTTTTATTTATTAGCAGAATATTAGGCAGGTAACTAAATTTATACAGGAACTAAAGTTATACGTTGTACGGTAATACGTTCCCGCGGGATAGTCTCCGACCTCCACGCCGGTGAAGCACCGGAGCAAAAGTTGGTTTTCATATATTTTAGGGAATAATAACTGCTTATAACCTACTGCATCGAATACAAGTAATGTGCATAACAACATTAATGATTGAAGATACCCATACAAAGAAAATCTTTAATGAAAAACCTATCAGCAACTTTCAGCTACAGATAACAAAAACAGAATGGTAAAAATCGTTCCTCCGACTTTTTATCTGACAGTACGTATAACGCAGTACTGTGAACTCAATGCTAAGAATGCGGTACTACTCGACACGTGCCAGAGAGCTAGACGAGAGCTGTACCTGTAATATAGCCTGAAAGAAGTACAAGACTGTTTTTATTTTGTCTGAAAATTGTCACTTGTTCCAATGATTGAAATTTGTTTGAAGAACTCGTACATTATAAACCTTACAAATTGCTTATTATGAAAAGTGTCATTATTTTTCTTGTTACGTCTTTGTCATTTCAGTCACATTTTCAGTGATAGGTTTCCAACACAAAATATGATCTAAACAAACTTAAAGAGATACTACGAGTATATCCTGGTTTTTGTAAGTAAAGCATTCATGCTCTTCATTCTCACTACCTACATGGCGATTTTTTTCCTATGTAGGTATACGTAGTTACTATTCTCGCCTTCAAACAGTCTTACCGACACGAAAAAAGAACCAAATAACTCCACCAGGAAAGTGAACGGACCAGTAAACTACCAAGCGAAAAGTGTACCGAATAGCGAAATAAAAAATACAGTAGAAATACATCAACGCACTCGGTTGAAACTCATAAAATCTTCGAAGTACTCAATGAACAAAGAAAAAGCGTCCCGTAAAACTCTTGAAGCAAGTTTTCCGTTTTATAAATTACTTTTCGAATATAATTTTTACTGAAACGAGAAGTCAAAAGCGTTTTAAAAAGCATCGCAATTGTATTCAATGGAGTTTAAACTTTATGTTCTGGATAGAGAAATCTGTGGAGACTTTTTCTGTGAACTTTTAACTTTTCTACACTTAAAATGATATTTTGTTTTCTAATTTCCATATCTTAATTTCATCATCATCATCATATCAGCCGAAAGACGTCCAGCACTGCTGGACATAGGCCTCCCCCAAATGAGGGGATTTGCCATAATCGCCACGCTTGGCGATCGCAGTATGGTGTTAAAATACATAGAGAACGCTGCTGCCCATTCTCTAGTAAGTCCCTTAATTGTCTTTTACGACACCCACGGGAAGAAATGGGTTGGTACTATTCTTTACTTCCGGCAGCACACGGAAACGGATCCTAAATTATTAATTATAAACAAACACATACGCTTACGAAACCGAAGGTTGTGCACCATTCCGGCTGTCTATTTTAACACAATAGGAGACAAACACAATATTTCGCATTACATATAAGTGTCCCACTAGAAGAGGATTTTCTCTTTTATGATTTATTGAATTGGAAAAGTAAATAATTGTTTAAAAAACGAGTTCCGTTGAATACCTCCGGCTGAAGGCTTTAACTGGGCAAAAAATTGCCCAGTTAAAGCCTCTCCGCCCCGCTCTTCGATCATACTTCAAGTTAGTATAAAGTAAACTTGACTGTGGGTGATTTTTTGTTCATTTTGCGGAGAGCCGGCGTCGGTAGAGATGTACCTAGATAGCGCTGAGTATCGCTGAATATCGGCTCGCTCGTGATCTTTCACGATGTCATTTATATTCTTCAGCTTGTAAGCTATAAAATAAGAAGGTTCTTTTTTCTGGTGGTTAAATAAAATTGTTAAAAGAAAAGAAGAAATATTATTATAAAAGTAATGTTGCTGACTGTAAATTGATCAATTATCTGAACTCAAATGCACCAAAACTTCTGTATCCATTAGCACCAATTAGTACAACTACCAAGTACCAGAAGTGCAAAGTGCAGCTGAAGCAATAAATCTACTCTGCACCGAGCTGGCACTAATTTGTCCACGCGGTACCAACGCGCTAGTACCGCTTCTAGATTTATCTCCTAATTGCTATAAAAGGGGTTAAGGTTGGTACGTGGTACCAACTTGTTTTGTTTTACTATTTAGACTTGGCACTATTGCGCTGAAGTTTGTCAATTCAGTGAAAATGTTCGAAAAATTTATAAATATCTTTTAAAAACTTTGATTGTCAATAATATACTTTATAAGACTAACGTACCATCGTGCCTGGGTGCATCGTGCATCGTGCCACAGGTGGTATATACTTTAAACTACATTTTATTTTATGCATGAAGGTACTTAGTTATCATGTAAATATATATTTGTGTGTCCTGCTTTTGTGTGCACTAAATAAATGAATTATTTATTAATCAATCTACACATTCACCAATATTCCATTTGCTAGAAGACTCATATATGTATGGGCAAAACTTATATATAGTAATCTTAAGTGACACCTTTCATCACAGGTGTGACTGCTGTTCTTGGGTTTGATCGGAATCTCACCAGACAGGCCAGGGATTTTGCATCACGAATTTCGCCAGCAGAGTCCGGATTAGTGCGCGATTTATAATAATAGGCTACATGGACACACGTGTGGCAAAATTTATTTGTACAATTATCATCTCTGCTATCCCTTCGGGAAATACTGGCGCTATGTTATAGGTTGACACTAACTTCATAGTCTTAAACATTTCTAAACAAAATAAAATGACAGTGACTCTTGCAATTTCTAATCTCCCTTAATACGTTCCACAGTAAACTGGACAAGCGCTTTCAGCTCAGCTTGCATCCTCAGCGCCATCTGGTGGCTCTTACAATAGACGTGCTGACACAGATGCTAGGGGGGATATTAAACTTTAATGTGTAGGAGGAAAGTGGACTTTTGACGTCATAATTTTCGCGGGTAGTAAACCTCTTACGGGAGTGCATTTAGTTAAGAAATGGTGTTACTATTAGGATCAATATTTTAATAGTGAAGTAGAGTTTCTTAATATATTTACGCTATTGATATGACCAGAGCATCGAATATAAGAGATCGAAAAATCTCAAAATATTAAAATCGGGGGTATGTGAAAAATATCTCAAATTCAGTTCTATGTTACGCCACCAGTCAGAATATTATACCGGACACTCTAGGGTGCTAGCTTATTTATCAGACAGGGCAACTAATTCCAGGACTGTAGAGTATTGTTCTATTTATGTTTGTTGGCTATTGCATTTAAAAAAAGTATCATTATTCTGCGCCCCTGTTTTCCAAGACTCTGTTATGAGCTGCATCCCCCAATCGTTTTCCTCGCTCACTGGAACATACAAGTTAAAACAGTAGTTAGGCAATGTCCCCGGGTTAACGAGGCAGTAAACTGGCTATATCGCCATATTGCCACGCTACAGTAACAACATAATACTGAGACAATAATATACAATGTATCTTAATACATAAAGTACAAAGCAAGCTACTTTAGTATACTGGAATCAATTCAATGTCAAACCTGTATTAGCTTGTATAATGTTGGCTGTGGTTTTAGAAGTCTACGACTAAGTAACAGCAGTCGATGCGTTGCAACAGATGAGTCTTGAATGGAAACAGTATATCGGCTGGGTGGACTGACCATAAAAGATATGGCTGGGACAGATTGGATATGAAAGACGTAGAGCTGGGTGTTCTGGTGCAAGTAGGGAAAGGCCTAGTCTGTGCTAGGCAGAGTTGATTGATTTATTGAATAATATATAACATCTAGCATGATATTTGACAGCTATATTCACCAGGTAGCTTCCACTAGTATTCTTCGAAAAAAACTAGTATCAGCCCAGGTTCGCACGGGCGTTATTATATCGGCGATTTTTTTTCGTGCACTGAATTTTACACTCTGGATATTGTCGAGTCGAGCATTGAGAATATAACAGCCACAATAGAAACGGCTTTTGTCGAAGGAAGAATACACAAAAAATGACAGATTTTGATTGTTTATCTGTGATTTTGTCTATTCTTCAGTCAGATAAACAATCAAAATCTGTAATTTTTTGTGTATTCTTCCGTCGACAAAACCCATTTCTATTGTGGTTATGCGTAGAAAACCCGTTTCTATGGTTGCCACGCTACGCGCGCTGAGCGCATCCCAGCGAGTCAAGAAAACACACTGTTGGATTTTCAAATTTGAAAATCCAGTGCGCGAATCGCCGTGATAGTATAACGCCCGTGCGAACCTAGGCTCATTGTTAGATTTATTCATGAACTTCATACTACCTTAATTAAAAGCGGTCAATGTGAGTCGAACTCGCGCACGAAGGGTCTCGTACCCGTATTAAGATTGAGCAAAAAACGCCGAAAAAAACACGTTTCTTGTATGGGCACCCGCTTTAATTATTAACTCTAATAACTAACTTTATTTTTTATTTATTTAATATATTATTTATTTATTTCACTTTTATTATTTGTTAATAATTATTGTTATAGCCGTAATAAATATACACAATCTATGAATATTTCAACTGTCTACCTATTACGGTTCATGAGATACAGTCCGCTGACAGACAGACGGGCAGCGGAGGCTTAGTAATAGGGTTCCGTTTGACACCCTTCGGGTACGGAACCCTACAAAGTCAAGAATCTAGAATCTCAGTCGTTAACCTGTCTTTGATACCTAGATATCTGTGGTTAGGCTGGAAACTAGTCGCTAATAACACTCATAGTCACTTGACCCAACTTGATTGCAGTTCGGTTCGTGACTTTCACTGGGTTTGAACGCTCAGAGCTGTCGCTTGATAGTCAGTCATTAGCAACATCTGTAATTAATCAATTAATGACGTGCTACCATGCGCATGGCATCACTCCTGTATTTCCTGAAGGGTTGGGCAGAGGTGTACCTATAGTACACCCACATTTTGCTAGTTATATTTAAGTCCCATGTAAATGTGTATGTACACACACTGAAACTGTGAACTGTATGTCTGCCTTCAAAGCAAGAGTAAACGGCATCTTCTGGACACGCTCGTTCCATCATAGACGTCATCCATCGCTTTTCATCAGGCGAGATCAAGGTCAAGAGGCGTACTTTAGGGGTATGAGGAACAGGGTGTAAAGTTCACTCACCCCCATAGAAAAGGGAGGATCCTCCGACCAGACGGGTGTGATGTCTGGCGGGCAACTGCCCAGAGGTTGAAGCCGGGAAGCTTGTATATATGTTTATCGCGCGGTAAACTCTAATTGCGCGATGCAGGATTTGTGTGACGTCAGGTCTTTGATGCGTAGTTTGCATGTAGCGATGTAGATGCCGCTACAGTACTCTGCAATAAAAAAAACTGTATGATAGTATTATCATACTACTTAATGCAATAAATACAATACAGGTACCTCCATTAACATCTCATTCTAGTTAAGTCGTAGCCGCGGTGGACAACATAGCGAGGTGGTGTGGTACATGTGTAGCGAAATATTGTAAGTCACAGTGAAAATCAGGCGAATTGGTATAAATTACTCTACATAGTATAGCTACTTTTACGAAGCAATAAAGAAAGTCTCAGTTCTTTTACAAAAACTGATAGATATTTTCTTATTTTGTGGCTTAAACCACAAACGTCTTTATTACCCGCACTAAGATTTGTACAAATCTTTGCGACATTTATACGTATAACTAAAAGTTACCCGTGGACTACAAACTGTGTTTCACCTATAAAAGTTGTATTGTACGATGGTTAGCTCATAAGTTCCACAAGATACGACCGAGAGAACAGATACAAAGTCGAAACAATGAAATGGTTTCCGATAAAGAAAGTAAGAAACAATGTATAGATAGGTTCTAGTGATACATTCATCCTAACCCAGAACTAAGTTTCTGCCTATTCTAGACCTAACTCAGCGTGAAGGTCGAACGCATCAAACAAAGAACCGTCAAAGTTCCCGAGAACAGCATTAACAATAAATACTAACATCGAACTAAAGCGTCTAGATTAGTCTTCTAACTTCTAACAATTTTTATTGTTCCCGAAACGTCCGAACTTTGGCGTAGTTTCACGAAGTTTTCCGAATTTGCACGACTATGGCTGACTTTGGTTAGGGTATCGCAAGAACTTGGCTCAATGAGTGTACTTACAACCGATGTTTATATTTGCCTGATTGTTTAGTTTCGTTTAGGGACTAGATATATTTACGTTTAGTAGTTGTTGTTTTAGGAAACCTCAATATACTGTTGCGTAAATTAACAGTACAAGGCAAAACATAGGGGTCGACCCGCATGCGTGCGTGATGTTACGACAAGAGAATTATTACGAACTGAGATGGCCGAGCGTATTGAGGTAATTTTCTTTTTGATCTTTCTCTGTAGCGGTCACTCAGAGGAAAAGTGTATGTTTATACTGATATGATTACTGTCCCGTTGGCGAAGTGATCGGGATTGCTGAGCGTAGGCTCCTCATCCAAAAATACCGGTTTGACAAAGTGTTATTGGTTTACTTACCTGTTACAAACTCTCAGTAGCAGCCTGAAGTCTGGATTTTTACCCATGTTCTTACCGCTCGAGCGCGAGGCAAAGTATTAACTGCCGCACAGGTCGATCCAACAGGTTAAGCTACGTTTGCTGGGGTTGGTCTGTGGATGGGTGACCAACTTTATATACCGAGGCTCCTCCGTGCCTCGGAAAGCACATTAAGCCCTCGGCCCCGGCTATGATTCGTGGATCTTTAACAGTCGTTACAGGTCGTCAGAAAACCGAAAGCCTGACAACCAGTCTTGCCAAGGGGTATCGTATTACCCAGTTACTGGGTTATGGAGGTCAAATAGGCAATCACTCTATGTAAAATACTGGTATTTAGCTGTATCCGGTTAGACTGGAAGCCACAGACATGGACACGGACCAACTCCGGCAAGCATAGCTTAACCTGATGGATCGACCCGGCCGGGTGTTATAGCCACGAACTCCGCACTTAGCCACGAGCTCAACACCTAGCCACGAGCTCAATACTTAGCCACGAGCACAACACTTAGCTACGAGCTCCGCTCCGTATGTAATAACCAGTGATCGGAGTAGGTAGATTGATTTTTAGTACTTGTATCATAAATGCACACAGAAAGAATAACATGGATAAGCCATTTTTCCGGAAAGTAATTCCGGTATTTCCGGATTCAATTAAATATTGTTAATGTTGGTAGTGATATTATTACTACTGTACCACCCATGATCCTTTGTTCTGATTGGTCGTTGGGTTTTGTCAAATCATGACAAAAAAAAAAAATAGGAAGAATAATAAAGAATAAAATTGCTCATTTTATTACAATTCCTACCTTTTTTTTGAGGATGGCAAATCATCAAATGACTCCTTCCACTCTGGCAGAATACAATTCCTACATAAGTCCCGTTTTTTTTTTAATAATCCACCAATTCCGGAGGAATGTCCATAGTAATATATACGTTTCGGATCAATGACTCCAGTTCAATCTACCTACTCCGATCACTGGTAATAACACTATGCTTATCCTTATTACACGGGACTTATGACATAGCTGGTGAAATGTTGTTACATAATAATACTTTCTGTTCCCTTATCTCTGCCCACCCCTGTGGAATATACAAGCCTAAATGAGGACAATAAAAATTGTTCCTATAAATTTCCTGCACAAAAACTAGCATTTTTCGAATGTGGTTGGGAAGCTTGTAATCAAAGTTTTTTTTTATTTCATTTTGCTAACTGTGTGCGTTGGACCATCGCACATCGCCTGAAGGTAGGGAAATAGCTCCATGGGAAAAAATCCGCTACCGAAATTCAGAAAAGCCGATAAATTAGAAGTTTGTACGGTTTTTTTAAATATGGTAACGAAAATTTTTTCACCCAATTTTGGTATGACAGACTGTATGAAGTTTTGTAATTCCCTGAAAAAAAACTGACAAGCACCATATTTTACCTTTATGTTATTGGAACAGTTTTGGATGCCTTACTTTCTTTATTTATTTTTTATTTTGTATCAATCAATCGACTCAGCCTATCACAGTCCACTCTGCTGGACTAATGTCTCTTCCTAGTTGAGCTGGACGGGTCCACTCAGCCTGTTTGGCTCTTTCTTCAAAATACCATTTCAGACACCAATCTGCATGGTCTTCACATGATCTGACCAAGGTTATGTCTGGTATTCTTCTCAGAGTAGTTAGATAGGAAACGCCGACCTCATCTAATTACCCGACTACGGCAAAGCAAAAAGGAGGGTAAGATTTTGAATGGTATGTGTGTACAATGTATGTATGTATTAGAGATGCGCCGAATGAAGGTTCAACCGAATACGAATGTACGGCCGAATATTCGGTCCAAAATGTACCGAACCGAATATTCGGTTGAAGAATTTTATTTGACTTATATTGACATTTACTTAAAAACACTTAATAAGATTAAAACTGCAAATAGTTATGACAATTCCTAGTTTTTATGTTGCAAATTAAGGTTGTTATTTAAGGTTTTTTATGGTTGATTTCATAAATTTATTTAGCATCATAGATATTTATTTAAAAAAAAACTTAATTTGATTATATACATATTTTAATACTTGTGTTGGTTCTTAAACATAGTAGTTATTATATTATACTCAAAAATCTGAAAAATTTGTTACAAAGCAGTCTTCTTAAAATTGTTAATTTCATAGAAATTTAATTTAGTTAAATTTATAATTTGTTAAAAAAGCAGAAGTTTATTTGATTACAATTTTATTTAAATTTATTGTTAAAAGTTAATCTTTTTTATTTTGTCAATAAATAATTGGTACAAAACGTAGTTTTTCTTTCATTTACTTACAAAAAAACGATGTAAAACTTTCGGAAAAAAACAGACCTATTTAGTAATTAGTTAACTTACTGTTCAATAAAATGCTGCTGTTCTTGTTCTTTCCTATCTATCAAACAGGCAGCAAAAAGTATACGTTAACGGGGCGACGTCCTCAAGGTCTCTAGTTAAGATGGGCGTGCCTCAAGGATCAATTCTTGGCCCTTTCCTATTTCTAGTTTATATTAATGACCTTCCTTACCCGACCCGAATAATAACCGAATATTTAAATTATTATTAATATTTAAAAAAAGAACATTCAAATTCAAAATATTTTATTTCACATAAACCTACAAGGGCACTTATGAAACGTCAGAAGCTAGGTGCACGGTTCCAATTGGTCGTTTACTATGGAGAAGAGCCGGCAAGAAACTCCACGGTCACTCTTTTAAAAGTAAATGGTTTTTACAATGTTTTCAAATTACAGTGTTAAAAGGTAAGAGAGGACAGTGTAGGCCTATCAACAAGTACCAGGTACTTAGCAAAATATAAAATGGTCCACAGATCAGTACGTTAAGCCTACAACGTTCTCACATTCACAAAATTTTATAGAAAAGAAACTATATAAAAGATTAATAAAAATAAAGACTTATTTATTCCCACTACAGCTGTAACAAACCAAATTTAATAAAAAAATAAAATATATATACTTAGAATATTGTAAATATATAATGTCAAATAATAAAAAGATTATGTCAAGGAAGTATTTAATGTGAAAATCGTAATTTGGGAGCAGTTAATATACATTTACATAGTTATGCCGTTGATCAGGTACCAGGGAAGCCACATGTGCGGAAGGAATTATTGCCAAACTTCCTCGTCTTCAACGTAGTCTTTAATCTTATAATATGCTTTTTTGATAAGGACACGTTTGATGTGGGTTTTGAACTTTTCATCGCTAAGTTCTCTAACTGACTTTGGCAATTTGTTGTAAAAGCGAATACTGTTTATAACAAATGACTTACTAGTTTTAATTAATCTAAATTTGGGTATCACAATTTCATGTTTATTACGTGTATTTATATTTTGGAAATCGTTTCTTATTTTGAAAAGTTCTAAATTTTTGCGAACATACAAAATACTATCTAATATATAAAGAGAAGGCTGAGTAAGTATATCAATTTCTTTGAATTTTTCTCTAAGGGACTCACGAGGACCCATTTTATAGATCGCGCGAATTGCCCTCTTTTGTAAAATGAAAATTGAATCGACATCAGCTGCCGATCCCCACAGCAGAACGCCATAAGACATAATACTGTGGAAATAAGCAAAGTATACTAACCTAGCTGTGGCTACATCAGTCAGTTGCCTTATTTTTCTAACTGCATATGCAGCTGAACTTAATTTACCTGAAAGAGCTCTAATGTGGGCGCCCCATTGCAATCTCGAATCTAAGGTTATTCCTAGAAATACAGTTTCCCTAATAGCATCTAGTTTCTTGCCATCTAGTTTTAAATTTAGACCTACTTGAGGTACATTTGGTAAAGAGAAGTTAAGACATTTGGTTTTGTTCGCATTAAGTAAAAGATTATTAGCTGCGAACCATTTAGAAAGAACTGCCAGACTTTTGTTGACATGTAAGACATCCCTATCTTTTCTATCTATTTTAAAAATAAGAGAAGTGTCATCAGCGAATAGAATTATATCTGATAAGTTCAACTTAACAGATATAATTCTATTCGCTTATTAATTAATGCGAACAAAACCAAATTTCTTAAGTTCTCTACTTTGACGACACGGTTGGCGCAGTGGCTGAGCGATCGACTGCTGCGCAACGTGTCGCGGGTTCGATCCCCGCACGGAACAAATATTTGTATGATCTGCAAGTAGTTGTTCCGGGTCTGGGTGTTAGTGTATGTGAGTTTCTATGTAATTACATAAGACAGTCCGCCAAAACGCCCACCCTTCACCACTTCCTAGTGCATTAGCTGGGAAGAAGTGGCGCAACAAACTCCCCAGCAGCACAGCTGTCTGTTTAGTTAGAAACACAAAAAAAAAAGATTATATATAATAGTATTCAAAATAATTTACATTACGCAACACAAAACATAATTTAAATTACCATTAGTCATTCAGGACAAAGCATTTTATATCTATAGATATAACTTGTCAGTACGTAAGCTGGAGAAAGAACATAAACATTGTCTTGAGTTAATCACAGCGACCAATTTCTATGAACACTTCACAGAAATTATTCTAGCGATGTCGCGTCGCGCCTTTCTGCAAGAGCCTTTGCGCAATTCGGGTGCTGCATCCCGCGCGGGATTTGCCTCACATTGCCAGAGTTTTAGAAGCTTGTGATGACACTAGAAAAGCATTATTTTAGACGACTACAGGTCAATAATAATGAGGTCATATTAAGACATTTAAAAAAAACCCTCGACTATTCACGACTATCAAGCTTATTTAACTCAAATTACTTGATACCGGATGCGGCGAGAACAGTGAGCGATTAAGTGCCTCCAGCTTAGCTTGTTCGCAGACTCACGCTGCTTGTTCACAGACTCACGCTGCTTGCATGTCAAAATGTTTAGCTAACAAACATTGGTTGAGTTTCAAGGTACACCAAATGGACAACCACAATGTTGGCTAAGTGAAAAGTATAAAAGCTTTGAAGGAGCCTCATACTTTTAAACAGGATTCTAATCACACAAATAGGGAAAATTGACGGAATTTAGCTTACCATTTTTTTTTTTTAAGCATTAGTTCCTTTTTTTTCTTTACAGTATAACAAAAATGGCAGCAGGATTTATTGATGGTATTCGTAAATATTCCCCTTAATTTAAGAGCAAAAGTAGAACATTTTCCTTTGCCCCATTGTTCTTGTTTTTCAGCTTTTATCTACGATATTAGTTCTCTGGACTAATTGACTCACTTCAAATAAAGCCCCTTACTTGTAAACGATGCTTAAAGTTAAGAAAAGTTTATACGTCAAAAAAGCTATAGTTAAGCAGAGGTAATTAGGAAATACCTATAATTTAAATTACTTTTAATTCATTAAACTTATTTATAAACTATTATACTTGACTACACCTCTTCAGTAACCAGATCCTAAGCCAATCAAAGTAAAAGGTCCAACATCTCGTTCTAAATAATCTTCAACGATACAGTAATTACCGTTTTGCTAAGCTAAAGTGAAATAACAACAATTAATCAATCACGAGAGCCTGAGGCATTTCGTAGAAGAAGGCAGCTGTTGAAAAGATGAATTATTTCGAGAAGACGGTGCGTTTACATTAATTTTGGGTAAAGACTTGGTGCAGATAAATTGAGAAGGCATACTTGAAATAATACCGACACGCAAGTCTTAACGACACTATAGTACCTTTACATAACAATACTAATTCGTCGTTTTCGTGATTTTTTCTCATTTCGGTATATTTTTTTATTTCAAGGTATTTGTTTTTAACTTTAAATTGTCCTTCAGTCTATTTTCATTAATGTTTGTTAGATGGGATCAAAATATCGTAAAAAACATACGAGATATTTAAGATTAATTTTTTAATATAATTAACTAAAATCAAACTAAAAAATATTTTTGTCTCAAGAAGTGGATAGCAACATTTTCTATTTAGAAAAAAATATTCCAACTGTAATTTAACTTTCTGCAGTGGTATTTTCATCCACGTCTGTTATCCAATTTTCTGTTTGGGAAATTCACCCTGGTGATAGCACTTCCCCAAAAAGTAGCAAGAAACCAGTTTGCGGTACAGTAATTTCTTATACCTAGCAATTTCATGAGCGCAACCTTTTGTTCCTGAATCAGATTGGCAGAGTGCTGTAGTAATTACAGGCTTAAGAAACATTAACAGCTTTATCTCTAGAAAGTAATGCCTCCAGTATCGCAGGTGTCCATAGGCGTCAGCGACCATTACCCCGTGGCCAAGAGCTACACGCTCAAGCGACACGCGTCTTGCGACAGCGACTACGAGAAAACAAATGAAAGATGTTGTTTAGAGCATGCCACGAGTCACCGCCGCGACTTGCGGAGCGAGTGACGCGAACAGGTGACGCGCGCGCGTGTCGCAGATGAACGTGGCCTTATGATCACGTGAGCCGCCTGTCTCTGCAAAAACAAAAAGCAACCCTTACGGAAGAATTATTTCTCATGACTTCATCGTGAGTTTGATTTTTACACATTGCATGAAGTGGATCTTCTGCTCTTCATCATTTCATTTCTCCACGCTCCACATCTTTATCCGCAGGGGTCCCTACAGTTTGCGGCCATATTAATGTACCTACTACCTTTGTTTAGAATCTTATATTAAGGATTTTAGCTGACTTTCTGCCGTGTATGTGGATTTAGAGTGAGGGTTACATTTGGAAGGGTTAATGAGTAAGGGTTAATGACATGTGAACAGTTGTTGTGGCTTTCGAAGCTAACATTCTGGAGTGGCATTTTCATCGTAGGATATGATTATTTTATCAGAGAGTTTTCCTGTTGACCTTACAATAAGTTAATATAATGCTTGTGACAGGAATCAGTCCAGACAAGCAGTGCAAAATTTCAAGAATTCAAGATATTTAACTTTCCAAATAATTTTGTTTACATACACCACTCAGCAGAAACCAGAACCATTATATTCTCATCATAATTTTGATAATTTTCGCAAAGACACACTGGATTTACTCTTAACAATAATCTAGAAAAACTTTGAAACTCAATTTCGCGGTCCCACGGGATCCCTTAACCCTGTGACAACCAATCAGGGATTTTAGGCCCCCTTAACATTATTTAATCTAAAATAGGATGTAATTGGGGCACAAAGGCGCCATCCCAGCCGCCATTTTGAATTAAAATGTTCTAATTTGAAGCGCGTGTGGGTAATTTATGACTTTTATTAAGTTGTGTGCCGCGTGAGGTGCTCGTAGATTAGTTAGAGGTACTGAAGCTGGCTTTAGAATGAAATTATTTGCCATGTTTGTTGGTGGAGTAAAAAGTTTTGGCAGATTACTTTATGAAATTTGACGGTTGAATCCATTCATCCATTTGAATGTAGACATAATTGCAAATCCCACATCATCTATCTTGCTCTTATTCCTTACAAGTGGATGGGTTTCGTACAAACACATTAAAAAAAAATTGTCTGGTGTCCGTAATCAATAATGAGACCTTAGGTAGGTCTCATTATTGATTATGGAGTCGAGACAAAAAAATATTTTTTGCCTACTAAGGTACATCATTTTATTTTTCATGGCCCATCAAGAAAATACAACCACTGTAGTTTTTTACTGAAAACTACCTGAAATAAAAATTTACAGGAAGAGCACTTGAACAACACTCGTAATTCATTCGGAAAACAACCTGAAAAATTCAACTACTGAATCAAAAATAACAAAAACACTTGTCGGACAACAATTTTATTCACAACAGAACTGTTTGAGAAACTTTCACGTTTTTACAAAACTACGTTTAATAATGAAAATTCTTACTGACTTTTACATTGCTTGACGCTGGAAATAGTGCAAGTTAAAACCTACTCTATGTCTTAAGTTATAAGATTGATTTTCGTGTGGTGTAGTGGTATTTGCGAAGTCCATAATGTTTGAAAGTGGATACCCTATAAAATCAACAGTGTAGAGCTACGTTATATAAATACACGCAGATTAATGACGTCAGAATGCAGCTACTCAAAAATTTACAAACAAAATGTATTTTATATACAAGTAGGTACAGTGGCGGACGATTAATGTGGCAACCTACGGATTTTTATACATGTGATAATGTTTTTTTCAATACTACAATGGCGTAACATTTAGCAGTTGCAGTTTCTTTCTATGTTTTGCGCCCAATTATTATTATTACGATATAAAAAAAATATAGAAATATCTACAACTTTAAACCTACGTGCGAAAACCAAATCTTTATGCATACATTTCCAAACTCAAACTCAACTCAAACTCAAAGCATTTATTTCAAATAAACCAATTACAGGTACTTTTGAATTGTCAAGGGGTCTGTCAGTCAGAAATATGAAGCTAGTTGCCCATTCCAACGCGTAGTAGGTTCCTATGGAGAAGAACGGGCAAGAAACTCCACGGACACTCTTTTAAATCAGAATATTTTTACAAAATATTGGTTGCATCATCTATGTTGTAATTATACATGTGAGAACAATGTAAAAAAGACGTGCACGTTAAAAGCGTCGGTGATAAAAATAAAATCAAAAACAATTTAAAAATTAAAATAAATTCAAATAAGCCGTGGCAGCTAAGAGATGACCAGTCCCCACTGACGGCGCCCGTTCACGAACATGACGCATGCATCAGCACCATTTAGCTCAACCATTTTGAAGGGAACTTAATGATCCAACACACACGCCACCACCAGCGAGACATTTGAGTGAGCATGACATACTCTCAACCGCCAGGGCACACTCAAGTCAATGAAAGACGTACCCAGTAAATGGTAACTGTAAAGTAGGGACAGAGTACTCACACATGTGCTATGTAATTATATAATACTAAGAGATTGAATTTATACAATCTAAAGATAGTTGTACAATCTTCAGCAGCTGCAACAATATTTTGAATGCTAATCAATTAGTTTATGCGCCCTTGTGGAGCTGGACCAGCGTTGAGCCAAGCACAGCATAGTGTGCGTTTTATACAAGATTTAAATTTCGTTTCATTCAATTGGAGTATGTGGGGAGGTATTTTATTGTAACATTTCAAACAGTACTTCATGAAGGATGAGTCTACTTTAGCCAGTCTGAAACCCGGTTGAATCAATTGGTCCCTATTTCTAGTCCTATAATTGTGTCTATCACCTCTTTTACTGAAAAGGCTTAGATTTTTCCTAACGTACATGATGTTTTCATAGATATATTGACAAGGTACCGTCGTGATATTAATATCTTTAAACAGTTCCCTTAGAGAATCGCGTCTGCGGAGGCCATATATTGGTCTGATGGCTCTTTTCTGCAGAATAAAAATAGAGTCGATATCTGCAGCCCGTCCCCATAGTAAAATACCGTAAGACATGATACTATGAAAATAACTGAAATAGACTATCCTCGCGGTATCTACATCAGTAAATTGACGGATTTTTCTCACAACATACGTTGCTGAACTTAGGCGTCCTGCAAGAGATGTTAAATGAGGACCCCATTGCAGCTTTGAGTCGAGCGTGATCCCCAAGAAAACAGTTTTATCGATGAATTCCAATTTCTCCCCATTCAATACTATGTCACAATCACTACTTTTGACATTCGGTAAAGCAAATCTATGCATTTAGTTTTTTTCCCATTTAATACTAAATTATTAGCAGTGAACCAATTTTGGACCTGCAGTAGGGCGTTATTTACGTCGTCAAGATTTGATGCACATCTATTTATCTTAAAAATTAGAGAAGTATCGTCAGCAAATAACACCATTTGTGGTTGGTTTTTTAATAAATGGGGTAGGTCATTTACATATACTAAAAAGAGGAAAGGACCCAATATTGAGCCTTGTGGTACACCCATTTTTACTTTTAGACCGAGTGAATTGACCCCATTAATTTGAACTTGCTGTTGTCTATCATTTAAATAAGATTTTAGCAAACCGAGCGCAAGTTTACCTAGACCGTAATGCTCAAGTTTCAAGAGTAAGGTTTCATGATTTACGCAGTCAAATGCTTTTGAGAGGTCACAAAAAATTCCAATGGCGTCTTGGGCCCCCTCCCACGCTGTAAATATGTGTTTTAATAAGGTTTCCGTTAACAGAACCACGAAATTGGCAAAGAAAATTAGCCTTTTCAGAAAATGCAACGGAAATTTACAACAAGCCGTTTTGGAGGATAGCCACGACTGAGTTGGGCATCTGGGAGCCCACAAAACTTTTCACTTGACTCGCGAAAATCACAATTTACAACTCCATACGTGAGCTGAGTTTAAAATTGAAGCTTTTACTAACTTCAACGACTTAATTTTATGGAAATCTGTAGAAATGGGTTTGAAGCGAAAAACTGCATGAATCAGAAAGTGTGGTAATTTTTAATATGGGTCTGGTACAGACCAAAAAACTGAACAATCTCCTCCATGGGATCAACATCGTAATCGAGAGAAAATAATCAGCCGTCCCATAAATATGGGTCGAGTAGGTATTGAAGTTTTGTATGGGACAGATGATATTTTTTTCACGATAACGATGTTGGTCCCATGGAGAAAGTTGTTCAGTCTAAATTTGACCACACCTTTCTGATACACCCTGTTTATCTATAGGCTACTTTGTAATAAATGGCGGTTCAAATAATTGTTTTTTTTTTTTTTTTTTCAATTTACATTTCGAGAACCATTCTTACTAAGTACCTACTTCAGCACAATATTCGTATTTTAGTAGCTGATCCGACATCTTAAAGCTATTTTGAGTTGAAAAACAACTTAATACCTTGATACTTAAAACATCTTAAGATGAAATTATTCAAACAATGTTTCTGCTGTAATGGACGTCCCACGCCTAAATTCTTAAGTACCCAATTATATTTACATTACGTTTTCAGACTATGACTAGGCGTTGCTTTGTATCATCGATTTTTTTTTGGCAATTTATTTAAACGACTTGGCGTGATTCTGAAGTGAATATAGTCATACTTATATCTTATGTTGGCAATGTACTGAATCCCGATAAAAAATTAACATAATTTATATTTCAATTTTTATATAATAAATAATTTATATTTATTTGTTATATAAAAATTGAAAATCATGTAAGTACTATCCCGGTAATTCATTCGCACAACATCAAAAGCTTAAATGTATTACTTATATTCTGGCCACCGAGAGAATATCGCATTCTCTCAGCGGCTATACGTAATACCTGACACCTGTCAGTTACACACAAAAGAATTCGTGTTTTACGAAAGTAATATTTATTAGTTCTTAATTTTGTGCAAATGAAAATCAACAGGCTATGTAACATTGTTAATCGGTAGAATTACTTAAATATTATTTAAACAGTGGCATTAAAACACACAGAAAAAAAAAAACAGAAAAATAGACAATCTTTGTATAATTGTAATAAAATTTCCTTTTTTCTTTATTGTGTCCACGTTTTAATGAACGCACGTGTACAAAAGGTAAAGCAACACCTGCATTTTAAAATTTATTATAATTTAATTAAGTCCTCGAAAGCAGAATGAGTCTCAAAGAGAAACGCATAATATTTTACGTACATGAGAGTGCAGATATACATTAGTTTTAGTTTTAACAACCAGTCATCAGACTGAAAGCATGCTCTTTGTTTACCGTTAAGGCTGTACTAACTAGGCACAACCACTACTCCTGCTGTCAAGCTTGGTAATTTTCCAAAAACCTTAAAATTTTCCTGTTTATTAATATTTGAGGTAACTAACTGAGCCCCGCGTTTTCACCCTCACAAGTCTCGATCCCGTGGGAATATCGGAATAAAAAGTATTCTATGTATTAATCCAGGCTATAAACTATCTGTGTGCCAAATGTCATCCGAACTCGTTCAGTAGTTTTTGCGTGAAAGAGTAACAAACACCCATCAATCCATCCATCCTCACAAACTTTCTCGTTTATAATATTAGTAGGATAGGATAACACCACGCCGGTTTTCCGAAATTGATAAACAAAAGTGTAATACGGGGGAGGCTATTTTGCCTTTAACTAGGCACAGAAAACCACTCCGAACCTCGATTGATTAATTTCCGATAACCGAATAATATTTTTGCCCAACTCGCAGATCGAACTCAGAATCCCAAGCTCAGTAATCTCGTTTGGAACCAACCAACTGGGCAGTCAATCAGTACAAGTTATCGCCTATGGGATCTAAGGATCGCAGTGTAGACAAACTACGCCCCGAATATGACTCGCGGCAAAAAACAGCTTTGCAGCCTTGCATACGAAATAACTATTACAACAAGGTCAACTTTAGAATTGCAATAATGTGTGTTTTGTTTCACACAAAGTTAACAAACTGTAATATAACTCCCAGAATATAACTAATCCTAGTTTTGAATGCATTGGCGACGGCTGTACCTACCTACATAGGTACGTCAAACAAACCAATCTAACTTGCTCGGAGAGACTGCAATGCAGTCTATCACACCGACGCGTAACGTAAGCTTAGTTTACTGCAGTCTACTTGTTATTGTAAATGATTTATGAGGAAAATGCCGATAACTACTTGGCAAGCGAGTGGCAGATCGTACTTCTTTTGTAGAGGTTATTAATAGCTATACAGGGTGGCAGGGACATCGACGCGAAAACTGATACCATGAATTCAGTACATGATTCTGATGTCCCCTGCGTTAAAATTTTTCGTCATTTATTAAAAACAAAATCAGCTGTTCCATACATTTTGACCGCGTAGGTATTGTACTTTTCTATGAAACAGCAGATTTTTTTAAAATAACCCACGAAATATTTTAACGCACCTGCGTTGAAATATTTCGTCGGTTACGGTTAACAGTACTATTTAGTTTGTTAGAAAACTCTTCTGCTAAGACCCCCCGCGTACCGCGACCGTTTCTCAAGTGGTTGCCCTCGCATACCGGACACGCCGCGCGTCGGGTGACAGATTTATGACGCACTCAAATAAACAAAACACTCTCGTTTTTTGTTTGGGGTCCGGTGTTATCGTTAACTGATTTGGAATGGTGATTGGACAAAGGATTTTTTGTAATGCTTGGTGTCGGCGTGTTCGTTTGTTAGAATTGATAAATAAGTATTGATAACGGCACTTCTTCCGTTAAGTGATAAGACGATTTCTGATAAAACTACTGTTCCAATTTACACGAAATTTTGTACGGGACAAACACAGATAATAAAAACACAAAAAAATACGACATTTGAGTAGGTACTAACCGTTTGTTTACGTAAAATTATTTTGCGTCATATTTTTTTTTAAACAGTCTTTTTTACTTAGAATACCGTCTAAAACTATATTCTAACTATTTCTTATTATTTATAAGCCTACTTACCAGCGATAACATACACAAAACACAAAATAACACAAGAATCACTTTTTCCACAGACACTTTTACTCCAATGTTTTTGGTTGCTTCAAAATAGGTATAATACGATGTTATTTAGTGCAAATATTATCCACCACTATGTAAAAACTACTTAGTAATGAAAATAACACCACTCCCCGTCGATTTACACAAGAAAACTATTTAAAATAATGAAATACATGCGGAACGCGCTCTCATGACCATCTTAGTTCGACTCATGTTTGACGTGGGTGAACCGTCAGTTTCAACATTTTTTTGCAGTGTTGTCCATTAATATTTTTGTATGCGAATGATTAAGTCGATTACTCTATACGTCATGCCATAGAGTGAAACTACCCACAGACCATATTAGCCCTTATTTTATAGTAAAAATAGAGATTTTAGCCGCGTATACATGCGATATCCATATGGATACAGTGGGGTTTTATGGATCTGCGATTAAATTTCCGCGTGGATATAATGGGGGCTGACCGGATGTTTTGATTTATTTGATAGTTCCTAAATACTCCTTTTTTTTTTTTTTTTTTGAGGATGGGATATCATCAAATGACTTCTCCCGCTCTGGGCAGAGCGAGAGGGTGTGTCAGACTTTTACTGACTAAAACCCACCCGTGTTCCTTCCGTTGCCTGTGTGCCGGGGCCGCGTTATCCCTTTCGGACAAACCCGCAACCCCAGCAGGCATTGGTCTTTCGACCCCGTCGGTTGGTGCTGACATCTCTTTGAGGCGCGCGTGAAACACAACACGCCGTCGACACGGGCCTGGTCCTTATCGGACGGCGAGCTGCCCATTGCTCACCGTCCGCAAGCCCGCGCCTACGGTGGCCGGAAGTCGGCTCTGGACTCCCGACGCCCGGGGCGTCTCCTGCGGCGACTAGGGCCGCGAGGGCGTGCAGCTTGCATCTCCCTCGCGCGCTCCGCCTCCTCCTTCGCGAGCATAACTGCTTCGCAGAAGGAGGTGACGGCCTCCCATGCACTCTCGCTCCGAACCATGGCCTGAACCAGGGCCGGACGCGAGAGATCGCCGCCGCCGATCGCCTCCGTGAGGACACGGCGGTGCTCCGCCCAAGCCGGGCAGACCTCCACCGTATGCTCCACCGTGTCCTCCGGGCGATCCACACAGTGGTGACACCCGGGCGTTTCCTCCCGCCTTACGCGGAACAGGAACCTCCCGAAACAACCGTGTCCGGTGAGGACCTGCGTCCTAAATACTCCTGAGGCAGTGTTTCCCTTTTATTGCTGTGGCTTGAAAGCGTCACAAGCAAGCAAACAAACACACTTTCGCATTTATAATATCAAACAGGACATTAATTAGGATAGGAGAACTATATATGCTAATTTTAACTCACACACTACAAAGAAAGAAAGAAAGAAAGAAAAAGTATTTATTGTGACTCGCACAGGAAAAAAACAAAAACAAAAAAAAACAAAGTAACAGTAACATAAAAAGAAGGAAGTCCTGTACGAGGCCAAAAGGCTCCTATCTCAGCATGATGCCGCGACATTTAAAAATAAATAAAAATGTCACAGCGCTGGTATTCTGATAGGGCCCGCAGTGATGTCACGGATAGATACAGACAAATAAATATAATAAAAAATAAAAATAAAAAGGTGTGTGAAATACAATGAAGAGTGAAATATTATGTAATCCGCGTGTCTGCATCCGACGTAACATCAGTTACTATACATACAAACAAACTTTTACCTCTTTATTATATTATCATATTATATTATATTAGTAAGTATAGAAATATAGGTTGTCGTCTCTCAACAGACGTAAATATTATCTTGTTTTAAAATCCCAAAAACTTCTCATGGTTTACTGAGAAATGTAACAGAAAATAAAGCGTCTACTATCAATCTACCATTTCCACAACACGGTGTAATTGTAGACCGTTCTGACTGTTAGTTTGTCAGAAATGCATGGTAGCTTTGTACTTTATTTTCTATATGAAATAGAACACATACGTTATGAAATTCCAAGAATACTAATGAGATTCCCGCAGCTTTAACTGATAATAAAATTAACTCTTCAGTAAAACATCTACTATTATAATCACTCTATTATGTTCCCACTGTTGGGACACAGGCCTCCTCTCTGTGAGATGAAATTGGTCGACACGTCGGACCCAGTGCGGGGTGGTAGATGTCACATGTCTTCGAATTGTTGGTTCAATAACATGCTGGTTTCCTCACGATGTTTTCGTTCTCCGTTTTGAGAGCAGTGGTGATAAAATAATTTACACAAAGTAAAGCGCCTGTCTGGGTTCGAATCTAAGACCTAAAACTTGTAAGTCGCGGCTGCTAGTTACCACTGGGCCACCACTGCTCTCCAAAGTTCTATTACTATAACCAGCACTCTAACTGCGTAACACACATTCTATCACAAACTAAAAAATGTCAAGTAAATTACTAATCCATTGCTTCATATGTTTGAAAAATAACTACGTATAAATGAATATTGAAAGTGTATAGAGTGCCGCTCTGACAATGCCAATGCAATGTTTACGGCAGTTTAGCCAGGCCGAGGCAGCGCCACTAATATGCAGCTACCGGCCCTTTATCCTATAGGTATATGGCTATGTAGTAGGTAAGTTTGTTCAAAAACGGTGAAGGAAAACATCGTGACGAAATGGCATGCCTGAGAGATATTTCTCGACGGCATGTGAAGCCAAGTCAGAGGCCCATGGGCGGCTTTAAAAGTCTGACACCAGGTTAACCACCTAACTACACGAAAAGAAGAAGAAGTAGTAGGTAAGTTATTTCTAAGCCCGTAATTATGTTACCAGCTGATACGATAAAATAACATGAATATGCGTTCCTGCAAATAAAAAAGCATGGTTATAACCCTTCCTGTTTTTAAGTATGTGGTGTTAACGAAAACCAAAACTACATTTTCGTTCATCGGAATTCATTAAAAATCACCCAACAACCTCAAACCAACGGATTCCCAGTAAATTTACCACATCCGCATAGCTACGGGGTGTTCATGTTTGACATTTGTATGTCACATTTTACCAAAAAAGATTTTTTGAACCCAAGAACTTTGTCACAGTAAGTAAGCATAGCTACTGTCATCATTAGAGCCAGCAGTTTTCATAAGATAAAATATAAAAGAACAAGCCCATTCATTCATCGCCGGTGGATATCCACCGGCGATAACACTAAAAATAAGTTGTCTGAGTCAATTCCATTCATAGCGACGTCAACTCATATTGTCGTCGTTCAAACAATGAATATTACAAAAACATATCTTTTTAACCTCAATATTTTCAAATACTTTCATTGGTTGTTATTGAACAGTTATACTTTTTACAAACACTCGGACACGCATTGTTGGCTTGTTGCTCTAACCGTGAAGAGTGTCATTACTAACTGTTGAAATAGTCCAAAAATTTTAATCTTTAGAAATTACAAAAGTGATAATATAAACAATATTAAAAATACTTCATGGAGTGTGACATTGGAATCAGTTTAAAATTCTGGCAACGACGTTTATATTTAAAGCCCTAATTTTAAGCATCGGCTAACATTCAAACTATTCGCAGCTCCGGAAAAGTGCAATCTCATTTTATCCCAATAATTCCTGATTGGGTAAAAATTTCTAATCTTTGAAAATTTTATGCAGAAGATGAGATTTTACTTGTTGGTTTTTATAATAATGAGAATCGAAGCGAGAGACCTAACCTCCAAGTACTGTGACATTGTATCCGCGGACCCAACGAGACATTGTTACGTCAAGGAAACTTTGACGACCGTCGCGCACAGCCCCAACCAGCTATCAGTGGACAAAACTACCAACACACTGTACTTCAGTTTTGACTTCGGGCAAGGGGAGTACGTGCCGGTCGTACTCGACATTGATAGCAAAAAACTCAGTGTACTAAAAGGAGTAAAAGACGCATTTGCCATCTCCAATGATCCGACAACAGGAGAAATGTATTTTGGAGGCAGCCACGGAATCTACAGATATAGCTTAAACAACAAGACGTTGCAGAGACTGAACATACAGAACCTGGACATCTGGTGGCTGTACATCAAGAAGTACATTTATTTTATCAAGTTTCCAAGTCTTAACGCCTACTTTTATGCAAACAGAACTGTGAGAGCTGTACCAGAATTAGAAGGTGATGTAGTCCATCAATTTGTTCTGGATCAGGATGATAATATTTTCTTTATTAACGGAACAGGTCTGTTTGGTATAAAACATGGTGAAGACATAGCGATCTTGTTGAGAGATCATCCGAGATTTCTGGGGATCGCAACGGATAACAATGGGTACGTCCATGTATGCAGTGATGACGGCATATTTGTGGTCACCAAAATGGTCCAAAAAGTGAAGAAAGTAATCAACGCGCAAGGAGTGTTAGGTATTACTTTCGATAAAAGAAATCATATTATTTATTCAGATTCTCACGAGATTATAAGGGTAGTTCCGATGGCTACGGAAAATTATAGATAGATAGTACTTCGAGGGCTATAAACTTTTTATTGTTTACTGTATATTATCGTACATTAACCAAATTTCGCATCATCTCTCAGTTAAGCGAAAAATAAACGACTTATGATGATATAAAACAATATAGGGTTTTATTTTATGCCATGTCTTTTTAAAGGCTTTTCCTATATGATGCGTCAGAACAGCCGGTTCTTCACCTTTTGTCTCCAGTCTGTTGCAGTATTTCGGTCCGTCTAGCACAATCAATCCGCCTAGCCTTTTCCCAACTATGTTGGGGTCGGCTTCCGGTCTAACCGGATGCAGCTGAATACCAGTATTTTACATGGAGCGACTGCCTATCCGACTTCGGTCCGTCTAGCACAAAATACATAAAAAATATGGACAATATGGAAACTAGGCCTATTTAATTAAGATCGCGGCGACTACTCGTCTCGACACGGCACACCACCAGTGGACTGTGATAGGCTGAGTTGATTCACAAACTTAACTGAAGAGTTCGTTATGTCATTTTATAAGTTACTTTTGGGAGTGGCAGTTATAATTTTGTCACTGGGAAAGTATTGATTGTCAACCCATTTTAAATTCATTAGACTCCTATTTCTATACTCTCCTCTATTTTTATCAGCCTTTAGCGTCCAATTCATACCAAATTTGGTTCCGATTTAGGCACTAATTGAATCTGTATAATTCATTGGTTCTCTGAATAACCAAATTCAGTGTATATGCGTGTTTTCCAGCAAATGGGATATTAACCATGTCCTATTTAACATAAACAGACAGTGATACAAGTCATCAACAGTGTAATGTATTTTAGATCAATGTTTACAAACCAGTGTCGACGTGGCTATTTCACAGACGCACCCAAATAAACACACTGCTTTTCACTGGACTGGTTCGGGTTCATATTGTGGAATTTTCTGTTTATATTGGTTTGGTGAAAGATTAGAGAGAGTTTAGATTGATTTCGTGGTGAGTCATTTCTTCCAACTAGAATATAACGAAATATCATACCAATTGTGTACATACTTCGTAACACCTAATTCACAGTTGGTGCCAAGCTTAGGAACCTGCAATACCAAGGGTTTTCGTTGCACACCTTATAATATACCTTTTTATGAAAACTAAGTAGGTGTAGGTACTTTTCAAATAAATCAAATTCAAAAATCCAATAGTCATTTATTCAAACTAGGCACATTTCGAACGTCAAAATTACATAAGACAGGCCCCCAAAACGCCCACCCTTCACCACTTCCTAGTGCGTTAGCTGGGAAGAAGAAGTGGCGCAACAAACTCCCCAGCCGCACAGCTGTCTGTTCAGTTAGAAAAAAAATGATTCTATAAAATAGTATGTAAAATAAATTACATTACGCAATACAAAACATAATTTAAATTACTAGCCATATGTCAGCTAGCACACGCCAACCAACGAAAATCATCGAGTACTTAGTAATCAGGCAGAAATAAAAACTAAACGTAAACAGAACTTAATATCTAAATAAAAGCCTCCAGGCATAAAGGTCGTGCCCGCTTACATATAGTTATATATATAGCTGTAACTGGAAGTTATAAATGATAAACTAGGACCATCGAGGTAAAATAATAGTCTTGCCGAACATCCTGAACTCCTCTGAGACGTGGTGCGTGTACAGGAGACACGCGCAATTAGACCGATTCCACCTTAAGTGCCTCCGTATCTTGAACGTCAAATGCTTCGACTGTGTTAGAAACATGGATGTCGTGGACACGCTGTGAGGATGCCTGACGAAAGGGTAGCTAGGCGCATCTTCTTGTCTAAGTTCAAGGACGGCAAGCGGGAACAAGGCGGCCAGTTCCTCAGATAGAAAGAAGTTCAGAAAAGATATGAAGAGATGCAATACAGATCACCTCAAGAGAAAGCCGCCCTCCAACATACAATACAATTACCAAAATGGTTTTCTTACCTGTCCGCACTGTGCACGTAAGAATACCAATTTGGTAATTGTACATTAGCCACTTATGGGTTTGACGCAGAATGTGCACTTCGCAAAATGTGCACTTGGCTCAAAATGTGCACTTCACATAATGTGCACTTCTCAAAATAGCACTTCTAAAAATGAGCACATTTCAAAATGAGTGTGAATTTTATCACAAGGGGTCAAAATAAAAACCGTTTGCTTACAATTTTTATTTTATTATTTGGCACGATTTTTAGTACGATAACAGTAGTTTCATAGTAAAAAGTATTCACGTTCAGGAAATGTTTGATTATGTATTTTCAGTACGACACGTCAATTATACACATAATATAAGTACTCCAGCCATTCATTGTAATATGCTGTGCACTGCATCAAAATGAACATAATATACTTCCTAATTTACCTATTTCCTATTTTTGAGAAAATTGAGTTCAAAACTTACGAAATAATATATTTACCTATATTTTTTATAGAGAACTGTATTCTTTGTAAGCGTGATCAATACAATTAGTTGAAAGAAGGTTAAAATAATATATGTTCATATTGATGCAGTGCACAGCATACACCTTGTGATAAAAATCACACTCATTTTGAGATGTGCTCATTTTGAAAAGTGTTCATTTTGAGAAGTGCTCATTTTGAGAAGTGCTATTTTGAGAAGTGCACTTTTTGCGTCAAGTGCACAATTTGCGAAGTGCACATTCTGCGTCAAACCAAAATAAACAAATAAACCTTACCTTAACAAAATTGAAGTGTCTCAAGTATTTCTAGCATAAGTCGGTGTTAACATACAAAAAATTAAATCTAAACTATCTAGTTTTATCTACGCATTACGTGAGCTTAAAAAAACTACAGATTTAAAAACTGCTATATCCACATACTATGGATACGCATACGCATGGCTTAAATACGGTATTATTCTTTGGGGAAATAGTGTAGATAGCAACGACTTGTTTATCCTACAGAAAAAGTGTATCAGGATAATGGTTTATATTGACAACGACGTAAGTTGTAGACCGCATTTTAGGAAACTAGACATACTAACTTTGACATGTATTCATATTTTAGAAATATGTAAATTCGTTAGACAATATCCACACTTCTACCTTAAAATTGCGGACCAACCTCGCCGGTATGCACCACGTTCACGGTTTGAAAATATGCTCGTAATACCGCAATCTAAGCTAAAATTACACAGCACGAGCCCCCACGTAACATCAATTAAAATATATAATAAAATACCAAACGACATAAAAATGGAACAAAATGAAAATATATTTATTAAACGGCTCAGAAAATTACTGGTTGAGAAATGCTACTACTCACTTAATGAATTTTTGAACGATGACATTTAAATAGAATGACTTCCACCATTTATTCAGCATTTATTCAGCTTTAGACATTTATTTTTATTTGACGTTTATTCGATTCTTTAATACTATTTTAATCTGTGACATTGTTTATTTATTTTGAATGAATTGTTTATTTTTTATTGCATTTTTATTTGACTTTTGATTTGACTTTTTATATTAATTTAATCTGTGACATAACTGATTTCTAATGAATTAATCTTTGAATAATTTAATTTGTTTATTTGGAATTAATTAATTCTTTTTCATGATTTCTAGAGCTAGTGAGAATTTGCAAAGACGTATGTCACATATTTAAATGTGATATTATATAATGTAATTGTATTTGATTGTTTTTTAAAGATAATGTTACTACTCATATTTTTATAAAATTGTTGTGCCCGACAGGGTCCATGTGAACTTTATTATTATTATTAAGACCTTGTAAACACATGTGATATGCAATAAAGATTTGAATTTGAATTTGAATTAACACTTTTATTTGATAAAATGACATGATTACTTTGTAAAGTATTCTATTATTTTAATTATTGTGAATGTGAGGATTATGTGGATATTTTTTTAAATGTTTTTTTAATTTTTATTTACGGAGTCATTGAAATCAGGATCCAATATTTGAAGTCCAATGTTTTGTATTTCGAAGCGCAGAGCCAATCAATATATTGAACGCAGTTTGAACTTTTGAAGAATGCACCGCACTGTCTGTCTGTGGACTCTATTTGTTAAAAAAAATATTTTGCACTTATTGCTCTTGCTTACCAAGCAACAAAGGTATTATCCGCAAGTTTTAAAAGAATATTGTTCCATGTTAAAAGAAAACATTGGTTTAAATTCTACGTCATAAAGCCACTGGGATCAAAACAATAACCGTTTTTTAGGACTACACCCAAAATTAATTTATCAAAAGCTGGTAAAAACGCCTTCCATAAGGCCATACCAATCCACCTACAGACTGCTAGCATGAAAGTGGGAAGCGATGATAAAATGAAATTTTATCCCCCACGGATAGGCGTTCCGAATAGAAGGAAGAAATTTGAGCTCTTTGTCACACTATCGGTTCTAGGTAGATTGATAATTTGGTCGCAGTTACGCAAAAAATCCTTCCGCAAACTTCTTCCGAAATTGAGTTATATATGTCATGGATCAAGTAATAAATAGGGGCATTTTTCATAATGCCCGCGTATTATGAATAATGACAATCTACTTAGGGCGAAATAATTAATTCTAATTTGAATTTCCTTATTTATCACATTGCCTCGTCATTAAAAATATTGCCGTGTAGTCTTTGGGCAATCTGTTATTACTTAGGTATTTAAAGTTTTCTTCTAAATTATGAGTCTGATTATTTAATATTATTTATGGTACAGTTCTTTTTAAGTTTAAAGATTATACGTCTGTGAGTCACAGATTTATAAAAAGAAAAGAGGTTTTATATTTTTTTGTGATTATAGTTGCTGTTTTTTGTTATCTATAGAATTTTTTAAGTTTAATTTAACATTGAATTATGGTTAAGTCATCATAGGTCAGCAGAGTGTCTATGAATGGAAAGATTTTATTTGATTTTAAATATTGATTCTACGTTTGAAATAAAAAGGGAAATAATAATGCTTCCGAAAAACAAATTTACTTCCAGCGATCTGTGGTTGACTGTAATACTATCTAAACCGTGTTAAAATGAATTACCGAAAAAAATACTAAGTTTCCCAAAACATATGTTCCGCTAAAATAATCGTTTTCTTTAGCTCTATGAGTCAATAGAAACCAGCTTAATTTCTACTATTGGATAAAGAATAACTTTTTTAACTCTCAATTTTAATTAACATAATTACCTACCGGTAGTTCCTTTCAGGTGCAGAGGTGAAAAAGTGGGTGAAATAGGTTAGGTTAGGTTAGAATTGTGATCAACCGCGCGAGCCGAGCGAGCGTAGCGAGCGGTGCCGCGGCAGCGGCCAGCGAGCGCTACTTCCAAGTTGCTCGCAGATTTTTTTTCACCATTTTCTAATCCGGGTTTTTGGATGAAAATGACTAACTGTAGTTTTCGTTAATACGCAATTTAAGCTGGTGGAAAAATATTACGTCAGCAAATGCTGTATTGGTTTTTCAGAATGTTCAGTATTTTATTCGTTCGTTTCTATATTTGCATTCGTATAATAAGCTGTCGGAAAATTAGTATTTAAAGCAGTTTTCATATTTTGAGTATTTTAATTTTATTTTAATCTTTTTTATTGCCAATTTTAAAATATTTTAATGTTTTTTCGGAGCTTATATTACTACCCCAATAAAAATAATAGTAATAAAACCTGGTTTTAATTGTGTAGATAACTAGCATTATAAAAAATGCCCGGTCGATTTGATTATTTCAATAGTTGTTATCACACTGCCCTCTCATATTGGGCATATTTCAAACTGCCCGGGCATTTTTATAATGTCCTAATAATCACTTGGTCCTTATCATATACACTCCTAAGCATTGTCTTACAAACCTCATAACATAAAAATATCTTCAAAAAAGTTACTATCAAAATCAAACTTTCGTCTGAATCGGCTATCGAAAGTGTACCGGCCGGTCAAAGCCGATCACATAAGATTACATAGCCGTTATCCGATTACCGAACTTACAATCCGGGTAAGATGGCCGATCTGTCGCCCGCACTGATACCTGTCAAACTGACACCTTGCTTGATTTATTCATCCGGTTATATTTATTGGTGTGACCTATAATGTATGAATGTAAGTGGGGCTCGTGGCTAAATTATAACAGCCACACGGGTCGATTGAAGACTAAGCTACACTTACCGCGGTCGGTTCGTGGATGGGTGACCATCCTTTACTAATCGAGACCCCGCCGTAGCTATGAAAGCTCCTTAAGCCGTTGGCCCCGGTGCAATGACAGCATTCGCAGATCTTTGACAGTCGTTAGGGGTAGTCAGAGGCCCAAAACTCTGACAACCAGTCTTACCAAGGTAAATCGTGTTACCCAGTAACTGTTTGTGGAAGTCAGATAGGCAGTCACTCCGTGTAAAATACTGGTATTCCGCTGCATCCGGTTAGACTGGAAGTCGACCCAAAAATAGTTCGGAAGGGTGTCTTAAACGTAGTGGTCCAAAGACAAATGGGTTAAACTGGAGGTGGCCACCGATCATTTAAAAAATTTAAAGTACATTTAGTACCTACATTTGTATATTTTTTTTTAAATCTGGGCTTAGAAACTTTCGCAAAAGTTTAATAAAGAGTGAGAAAAGACAAGTAAAAATAAAAACTGAAGCATTGCAGTGCCACACTGAACGTAAATAGGAACATAATGTTGTACCTACACTATCAAGGCATCTGCCAGATTTGAAATTTTCTGGATTGTTGAAAATATCCCAAATTTTAAGTTATTAAATGATATGTGTCCACCCTCATTTCCTTTGGACCACTACGTTAGAGACTCCCTGTCTGCAGATTCCGTAAGTGGCATTAAATGTTCAATGATAAGCTCCTTGAAAATCTTTGTAGAATTTCAGGACGTCTTTTTGTTTACGTCTTACTAACTGGTTTCCGCCACTACATCTGTATGTATTTTTTATACAAATACAGGATGAAAAGCAGCCTATGGCCCAGACTAAAAATATCTGTCAAATTGCATAACCATCGATTCAGTGATTTAGGTTTAAGATATCAGATAGAGTTATTTTCGCATTTATAATATTAGTGTGGATTTGGATTTAACTGTTTTGGTGGTGTCTAAAGCTAAGCAAAGCATCTGTGATGAAAAACCTCTCATTTCACCAGTTGTACTCATCCTTCATTCCATTTAAACTATAGAACATCTCCAGAAGTCCGGACTTGCTGATCCACATATAACAAAAGTGTTCAAAATATTGAAAATATAATAGGTACCTAAATCTATTGTGATCTATATTCTTTCCTTATCCATAGCTCATTAATCGATGTTATTTAAGTGTGTAACATGCTTATACTACGATAGAACCCTGTATTAGCAGGTTTTAAGCAGTATATGGCAATATTGAAACCCGTTAATGATTTATAACGCCCCTTTCGGTAAGGCTTATTGTCTTAACCTATCCACATAACTCTACAGGGTAACTGTAAACAATCGAGAAAATTTCAGGGGTGTTCTACCCATCAAATATAACCAGCTTTTACAATGGGACCAAGCGAATTCGCAAACACAATTACGAACTTCCCATATATATCCGAATGAACCATTTTGTATAAAAAGGGCGAAATTTTTCTTTCCTTAAATTTTCTCGATTGTTTTCCAAGTCACCCTGTATAATACTCGTACATATATGCATCTATACTAATACAATCACTTCGTATTTTGACTGTTTCCGGAAGATTAAAAATAATGATTATATTACTCTATAGTTGGAAAACAAACAGATTGATAAACGATCGTTAGATTTTCATTAAATTACTTTTAACTATTCATTTTTCTAACGACTGCAATGGTTGCGAGCTTAAATAACAAAAAATAAATTAATGAGTATTTGTTCTACCGGAAAACGGAGAGAGAAAATAATGGTTTTCGCAGTAAAAGTAAAAGGTAGCTTCTTATTTGCTCATTAAAACGTTATCCAGATTTTAATTTAGTTTTGTAATTATGTTCAAGCAGTTTTTGCTAATATAATATAATATATCTAATGAATCTTTATTGGTTATTGGTATTTTATACTTGACTTACTAACTTTTCGGATTCATGTGCGTATTGTATAATTATCACTTGCTTAAAAAACGGAGAAGGAAAACATCATGAGGAAACCGGCATGCCTTTTTTTTTTTGATGGTGGATAATTATCAAATAACTTCTTCGCTCTCGGCGGAGCGGGAGGATGTGTCAGACTTTTACTGACTAAAACCCACCCGTGTTCCTTCCGTTGCCCGTGTGCCAGGGCCGCGATATCCCTTTCGGACAAACTCGCAACCCCGGCAGGCATTGGTCCTTACGGACCCCGTCAGTTGGTGCTGACATCTCTTTAACGCGCGCGTGGAACACAACGCGCCGTCGACCCGGGCCTGGTCCTTATCGGACGGCAAGCTACCCATTGCTCACCGTCCGCAAGCCCGCGCCTACGGTGGCCGGAAGTCGGCTCGTGACTCCCGACGCCCGGGCGTCTCCTGCGGCGACTAGTTTTTTACTACTTTTCGCCGACTATATCTATCTCGTAAAATATTAAGTTAGAATCAAATTACTTATTAGTCTATTAGGCTAGATTGTAATCAATTACTAAGAACGTCAGTTCTTATTAATACAGGAAAAATTAATAATAATAATAAGTCAGACGTGTGTAAGTAATTCTAAACTTGGCACGTGTCTCTCTAAAAGTGTAATATATATCGCTTAGAAGTGTTAGATTCTTTTATTAGATGAAATGGTACGTACGAATTTTCTTTGTGTGAACGTCGTTAAGTTTTTTGAAGCAAATTTCTGCTTTTAAAGGTTCTAGGTAGGTTGTATTTTGAACGAATGAAATAAGCATTTTTGAATCGTAGTAATTAGGAGTCGTTTTATTGTAGAAATAAAAGATTGTAAGCAGTTCATCGGAGTTTCAAAACATTTTTATTTACAAATAATGAAAATTTAATCTATGCGTTGACAAGAGGAAAATGTTAAAAGTAGGCTTATCTTAAAATTAAAATTAAATCATATCCATATAGTTTGAGTTAGCGGAAAAAAATATATGTTAATCTTGAACATATTTCCTAGAACTTGGTTGTTCCCAAAACACATTTGGAAATAAAGCAAATTGTTTTAACATCATCGCCAGTAATCCCTGAAGGGTAAGGCAGAGGTGTATCTATAATATACCTACATTTATTCAGTTATGTTTAATAAGTTCCATGTTATAGTGGGCGAGCCTATTGCCATCAACCGGGCACAAATTCAGACTCGTGGGCTGCTATTGAGAAGTTCTTGATGGAAAAACCCAATAAGACTTTGGCGGACCTGGGAATCGAACCCAGGACCTAACAAAACAGGTGTAATTTTTAAAAGTTACATCATATTTCTGGTGGATTGTCGGGGGCCTGCAGTACCAAAATTCTATCTTCTTGTTTTTCTCTTTTCAGTAATGTGTTTTTGGAGTCGAGTTTTTTGTTTTTTTAACTATTTACTTTATTTCAAGCTTTTTGTTTTTTTGCTTGCTTTTTGGTTGTGTGTACTTTTAATTAATTTAAAGAAAGCGTTCTTCACTTTTTGAATTAATCATTGAATATACAACAAGTGAGAAGCTGCATGGGTACTTATATCGTAACTAATACAAGTCAATTTAATTATTTTATAATTTATTGTTCTTGATAAAAGCGTGTTTCTTCGTTTTTTAAAGTACATTTTTTTATTTCCGATAACTGCTCTGAATGTCAACCTTTGCGGTATTTGAATAGATTGCCAGCCTACTATGGTTTGGCACAGACATTAATCCGGCTTCATGGTCAGTTGACTCTCAACGTAACAGGTGGCGCCTCAGGCCATTGGCTTAAAGGGGTTTGAGCCTGTTACCGACATCAGTTATGGGGTTAGTGATTGAATTGAATGGGTCGAGATTGATGATGGATTTGTGGAAAGAGTTACGTCTGGAGAGAGTAGTTGTGGGTTTAGACTTGGTAGAAATAACTTATCAATGGTGACGTCTGTATTTGCGGATGGAGTCCTTGACAATTCAAAAGTGCCTGTAAATGGTTTAATTGAAATAAATTGCTTTGAGTTTGAGTTTGAGCTTAATTATTGTATGAATAAACTTAATTTCTTTCAAATAATTATGTATTGAAGAAGCTCTGTTTTAGTAGAGTCAAATTGATTTTATTTTGATCTAGCTTCTGCCCGCCACTTCGCTCGCGTGGAAGTCATAAGACACCATAATGAACTAAAATAGCTGTGCTTCTTTCTGGAGAAACATAAAAACAATGATAATGGGAATGCAAACGATGTTAAATTATTTATTATAATTTTTTCAGCATTAAAAAAATATTGAAGCAATCACAAAAAGAAACTCTGTTAGGCATTGAAATTACGAACCGTGGCTGTGATACCGATAGGCTGTTTACTTCTGTGACTAAAATAGCCGTTCTTATACATGTCATGATTGATTGCTTAGCTCCTTGTAGGTTTAACGTAATTATATTAATTTCAGAGGTTTAATCCGTATTTATCTGAAGTATTATAACAATTTTCGTGGAGTTCGGAAATAATCCCACGGGAACATACCACCGGGATAAAGAGTATTTTATATGTAAATTCAGGTTATAAAGTATGTGTGTCAAATTCGATTCAAATCTGTTCAGCCATTTTCGCGTGATTAGGTAACAAACATTCACATTTTTAATATAACTTAGGATACACTTTTAAAGAATATTTCAGCAAAATTTGAACAGATTCTATTCAGTAGATGTTGCGCCAATTACGGATTGGCGCAACATCTACATCAGAAAAACGGACAACAATTCAAAAAACTTTCGGCACATTCACAAACTTCTTTTTCGGCAAGAATTCCCAAAACTCCCAAACATTATAAAAGTCCAAAATTACACGTTCCTAGTCCCAGTAGTTTCGCCTTGCGTCGATATATGTCAGTCAGTGAGTTTCTCCATAAATAGAGGCGGTAATAGTAGGCGCTTTTCTTAAGTGCTGGCACCGACCTCAAAAAAAATTGTAAGCCCCTAATTTGTTTCGTACCGACTTTTGATTTCGTTTTGTTGGTTAATTTCGTGTAGATATAAAAATATTATTTCATAATTTTGAGTTGAATTTCTTTCGAAGTCGGTTAAATTTTTTTAAATTACTTTTTGTATTAGTATACTACGTATATAAATTATTTAACTCATTTGTTAAAAACTCAACCACAAATGGTGTTATTTCCTGACGATACTTCCTTAATTGTTTAAATTAATAGATTTGCATCAAATCTACACGACGTAAATAACGCCCTACTGCAGGTACAAAATTAGTTTACTGCTAATAATGTAGTATTAAATGTGAAGAAAACTAAGTGCATAAGATTTTCTGTACCAAATGTCAAAAGTTTGTGAGATAGTATTGAATGAAGAGGAAGTAGAATTCGTCGATAAAACTGTTTTTCTGGAAATCACGCCGCTCGACTCAAGGCTTCAATGTCCTCATTTACCATCCCTTTCAGGACGGCTAAGTTCAGCAGCATATGCTGTGAGAAAAATCCGTCAATTTACTTTATGTAAATACCGCGAGGCTAGTCTATTTTAGTTACTTTCATAGTATATCTCGTCTCGTACATTTATAAGTCGTACGGTATTTTACTATGGGGACGAGTTGCAAACATCAACCCTATTTTGATTCTGCAGAAAAGAGCCATCAGAGCTGTATATGGGATCCGCAGGCGCGGCTCTCTAAGGGAACTGTTTAAAGATAACATCATGACGGTATCTTGTCAATATATTTATGGAAACATCATGTATGTAAGGAAAAATCTACATCTTCTTAGTAAAAGAGGTGCAATACACAACTACATCACTAGAAATAGGGACCCATTAATTCAACCGGGTTTAAGGCTGCCTAACGTGGACTTATCTTTCATGGGGTACTGTTTAAAATGTTACAATAAAAAACCTCCCTACAAACTTCAACTAAATGAAACGAAATTTTAATATTATATAAAACGCACACTATGCAGCCAAGTATATTATAAGTTGAGGGGTTATATCGCTGATAAAAATTCTTGACTCAACCATGGTCCTGCTCCACAAGAGCGCATAAACTAATTGATAAGCATTTGAAAATACTGTTGGAGCTGCTGAACATTTTAAAAACTATCTTTGCATTGTATGAATTCAGTCTCTTAGTATTGTATATTTGCATAGCACATGTGTGAGTACTATGTTCCTACTATAAAACTACCATTTACTGGGTATGTCTTTCATTGTCTTGAATGTGCCTTGGCGGCTGAGAGTATGTCATGCTCACTCTAATGTCTCGCTGAAGGTGGCGCGTGTGTTGGATCATTTAGCTCCTTTCAAAATGGTTGAGCGGAATGGTGCTAATCCATGCGTCATCTTCGTGAACGGGTGCCGTCAGTACGGACTGGTTATCTCTTAGCTGCCACGGTTTATTTGATTATTGAATTTATCGCTTTTAACGTTCTGCATCGTTCTCACAGGTTTAACTTCAACATGAATGATGTAATTCATATTTTGTAACCATATTTTGATTTAAAAGAGTGTCCGTAGAGTTTCTGGCCCGTACTTCTCCATAGGTACTTACTACGCTTTGGAATGGGCAAAAAGCTTCATCTTTCTGACTGACCGACCCCTTGACAATTCCAAAGTGCCTGTAATTGGTTTATTTGAAATAAATGCTTTGAGTTTGAGTTTGAATATGTATGTATAGATTAGCTAAGTAAAGTAAAGTAAAGTACCACACCATTTTTGGCTCCTTAAATATTTCAGTTTCTAAAAGAGCGTCAATGCATCATTTTAAATACACAAAAGCCTTGTCAAAACCAAGTTTTACGTATGTAGAAGTAACAAAAAGACCAATGTAGGAAAATATTTTACTTTACCTTTCTCCCCAAATATCTGGATTTATTCGGGACCCTGAAATTGAGCCACTTCCCTTTTTAGTAGCACTTGTATGAATTGTATAAACGTATGTCTATGCATTGAAGGGTTTTTGGAAGTGTCTCTCTGTAGCCGTAGAAAAGGGTCGCATTATTCGTTTTTTTCCTTCAAAAAAGGTCCTGGATCTGCACAGTTCCTGTCGCAGATGCCAACTAAGGAATAACATAAAAAAGAGAGATAGTCACATTGTTTCAAACAGGTAGAATCATCTACTGAGAGCTAACAAAGTACCTAACTATCGAATGCTAAAAAGATATAACAAAAAAAGATATCTAAGAGAATTGTAGGTACACCGCATTTCAGTGTAAACACGTATGTTGGCGACGTTACGCCGCGTAGGTACACGTGTTCTCGCTGTAGGTCGCGCGTCACGACGACGACGACGCGACGTAACTAATCTCATCGGATGTTTTGTGCGCGACTGTATGAGCTTGGTATGGTAGGTCGTGTTTGTTTTAAAGATATTTGTAACCGCTCTTAAAAAGTGGGAGCGGTAGCGGATAGTGGAGATTAAAACAGGGCCTTTGACAAGTATCGGTGATCAGCGATTTAGTCGCTATTAAGAAACTTGACACCGACTGACGGATCAATTAGCTTCCTCGCCAACCGATGCAGTATTGATAGAAAGCGTGCTGTTTTGAAATCGTGTTCAAACCCGATATAGCATATAAGAAGCCGCAAAATTGCCAAGCGCCAATGTTATTAGCATTTCAGCTCTTTTCCAGATATTCAGCGCTATTTTTATAGGTTCTGAAAGAAAGTAACAAAATACATTTATGTAGCACAGACTAAAAGGCACATAACATATTCTGCAAATAACATAAAAACGTTTATTTCGAAGCATGAAATTAGCAGGAATGTGTGCCTCACGGCAGACTCATGTAACGTTATCGGGCTTGTAACATCCCGCTATCCATTTACTATGCGACCTATCTCAATCCCCCGCCGCGGACATAATCTTTTATGAATATGACGTTGTTTCACGATGACGTCACCGTATGTACTTGTAGGACATAGATATGTAGGCAATGTATTTCTGGTTCTTCGTTTATTTTAAATCCCGAGGAAATGGGGATGACGGCTTTGTTGTGGGAAATTGCATCGTTTTAAAATTGCAACCTGTCACTGTTTGTCCACCGCACCGTGAACGGGAAGTCAACGAGAAGCGAGATTGCGCGGCCATAGTAAATGTACTGTCGCCATCTCGTTCTCGTTGACGTCCAGTTCACGGTGCGGTGGACAAACGGCCTGTCACCGTGTCACAGAAGTGTAAGCTTTTTCTCATACAGGGAAGTCATCTATAGTATATATGCATCTATATACATATATGTATAGTTGTTAGCTTCAATACTCAATATTACCTAGATGTTTACATTCCACAAAATCAATTTTGATGAGAGATTTACGGAGTAAAGTAAAAGTCGGAGAGAAGAAAATGGTTTTTTTCGTTGTGTACCTTAAAAGGTACACAACAAAAAAAACTAAGGTCAGTGGTAAATAGTTTTCTTCGTTTCTTTTATTCAAACTTTATTGTTACCTTACATACAACTTAACATCATGCCTGGTTCCCTCGCAGGATTGCGCATAGGTGTACCTACAGTACACCCACATTTCACCAGTTATGTTTAAGTCCCATGTGACCCATGGAGGGGAGCCTATTGCCATCAACCGGTCACAAATCCAGACTCTGACTGACTACTGAGAACTTCCAGATGGAAAACCCAATAACACTATGCCCCACCTGGGAATCGAATATAGGACCTCATGCTGACCAACGAGGCAGTTGATAAGTACAGTTTATAGATTAGTTCACGTTTAGGACTCTATCGACATTATTTGTGCCTTGGGGCCGATCCAAGTTGGTACGATACCGATCTAATACTCTTCGTCAGCTCAAAATGCTAATGACATCTCTAACACGACGCCTCAGAAACCTCAGTAAACGTGTTCCAATGGAAGCGGAACCAATGGATGCCGTATACATAATTAAACAGCTATTTTCATCTGCAAACGTTCCGCTGATCCCGAATTATTCCGTGAGTAAAATTATACATTATTTTATCTCGTGAGTACGAAGATGTTTGTGGTTCACTCGTTATTTCGATACTTTGTTTTGTAAAGTTCCGGATACTTTTGCTAGTTTTAATAGGGTTTACAATTAGGTCTGTCAAAATAAATAAATCCGTTTATCCGTATCCGTCCACCGCTATACATAAACCTCGTCCAAGTTCCACCTCAACACCTGGTTTTCCACCTTACGCATTCAGTCTGTTCCAGCCGCCTGTTTTAGATCGTCGATCTATCTAACTGAGAGGCGGTCCACTCCACGTTTGCCGATTCACGGTCTCACACTTAATCTCGTCAACTTCAACGGTCATCCGTTCTTTGATAGACCTTGGTCATTTTCGTTACCACTTCAGTTTGCTAACTTTGCCGGCAATTCCAGTACTTCGGATGCTTATAAAGCTGCTTTCAATAGGGAAATAAGTATTTAACAAAGTACGAATTTATTTATTTAACCATTTATGCAAACACATTTAAACAGACAAGAAGTAAGGAACAGAAAAATACGTACAAAGGCAATGCTTATTTCTAAAGAAATCTCTACCGTAGATACGGATTTTGTTGACGGTAGAATAGACAAAATGAAAGATAAACAATCACCATCTGTCATTTTGTCTATTCTTCCGTCGACAAAACACGCTTCTACAGTGGTCATGCTACGTGTGCTACAATAGGAAAGTAGATAAAAAGAGATGTAGACAACGTGTGTCTATTCATAGATTTAAATATAAACATGCCTACAATATGAGAATATACTTACTTACTTTTAAGTATTATAGAGTTATTAGGTTTCTAGCAGTTATATGAATATAAAATATTGGCGTTATATAATTATTCACCCCATCAGTTGAAATAAACCCCAGATTACCAATACCTACTAGTAATAAAATCTAAATAAAAAACTAAGATGACACATTTTTTCTAGATAAGTTCACTGTGCGAAGTTGTCGAGTCATCAGCTCAATCTAAATTGGGGGTGGCAGTGTACAGGGCCGTGCGATAGACATTTATATGGACACTTGTGTGCCACTTAGCTGGTTTATTTGGAACTATTACCGTCGTATTACAAACCAAGTTTTATCGTTAAGGTTTAAACCATCGAGCCAGTTCAACCTTATTCTTACTCTAATAATGTTCTTAGGGCAAGAATTACCCAGTTCAATCAGTTGTCAATTACGCATTAAGTAATATATTCGAAATAAAGTTCCATACACAAAACTATTTCGTAAGTTTAATCTTGAACAAAGAACTCGTTTCGTAATGAGACGATAATTTATAGTTGGGGAAGCAATCTGACAAATTGGTAAAAAACATTAAAATAATACAAATTTTTCAGTTTGAATAGTGACGTGGGTTTAAAAATCTCTACCTCTAATAGTTTCAGCTTTCTCCATACTGACCTATCTCAATGAGTCACCCGTTATATTTAGTACTAAATCAGGTATTGCATTCCACAATGTGTCCTTAGGTGATTACTTAAAATCGAACGAGATCACAGCAAAATAGGGAGAGAGGACGCTTTAAAACTTAACTTATCAATTTTTTAAACACTTACACTGCTTAAACTTATATAAATGAATGGTATGAAAAATAACTGCATCAAAGATTCTAAAATCAGTATACTAAACAGTACATGATATGCATAGTAAACAAAAGGTATAGGATGATGTGAGCTGCTACGGCCAAGATGAAGCTAAAATCAGAGCTTTAGAATTCTTCCCGCAGAAAACTAATGAACTTACATAACTAAATGCAGCCATTGATTGGCTGCATTTAGTTATGTAAGTAGTCCCCAGATTCGCCTAGAGTGAGCCGTGAAGCTATGGCCATAGATTAATAAGATATAGAACCGAAACTTCCGCTCCAAACGCTTTCTAAAATGTCTCAGTTTTGGACATGCCAAACGTGCCAATATTGACAATGGTCGGCTATAATAACCGTAGAACCGATGACCGTTGTGCTAGTCATCATGCTCTGAAGACTGTGAATCGACAAAAGTAAGGCAGGACGCCAGGCTAGGTGGAGGGACGATCTTCGCAGTGTGGGTAGCAGCTGATTGAGTATAGCCGAGGATAGAGTTCAAGAAAAGAAAGAAAAGAAAGAAAATACGTTTATTTGAGGTACACATGACGCAAGGTAAGAACAAAACACGAAAATAAACAGTTTGGGGGAAAACATGCGTCACATCCACGCAAAACGGCCATCGCTCAGCATAAAGCTGCGACCCTATGCGAGACAGAGCCCCAGCGCTGGTTTTCAGCGACAGCCGGCGTTGACGTTATGACGTCAACCGGTGCAGCAGAGAAAAATAACAAAAGATAAAATGAATAAATACAATACACAAGTCCTAAATGTTTATAAAAAATATAATATTTAAAATGGTAACATTTCGTACCATCGGCGACTCACGCGCCACAGACAGTCTGTGCGCGCAGCTGTCGTTTATGCTTTTTGTTTGACGTTTTGACATATTGCATACATAATAAATATAACATGGCGCATTATGTAATTAATGTTGTGATGCAATGCATAATAATATTATCAAAGGATGCATTGGGTGATTGTGTAGCTATGTTTCTTGTAAATAATGTTTGTGAAAGTGTGAAGGTGTAGATGACAAGCTAGTTGACATGTTATATGAGATCAATGGTAAGTGCCGAACAATTGTATTTATCAGGGAGATGTTATTGGATTTAATTACTATTAAAATGAAATGAAATTAGAATGAAAATAGATGAAATTGGATTGGAGTTATATAAATAGGATAAATTTGTTATCAGAGTAACTAAGATACCTACTTGACAAGCCGTAGTGTGCCAGTTGAGTAACTAGGTTTAACCATAATTTACAGAAACACGATGGCGTTCCTAAGCATAAGGGATAAATGCAGTAGCGAAAAACAGCCCTTAATACAGCCCCACTGATGGATGAGAGAAATTCCAAGCAGCCCACGCCCACCTCCAGGAGATCCCAAGCCAAAGCCTGCAAGACCAGGCAGTCTAAACACAATTTCCACGCAAGCTATGCCACTCCGATATGTGCTAAACGCTAACATAGCAGTAATAAAATAAAACGACGCATGCGCTCTTTGATCGTGTTCGACCACGAAACTAAATGTCGTAATTAAGTATCAATTCTTATTTCGTTTATAACTAAAGTAATTTGATCTAAGGAAAAAAATTCTTGGGTTGGATAATAAATTATATTTTTTTACAGTGAATACCTATTTTAGACATAAAAGCCGAGTAATCTTGATTTTATTGATGAGTGATTTTCCAATAAAAAATGAATCGAGCGAAAATCTGACAATTACGTAACTGTCTTGTACATGGAAAGAAAAAGATCCAGTAAATCGTATACTAAAGTTCCATTTTGATTGTATGCGTGGCTGTTTCAGAATATTAATGCAAATTAACATACATACAATTTAGGGAGCCTCCTCCTTATGCGATTGGAGAGGCGTATGTCCAGCAGTGGACTGCTGCAGGCACAGATAATGATAGACGTTCCAGCGCTATCAAGGTTTTAACGTTGTCTCTGGTGCACGCCGCCAACTATAGGTGATATCATCGAAAATATTGACGACCCTGCCGTTCGATTCTGTAAAAATATCACCGTGAAACTTAGGTGAAGTGAGCGTGAAATGAGCTGTCAATAGTGTTAATTCCTAGCATCCTGCCGGTCGATTCTGTGGCAGTGACAGCTCACTTCACGCTCACTTCAACTAAGCTTCACGGTAATATTTTTACAGAATCGACCGAATGTTTCGGACTTATAACAGGCAGATGGAGGTATGTAATTATAAAGGTGATTGAGCATCAACGCCGGCCCGGAAAACCCCTCATAAGTTGGATATCCGTCGTTAACAATGACCTAAAGGAAGCTCATGTATATATGTCTCTATTACCCAATACAGACACGTTTGGCGAAGAATGACGAGGAGAACCGACCCCAAATTAGATGGGATAAGGTTAGACAGAAAGAGGTGTAAGTACGTAAAAAGGAAGCATGAGTCTCACATCTGTTCGGTTTTATTACAGTCTATGGTGTGGGTTATTTCATTAGCGCGCTTTATTGGAAATTCCTTCCATTGTGAAAGATTGTCGCTTCGCCATCTTCATTACGTCTTAGAGATTTAAAATGGCGCTGTAGGCTCTTTGTAGGGCTTTGAAAGTATAAAGCTTTTAGTTTGTTCGAAGATTTAATTAATGTTTGATGAGTTATTGCTTTATTAATTAAATTGATGATAATTAATATTAAGAAATATTTGGCTGTGGCTGTGCGTACCTTTAGATACGCCACAGACTTTACTGGAAATCTTTAGAAGGGTGAAAGTATTCAATATAATGAACAATTTATACTAGAAAATTTCAAAAAAATATCAAAAAATATTTGGCGTTTCATACAAAAATGCAAAAAATACCCTTATTAATTTTCGCCATTTTACAGTAAAAGTTGTGTATTGTCTTGAGGCCATATCAACCCCCTGAAATAAATCAAGCTGCCTAGCCTTTTCCCAGCTATGTTGGGGCGGTTTCCAGTTTAACCGGATACAGCTGAATACTAGTATTTTACATGGAGCTCCAGAACCCAGTTACTGGGTAACACAATACTCCTGGTAAGATTGGTTGTCAGACTTTTAGGCTTCTGACTATCCGTAATGACTGTCAAAGATCTACGAATGACAGCCGGGATCAACTGCTTAACGTACGTACGGAGGGGTCTCGATAATGTAAGGGATGGTTACCTATCCCCGAACCAACCGCGGCAAGCTTAACTTAACCCTCGATCGACCTATGCAGCTGTTATCTTTTAGCCATGACGCCCGCTGAAAGAAATATTTCCAATGAATTCAAAGTTACCCTGTATTTCCGATTTTTCGAGTTATTATTTAGAAATATGTAGATGTCATACATAGTACGTTTGTATCTACATTATAAGATTGAGTTCCCAGACATAACTCACCTATATTCATGTAATATTGTGGAGAAAACTGGATGCTAACTAGTTTGACTCCTGCGACGTTGCTTGCATTTTTTATAAGTTCAGGCAAAGTTGGGGACTTTCAATCAGCTTTTGAACAAACTAGTGAATATTTAACGTATATTACGGAAACACCGACGAACTGACGGCGGTGGAATATGAGAAAAGGCGAGGGAGATACGTGCCGCGGATTATGGATTTGATAATAGTCAAGTTTTATTACCTAAGTTGTGACTTGGTGTAGTTTCTTTAAAAAAAACTTTGTCGGGTCATTCTGATATGTATTATTCCGGTCTCAATCTAACTAGGGACCAGAATACACACCGGTGGTTTAAAAAAAAGAGTAATGTATTTAAAGGATTATGATTTTTACGTAATCAAAAGATTACGGCAATATATTGAGTTAAATGTAGCATGACGTCACTCTCCGATAGATTTTATACCGACTTGTGACGTAGCGAGCCCTCACTCCCCAACTTTAATGCGTTTTATCTAAATATTTTTTTATTAATATAATAAATCAAAATAAGTCCAATATTTTTTTGTTATCTGACTGACGGACTAAATAGTTTTTTTTTTCCTCAGTCAATATCCCTAAACGATACAGGCCAACATAAACTCACAGTGACAAACATGTATAAAATCACCAAGCTTAACTACGTATTGAGGAGGTGATTGATAATTTGTTGTAGGTACAGGGTGGTCTGACATTCCGTCGTGTCGTTTTGATAATAACCAGTGACAATTTACAACAATACGTGGTACCTAATAATTAGGTACCACGTATTGTTGTAAATTGTACACCACAATAGTAATTATTACTGTTTATTCAAATCCAATTGTTCTATAATTAGATGACCAATTTCTACTATTTTAACATCCATTAATTATATCTCCATCTTCGAAAAACCCACACTTTACCGAAAAAAAACAAAAAAAAACACCGCAATGTGTCCACGTTTCACAAAATTCGCCATGTTCCCTAAATTGGCGCGCGCCCTAGGGACGTCACAGTTATCCGCTGGAGTGTGAATGCTCCGCTAGGTTCAGTGGACAGCTCTGCGGAACCCTCTGCATTATGTACCATTGACGCATCGGGTACACCTTTATGTGTGTATGTGACAGAGCGAGTTTTGAGTTTTCGGGGTTTGAATTATTAGGTCTCCCATCTATGAAATCAGCGTTTTGTATGGGGAATTTTAAAGAAGTTGCATTTTTATACTAACATTTTCTTAATTTATATAGAGAGTTCTTCTGGACGCCATTGCGGAAGGACGTCTCGAGCGCTCCGCGCCTTTGTTTTATTGCACATGTGCATGAACTTGGGCCCGACACAATATACAACGCGTTTTTGCCGGTAAAAAAATAAAAAAAATAAAATCGAGTGTTTTGTTTATTCAATGTGGCTATGACTCAAGCGTCGATAAATAATTACATTAAGTGCAAAAGTGAGGTGTGCTAGGCCTACGAGCATTCCTGATCCAGAGCGAGCGATCCACATGAAACATGAGGCTTCATGGGCTAGTGCAAATCTTGGGGTTCATTCGATTTATCGAGTCTGATTAAACCACGCTGAGATCGGTGCATTTCATTCATTCATTCATTCATAACATTTTCTTAATTTATATAACAACCATGAACACTAATGTTTTAAAACTTTTATGCACTAATAATGTTTGAAAACTAAGATAACGTAATATGCCACTTAGATTAAGCGACAAAAATAAGTTTTGGTTAAGTTAAAACAAATAGTGGTCATTTCTGCTAACAAAATGAGGAGTCATTTTTAAGGTATTTTTTACAGTTAGAAAACTATAAGTAATAAGGTTTTGTTACTATTGGTAGTTGTCTATGAAAGTCATTATTCGATATAATACCAAGCAATTGATGAATATTTTAAATCATAGAAGTGACGAGGTTCTCTATTTGTGAGAAAAAAACACCAATTTCATAGGTGGGAACATTTTTAGCCGACTTCCAACAGGAGGAGGTTATCTTCAATTCGGATGTTTATACATATATATATATTATTTTTTATGTAGGTATGTTCGGGCATAACTCCGTCATATATAAACGGATTTGCAAAAAAAAAATGGTTTTAAAGGGTAGACTTTCGAGAAAATCCCATTGTAATCATGTCAGTGTCTGATGATGGAATCCTGGAGAAATCGAGGATACTCTTCAAATATTATAGGCGCACAGCGATTTGAGTATTTTTTATAGTAACTCCTGCAGTTGCTCTCGGAAAGCACCATTTGGTGAACTGGAACTGATGATGAAGACCACAGATGGCCACCGGAACTTCTCAATAATAAGTATTTCATGGGTTCGGATTCGACTACTTTATTATGGTTGCCAAGCAATTTATGCTCGTCACAATACATATGGAGAAGTGGAGCTGACGATGGAGTACCGGTAGAACTCCCCAACGGTTAACGTCTCTACATCCGTAAAAACAATATTTTGTAAAAGGTAATGAGTAGTTGACATTAGGCTATTGTGACTTAGATAGATTACAAACTGACCCCATAGAAAGCGAGAATTAAAAACTTTTTTGCAAAAAATAAACAAAATGGCAAATAAAGAAAATACTAAACCAAAGACATCGACTTCCGAAATTTAAGTTATTTTTACTTTGTAGTGCTTTTTTGGAAGTAGCTAAATTATTTTTTTAGAAATTGTACACTTGCAGCATTTACCAAGACAGATGTTTTTTATTCTTTCTGTTGGTACAAATGATTGTCTTTCAATATAACATAAGTTCTCGAATTTGTAGTATGAAGAACAACGAAAGCTGCTGTTTTGTGTAATATCTACGGTAAAAAATTGAAGTAGATTAAAAAGTAAATTTACACAAGAATAGCCTAACTATTATATACATAAAATAATACATTATTTGAAATGAAAACAATACATCGTTTATTTGAATAATAATAATTTATTCACATTGGTTGTTCCTAAATCAATAAACAATCATCAAGTTTTGTGAAAAGAATGACGGGTTGGCCGCTCTTAACAGTAACTCATCAATTCTTCAATGGAACACGCCTTATCACAGCACTTGTCAACCGGTCCGCGTTTGCCGCGCACGCCAGCAAGCGCGCGGGCCCCATGCTGCGGCATTCACCAGCCAGCATCTCGCGTGGACTCAGGTCCCTAGCAGAGCACCGCCAGAGCCCTGGCTAAGGTCATTCCACGGTAGGTCCACAAGGACCTACTGTGGAACGACTAAGGCTTGCGCCTTCTTGAGCATAATAGCAGGAGAAACGAACATCAATACGAAGACCATGTAAAACTTCATGGTGGTTTGGGAGTAGCTTCAGTTGTTACGGTTGCAAACGATGGTGGTTAAATGTGATATTTCCATGGGCTGCACTAGCTTTTATACTGGGACTTTGATTAATATTCAGATACTAATGAGTTCAGTTTCAACCTAATTGTGTAGGATGTGGAATATTCACCTGAGAATGTGATTTAGATATTGATTTTTGGTACCTATGTGATGTTGCTGGGGAGTTTGTTATTTGTCTACGTTTCAGCGGTACTGTAAACTGGGGGACTGCCATTTTTATGTTGAGATATGTATTAAAACTATTCTCTGATCATCAGAAGTCATAAGAAGTGGTTTTAGAAAACTTTGTGGGTGGTCTGCCCATACTCATTTCCCAGTAAAAAATGTTAGATTGATAAAGAAGGCCTTTATATTTTTTATGTTCTTAAGAGTCCTTAAACCGTCTTAGCATCCTTAAGTACTTACTAATTAAGTGAGTTAAGAGGGTTTATCCTAAAAGTTGGCAACGTCGCAAATAACTGTCAAATATTTACCTGTTTTGATTCATAAAGCAATATTACCGAATAGAAATAAGAAATGTGGCTAACTAGCGAACAAGAATATTAATAATGAATTGCAATTATAACATTGAATTTGATGTTGTACCTAAAATAGGTGTAAAAAAGGCATTTGGAAAGTAGTTTTTTTACATCTAAAACTAAACATTCGGTGTTCCGATAATAGTTATTGCATTTCATAATCAATATTCTAGTTCGCTAGTTAGCCACATTTCTTATTTCCACACAGAAATATTGCCAAATTAATCAAAATAGTGAAATATTTCACATCTATTTGCGACGTTGCCCACCTTCCGAATAAACGCTCTTAAGCAAAATATTAAATTGAACCTATGTAATCAAACTACCCTAAACAGTTTTTTTTACACTGAGTTTTATTGTAGTATGCTGGTTTTAACTTCATCACCGGAGAATATACATGTTATTATTGTAATATCAGGATATTTTGTGTTGCCATATTTGAAAACTGAACAGTGAGCGTAGCGAGCTTGAAAATTTTAGCACCCCGGATAGGTAAGTTTTCATTTGAGCATTCAGACAGAAATAGTAGTTATTTTGCTAGTTTTTTTTTTTTTTAGGGTGGGAAATTATCAAATAACTTCTCCCGCTCTGGCCGGAGCGGGAGGGTGTGTCAGACTTTTACTTAGGAATTAAGAAAACCTTGGACGCAAGACGCGTTTTGCTGATTTTCCGATCAGTGTTGATGTCTATGCTAATGAAATAATCCGCACCATCCGCATTGTGTAATTGTATATTGTATTGTATCAAAGATAGGGCGGGCCCCCGCCCTATTTCCGAAACAAGAGCATCGTCAATTTTCTTATATTTTCTTATATAAATTAGAACTATTTATATATATATTTTTTTTTTTTTATGGAGACCTTCACAATAAGCCGTTTTATTTGATATGTCACATGGTAGGTACAGTTTGCGAAACTTTTTTTATTATAATTTACTCATTTGGCCCCCAAAAGTGAAATAAAAAAAAACTAATATTCAAAATTAATTAATTTGCGTTACACGTGTAACGCAAATTAATTAATTTTGAATATTTGTTTGGGTCACAAAATATCATATATTGTATGTACCAAAGTTGAACTTAATCGGTCCAGTAGATTCGGAGCAAATTGGCTGTGACAGTCGGACAGACACACGAGTGATCCTATAAGAATTCCGTTTTTTCGTTCGGTCGTACGAAACCCTAAAAATGAGTAAACTAGGCAAACATGATATGTGTCAAAAATATAACATATGCGATAAAAAAAAATTGCTGTTGCTCTTTCTCCTTTCTTCGGTTCTCTTTTACAACTTTTCAAGGGCTAGCTCATTAAAAAGTTTTTCCAACTTTGAGAGAACGACAATTATAACTTAAACCAAATTATTATGAATTCTCGACAAGAGATTTACATCTCTTTTAAGTGCCAAGTCGCTTGTCACCTCAGACGTTAGTGCATTTCTCTGGGTTATAATATTTTTTTGAGAGTTCCTATATGGTCTCTACAAGATCGAAAGACTAAAAACAGACAAGAGACGGTCTTCAAATATAATTCTTTGCGCAGTGGACTTTAACGACGAGCCAAAAATACTCCAGAATATCTTTGCTTAAAATTTACCACCTATATACTAGGTAGCCTGTCTCCGGTCACCCACTTCTAATAAGGTGCATCCAAACGTAAAATCAAGGTGACATACAAGGTAAATATTCGAGAACCTACATACATTTAAGACGAGAACCTCTTCATTAGTGTTTGAATATTAATGAAAATTCCCTGTATATAAGCTTAGGAGGACAGGAACACAAACACATTTGAATTCCAACATTTGGAACTGTAGTAACCGAATACTCAAAAGTACCTAAATAGTACGTCAACCGTACCCTCAAAATCACCATGAAGTTCTTCACCGTATTCGCCCTGATGATGGCTTGTGCTGCGTGCTATGCTTCTCAAGATGGCACCAATTTCTACTGCGGAAGGCATCTGTCCAGGACCTTGGCAGTACTATGCTGGGGTGCGGAATCCAAACGGGATGCTGGCTGGTGGACGCCAGCCCAAAGTGCGAGGGCTCTGGGTGGCGCGCGCGGTAAGCGCGGCCCTGTCGACGAGTGCTGTTACAAACCATGCTCCGTTGATGAATTGTTGAGTTACTGCTAGTAACATGGACCTGATGACTAAGGGGATCTTACTGCCAATATTGTTAAATGTTTTTGTTGTTATCAATAAATGAGGTTAATCTGATTAATTTGTTGTTTATTCTCTTTCTCGTATCCAAAGATACAAGAAGAAGTTGGTAATTATGATTTTTTTTAAATGTATATTGTTAGTCATTAATGTACTTATAATATTGCTTTTCAAAGTTCCAAATGTTTTTGCGGTTGCCACGACTTCAAAGGTATAATTATTCAAGCTCCGTAATTTTTTGGGAAATCTTACCAACTCATGTTGCAGTAGAAACAAACAAAATCATTATGCATATATTAATTTGCCCTGATTAAAGCCAAGTTCTTAATTATGAGCTCATCACACAACGAGGTTGCGAATCCAACCATAATTAACACGTTACGGTCTGAAATCTATGCAGATTTAACAATTTCGACTTAGTCGTTACTGCTAGCTCTTCTCGTAATATCTCGGGCACACGGTTAATATCTTACCCTGCAATATGATTTTAACATTGTACTCCTATAATCAACACTGCAGGCGCCGTATTCCTAATTAAATATTGCTGTTAATTATGTTCTAGATTGGCACAGAGCCGATTGATTAATATTTGCACATTCCTCTCTTACTTTCTTTTTATGCGGCAATAAAACAAAATGGTCAACCGAAAACGTTTGGTAAGAAATGTTCCGTATAGTGATAATATTGTTTAAAAAAAATGCAATGTTTTCTCGCCCCACATACTGCAGTGTCTGAAGACGAAGGTCTTTGACCAGTGCGTGTTGCCAGTGGCACTGGAACGTGGTCGCTCACAATTGGAAGGTTAGAAGTCATGCAAAGGGCAATGGAGAGGCCTATGCTTGGAGTTTCAAGGTAACCGACATAGCCCGAATAATTGCCAAACTAGTGCAGCCAGCAGTGGGAAGGGCACATTGCTCGCTGAACAGATGGCCGATGGGGCTTAAAGGTTCTGGAGTAGCGACCGCATATCGGAAGACGTAGCGTTAGAGGGCCTTCCACAAGGTGGACAGATGACCTTTTGAAGGCCGCAGGAATCTGCTAGATGCGAGAAGCACAGAAACGATTGAAGTGGCGGTGCTTAGAGGAGGCCCATGTCCTGCAGTTTACGTCTTTCGTCTCTAATAATGATGATGATGACAAAAAGTAATGTTGTTTTGTAATTAAAATAATACATTAATTAAATTGGCATTGCTTGAGCTAGGTCTATGTGTAACAACGATGTTCGTACGTAACGTCCTTCGGCTGATAATGATGATGAAATGATCAATTCAAATAAAGTTATTTTGAGTTAGATAGAATTTAAAGAATTTAAATTATTTAAAGAATTAATTGTAGTCTTTCTATATTTTTTCGGCCACGTACTGGTTCACTGAACTGACCCCAAATAAATTAGGGTAAGGACCACAACGTTTGACTGACTGACTCATTATCAGATACATATCGTATGGCTTTATGAACCAACAACTCGTTAATGATTTACGTAAAAAAGTTTCGAGCTTATATAACATTAACATAACAACAACTGTTGCCTCCCCATTGGGGAACTGCTCCTAAGTATAAGTAGGTACTACCTTACTGACCCACAAACCGTTGCCGGCACACAAGGGTTGCCCACATATTACATTAATTTTATTGCCCAACCGTCTTGGTGCAAAGCCCCGTCGGTCGATAAAAAGTGTGCATTAATCATTTAGGTAACATAAAATCGAATGGCCTTTGGATCTGCACTTGAATAAATCAGATATATGAGGAATATTTTAGTGGTTAGTTCCTTTTGGACGGAAAGGAAAATGTGTGTCTGAATTGGACTAAATAATTTGTATTGGTTTGAAGCTGTAAAATTGGTCTGAAGCCTCTTTCAGAGATCGGTCATACTGTGATGGTATACTTAAACAACTTTCAGTTCTGAAACAGCTGTATTATTTTCACTTATTGAATCAACCCACAAACAACCAGCCTGGATACCAAACTACCATGAAAACCTTTTTTTTTGGGTGGGAAATTATCAAATAACTTCTCCCGCTCTGGTCGGAGCGGGAGGGCATGTCAGACTCTTACTGAAAAAAATCCACCCGTGTTCCTTCAGTTGCCTGTACAGTACTAGGGGCCACGGTATCCCTTTCCGACTTTCCCGCGACCCCGGCAGACATCGGTCCATCGGTCGGCAGATCCCGTCAGTTGTGCTGACATTTCTTTGAGGCGCGCGTGGAAATCAACGCGCCGATGACCCGGGCTTGGTCCTTATCAGACGGGGAGTTACCCATAGCTCACCGTCCGCAAGCCCGCGCCTTCGGAGGCCGGGAATCGGCCTGCGATTCCTGACGCCCAGGGCGTCTCCTGCGGCGGCTAGCGGCGTGAGGGCGCGAAATTTACCTCTCCCTCACGCACTCCGCCTCCTCCTTCGCGACCATTACTGCTTTGCAGAAGGAGCCCTCGCCCTCTCGGTCCGTACCATGGACTGAACCGGGGCCGGACGCGTGAGATCACTGCTGCACTAGACTCTAACAAAAAAAATCAGTTAAAGCTTAATATTTCGCAAACAAATCCCTTAATCCAAAAATGGTTTGGACGAATTCACAAAACTTTTGAAAGACCTTTCTAACGATACCCTACAACATGGGGTAGACGAGGAAAAAACATCCCCACTTTACGTGTAAGGGAGGTACCCTAAAAAAAAAAGTTTTTCTTGATTTTATTTTACCACTTTGTCGGCATGATTAATATGTATACATATGTCAAATTACAGCTTTCTAGTACTAACCGTCTCTGAGCTAAGCTGCGGACAGATAGACGGCCAGACAGACAGACAGACAGACGGACATGGCGAAACTATAAGGGTTCCTTGTTTACTACGGAACCCTAAAAAAGAGAGAAAGAACATAATCTAAGAAGAAATAACCGTTAAATAAATAAACCAAGAAATGAAATTACTTTCGAAAACTTTTGATCAGTTTGGAAGAATCCCTAATAAACTGAAGAAATAATTAGTTAAAAAGAGAACGAAAAATATTCACAGGGCCCAAATCAATCGCACAAAACTAATTATTCTTTCTTCTGTTTGGTTCTAACCTAACCAGTCGGTCGATTCTGTAAAAATATTAACGTGAAGCTTAGGTGAAGTGAGCGTGAAGTGAGCTGTCACTGCCACAAAATCGACCGGCAGGATGCTAGGGATTAACACTGTTGACAGCTTACTTCACGCTCACTCCACCTAAGTTTCACGGTGATATTTTTACAGAATCGAACGGCTGGTGTCAGAGTTTTTAAAGCCGCCCATGGGCCTCGTGACTTGGCTTCACTTGCCATCGAGAAGTATCTCTCAGGCATGCCAGTTTCCTCACTGTGTTTTCCTTCACCGTTTTTAAAGCAAAAAACCAATTACAAAGAAACTAATTGTATGACTGCTTTTATGATATTTAAGCAAAAGCAAAAGGAGTATGTAAGGAACGTAGCAGGTGACATTCTGTAGTGTCTGCTTACCAACTAAATGGCATTTATTTTTAAATGCGTCAAAATGTAGGGTTGAATAATTATGTGCTTTCATTTGTAACTAAATATTGAATTTATATTAACAAATGCTCGTTTTCCCGGAAAATTAAACAAGAGCAAGTAAATAGGTTAATTTACGTGCACGAGGACTATGTAACGGCTATTTAATTTATGCATCGCTGGGATTTTAAGCCGACATAATGTTGAGGGTTGAATGTGGTTACTAAAAGTAAAGATGTATTTGTAAATTAAATTAAGGCTCAAGTGGAAAAAAACGGAAACCTTATAGGATCACTTCGTTGTCCGTCCGTCCGTCAAGCTTTTTTCTCAGGAACGCGTGGAGGTATCTAGTTGAAATTAATATCAAATACGTAGGTCTACGGTCCCTTAGAGCTCTAAAAAATCAAGCTTCTTAGTCAATGCAATAAAAAATTCGACCATTTATTCGTATAACATATCTTGATACTCGCAAATAAATAAAAAAATTATAAAGTACTTCCCGTGGACTGATGTCTGAATCATGAAATTTGCCTTGGCTTTAGCAAGGACTCACAGCAGAAGTAAAGGAAAATGTCCGTAAATCATTATTTTGTAGTTTCATGGAATGATGTTTGGAAGAAAATTTTTGCAACTAGAATGTTAAGTTTATTCTTGGGATAAGTTCATCCCACTACGGAACCCTTCATCGTGCGTGGTTCGACCCGCACTTGGCCAGTTTATTTTTATTTGTTTTACTGACTTTAAAGTGGCCAGAGTCGAAAATAATAAAGTTACGTTAGTAAGAATTTTGTGAAAAAATTAAAAAGCAACAAAATTTGAGGATTTCATCACAGTGTCAAACTGTGATGAACTGTTTTACCTCGTGAGAATCAGAGCAAAATGAGCTGACTACCAACGTCTTTCTACTTTGAAAAGCACCAAGTGCAAGATGCAATTTATTTTAATAAAAGACTGGCTTGAATTTGACCACTGCAAATGAAAGTGAGATTAATTTCAAGATAAGTTTATACTTGATCAATATTGTTATGAACCTTTTTTTCGGATGAAACCTCTCCGGTTTTATGTAAAAGGTGAAATCATGGTCAACCTCATGCCTATAAAATATACCTACACCAATCTTTCAATCACTGTGTCAAGCGTGTTTATTTTGGAAATATTTCACTCACCTGTCGTGTCGTTCGACAGGTCAACCGGTCCATAGGGATGTCCATTTTCTGTAGTCTGTTAGCCTATATCAGTAGGTAAGCTACGGTTGGTGTGAGGTGAGCCAATGGCCGTTTCAACATTGGACGATAACGACACGATATCGTCGGACTGGTAGTTTCATTCAATAACTACTAAACGCTTTCATCCTGTATCGTTATAGTCAACGATATCGTCGCCGACATTGATTGTCGTGCCGAAATCGGCGGACATAGTGTACTTGTTCACCGCTGCCTCGAATACACTATTACACTTTTGAAATCGCGCGGGGATGTAAGCTTTTGATGGCGCGACGCGACTATTCGAAGCTGCTGTGGCATACCGCGTGACAATAAGCTGTTGGTTACATCGTGTTGGTCACATATCGATATCGTCGGACGATATCGTTGTCGTCCGACCTGTCGTTATGTCAGTGTCGTTATCGTCGCACGCATTCTGTTTTTGGTTTGCGCGAAATAGAGGTATGTCATGTGAATTTTACACCTATCGTATAATGCCACTGTCATCTTTTCAAAAACGTAACGCATTTCAATTTAGGTACAAATTGACCTCTATTTGTAACTTCGTCAAAAACGTTCAGCAATTTATCGTTTCCTGTTTCTTTATTGCGTATATCGTTAACATTTTCTCCCATCCAATAACGTAAATAGTACCATAAAAAATACCAATAAGCACCTGTCCCAAAGACTGCCACAATCATTATTGTTTATGAATGTCATCGCCCGGTCTATTAAGCCGAGCCGTGAAATATGGCCGCGAACAAATCGCTTTGACATTAAAAATATGGAGTTTTTATTGGGATAATATACGTGAATTAGTTTGGGAAGTTGATTGTTGAGTGGCAAACAAAGGAATTGTTAGGGTGGAATAAATTGCTTTTTATGTAATATTCGTCATTCAGTTGATTTAGCGTATAGCGTAGGAAAAGCGTCTTTTTGTCGCCCGTCCCTTTTGTTTACGGCCTTTCACTTGACCAGCTTGTAATTGTTCCACTGCAAGACAAAGGCTTCTGCTCATATGGAAAAGGAGCATAGATCAATTGATCACCATACTTGTTCACTGCGTGATCTCTATGTTTTAAATTCTGAAAGACAATTTTCGTACTCTTTTCAAGTCGTAGTCTAATCTCCGCGACAATTAATATTAAAAAACTTGTCAAAAAATTTGGTGAATTGGAGGTATTATCAGGCTAGGCGGAGCGACGATCTTCGCAAAGTGGCAGGTAGCTGCTGGATGAGAGTTGCCGAGAATTGAGCTGAATGGCGTGCATTTGGAGAGGAATATGTCCAGCAGTGGACTGCTATAGTCTGATGATGATGGAGGTATTATTGACATTGACAGAATGACACAGATTAGAACGCAAACGTTCTTAAAAATTCAGGAATTGCCTCTTGATTTCCTACCAATTGCAATGTTTAGGTTTAGGTATTATAAATACAGGGCGGCAGGGAAATCGACGCGAAAACTAATACCATGGATTCGGTACATGACTCTGAATCACCTGCGTTGAAATTTTTCGTCGGTTATTTACAAAAAAAAGTTTGCTGTTCCATACATTTTGACCGCGTAGGAATTGCACTTTTTTATGGAACAGCAGATTTTTTTTCAATAACCGACGAACAATTTCAACTCAGGGATTTCAGAATCATGTACTGAAGCCATGGGATCAGTTTTCGCGTCGATGTCCCTGCCACCCTGTATAACGTCGCAGGATAGCCTTTACCAAAAGTACTCATCGCATTATAGTTTGATCGAGACCGCTGTACCGCACCTTAGGAATGCGTGGCGAGGCGGGGGATAGCGTTGACGAATGAGCGGTGGAACACCGTGAGCGTTTACGAATGAGCGGCCTGCACTGCTTCCCCGTCTCGCCGCGTACATAACTAAGGCGCGGTACAGCGATTTCGGTCTAACTATAGTGGTTCAGCAGCGTCAAAATAACAGGATTGTACTGGAATATAGCAGTTCGTTGTGGATATGGTATGACAGCGGCTCTCCCCACATCATCAGAAGACAGCCAATCAATCATCGTTGCGTCGCTCTGCTAGAGTGACTGTCACAAGTCAATGTCACTTTTATCCAACTTTTTCGATGGTTCCAGCAACATCGTAACACAAAGGAGGTAGCGCCACTTTCTGCGCCGTCAAATATATTATCGGAAGTATTGTATTTAAGATATTTTTCCAGAAAAATACAGCAACACGATATTACTAGCAACTTACAAGTTATTGCAGTTTGTATGGTAGCTAGTGCTCAGGAGTTGCCAACTCATTATGACTCCGAGTGCTGAGAAAGAAAAAGTTTTTAACAACTTATCCTCCTAAATTAGTTCAGTAGTTCTTGCTTCTCCGTAGTTAAAAAGTTCCTTGCAAAAAGTGTCCGGGTAATACAAAGAAATTTCGCTGGGAAGAAAATAAGTAAGGGAACTAAGCATTTTGTTCAGGCTTACTGTACGTAAGTGGCTAGTTGCAGCTTCACTTTCACTGTCCACAAAGTAGATACAATATAATCAACCTGAACCACCACACACCCACCACATAGGGTAAATATTATTTTAAGCACATAATTTTTATAATAAGACAGATTTTATTTTGTTTTGAGTTTGAATAGTTAACCAGGATTGTGGTAGACAGAAAATACAAATGTTAATAAGGAAATGGTGACAATCCAGGGACTGGTATAGCACATACTGTTTATAATTACCACATTCATTTACTGTTTACAGTCCTAACTAATTATAAAGGCGAAAGTGAGCTTGTTTGTTTATTTGGCACATGGGCCATGGTAATAGACCATGACCCCCGTTACTTTAATGTTCTATAGGGTACTTTTTATCGCAATATTCATATCCAAGCTTATGTAGGCGAAACGGCGGGGCGTACCTATCTTGGTAATAAACCAAGGTTGGTTTGTATAATATGGCAAGTTTCTCACAAGATGATATAGGCATAAGAAAAAGATTGTATTTTAATATAAGCTTTTTTGCCCGCGGCGGAAATTATTACCGGGATAAAAAGTGCCTATAGTATGTCCTAACTCAGGTCCTGGCCTACCTGTGTGCTAAACATTGAAATCGTTTCAGCTGTTTAGATGTTAAAGGTATCAGACAGAGTTACTTTCGCATTTATAATATTAGTGTGGATATTGTCAGTTTCATGAATGTGATAACAAGCTTGCAAGATAGTTGCAATTGTGGTTATTTAATGTTCCTTCTGAGGTGATCCAGCGGAGAAGCAAACTTGTCGACATCGCTCAAATAAGCAAGCTGAAGTGGCAATGAGCCGGCCAAATTAGCCGTAGAACCGATGACTGTTGGGGAAGACGTGTTCTTGAGTGGAGACCGCGAATCGGCAAACGTAAGGTAGGACGCCCTCAGGCTAGGTGGAGCAACGATCTTCACAGGGTGGCTGGTAGCAGGTGGATGAGAGTTGCTGAGAACGGAGCTGAATGGCATGCATTTGGAGAGGCATATGTCCAGCAGTATACTGCTGTAGGCTGAAGATGAATGTTCCGTCTAATCATAAACGCTTACGGATCCCTAAAAATCATAAGAGTTAATAAAGCCGACGCGACAGCTTCCGTCCCTTATAAAGACGAAATCGTCCAAATATAAGTTAATAGTGTTTGTCTGTATGTACAGCTTCTTTTATTAGATGGCATGAAGAGATTGTGGGCTTTGTTAAATATTATTCAACCTACATGTAGGTAGGTATGCGTAGGCAGGAGAGATAAATGAAAGGCGACTTACGTCTTTGTCGTGAGACTTATGAAATAAATTATAGACGATGTCAAGTTATATTAAGTAAGTGATTTTTAGTTTTGAAGTGTTTTGAGTGTATATTAATGACAAGGTTTTTCTCGCTGCTTCACCTGGATGGTGGTCGGAAAATATCTCATGGAAACGTGCTACCGGAATCAAAATTGAAGTTTTTTTTTTTTTTTAATTATTAGTTTATTCATTTATTTATTTATTGAAGTTTCTATGCATTGACCCGCGCTATGGTCTATCCGTCTGCCAAATTTAATCCAAATTCGTTCAGCCATTAAGTCGTAAAAAAGTAACAGATAGACAGATACAGTTACTTTTGCATTTATAATATTTTTTATATTTTCGTTAGATTTCAGCGAACTACTACTTAAGTACTTACAGACTAGTACAAATAATTACTTGTTCTGAGTCCAGTGCGCCGAGTAGTAATCCAAAGAGGTTTTAATTAAAAACGAAACACTGTAACTTGGACTTTTAAAACAAAAGACGGACTTTAGAGAAGCTTGAATTTAAACTCAACTTAAATCTTAAAGCTTTGTAAATGAGAAGTAACATAATAGTAGCAAAATATTTATTTACATTTAACATTGTAAACGTTGTTGTGCCCTTACCGGGTTCCTGTTATTTACTAAGCTCTTAAATTGTAATATACGTATATGGTTACTATTAAACCTACTTCTTATTTACCACATGAATTCAATATATATGTATATTTGAATTCGAATTTATATTTGAATTAGCTGCGCAAGTTTCGATTCCGTGAGAATATCGGGATAGTAAGTAACCTATGGCCTAATCCAGGTCATGGTCTACCCATGTGCTAAATTTCATCCAAATCTGTTCAGCCGTTTAATCGTGAGAGCGTAATAAACAAACAAACTCAGTTTCAAATTCAAATTCAAATTCAAATTCAAAAGTCATTTATTCAAAATAGGCTGAGAATCAGCACTTTTCAAACGTCAAAATTACATAAGACAGTCCCCCAAAAACGCCCACCCTTCACCACTTCCTAGTGCTTAGCTGGGAAGAAGAAGTGGCGCAACAAACTCCCCAGCAGGGAGCTCGCATTTACAATATTAGTTATTATTTATTATTTATTTATAGTTAATTAAAACGGTACAACACCAAGTACATTAATTAACATAGAAACAATTACAACGTTGACAATAATTTAATTTAAAACTAACATGGAACAGTGGACTCCCTAGCATACTTTCTCTCACAGAACACCAGACATATACGCATAATTTTACTCCATTCATCCGCAAACACATCACATTCAGGGTCAGTAATCAAAAGGGCATTCAGCATCTTTAGGGTACGACAGACTGGGGATTCGGCTCTGGCTACAGTTTTGCATGACAGTTGCGCAAACAGATTGTGTCGGCGGCTCTGACGGTGTCTAATGTATTTGTCGGGCACAAATAATCGGCAGAAAAGGCCATGGAGCTCTGGACAGTCGATACGCCCCCGTTAAAAAAGTTATGATTGTAAACTACGTCATTTGTAAGATGAAAAATAATAAATTGAAATAAAGTTGTATTTTATTTAACTAAATGGTAGAGAATAAGTCTAGCAAAAAATGTTTTAAAAATAGTTGGCGTGATTTGTGTTCATAATCTACCAAGGTACCTGCTTTTGTGCTTATAAGGGTTTCAGGCTACTTCATACGTTTGTTGAAAAGTTGAATATAAAACTCTTAATTAACACGCGACGGGAAGCGGCTTATGCCCTCCGCATTCATTTTATTCTCTGGTCATAAAAAATAAAGATTAAACATGTTTGTCGAATTTGAAAATGGAATTTTCACATAACACACACGTAGACCTAGGCGCTTCTAAACGGGCCATATTTTGTTGCAATATGTAGCTGCAATAGATTGCCAGCAATATTCTTGAGCAACCGGCAAAGAAAGAAAAAATTTTTTTTATTACACAAACAACTACAAAACAACAACTACACCTACTTATACTCAAATATGTTTGAAGCAATATTTTTATGAGTTGCCGGACTATCGCTCTTATTTTTATGAGTCGCCGGACTATCGCTCTTATTTTTATGAGTCGCCGGACTATCGCTCTTATTTTAATGAGTCGCCGGACTATCGCTCTTATTTTTATGAGTCGCCGGACTATCGCTCTTATTTTTATGAGTTGCCGGACTATCGCTCTTATTTTTATGAGTCGCCGGACTATCGCTCTTATTTTTATGAGTCGCCGGACTATCGCTCTTATTTTTATGAGTCGCCGGACTGTCGCTCTTATTTTTATGAGTCGCCGGACTATCGCTCTTATTTTAATGAGTCGCCGGACTATCGCTCTTATTTTTATGAGTCGCCGGACTATCGCTCTTATTTTTATGAGTCGATGGACTACCACTCTTATTTTTTCTGTACTAGCTGCGCCCTGCGGTTTCACCTGCATAGGTCTCGATTCCGTGGGAATATCGGAAATTAGAGGTATCCTATGACCTTCTCCAAGTCATTCATTACCAGTGATCGGAGTAGGTAGATTGAACTGGGGTCATTGATCCGAAACGTATATATTACTATGGACATTCCTCCGGAATTGGTGGATTATTAAAAAAAAACCGGAACTTATGTAGGAAAATATTTAAATTTAAGTGCAACAATTTATATCTATCTATAAAAGATCTAGCTATCTAGCTATCCTAGGCTAAAAATAAAAAATAAATATTAAAGCTTCGATCGGAATTCGATTGTTTTTATTATTCAACAGATAAATAATGAATTAATTTAGTTTTGATACCTTCCTTTAAATTTTGAATTGAGTAGTAATAATATCACTACCAACATTAACAATATTTAATTGAATCCGGAAATACCGGAATTACTTTCCGGAAAAATGGCTTATCCTTGTTATTCTTTCTGTGTGCATTTATGATACAAGTACTAAAAATCAATCTACCTACTCCGATCACTGTTCATTACCTATGTGCCCAATTTCATCCAAATCCGTTCAGCTGTTTTAGCGTGTAGTTACGATTGGTGCCCTAAATGTAGCCCAATTCAAAGACTAGTGATCATACTGTTCCAGATATTATAATACAGGGTTATTATCATCATCATCATCATTTCAGCCGAATGACGTCCACTGTTGGACATAGGCCTCCCCCAAGCACCGCCACTTCGACTGGTTCTGTGCTTCTCGCATCCAGCGGGGTTATACTAAGTTCGAAATATTGCAGCCACACATCGCAATAAAAATATGTCCCGTTTGGAATCCCCTTCACATATGCACACATTAGCAGCATACCACATGAAATGTAAATACGGCAACGCAGCATTGGATAATTGAAAAACTGACTGAAAATTAGGTCATAACAGTGCGATGTTGCCGTTCTTACAAAGGATTATGTTTCAATTTAATAATTGGTTTTGCAATTAATGTAATGTGATTCATGTGAAATACAATTTTGGTTTCCTTTTTATCTTTTCAGTGATCAAATCAATCAATATTTTTTGAGATTATATATTTTGAAAAAAAAACAGTTTTCAACTTAACACTGCTATACTATTTTCATATTTTCAACCATTTAAACTAGCATGTGCTTTACCAAAATATTAAATTCCGTTAGCAAATTGGTGGTGTTCAAACATGCGTCATGTAGGTTCAAAGACTGAACACAAGCAATTCCCTGTGTGTTGGCGTGTACCGCTAGTTCGACGTGCATTCTACACTGACCAGGATCACATGTATAGTGTGGAGGCGGTATGCAGGGCCTCTTTATTCGAATTTGAATACAGAGAAAGGTGCCTAAAGGCACCTATTTTTTAACAGAACTTATTTTCTGTTAATACAGCAAAGAGCATCGAATTCAATCAGGATGTAGATAAGGAGTATAGGCTATCTGAGACGAGAACCTTTCTTTGTGGTGTGGCTTAGAAAGAAAATAAATTAAGAAAGACTCGCACATGAAGAGCACACACTAAATATAAAAAAATACAGACTTACGGAGGAAGTTCGAACAAGACGACTCTTTAAAAAAAACCGGCAAATTGCTTGTCGGACCACGCATAATGAAGGGTTCCATAGTTGGGATGAATTTATTCTAAAAAACAACACTTAACTTCGTAGTTGAAAAACATGTTTTCCCATACATTCCAACTGCATAAGTAAGTTTGTACACACAAAATTGACAGATTTGCCATGCTATTTTAAAACCATAGACTTCTTAAAGGTTTACCTGTAATCTGTAAGTATAGAACTATTTTCTGTAGGTATTTTTTTCCAATATCTTTGGCTCATTCCTTTTTGAGATAAGTGGTGTAATGGTGGATAATGGTCAATTTTCATAATTTTTTGAATTTTGTTTTTTGCCTCACAAAAGTAACCCCCATATTCAAAATACATTTATTAACGTTACACGTCCGTTTGGGTCACATAAATTCATATGTGTACCTTTCAACTTAATTGGTCTAGTAGATTCGGAGCAAATTAACTGTAACAAATAGACAGACCGACACACAAGTGATCCTTTATGGGTTCGGTTTTCTTTTTGGACATACGGAACCCTAAAACTGAGACTTTCCAGATGACTCAATAATTAATCAATAGTGAAAAGGAAGCTCATTAGAAGCCTTCCTAGAAAGGTTTAAACCGTTCGTTTGCTAAAGCTACACACGGAAATCAACATGACAATTGAATTGCAGACAACACAACTTTAAAGTATCTACGACAAAGTGCAAAAGACAGCCCAAAATTTCCTAACACCTTAGCAACAGACTGAAACATAATCAAATTAAGGCGTAGGAGTTATCGGTCTACTTACATCGTACGAATGTAAGGTTTAAGGAAGATAAGCTAAGGTAATCCGCGTAAAATTTTCTTATTTTTTTTTTAATTTGTTAGTCAGCGTTAGGTTGTATTTTAATCAAAATATGATTTGTCCCTGTAACAAATATGTGTTTGTAATTACAGAGCTATAATCATTGGAATCATGAATACAACTCACCAACTTACCCTATTTCATGAACTCATGAGGCCATTATTACAACTTAGAGAGTTGTATTTACGATTTTAATGATTATAATTCTGGACGTATTTGTTACGGCCGCGAATCATATTTAGATCAACATACAACCTGCAAATAGCAACAAAGGTAAGAAAATTGGAATTTCGCAGGCTACCCTGACGCTTTCGCCTTAATACCGGCACCTTTCGCACGCGAGCACCCTACACGCATAGTGCGTGGGTAGTGGGTAGTTGGCCCACGCAAGGAAAAGTATTGTATCCACGTCACTCGAACGAAATTAGGTAATTATTCATTAACTGGCTGAGCATTGGTAGGTTAGGGGTCAGAGCTCACGTGTTTAGGATTGTTAGAATTCTTTTCTCTTCTGTGTAATGGGGTTTAACTTAATTATTAATTGGTAACTGCGATAGGATTCGACGTAATTCATGACCTTAAAAGGTTTTGCCATCTATGACGTGCTTACGTATTTTATTTTATTACTCCGCATCGGTCAATCTCAGATATTATTGAATTATCAGGTGGTCATTATTTCACAGGACTGCGTAATGCTATTCGGGCTTATTAGCGAAATCGGTAAATTCGGGCGAATCACCAATAAGCCTCGGTAGAATTGAGTATGGTGGAGGTAGTAGGTACTAGTTTTCGATAAAATAGATTAGGAACTACACAAAAGATTTCTGTTCTAGCTTATACCGACTTTTTTAAAACTTCTAACAAACCAACAAGTTGAACATGACAAGTAGCAAGTTCTACCAAAGTAACAAGTGTAAACAACATGGGGTTTATTGGACATTGGCAATAATGTGTCAAGTGAACGGCAGGTTGAGTTAGCGTCTACAAGTTATGAGAAAAAAGTTTTCAAAATTAGAACCGGTCTTATTCATTAAACCAGGAATCACCAATTCGTTTTTTTGGTCGTTTAACAAACAATACGATTGACGCGGTCCGTTTGGTAGGTACGAGGTACGATTACTAGCAACCAAGATTAAAAATAACAAATAAGAAATAAAACGAAATTAAACATTTTTTATTAAGTCATACTACACAGTTTCCAAATTGTAGTAGTCTTCAAATCCCACTGTATCCATTTGGTTACGGCACGTACACGCGGCTTAAATGACTATTTTTACTGCAAAATAATGGCTAATATCGTCTGTGGGCTGTTTCACTCTATGGCCTGATGGATATTCTCGTCCACTAGACCTAAAATAATCAAAAAATTACAGGTAACACCAAAAAAATCTGAAAAATTTCGAAAGTGACGTAAAGCGCACGTCAATGTCAAACCACAGAATCACAGGTAACACAAAAAAAATACTTTTTAATATTCAAGCCTTAATATTCAAGGTTTGAATATTAAAAAGTATATTTTTTTGGAGGGAGGAGAGGAAAAAAAAAAGTAAATGAACAAAACAACAAAGTAATTAATTTATATTAATGTGAACATATTTATTTTTTTATTTGAATTATCTGTCTGAAGCCTGGTGTAAAGTTGGTGCAAGCTAAAACAAAAAAAAATATTATTTTATTATTATAAAGATTAAGTTTATTTATAAATTTTACAAAATAGGTCCGGATCCGGACCGCTTTCTGCTATTTGATGACTCCTGGGTTAAGCTATCACACTCGTGAGGAAATTAGTATGTTTGGTTTGTTGTTGTTATTTATTGTAACATTTTAAAGACATACTTTGGCACCTACACTGGAATCGCACCCTCTTACAGAGAGGAGGCCTAAGTTCCAGTTGTCAGAACGTTAAAGGTTGATTTTGTGACAGATTTATACGACGGCTGACCACGACAGTAATAATACCTCAAAGCTTCATATACCACATCCAATCTTGAACACATTCCCGTTTCCAAACTAAACCTTATTTATTAAAAGTGCCCGCTCCCTAGCCAATAGCGTGACGTAGGTGTCGAGCAGCCTCGTGTCGCAACGCAATCACGCTTTGTGTCATCACCGTGATCAGATGCTCCGTGACCGTGTGTGTGTTGCAGCCAGTAGCGTGACACCCCTGACGGACTGTGTCGAAACGCAATCAGCCTTTGTGTGATGAAAGTCTAAGTGAACAAGTATTTTGACTTGATGTACTGGAGTGAGTAGCGTGACATCAGTAACGATTAGTATCGTATCGTAACGTAATCATGCTTATGTCATCAGCGTGAAGAGATGCTACGAGACCGAGTGTTGCGATTAGATGTACCTACAGAGTAGTGAAGCCAAACTTGTAGCTAAGATTGAAGAAGAATGTAGCCAACAGATTTAACATTTTGTAACCACTGGTGTGACAAAAGTTGCTACTTGCGTCATGATGCAAAGCAATCCCGCTTTATGTCTTCTACGTTATAAGAGTGTACTAGATATTTATACCTAGCCTGTAGCGTGACACAGGCGCCAAAGTGTATATACGTAGTGTCACTCCTTGCAAAAATACTTTAGGAAAACAAAAGACAGCCAACATATTGTAATCTGCGTAAACTTATTTCTCTGTACGATTAGTCTCCTCTGCAGAAAATTATACTCAACAACTTGAAGATTTTCCCAAAACATATTCTTGTCAAAATAAAACTTAATACGAAAGGTAAAGTTACGCAACAATTAAGAGGAACATGTAGAATAAATTAGTGTTGTGCGTAACGTCGATGTTTGCTCAGTCGGTACAAATGATCCCAGTTGAGTGCGAACATCTGGGCTCGTGGCGAGTCGTTATCAAACCGATCGTGAGCTAGGGATGGGGTTGTGTCGATGAGGTTTTATTTTACAGAGAAATGTAGGATTGGAAATGAACGAAAGAGGTGGTTTTATCAGAAATTTCTGTAGAGAAATGTGGAATTGGAAATGAATGAATAAACATGTAGTTTTATCAGCATGAACTATGCTGATATAACTACATGTTTCTTCAGTATTTTATTTATTTTATATGGGTGACTTGTTTTATTATTAATATTCTATCTGAAGCAGTTAACTTTAAAAATATAGTCTGCAAGTCGTGTTTTATATAGTTAAGAAGGTGTAAACTCTGTTAAAAAAAACTCTATAAAAGTACCAACTTTCAATTAAAATAGAGTCGGTAATCATAAAACCAACCATTTATTTATTTCAACAATTCTCTATCAGTCGATGTAAGTACAAATATCAACAGTCATTTCCCCACCCTCTTTCCATTCCACACGCATCGTTCCGCAAATAACTCGACGACAACGAGTCCTTATCGATGTTGATACTATTTATTGAATATCGATAGCGAGACATTAAGGCCGTCCCTACAACTAATCACTGAACGCCCGCCGTGCTGTCATATTATGTAAGTTGTATTAAAATAAATAAATGTTGAGAAGATTTGCTTCTTGTAGATAAAAGGACGATAAACGTACTTGATTTAATATTGCTACACCTAGCAATAAAACCTACCCCAAGAAAATGACTTCCCCAGGTTCCTAGAAGTCTGATATCTAAAGCTACCTTCGCTTGTTGTGAGTAGAAAATTTGATTCCCCATCAAGCAGCCAATTCACATGTCAAAAGTTTCACTCTCCAAATAAAAATGATTAATTTGTCGACAAGTTTTCAGAAGATAAAGTTCGGTTTGCATCTAACTGTGACTAATAATAGAATGCCTAAGTTCGTTCTTCGCCTTCTGCAGTTTTTTATTCAATGATCACACAGCGAAGTTAGTGGTCGTTCTACGCTTTAAGTGTGATTTTCAAAGCTTCATTGTACTCTTATGGCTTTTGTATGGAGATATGGGTTGTAACTATCAGATCTTAGTGCTACTGAGATTTTATGGTCTGCGTTTTACCATATTATGGGGTGCTAGTGTCATTTCTACCTACAAACGAATAATGGCATCAGTAACAGCAAGTGTATACAATCCTAAAACCAACATTACTGTATGTGTGTCACTGACTGTGTAACTGAATTGTTAAAGTTAAATTGTAATAAAATAATATTGTGTGCTTTCCCATATTTTGAAAAATTGACAAATAGACAAAACAATTATATTCATATGCTTAATAAGCATATGCACTTCTTAGTTAGCCATTATAGTGACAAGCTTGTATTTCTTGACACCAACAGTTTTGTGGAAACTTTAAAATCGACTAGGGATACTGTGTATCTGCCTGTTAGTTTTAGACACATAATAGCAAGGCTATTAGCTTTTTATATAAACTCAGACACAGGTAGTATGTCAAGTCTTGTATTATTAACACCACAATGATTAGTAATAATACTAATAATAAGGTGGTGAACCTAAATAAATGTAGCTCAAATGCTATAAATATTTTTACAAATTGTACGAAGGAGGTTCCATGTCCCTCACTCACTATGAGTTCACTGCCTCTGGATAGTAATTTAAACTAGTTTGTAAGACAACAGAAGGTACCTGTAAGAATATTCTTATAACTAACAACTACAAGGTATCTTCTTGCTCTAAAATAAATAATTATCAAAAAGGAGATCAGCAGAATGCCTTGAAATTATTTCATCAAAATATTCAAGGTATTTCTTCCAAATTATTAGAAATTGAAATGTTTTTAGAAAAAACAAAGTTTGGCATTGTTTGCTTTACTGAACATTGGTTAAAGGATTACCAAATGCTAATTAATTATGAGAACTATAGTGTGGGCAGTTGCTTTAACCGTAAATCTATGCTACGTGGAGGTTCTCTTATCTTGGTAAAATATTGTTTAAAATCGAAGCAACGTAATGACATAGTTGGTTTATCAGTTGAACATTGCATTGACTTGTCCTGTGTTGAGCTGGATAAGCATGTTGTAGTGTGCGTGTACAGACCCCCTAATTATCAGAAATATTCTTTATTTGAGTCAATAATGGAAGATGTCCTAGCGAAACTTGCATCTAGCAACAAAGCCGCAGTTATTTGTGGTGATTTTAATATAAATATTCTGGAAAATAATTCAAATAGCAGTAGAATAATAAGCCTTTTTAAATCGTTCAATTTGTCTAATGTTTTTACAGAACCGACTAGAGTAACTCCAACTTCTGCTACTTGTATTGATAATGTCTTCTGCGATTGTGATTATTTAGATAAAACCATCGTAAATTATTTGCCGTCTGATCATAGTGGACAAACGGTAACTTTTAAGTTTAAAACACTTAAGCAAAAAGTGCAGATACAATTTAGACCAATTACAACTGGCAAATTAAATAGATTTAATAGTACCCTAAATAATAAGTTAAATGCTCTGGGCCATAATATGGACGATGCAAATAAATTGTATGAGGGTTTCTTTTCAGTTGTGCACAAAGAATTCAATAAAACTTTTGAAAAGAATAAAAAAATATTTGCCCTAACTTTATTTTTAGTGACTGGGCAACTAGAGGTATTAGGATAAGTAGAGAAAGACTGTTCGAGCTGTATGGCCTTAAGCCTTACATTAACACTGAAACTTTCAACAAGTATGTTGCTACATATTCCAAAATTTTTAGAAATACCTGCAAGATAGCTAAAGCTGTGCATATTAGCAACAAGATCAAATTAGCAGAAAATAAAATAAAAACAGTTTGGAAAGTTATAAATAATGAAACTAATAGGAAAAAAATACGAAACACTGAGTTCACATTGGAGACTTCACGTGGTTCATAAGCTCGAATTTAGAAGTAGCTCAAGAATTTGTAAATTTCTTTACTAATATACCATATAAAACGACGGAAGCTTTAAATTCCTCACCCGATGTCTCAATAGATTTATTAAAAGCGAATGTTCCAGGCTGCCCGGTTGAATTTCAATTTAAACACATAAACCCTATGATAGTTATAAAAGCTTTTCGGCAAATTAAAATCAAATTGACCGAAGATCTATGGGGATTATCTATCAAAGTTTGTACATCCATAATCGATACTATAGCACCATACTTAGCTTTAATATTTAATAGATCGATCAGATTTCGTAGATCAAGGAGTCTTCCCAGATTTAATGAAATACAGTAAGGTTATACCCCTTTTTAAATCTAGGGACAGTAAAGACACTAACAATTATAGACCAGTATCCGTGCTGCCGGTATTCAGCAAGGTGTTTGAAAAGGTAATGCTCAATCAAATGCTTAATCATTTTAACACCAACCAAATCTTACACGATCAGCAATATGGGTTCACCAAAGGACGTTGTACGACTGACGCCGGTGTAACCTTATTAAAACATATATTTACAGCGTGGGAGGGGGCCCAAGACGCCATAGGATTTTTTTGTGACCTCTCAAAAGCATTTGACTGCGTAAATCATGAAACCTTACTCTTGAAACTTGAGCATTACGGTCTAGGTAAACTTGCGCTCAGTTTGCTAAAATCTTATTTAAATGATAGACAACAGCAAGTCCAAATTAATGGGGTCAATTCACTCGGTCTAAAAGTAAAAATGGGTGTACCACAAGGCTCGATATTGAGTCCTTTCCTCTTTTTAGTATATGTAAATGACCTACCCCATTTATTAAAAAACCAAACACAAATGGTGTTATTTGCTGACGATACTTCTCTAACTTTTAAGATAAATAGACGTGCATCAAACCTTGACGACGTAAATAACGCCCTACTGCAGGTCCAAAATTGGTTCACTGCTAATAATTTAGTATTAAATGGGAAAAAAACTAAATGCATTAGATTTGCTTTACCGAATGTTAAAAGTAGTGATTGTGACATAGTATTGAATGGGGAGAAATTGGAATTCATCGATAAAACTGTTTTCTTGGGGATCACGCTCGACTCCAAGCTGCAATGGGGTCCTCATTTAACATCTCTTGCAGGACGCCTAAATTCAGCAGCATATGCTGTGAGAAAAATCCGTCAATTTACTGATTTAGATACCGCGAGGCTAGTCTATTTCAGTTATTTTCATAGTATCATGTCTTACGGTATTTTACTGTGGGGACGGGCTGCAGATATCAACTCTATTTTTATTCTGCAGAAAAGAGCCATCAGAGCAATATATGGCCTCCGCAGACGCGATTCTCTAAGGGAACTGTTTAAAGATATTAATATCATGACGGTACCTTGTCAATATATCTATGAAAACATCATGTACGTTAGGAAAAATCTAAGTCTTTTCAGTAAAAGAGGTGATAGACACAATTATAGGACTAGACATAGGGACCAATTGATTCAACCGGGTTTCAGACTGGCTAAAGTAGACTCATCCTTCATGGGGTACTGTTTGAAATGTTACAATAAAATACCTCCCCACATACTCCAATTGAATGAAACGAAATTTAAATCTTGTATAAAACGCACACTATGCTGCCAAGCATATAATAAGTTGGGGGATTACATCGACGACAAAAATGCTTGGCTCAGCGCTGGTCCAGCTCCACAAGGGCGCATAAACTAATTGATTAGCATTCAAAATATTGTTGCAGCTGCTGAAGATTGTAAAACTATCTTTAGATTGTATAAATTCAATCTCTTAGTTATTATATAATTGCATAGCACATGTGTGAGCACTATGTCCCTACTTTACAGATACCATTTACTGGGTACGTCTTTAATTGACTTGAGTGTGCCCTGGCGGTTGTGAGTATGTCATGCTCACTCAAATGTCTCGCTGGTGGTGGCGTGTGTGTTGGATCGTTAAGTTCCCTTCAAAATGGTTGAGCTAAATGGTGCTGATGCATGCGTCATGTTCGTGAACGGGCGCCGTCAGTGGGGACTGGTCATCTCTTAGCTGCCACGGCTTATTTGAATTTATTTTAATTTTTGAATTGTTTTTGATTTTATTTTTATTACTGACGCTTTTAACGTGCACGTCTTTTTACATTGTTCTCACATGTATAATTACAAAATGGATGATGTAACCAATATTTTGTAAAAATATTCTGATTGAAAAGAGTGTCCGTGAAGGTTCTTGCCCGTTCTTCTCCATAGGAACCTACTACGCGTTGGAATGGGCAAGTAGCTTCATATTTCTGTTTGACCGACCCCTTGACAATTCAAAAGTACCTGTAATTGGTTTATTTGAAATAAATGCTTTGAGTTTTTTGAGTTTTTGATTTCATTTTCAGCGTACGTGTTTAGTGATTGTGTTCACATCTTTTATGTAGTCAACCGGGGTAAATGACAAAAGAACATTTCAATGGGCAATCGGAAAATAGTGGTCGCAATACTCAATCAATCTGCCTACCTTTTACTACATATGTTTAGGTCGGCTTCCAGTCTAAGCAGATGCAACTGAATACAATTATACAGGGTGGCAGGGCATCGACGCGAAAAAATTTACCATGGATTCAGTAGAAGATTCTGAACAGGGGTGTTCAGAATGACTTGCCTGATAACCCATCCTCCCAGAAACGGTGGGACGTGCCGCTCTGCAGTATTATACGGAATTCCCTGGTAGACACGTCACCTAATACTGTTGAGCAAGCCCGTCTGCTAGCTGTGGGAGAATGGGAGTCAGACTTGTGGCTTCAGGCGCTCCCGTCATCCACCATAGGCACCATGATGGATGACTCATCCTTTCAGCTCGCTACGTGTCTCCGCTTGGGCGCACCTTGTGTTGCTCCGCATCGGTGTCTCTGCGGTGAAGCTGTAGACAGTCTCGGGTACCATGGCCTGTCCTGTTACAGGAGCGCAGGTCGCATTGCACGGCAGGCCAGCATCAACGATATTATTCGTCGAGCCCTTGTCACCGCCGGCGTACCAGCGGTATTAGAACCAAACGGCTTGGTACGTGACGATGGGAAGAGACCAGACGGCATGACGTTGTTGCCTTGGAAGGTGGGTAGGCCTCTGGTGTGGGACGCAACCTGTGTCGACAGCCTTGCACCATCTCATGATCCAAGCACGGCGGGCTGTGCTGGCGCCGCTACAGCGGCTGCTGAGACCCAGTGGCGCAAATACTGTAACCTGACGACACGGTTGGCGCAATGGCTGAGCGATCGACTGCTGCGCAACGTGTCGCGGGTTCGATCCCCGTACGGAACAAATATTTGTAGGATCTGCAAGTAGTTTTTCTGGGTCTGGGTGTTAGTGTATGTGAGTTTCTATGTTTGTAAACGCAGCCACGATACAGGAAGAAATTCTTAGTGTGGGGCAAACGTTTAAAAAAAAAAGAACTTTATGGGTTACTACAGTTTTGAGCCGTTTGGGGTCGAAACGCTCGGGTCTTGGGGTCCGAGTGCGCGTCTCCTTTTTAAGGAAATTTCTCGCCGACTGGTCGACACTTCACGCGACCAGAGGGCTGGCTCGTTCTTTGGCGTAAGAATTAGCATTGCTATTCAACGTAGCAATGCTGCCAGTCTTCTGGGCACGTTTCCGGATGACAGCGATGCCGTCGAATACTTCGACGCCTAAGTGTCCTTTTGGTTTTTGTATATATTTGTGTAGTTAGTTATTGTATTTAGTACCTAGTGTAAATAGTTATTAAAATAATTTAATAGATAATGTAATAATTTGTAAAATAAATAAATCTATAGACTGATTATATTATATAAGGTTGAAACTATCTATGTGCCACAAATCAAATAGACTTCATCGTTTTGTGACGTGCAAGTGTAATTTAACCGTAGGGTGATAAAGAACCTGCCAGGGTTGCGAGTTTATCCGAAAGGGATATCGCTGCTCCGGCACACAGGCAACGGAAGGAACACGGGAGGGTTTGAGTCAGTAAAAGTCTGACACGCCAGCTCCGCCCAGAGCGGGAGAAGTTATTTGATAATTTCCCATCCTCATAAAAAAAGGATGATAAAGCAATTAAGAGGAAGAGTTTACTTAAAGTTTGTTTTTAAAGCTGATCTTGGAAGATTCTTGTAGCTAAGCATTCAGTGAAAAGTGGAACAACGATCTTCACAGTATGACTAGTAAAGAATGGAAGAGAATGGCCGAGCTCAGTGACGTTCAATAGAGACACTTATGTTCAGTGATGGACTACTACTTCTGGAAGGTAATGATGAACATAGTGCTATAATGAAAATCGCCACGCCACCTGCTACGATGCTTACATACTTCTTTTGTTTCGTTTACGTTCATACATCTGGTCCTACACGCACGTCGATTGCGAGTACTACGCACTTTTACTTTCTGAAGAACATCACCAATATAATTATGTCCTCCTAGGGCGTCCTCCCGGCGTTTCCACTCACATCTGCCTCAGCACAACATGACCAAACAATCCAAGCATACTGTTCATAATTTCCAGCTTATCTGTCCACTGGCCATGTACTTCAGTGCTATCCTCGTCAAATCTCGTTCATCTATGGCGGCATCACAGGACACTTTGATGAACCTTTCTCCTATGCTCTGTCATTGATATTATTTAAACCAAATACATTGTAAAATTTTGACACTGACAGGCGCACAGTTATAAAAATGCAAATTACTCATCACACGACGTCACGCAAAAACCTGCATCAAGCAGGGTTTACCGCGCGAACAACGTACAAAGAATCCTCTTTTACAATGTTAGTATTAGAGGAATACATACATTTCACCTAGCCACAGCTCAGCCAGAACACGATGTGTGTATATCCTACATTTTGTAGCCAGAAAGCAATCCTTTTAGCCGATTGCACATTGTCTTTCGATCCGGTTTCGAGTACTGAACACTTGTGTGATGAAACATATTTATGAGTTTGGCTGTAAGAATCTTCCACAAGGTTCTGAGGGATCTGGTTGAAAGTGTTGAACGGAAACTAAACGTACTCTTGAAGACATTTATTAATAGTTATATCGAGCTTCGCGTACAAAGCAAAGGAGTCCTAATATCGGTTTGACCAATATATTTTTCGCAATCACATGATGTCAACAAGTCACCCCGATTGTCGTAGGACCGTTTTCGGATGAAAAACACATTGGTTTTCTTAAAATTTGGGTAATGTTCGATTATCACGAAGACGATGTACAACACTGGTGAACAATTGTACAAAATTGTATGCTTGTATGTATATAACTAAGTCTTCCTTTTCCAACACAATCTTCTTATTTCATTACAAGCAAATGCAAAATTAGGTTAAAAATCACGATCACGATTCAGGTCACTGAAGTGTTAAACTACTCTATCATTTACGAATGCCACAAAAATTCCCGTTCACCTGAGTTTAAGGGCACGCAATAAAAGTTTTACATCTCCATGAAAATAAAGTTACTTTTTACCTCATCGTGAAGCGATCTGACCGCTGGGACTGTAACAGATCGAGTGGATTGGAAAAGTCTTAGCTGCGAGAGCAATCCGAGTTTTTCTTCGGATTTCTTTTGTTAACATTATACTTTTGTGGTTTTTAAGCAACAGTGTCTGATAGGAATATAATAATGTGGGGTTTCAGTTATTGTAGGTAGCTGGTAGGAATATATGTCCTTAGTTAGCATAACAAACAAAATTAAGCTATTCTGCGATAAATACCACCGTACTATAAGTTCCTACCAAATAATTGTCTTTTGAAAAACCACTATCTACTTTAAAAGACGGTTTCGGTTCGAACCCCGTACGTTGTAATATTCTGCTTAATTCCTATACATATTTAGATAAGTCGAAATAAGTATAAAAAGAAACAAGTGAAACAACCTAAATTACAAGCCTTGCGTAAAAGGAGATCTTTCCAAAACAACACCAAATATTCCCCTTAGTTTTTAGAGACAAGTTTATACACGCACTATATTCAATTACTGTCACAACAAACAGCCTAGGTTGCTGGGCTACCAGGTTATATAACAAGGATAATAACTTCATACGCACACAGCCGGAATTTAATTATTACCCGTATTTGCGGCAAATTCGTTCTATTAGCTGCTGGTAAACCACTTACTTTTTCTATTCTCCGTGATAATGATCTCGTAGCTATGTGTTGCATGGTGTGAGTGATGAGCGAAATTTTTTGAAAAAGAAGGGAAAGTTAAAAACTACTACAATTTTTTCAGTGAGAGCAGTCTTTTTGTTGATAAGATCATTGACAATGTAAAAAAACTAAAAATGTTCATTGTATGGTGCGACACGTTAGATCGTTTGTGGCTATGGGCTGAGTTAGTTGCAGTGAATGCTAATTTGTAGGGCTATTTACAAATTGAGTGCTTTGATTAAACTATTTGAATAAACCCAAAATCCTAATTTTAAATCACCTTAAAGATGTTTTTCATTTGACGATTAATGTTAATTTTATAGCTACAATTTGCGTCAATCATTTTTCGATTACGATTTAATAATGTTTTTCAAAAATTCTAAATGAATTTCTTTTTTACAAGAAAAAATATTTTAATGGAAATGCTTTTTATTCTTGCTAATTTGCGTCATTATTGGACCAAAAACCTACAGTATATTTAGCCAATGAATGAAAAAATTGAAATTAGCTGAAGGTATTAGACAGATGAATCTCAAATTTGTACAGTGATAGAATAAATAAACTCACCTCTAATCGCTATCATCAACAGCTTGCGCCATCAATTTACTCAGCTAACTACTACCAATTTACCGCTAATTCCCAGCAGAATGGAACACTGTGTCTCTCCCCAGACGGTGTATGAGACACGAGCTGCCTTTAATTATTACTGTCATGGCCGCCACAGCTTGCTCTGGCTTGCTCTATGAAATTAGAGTATCAAGCGCTGGAATACTCTAGGAATGGTTCTAGATTTTGAATTGTCAATTTGAAGGGAAAATTTATGAAAATTTTGCTTAGAAATGAAATCATTTGCCTTCCAGTACCAATACCAGCATTTACATTTTATTGATTCTAGGACATGTCGGTTTCCTCACGATATTTTCCTTAACCATTTTGAGAGCAGTGGCGATGAAATAATTTACACAAAGTAAAGTGCTTGATTGGGTTCGAACCCACGACCTAGAACCCACGTCTCTTAAGTCGCGGCCGTTACCACTGGGCCACCACTGTTCACCAATGCTTCGAGACCAATACTTAATACTTATTCTATTTATTTACATTGCTACAAATACTAGTCTACCGATATCAATTCCAAATGCATAGCATCGAAATCATCACCGTTAATGTTGGTAGCTGCACCATCACTTCCGTTTATAAACCACCTGGCACCACATTTAATTTATTTGGGCCAGACAGAGAATTCCAAATGAGGGGGACCCGAGAAATCAGTAGGAACAGGATTCAGAATTTGTTATAATTGAATACCTACATTGCACCCAGCAAGTCCAAGCACATCCTACACCATTCTCTCTTAACTTAATTACTTCCACAAACTCACCGAAAAACTGAAACAGTTAGAAATCCGATAATACCCGCTATCCAAACACTAGTTGCTTCCACACAGTAAGGCGATATGTTCACAGATGTAAACGTGTAAACAAAATGAGTGATTGTAAGCTCATAGGAGGACCGCGGTGATCCGTCCCCCTTAGTTTACACTCACTATTTGAGGATAAGGGAATTACGTTCTGTTTTTGTTCCTATTTGCTACGTGTTGAGTGGTTTCGCACGTTTATTTGATTTAGAGACAGCCTTATACAAGGCATATTCAGTAAAGTTCAGTTTGAATGTCAAAGGAATATACAAGTAAGAAAATTAAAATAAACATTAATTAAATATTCATCGTATCAAGAAACAAGTTTTTTTTTTAAATATGCATTATTTATTTTACAATTTCTAATAACATTCATTCTTTTATACTGCGTATAGTGTCGTCAGCTTGCCGCATACTAGTACATCATTTTAAAAAGCCGCACGTGGAATACCACGTGCGGCTTTTATACAGCCTACTCAACGGTTTGCCCTACCTATCCGAGGCGGGGTGCTCCAGTTTTCGAGTTCGCTTCGCTCGCTCTTCCATCCTACAGTGTCTTCTTTCTCAAACTTAGCTGCATTTTAGGTCAACAAAGTAAATCCTATTTCTGATTACTTATATACATTGTTAAAAGACAAAATAGTTTTAATATCTTTTTATTGTCTTTTTAATATCCTATCCAAGACATGGTGCAAAAATGTTCGAACTCACTTCGCTCACTCTTGCATCCTGCATTCTCGCATACGTCGACAAAGAATCTTCTATTTCTGTATGAATAGTCAAAATAAAATCTAACCCTACCGAGGAGAGGTGATAAAATTTTCGGGCTTGCTTCGCTCTCTCTTGTGAAAAAAATACATGTCTATTTCTTATTCAATCGAAGAAGTGCTTATCATCGCGTGTTTATAAAAAAAACCGGCCAAATGCGAGTGGGACTCGCACACGAAGGGTTCCGTACTGTACTACTGTACATTATTAATCAAATAAATGAAAATACTAAACGAAGAATATTATTATTTTTCATCTTATTTTTTTAAAATCTCTATGTAGAATTTGTATTTCATAATGACACTATAAATTACAAAGTTATTTTTGCAATTGCAGAAAATCACCTATATTTAAATAAAATACCTTATCAATCGGCCTTCTTAGTACTTGTTGATTATAGGTATACAGTAGTTTTAAATTCTTAACTTGTTTATTTGTTGAGATAGAGCTCGTACTAAAATGGTCCAAAACTGAAAACTTTTATGGCCCCTATTTCATTATATTTGAAGATAAAAAAACGTATTTTTTCTTTAATCGATGAGCTCTAGACAATGACAGCTCACATACCAAGGTAAGATTTTTTTTTCAAAGTCTTTTGATGTCGCTTTAATTTTTAATTTAATTGTCGTTTTATTATTTGATAGTATAGCGGCAATAGAAATGCATAATCTGTGAAATTTGCAACTGTCTACCTATTACGGCTTAATAAAAGGGTTCCGTTTGGCACCCTTCGGGTACGGAACCCTAATAAAACACTATTAACTAAGCACCACAAAAACAGCACACTTGAAATTGAATAGGTACATTTATTTGGTGGTATAATTTATGAGAACATCAACACCACAGTGGTATGAGTGAATGAGTGACTGAGTGAGTGACTGACGGAGTGACTGAGGGAGTGAGTGAGTTAGTGTGTAGTGGTGATCATGGTACTGTGATACGGTGGTATTAAAGTGGACATCACATTATTGTGGTTATATTTCCATTTCTATTTTCGGCAGTTTAAATTTAAAAATCAAAAATTGTGAAATACTTTCTGTCGGTGTGTATCCAATAGGTTGGCGCAACAATTTCATTATCCAACTATTGCAATGAAGAAAATAGTTACGCTTGCTCTCATTGAATGCACAAACACCCCAAGTTTGGCGATATGGAAGCTATAAGTAGATATTCGTTGGTTTAACAATTGCAGATGTTCGGAGCACAGCTGTTGGAAAGACTACATACTCAAATCTTATTAACACGTTTTTAAAGTTCAGACATTGTTGAGGGCAAGTTTTTATTGAGCCTAGGGCGCAGCGAACTTTTGCCGCTAATGAATGGGATAGAGTGGGATAAAGAATGGGCTGTTCGTGCGCTAATTTTGGTATTTCCTTCGTGTTATTATATTTTTTTTACAAAAATACGTGCAATGTGATGATAGGATATCGAACATACATACTTTTATAGCTCCTACACACAATGCCGCCGGGCAAGCCGCGGCGCGCCCAGCCCTGCCGCACAAAGCCGCAAAAAGGATCGCAAAGGAAATGGAGGCGCAAAAGACGGCGGGACGTGCCGCGCGGCAAAAGCCGGAGGCCATGTCGCCGGCATTGTGTGTAGAAGCCATAAGATTTAGTTTATTTCTCTTAATTAATGAGTAATAGCCTCTGAATAACGAAGAAAAACGCACTTTCGCAAAGTTCGGGATAGCGCCTTAAGAGTTGACAGCAAAACTGATCAGAGTTTTGACCAGGCTTTCAGAAACTGAAAGTAAACGTTGTTACGCCATAATAATACTCCATTTTGGGCCGCAGAGGAATGTTTAACGTTGTGTTTTATGTCCCGGGATTCAATTTAGACTCAAATTAGATAAAGATGACGGATGATGCTGTTAAGATTATTTAGTACTGGACCCTGTATGTTACTTAACTTGGGTTTATGGTTACGTTTTCTTGTTTTAGGAAAATTTATTTGTAAATTGTTATTATATTTAACCAAACCGATAGCAAATACATCATGTTTTATTTTATTAATGTAATGATAGCTTAACCCACCATTGATAAGAAGACGTCGTAGTTCTCCTGAGTTTAGCAGAGAGAAACAGAGTTAGGTACTATATAACATTATACTCGTTCTTCCCTTGTGTTAGTTACCTAAGAAAAGTTAATGCAGTTGAAATAATGAGTATTGGAAAATAGGGATGTTGATTAAACATTTTTTTGTGTCGATCACATAGATTATTAAAAAATATTGGACACGTATTTTTTCTTTTATTACGTAATCAAAAGATTACGGCAATGCATTGAGTTATAATGTAGCATGACGTCACTCTCCGGTAGATTTTATACCGACTTGTGACGTAGCGAGCTTCCACTCCCCAACTTTAATTTAATGCGTTTTATCTAAATCATTTTTTATTAATATGATAAAGCAAAAAATACGTGCCTAATATTTTTTTATTATCTGACTAAACAGTATTTTTTTTCCCAGTCAACATCCCTATTGTTTTTGTTCCTAAAACTATGTGTTCTTTTTAACCTAATGTTGACCCGGTTCATAAAAGTAGATATTAATATATGCACGGCCATGTTTCAGTTTCATCACTTACGAAGACCCTAAGTCTTTGGGGTTTATTTAAAACGTTGCTTAACTTTTAAGAGACGTCTAAACGTCGTAACGTTTGTAATAGGTTTAAATGCAGTACTATTATTTCACTACATGTTATTTATCTAGACTGCTTTGTTGGAATATTGGCGCAAGCACTGCGGCCAATATACCAATGCTACTGCTGAGCTGTGGTCCTGCGGGATAATTGCGTGACCCATAAAATGGCAATCGATCGGAATGCCTTTTATCTTTATTGCGTTATTTACGTTGTTGAGCACATCAACTTTTCAAACTTATGAAGCAATGGATTACGAATTTCTTGTGATTGAAAGTGTGTTATGCAATTAGGGTGCTGGGTTCGATTCCCACGTCGGGCAAAGTGTTATTGGGTGTGCATTTGAAAATTCTCAGTAGTAGTTCGGAGTCTGGATTTGTGCCCGTTTGATGGAAATAGGCTCGCCCCCTATTACATGGGACTTAACTGGCGAAATGTGGGTGTACTATAGGTACACTTTTGCCTAACCCTTCGGGGATTACCAAGCGTGATGTTATGTTATTTAACTTCGTTCAGTCACATGACACACTGAGCAACTTTTAAAAGTGATTGGTTCCTACTGAATTGACTGTAATTTGATGTTGTTACGAATATAGTATTTTGAACTCCATACTCTTCAGCTGCCTACAGCTGCTGTAAAATACCAGTATTTTACATGGAGCGACTGCCTATCTGACCTCCACAACCCAGTTACTGATTAATACGATACCCCTTGGTAAGACTGGTTGTCAGTTTCGGGCTTCTGACTACTCGTGACTACTCGTAACGTCTGTCAAAAATCCACGAATGACATCCGAGACCAACGGCTTAACGTGCTTTCCGAGGCACGGAGGAGTCTCGGTATGTAAAGATGGTCACCCATCCACGGACCAAGCCTCTCTATGAAATAGATTACCTCAACGTTGAAATTTTTATTGTGACTGTACCTACATCACAAAAGTGATGAATTTGAATTCATATAAAATCTCAAATCAAACGATAAGTCGTGTATCTGTTGATGTGTGCTCTCGTGGTTTCAGATTCACTGGTCCGACTGATGCGGTCACAAAGCGGTGAGTGCATTCATATTATTGTGATCATCGCAGCGGCATTAATGGTGGAAATAGGAGGTGGAGTTATAGTTCTGAAATGTTATTTTGTAGGATTTTAGAAAGAGTTAGGTGATGGAAAAATCAAAAATATATGGTACTGACATAAATTACCGAAAACCTATTCTGTTGAAAGTCGTTCTAGAAATACGAAATCTTTGGATGGCGATTGTCACTTGTCTGCCCTCACTCAATACTCAATATCTTTATTGCTTTACCATAGTGTGTACTTAGGTGGTAACTATATAATTTAGATCATTATGGACCCTGTAGGGCAGAGCAAAAGGTTAGGAGAGAGGAAGCCCTGTTTTAGGAGATCATAAAGTTGTTATTGTGGGAACAAGTTTTAACTTACATAGAATCAAAGTCAGGAGATCGCGAACAAGATACTAACTTTTAGCTTATCTATTATTTATGTGTTATTTTATCTGCACTTGTACTTAAATATTTTAGATAATCTTTTGGCAACTCTTGGAGGAGCCCAAAGTCCATCAATAGATTGAATTTGTTTTGGCCTAGGTATGACTAGGTCATCTCCTATGCTCTACTTTACATATTTCTTCATTGTCTGTCTTTACGAAACAAAGCCACACCAAAAGAGTCCGTTTCTATTTGTTTCACGCACCTACACGGTTATTGACAGATCAATACAGGTAATAAGACAAGCATATTGGCCCATGTGCTGACTGCTAATGTGTGGAGTAAGAGAACATAGGAACATCATACAAAGCAGAAAAAATAGATGAAGGTAAAATTACAGCTACATGAGACATAATTTCGCCATTGTCTCTGTGGCAAAGAATTTGGCAGGAACCATCACTTTCTTTAACTTATCTTAACACTTTGAAGAACACTTAACGCCCATAGGCGTTATAATAATCAAACTTGGTTCGATGTCCCTGACTGCGTTAACATAGATATTTTTAGAACCACAAACACATGCTGATAGTAACCTAGATCGTATTTAAAGCCACGAGAGTATGATAAATTCAAAAATTCAAAGGCATTAAAAGATTCAAAGCTCTTTACAAAATGCTGTGCATTTGACAGCTCTAAATAATATGATGAACGCGAACAACGATCTGCTTCTAGCGAGGACGTCTTATGTTCCCTCCGCTAATTCCACAGTTTTATCACCAGGATTTGTAAATAGCCTGCATTTGTTAAGACGGACAGATTGTTGGTACTAAAGCTTTTGACAATAAAAAGCTGGCATTATTTCTTCCTATTCTTTCAGTTACAAAAATTACGACTAGAGCCGAGAGTTATACACGATTCAGAGTAACCGACTGTCTAGAGCCGAGTATACCCGATACAGCGTCACCGACCCGGGCGTGACGGTTCAGTTTCGTTCACTGTTCAGAAAGAGTTCGAAGTGCGATTAGAGAAGTTTTCACCTAAAAAAACCGGTCAAGTGCGTGTCAGACCACGCACAATGAAGGGTTCCGTAGTTGGGAGGAAGTTATCCCAAAAACAAAAACTTAACATTGTAGTTGAAAAACATGTTCTCCTATACATCGTTACACGTCACGGTCAATTCTGTAACTGCAAATGTAAGTTTGTAATCGCAAAAAAAAATGTTTTGTGTGATAAAACGACTACTTTACTACAGACTTTTTCCTTTACATGTGCTGTGAGATTTTGCTTCCTACTAAATTTCATGATGTTAGGTCAACGGGAAGTACCCTGTAGAACATGACTTATTTGCAAGTATCAAAATATGTCATTATATGGCCGTATTTTTTTATTGCGTTGACTTAGAAGCGTGATTTTTTTAGAGCTCTTTTTGACCTACGTATTTGATATTAATTTCAACTTACCGTTACCTCCACGCGTTCCTGAGAAAAAGGGTCTTGACCTTCTTTCTAATATCTATGATCTTAACAGACTGATGGATGGACAACGAAGAGATCCTATAAGGGTTCCATTTTTCCTTTTGAGGTACGGAACCCTAAAAATATCAAATAACCTGCACTAACTTGCCTTTTTTTTTTGAGAGTGTGAAATTATCAAATAACTTCTCCTTCTCTGGACGGATTGGAGGAGCGGGAGGGTGTGTCAGACTTTTACTGACTAAAACTCACCCGTGTTCCTTCCGTTGCCCGTGTGCCGGGGCCGCGATATCCCTTTCGGACAAACTCGCAACCCTGGCAGGCATTGGTCCTTACGGACCCCGTCAGTTGGTGCTGACATCTCTTTGAGGCGCGCGTGGAACACAACGCGCCGTCGACCCGGGCCTGGTCCTAATCGGACGGCGAGCTACCCATTGCTCACCGTCCGCAAGCCCACGCCTACGGTGGCCGGAAGTCGGTTCGCAACTTCCGACGCCCGGGGCGTCTCCTGCGGCGACTAGGGGTGCGAGGGCGCGAATTTTGCCTCTCCCTCGCGCGCTCCGCCTCCTCCTTCGCGAGAATTACTGCTTCGCAGAAGGAAGTGACGGCCTCCCATGCACTCTTGCTCTGGACCATGGCCTGAACCAGGGCCGGACGCGAGAGATCGCCGCCGCCGATCGCCTCTGTGAGGACACGGCGGTGCTCTGCCCAAGCAGGGCAGACCTCCGCCGTATGCTCCACCGTGTCCTCAGGACGATCTACACAGTGGTGACACCCGGGCGTTTCCTTCCGCCTTATACGGAGCAGGAACCTCCCGAAACAGCCGTATCCGGTGAGGACCTGCGTCAGGCGGAAGGTGAGCACGCCGTGGTGCCTCTCTAGCCACTCCTCAAAGAGGGGACTTATCGCCACAATTGTGGCGTGCCCATGCACTAACTTGCCTGCAACGAACAGTTACGAAAACGGGCCTTAGCAAATATATTTGGCATTCTTCTCTTTGTAACATCAAGAAAATCACTGCTATTAACTGCAATTAGGAAGTAAAAAAAAACCATTTTGCTAAATAAAACCAAGCTAACGGTTTTAGGTATTCGAGTATAATTTTGGCATATCACCATGCCTTACCACGCGCAATCAATTTCGACACTCTCTCCATACAAAAGTCAAACAATCCGGAATTCACCAAAACATTTGGCGCCACGAGCAGTCACGTGATATTTTCGCTCGTCAATCAGACGACCGATACGACACGATAACAAACAAGCGTATATTTGTGTAGTATCAGCACATAATCGAGATTCTCCCAATAAGGGGACATAGGGGAACAAGGGGGAACATATGGCGATAATATCCGTGTTAACAACCCTTGTGTATGACGCAATAAAAGAGAATGGGAGGTGATTGCTAGGCAATTTTTTTTTGCTTATCGATGTGTGGGAGTTTTCGTTGTTATGACTCTTATCATAAAGGAAAGTGAACAATAGCGGTTTTAAGGATACAGTTTGATCTTATATTATTTCGCATGACTCGTGGACTATTTGTTGTTCGATTCCTGGATTAGGCAAAGGTTTATGGGCTTATACAGGGTGTTTGGCAGAACGTTGAACATACGAAAATGGTGGATAGGTGGGGTCATCTGCTACTTACTCAGCCCTAATTTATTTGGCCCTGGCCCACGGGATATTTTTTTAATTTTTTTTTGTCTTTCTTCTTGTTTCACCACTTTCTTAACTTTAAAGTGTAATTTTTATTAAAAATGGGTAAAACAGGCAATATTTAGTATTTTTTTTAAATCTTTTATGTTGACAGATTCTTATAAAATTATTGCTTTATTCAGATGTTAGCTAGAAAAAAAGTTATGAGTCCTCAAACTTACAGAAAGATGTAAAAAATACTTAAATCTTAATTTCAACTTGCATTTAAAAAAAAACAAAAAATGATTGAGGAGTTCCAATTCTAGCAAAACATCCCTAGTGTGTGAGCTTTCTAATGGTATGTAATTTGCTTTTATAAAAAAAAAACTTTAAGAGTTATGTCATAATTTTTTCAAGTAGGACATTTTTGACGAAACTCTACCTTTACGGAAAGTGAAATGTTTTACGAAATTTAATACTGTCAACATAAAAGATTAAAAAAAAAATACTAAATATTGCCTGTTTTACCCATTTTTAATAAAAATTACACTTTAAAGTTAAGAAAGTGGTGTAAGAAGAAGAAAGACAAACATTTTTTTTTAAAAAATATCCCGTGGGCCAGGGCCAAAAAAATTTGGGCTGAGTAAGTAGCAGATGACCCCACCTATCCACCATTTTCGTATGTTCAACGTTCTGCCAAACACCCTGTATATGTGGATGTACTATAGGTTCATGTCTGGCTAACCCTTCGGGCAAAACAGGCGTTTTTTTTCTTTTTCTTATCACGTAGGTACTGTAGAGGTTGTAACTTGTAACCTGACATGCTATTAGCATGCTACCTCCGCGAGGTTACTTCGATGGCATGAATACGAGACAACCAATTTACATAATAATTATATTTAGAATAGAAGAAAAGATTTTACAGTCGGCCCTCAACCTTCAAGCGCATATTATGATAATATGTATAATAATGTAAAAACTTGGTCTGAGGTAAAAACTAAAAGATTCTGAATAAGTATTCGAGTTTACAATCTGGGGTACTGGCAGTTGTTATAGTACATAAGCCGAGGATCGACTTAGATGGTGTGCTATTGAAGAGGTGTATATGACACCTCTTCAATAGCACACCATCTAGGCTTATACGCTTCTCTGGGCTTCTCTAATAGCTCACCATCTACAATAGCAGTCCAGCATTTGTCTGCTATCGAGCAGTTGACAGCTATAGGCGTATGAAAGTGAAGATACGTATACATACGAAAAGTAAAAACATTTAACAACTTCTGATACAAATAATTACATTATTAGAAACACAGAAATAAATACCACAAGAAACAGAAATGAACTTTTAATTAATTGGCAATGGGACTGCCAGTAGATCGTCGACAATGCGATTAAGTCTGCGACAGACAAGTAAGTTCAGCTGCAAAGGTAAGTCTAATTCCGAGATGATTGAAAAAATGAAGTCAGCATAGTTTACAGCTCTACGGAGACTGTTAATTAACTATTTATGAAGTTGTTTAATATTTTAATGATGTTTTGCTTTGTTGAAACTGTAAGTAATACTCTAACATTTCCATTTTGGGATGATTATTCAAAACTAAATTCGGTCTAGCCAGCCATATACGAGTAAGGTCACACGCAAGGAAGTGATTTCGAAGGCTCACCATTATCGAAACCGATAAGGAATTTTTGTGGACTAATACAATGTCGACCATGGGCACGTGACCGCCCGTATTTTTCTGAATATTAATGATTTTTTTTCGATAATTACCTTTAACTTTTTCTATTTCTAGTATTTTTTATGTTATTCAATTTTGTATTATTTTATTGGCTTTTATCTCCGATGTTATTGGCTCAATTTGGATTCTGTTTATTATTTTTTAAAGCTTAAAATTTGTCGACTATGAAAAAAAAAAACGGGGGTCAAGACATTTAAAAAAAAACACAATCTATTTAAAAAACACAAATTTAAGTCCTTAAAATCATAGGTGAATATTGAAAATAAATAAATATAAAAAAAAACATAAAAAATAAAGATTATTATTTTTAATTTTTCATGATATTCAGAAATATACGAGCGCATGGGCGGCATTGTATAGTGTTTCACTTTCCACTAGTCTCTGCATGTCTTAAATACGTATATAAAAAAAATGCACAACGGGGACGCTCTTGGCTTGTATCTCACCTGATGGAAAGTGATGATCGGGCCGAAGGTGGAAGCGAGTTTCTCCCGGAATCCTCAACCACAGAGGAACTGGCTATCTTACCTCTAACGGCCGAAACACAATAATGCTGTTAACATTGTTGTTATGGCGACAGATATAGATAAGATAGTGACCACCAACCAAACCGAGCAGAAAATTTTGCTCCCACTGGGAATCAAACTTGTAACCTCTGGGTCTGAGACAGCTTATCCAACCACTAGACTACGGAAATTGTTAAAAATATAATAAAATAATCTTGTATATTTCCTATTTAGTCCTATTTTTTGGCGTACAATATTATAATTTAGTTTCTAGAATCTTAAATTCATGTTATCCTTTACCTCTTACATTTCCATGAAAATATCCCTTCCTTCCAATTCCCGAAAAGAAAGATAACAAAGCGTCGAATACAAATGACCGACAGTTGATTCTAAGAACTCACTAGAAACTAACACCATTACAATAGCGACAACATTACCTTGCCGAGAGCCACCCTTCAAAAGAGTTAAGTACAATATTTATTCCGGAGAGCCTTGTCCGGTCGTCTTCCGGATTCAATTTGTCAATGTTCTACGCCCCCACTGCTGAGATAAATGATCGCCGATTTTCGGACATATTTTTGTTCGATCGAGATAACGTTTGCAATAAGTGACACAGTTTGAGTTAGTTGTTGGTGGCTCGGAGGTTGAACGACGTACTTTTGGTGCATTAGAACCCAGGTTCGAAACTGTGCAAAGACCCAATTAACTGAATCAAATACCACTAATTTACTGTAAAGGTATGTATTAGAAAAGGTCCTAGAATGTCTTTATAGAGGTTCTTGTTGACCGGCCGAAAGTGCAGTGTGCCAAGTTTGCTGATGAGGCTGAGGGTGATGACCAGGTATGCGGTCGCTCTGCATGCTGGTGGTCCGGATACCCCTTGAAACCGAGGGTGCTGGATGGCTGTGTGACTCGCCGCTCGAAAGCTTGAGGAAGTGATGATGACGTCACGCTGAAGTAGTTACATGAAGGCTGCGCTGACGTTCATGTTCGGGGTCAACAGTTTAGAGGTATGAGGAACAGGGTGGAAAGTTCACTCATCCTCCATAGAAAGAGGAGGATCCTTCGACCAGACAGGAGTCGTGGCGCGTGACGGTTGGGCTACTGCTCGACGATTGATGTCGGAACGTTGTATACGGGGTGCCAGGGTCATCGACGCGATGCCGGTTACCATCGGTTCAGTACATGATTCTGAACCCCATGCGTTGAAATTTTTCGTCGGTTATTAAAAAAAGTCTGCTGTTTCATAGAAAAGTTCAATACCTACGCGGTCAAAATGTATGGAGCACCTGTTTTGTTTTAATAACCGACGAAAAATTTCAAGGTTCAGAACCATGTACTGAATCGCTGGTAACCGGCTTCGCGTCGATGACCCTGACACCCCGAATACAACGTCCCGTACTGTATAAGCTATTCGCGTGTTAAACTTTGCGTGCGCGATGCAAGCTTTTACGTGTGGTCAGTGTGATGCGTATTTTGCATGTAGCGATGTAGATGCCGCCACATGTCCATGGAATTTCTTGCCCGTTCTTCTCCATGGGCACCTACTACGCTTTAGAATGTGCAACTAGCTTCATCTTTGTGACTGACCGACTCCTCGACAATTCAAAAGAGCCTGTAATTGGTATGCAACCCAGCAAATTAAAGGGGGAAGAGACTGCGACCAATATGATCTTCGCAACTAAAACTCAGAATAGCTCAAGAACAAAAAAGGTATGAAATTATTCACAACTCTAACGCATTACGCGAAAGAATAATAAAATAGAAACGAAGTCAGATAGTTGGTCAGGTAATGTTAAGTTATTCTTTAGAACAATAATATTTTAACTCCCGAATATTTTCCCCTCGACCCAGCGGGAGTAAACTTATGATTATCTACAAAGTTAAGGGCGTCGGATATTTTATTAGAAAGATACCATTTTTTATTCATGATGGTGTGAATCTACTTAATCTTCAGAACAAGGTTTATTTTTACTAAAAGAATATCGGTGAAAGTAGGTCTTTATGCAGATGTACTTGTAATGACATATGACTCACTGGTTGGCTACACGATGACTGATACAGCTAACGCGGCAGTGTTTTCAAATTGCATGAGTCAATCAATAAAATATATATAAAATATAATAAATTCAATTTTTTTTTTTGTAATTGTTGACGTTCAAAAGTGCCATGCAAGGGCCTATTTGAAATAAATGATTTGACTTTGACTTTGACTTTGAATCGTCATCCTGAGGACGCCTCATTGAGAGGTGAAACACGTGTCTAATTCTTACAGGGTTCTCTCTAAGAATCGTTAAACGGATTAGGTAACTAAATATACATCGTCTATTGTATTTTATAATGGATTCCTGTAAAGTCACGCCTGAGTCAATTAACTATCTTTTTCACTTACTTAATAATTTCAGATTCTCGTTATATGACCAGACTGTATCCTATGATACATTTATGCATAATATTGGCTATTAAAAGCTATTTCAAGCAAAAACCGATACATTAAAGTTTAAGCTCCTATGCCTTTAAGAGCATTTTTCGATCCACAGTGCGGCAGTTCGTGTTGTTGAGAACCCTTAATAAGCAAATTGATATTTTGTGGTCACAGTACCCATACGCCCGTGAATATCACAGTATACCTTACCAAAAGCTACTATCTATGTAGCAGTTACCATGACGGACCATATCTAGTAATGGTTGCATTAATTTAAAACGTTTTGTACATAATTACTTGCAATGTGTCTGAAATTCCACGTCAAATCCTCCCCATCACCTGACCAAACCCTTTAACGTTAACACCTAGCACCTAAGTAGTCCCAGATTCCTACCTTCAACCAAAACTGTCTAGGAATGAAAGAAAAACACCCTTTTATAATTCACACCCTCATTTATACAGTGCCCCAAGTTTTTCAGACCCGAGACAAATTAACGTCTGTTAATTATGTTCCCTCTCAAATCAGTTGCTACACTGTACAGTCCTATTTATTCAAGACCCAACCCTTTTGTTTGGAGAAAAGAAACCGTTTCTTTCTTTTTATTAATGTCGCTACTGTCGCTAGGTTTTGTTAATGTTTTGGTTTGAGTTTCAGGGTCTTTTTTGTGATGGAGGATAGGTTCAGAAGTATTCAGGTTGTCTTAAATTCTTTAGCAAATCTGGATTGAATGTGTCATAAACAATGAATTTGAGAGAAACGATGACGTCGTTCAATTTCTTCAACAAAAGGGCCTTCAATTTCTCAATTTTATTTTCAATTGAACTGTTTCAACCGTTATAATTATGACATTAATCATTTGCCCGTAACAGTGCACTGCTGAAAATAGACCTCTCTTAACGCGATCCTCTAAACCTCAGCTACCTTCCAAAGATCATCGTTCCATCTAGTATCTCGGTCTCCATTCAGAATAAGGGTTTTACAAAGCTACTTACAAAAATAAAATCTTTAATTATTTATATATTACCACAAAATGGAAAGAAGTTCAACAATGTTATCTTCTAGTTTGTCGTAGAAGATTGTGTAAAGTTAATCTACTTTATCCTCTACTTCTTACATTTATCTTGTATTGTGTAACTTAAAGTTTTATTGTATTGCTCTCCAGTAAGTCAGTGTGGACAATGGCTGGCTTATAGCCAGTTGTTTTGTCAGATGTATTCCATCTGGGGTTTTTTTTAATGAATCTGTGTTGTTAATGTGTTATTGTGGTACACTGTGCCAACTGTCTTGCTTCTTATAGATAATTTATCTTCCTCTCATCTATGTTATTACCACATTCTACAATTTTATGGAACTGTTCCTCATTTATCTTTGGAACCTCACTTTTAAATTCGTCCTTTTTCCAAAAAAACATTTGATGGTGAAATGATTATAAATTCTGACCATACATGGCCAACGCTGTGAGACCATAATATTGATATTGCATCTTGACTTTGCGGCAAATACTATTGAGCAGCATATTACTGTAATTAGAATCTATAATTATATAATTATGTTCGTGCTATTAAAGAAATATCTTTAATAGAGACTCTGTAGAATGACCTCACGTTTGTTGAGTTGCAGGATAATTAATTATATCTACCACTTACCCCTAAGTTATGTTATCAATATAGCTTAAAATGCGACCCTTTAACAAAATACTGTTTTAATTTCCCCCCTCATTGAACGAGTTCTAATATAAAACGACAGGTTATTTCAACCGGGAGCCATCTTTAAACAAACGATCCAAATTATCCGGCTCCAGTGTCCTTCTGAAAGTACAACGACTTTGTTTTGATGGTAAATTGCTTCTTTTATTAGATTTTTAAACGTCTGTCGTTCTTTTTACGGGCTTCAGATTGTTATCTGACCGTTAGAAATAAGATAATGGAGTTGTAATGTTCGTCTAATCTTCCTGAAGAACTAATTTCAGTTTTGGGGCGTTTTGGGAACAGTTATTATTTCATAATGGGAGGGACTTACTTACCTAAGTGCCTCTCTCTCTGGACGAACATTACTAAAGTATGCCGCCACGGAGGCTATTTTAATGCACCCAGTCCCAAAGATTTAAGTCGTTAGATTCGTCCTAACGCGTCAAAATGGTAACATTTCTGTTTCGTGTTGACACCTCTGACTCATAATGACGCAGTGACTTGACTTCATTGCCATGGAAACGCCATTGTTATTGTGTGAGCTCACTCTTCTCGGTATGGACACTTTTCGCGCGACTTAGTACCTACAGTGAGGGAAAATCTAATAATTTAAATCTTTACCCAGTCCAGTCATTTCACAGTACTTTTCCTTATCAAGCGTTATGTAAAATGCCCGAAGCGTGCATCATAAAAAGCATGGATATTTTCCAAAGAAAACTCGCATAATATTGATAGCAACTACACACGTCAGATAACAACAGCATTGGCTTCCTCTCACCGTGTTTCCATGAAAAAGTTCCAAATCCTTCCGCCTTGTGAAGCAACTATTTCACCGTTCTTCTTACAAAGTCATAAAGTCCAAATTCCTAAAGCAACCTACCTTTACTGATGAAAATGTTACTCATAATTTAGGGCAGCGAATTTTCAATCTTGAGTCAGTGTGGTAGAGTTAGAAATGGTTTGTGCTATTTAAAGTACATCACAAACCATTCGAGAGGCTTATCTTTGAACTCTTAACAAAATGGGCGTTCGTTGTGAAGCATACACTGAAGCCAAACTATTAAAACCAGTCGGTAAAGGAAGATCTATTTTTATGGCACTTTGCTTTGAAATACAGTGAGGCTATTTGTGGTCAACTGTAGAAGACAAATGCGATCACCTGGCTTTGTGCTTATCCACTTTGTTAGAGTAATCTCTGTAGCTGATACTTCAGTTGTATTAAGAGATTTGTTTATCCTATCCTGTCTATTACCAACAGTATTAGCCTGGAGTCTGGATTTGTGCCCGGTTATTGAGCTATACAGGACAGACTGGATTTTTGAGAAAACAGTCCATATTTTTTTGAAAAAAAAATATTCCGCTTTTTTACATTCTGACTTTTCTAGTAACTCAGTTGGTCCGTTAGAGTTTTTTAACCCAGGATCGACTGGCTTCAAAAAAAAGTTTTTGTGTAAATGGCCCATTTCCCTGCTGACTGTAATTTTTATTAGAAATCTTTTGAACGACTATTATATATTATTCTGACCTCCCGTTACATCTACGGACATGAATCCTAACTGATATTATTAATGCGGAAGTGAGTTTGTTTGTTTGTTGGTAACGCTTTCACGCTAAAACGGCTTAACGGATTTGGATGAAATTTTGCACATCAGTAGACCATGACCTGGATTAGAAAATAGGAACTAAGTTTTTTCCTGAATCCCAGACGAAATCGCGGGTTACCGTTGCACAACTACAACAAGTAATAACGCGGGAAATTAAATAACATTTTCTTTTTATTGTCTTTTTGTACCAGAAAGGGTCTTTCTTAGGTACAGTTGAAGCTATTTGGCAGACAGGCAATAAATCCATATTTCCATTATCCTACCAATTTTCAATTTTTATTTTTAAGGTTTAGACATAGACTGATGTAAAAGAATTGACTTCTCAGTACACTCACAACATTGTTTAATTAAAAGTACTTAGTTGTAAGTTGGCTGGCTGTACCCTAAATAGCTCGTTTGACTAACTGCCCCGTTGGTCTCGTGGTCGCAAGAGAGACTGCTGAGCGTGAGGTCCAGGGTTCGAATCCCGGGTCGGGCAAAGTGTTATTGGGATTTTATTTATTTATTTATTGGAGAACCAACAGCTATAACAAATGGATAACAGTTGGATGTGAAACATACAGCCAATTACAGGTTCTCACGGGTAAAAACAGAATAAGTAACAGCAATCTTAGGATCATTAAAAGCACGAAAAAAAAAAAAAAAAAATAACATATATGTATAAGGTACAATAAGCACTATGCACTTTTAAAGAAGTCAGCGTTCAGCCGAGCGCGTGCAGAATAACTATTGATGGTAAATGGGTCAAATGAGAACTCTTTGCAAAGAATACTAAAGTCCTTAAGTCCTCGCACCATGTATGAGTTTTGCCTGTAGTTAGAAGAGGAAAAAGGAATGGAGATAGGCGGATTAAATCTAACTGATCTCTGAGGAACATTGAAGCGTAGTTTATGTAGGAGATCAGGACAGTCGATCTTGTTCGACATAATTTTTAAAAGGAAAGTGCAATCTGCTAGTCGACGACGATTTATGAGTGGCTGTGTTTTCGATTAGGAATTTCTTAGTAACAGCCCGGAGTTTGGAAGTTGGTGGTGTGATACCCCCGTGTCTCGGAAAGCACGCTAGGCCGTTGGTTCTACGCCTGATCTCTCTCTGGTCGTGTCGGATTGCCGTCTCATCGGACTATGAGAGTGAGGGAAGAGAGAGAATGCACCTGTGTCTGCGCACACACTTGTGTACTACAAAATCTCCCGCGCCGAAGGTTAGTCTCCGTTGAGATTGGCCGCCGCACCCGAAATACGGTCTGGAGGACTATACAATTACTTTTCCTACATCAATTTTATAGGTACTGTGTAACGTTGTAACTTTTGTTAGTCAATCAATCCGCCTAGCGGGGTTCTCGGGACAACCTGTAACGACTGTCAAAGATCCACGAATGACAGCCGGGACCAACGGCTTATTGTGCTTTCCAAGGGACGGAGGAGTCTCGGTATCTAAAGATTGTCACCCATCCACGGACCAACCCCGGCAAGTCTAGCTTAACCTGATGTATCGAGCCGTACGGCTGTTATTACTAAGCCAAGAGCTACTTGTAAGTTTTGTAAGTAGGTAAACATCATTTTAGTATAACCCAGTGATGATGAATTTCCTTCACCAACCCTAAAAATACGCTAAACAACAAACACCTCTAAAACATCCGTAAATATTTTAATGATTCTCAAGACGTTTTTAAAGAAAGTGATTACCACTGAAGCACAATTTATTAGTTAAAACGCCCTTCACGGCTTTCTCGGCAATCAAGACAATGGCCTCTTTATGCGCACCATCAAACAAGAATTAGGCACTTAATCCACCTAGCGAAGCCAGTTCAGAATTAATTAACGCTATTCAATTTATACTAGCGAAACATACCTGTAATGGTTTCTAATTATCGCTTTTGTATCACAGGTTAATTTTGGTAAGGTTAATTTTCAGTTGCTGCTTATAACATTCTGGCATTCGGATTCAACTGTATAGATGGGGAACGATGCAAGAAATCTTTGATTATGGAAGGCAATTTTTTAAACAGCTCTTAATATATTTCCACGTAATGAAAGGACAGGTTAATTGCCAAGTATCGATTGTTAAACAAAATTGAAACTAGAAATTATAAACTCATGTACGATCGATAACCAATAGTTTTGAGAAAATATCAAACAAATTTCTTTCCCACGTAACTCATTTTCGAACTGTACTTTTTGTCAAAATCTTGGCAAAACGTAGTTGAAAAATAATAAGGAGTAAGTAAAATTAGCCAAATTTAACTTAAAATAATATTTGTTCCTTGACGTACCACTTTACCGAACATTTTAAATCCTGGTATCCAGCCAATTTAATTAGGCGCAGGAGTTACCTATCTAAAACTGAAACAAAATTATCAACTTTATAAAATTCAAAATGCGTCGAAATATTAATTTTATTACCCTATAGAAACAATAAAATAAACTCTATATACGTAAATAAGTACGAGAAGTTAATATTAAAATCTTGATCAACTGCAACTCAAACCGTGTCGTGGAGCGCCGAGTTCCGATAGAGTGAAGTGCGCTCGTCATCGAGAGCTCGTCAGCGCTTTTGTAGGCTTATGAAAAGCTATACAGAGTCAAGTCACTCTACGGGGAATATTGTTAGTAAAATGAACAAGAGAGAATTTCTGGAAAACTAAAAACTAAATGGTACTTAATTGCACTTTTATAAGGTACCAACATCTACGTTATAAGTACAATAATTATTAAGTTATGTTGTTAGTACTGTAAGTTCCATGTGATAGGGGTAAAGATATCGCCATTTACCGGGCACAAGTCAGCCCAGTTGCTGAGACTGCCCGACCCGAGAGTTGAACTCAGACCCTCACGTTCAGCAGGCGTGTTTGCAACACTAGACCAATGCAGCAATTCTATTACCCCTCCATGATGATAATATGTATAATTAACTTAAGATTATCCCAATGCAGAATAAATTCCTCTTCTTCCAGAGAAGGAACGAGCGTTGAGCACTGTGCTTACTTACTAGATTGCCAGCGTCTGTGTTCCGTTCCACCTTTAAAACCCGATGCCTTCAAAGTGAGAATAAACAGGTATCTTCTGGGCACGTTCGCCCATCGTAGTCCTCATCTATCTCTTTTCATAAGGTGAGATCGAGGTCAAGAACAGGCCCATCAGGCAATAAAAATAACAAAGATAATATCCACATTCACGAAGCTAAGAAACCTTTACCAGCCCCTTACGCAACTAAAATCAAGAGATATTGCCATGTCAACAGCAACATTTAGCATAACCGCAGCCGACATAAAGGTATGATAATTACAGCTGCTCGAGAACTCCGGGCTATATTAATTGTGCTCAACTCAGGACTCTCAAGGCTATATTAATTGTGCTCAACTGAGCCATAAGTGGAGTGCGCTCGACACGATCGAGCGTGTTCCGGCTCTTACATCTCTTATATCTGAAGAGATGTTAGTTATTGGTATACGGTCTTGTTTCCGTGATGTCTTGTTCTGGATTTATTCATAACTAGATGACCCGTTGAACTTTGTACTACGTTTAAAATTTCTGTTGTTCTGTTTGTTCCTTTAGGTTTTTCCTAATTTTCATCTTTCTAAATGAGTTCCTATACATATATGAGCTACTAGCTTCTGTCCGCGGCTTGGTCCACGTGGAAGTCAACAGTAAAACATGCCCTATGACACTCGCAATAGTGTAGCTTTTTATCACGGATTTTTTTGGAAGTCAATCAGTACTACCAGAGATAACCACTTATAAACAAACCTGACGTCACACAAGTCCTCAATTAGACTTTACCGCGCGAACACCATATATATAACTTCCCAGACATTAATCGTTGGGTAGTTGCCCGCCAGACAAGACACCCGTCTGGTCGGAGGATCCTCTCTTTTCTCCATTTTCTACAGAGGATGAGTGAACTTTACAATCAGTTCGTCATACCTCTAAACATATAATTACCTGTGTAATTACCTAACGAACAGCCATTTACTAGAATGAACATATTTTACAGTACGTTTCGATTTCGGTGAATGTATTCAATTAAGTTACAACACATCCAGTAAAACTGTATGAGAAACGTTGCCAAAATAGGGATGTGATTCGATCGATCATAATATTTATTTCGGAAATGTTTATCTTAAAATCCCAGTTTCGCGTAAAAGATTGATGATCAATCAAAAACCTTTTAATAATAACGTGATATGATCGAATTTTATTTTACTTTTGTTAGAAATTCAATGTTAAACATTAAGTTTTTAGTTGAAATAAAAATGGATTTTCTTGAACACCTTGTAACAACATTTTACATTTTACAACATGGACATTGTAGAATATTATATATTGAAATGTTTATATTGAAATTATATAATACGTTTTATTGATACATTTATTTCTACTACATAATTTTTTAAAATAAGAAACGTTACAATACCTAACTGATTACATTTTGTTCTTCTCTAAGTTATAAACTATAACTTTATAAACCCTACTTATTTATCATAACTAAATACTTCTTGTTACCCAGATATTTTGCATAATTTTGCCACTTCCTTCTATTCAAAATACATATAAAAGTTACATAGGCTTATAATCCACATGGATTAAAAGCTCATTAACTACACTCTGGGGTAGAATTGTACCCCAAGAAAGTTGTAAGCCGTCTTGTTACGAGTGATGGACGGGGGTGTTGTGTGGGGTCGATCCGGACCCGTTGTGAGGGGTTAAATCTTGCACTTTTATTAACTTGAGACGAACAAAGTTACGGCTTGATGGGTCATTCATAAGTTAAAGTTATGAGGAACGAGATGAATAATTCTGTCGGATTTGCTTGATTACAAAAGATTCTAGGATTTTTGTGCATAATGGTTGGTAAAGTTAAGAAATAAAGAAGGTTAAACTTTTAATTAACCACTACTGAGTAATATTAACTAGTAGATAATTAATTTGCAACTGATTTTTATTAACTTCCTGAACTTCAACTTGATTTCTTTTTCGAAAATTAGAAAAAATCATTGATAAAGTTACGCGAGTGCAGGCGGCAACTGCTGGCGTTGTGACACTGCAGTCATGATTCCGAAGCCGACCGCAGGCGGCAGCAGCCCGTATTCCAGTCGGTAGATCCAAGATAGAAAAACGTTCTATCACACGACCGTTGGCGGCCACGGAAGGTATTTCAATGAAATTAATAGAGTCGTGTCGGCTACGGAATGGTACCTTAAAGGATAGAACCTGGATATTTCGTTTTATTATATGACCTATGTCGTCCACGGTTCGATTCCGGGACGACATTTAAGTTGGATGTAGCAGTTTTTTATTTATTTATTTATTTTATTTTATTGTATTTGGGTGTCTTACTGCTATCAATACATAATTAACAGTGAGGTAATTGACGACAAGGTATTTACAAGCCTCCACAGTTAGCAATAGACTATTGTTGTACAAATTTTCAAATTGAATAACAATTCATAAACTATAAATAAACACTAAGTATATTTTTAAATTAACTATTCAATTATGTAAGTAAGTACGTGGATAGGCAAAGATGCATGCGCAACCGCTATTACAATATATCAGCAACAGTAATATAGTGTTTAGATAAAACAGTAGAAATGGATGCTAAGCTGCTTGCAAACAAATCGATTGACGGGTGTTTATTCTTAACAATTTCGTTAAATACTTTGACTGAGCGAATGACATAAGAATTAATACGGTTAGTTTTTTTTTTTGCTACAATATGTACATAAACTCATGCTTTCTTTCCATGGAACAGAAACTACAGAAAGCCACCTGCCACGCCTGCTGCTGCTAATTCATTATCGAACTATATTATAGTCACACTGAGAAAATCGAAAAAAAAACTTCAGCGCCTATTTTCTTCTTATTCCTTTTATAAATGTTCCTATATCATTTTTATCCTAATACCTACACATTGACTGATATTTTTTTCACGTGCCCGCATACGGTCGCAAGCCATTACCTCCATTAATTATTGTAGTAACAGACATAACGCTCAAAGGTATGGTTCTTGGCAAAGTTTAGTGATGGGAAGTGTCTCGATTGATACGGAAAATCCCGGACTTTAATAAACTTAGTAATTCAAAATTCTTGAAATATCACAAATTAAGATCTTTATTCTTTAACTATCTTTGCCTGCGGCTTCGTTCACGTGACTGTTCTTTTGATAATACAACAACACTAACATAAACTTTCTAGATAATGATACCAGTTTATTACTGTCGCATTGTAAGGCAATTATCTCTTCTCATACAGAGAAGACCCGACCATTCTTAGCATGAATAATAAAGTTATTGTACCCGACGGTAAATAATTGACCCTTGAATCTATAGAATAAACGAAAGCGACTGTCACACATGTAAGAGTAGCAGAGACAAAACAATCAACTCTTCTACAAAACTAAACTTAAATAACCTAAAACTGGTTTCTAGCTGTATGCGCTGCTGGTTGGGTTGCGCACACTTTGGATGTTACCTTGAAATGCTAAGTCACGGATAGCCAAAGATGATAGTTTATTGAATAGTTTAACTACCACGTTACTAAGTGCTATATGAATGTTGTGTGAATGAGTATGAACCCTGATTGTGTACTGTAGCGTTAAACTATAATTTGTGCAAGGCGACAGAAAATTGCTTATCTATGCAATACACACGTACCTTGCACATACATGAATCGTACGCTAGCCTTTTCCCAAGTATGTTGGGGTCGGTTTCCAGTTCAGCTGGATGCAGCTGAATACCAGTATTTTACATGGAGCGACTGCCTATCTGACCTCCACACACAGTTTTTACACGATACCCCTTGGCAAAATTAAAAGTATTTTGTATGTTAAGACTCGGTGTACTAATATAAAGGCCGGTATTGTAGTTACAATTCAATCACTTCAAAATAGATAGCTTAATATAGTTTGTAACACAGGCCGGCCGCTTCACACGATCGATCTCCACCTACATGTTATTGGAGCAATTGGCCCCAGCCCACCTGTATGCATTCAGTATCGAAATTGACTGTAATGACTGGGAAAAAACTGTATAATGATTACTTGACATGGACAGGCATTGTTTATTTTAAAAACAATGTAGTATTTACTGCTTAATGCTTTGAAAAAAAATCATACTTTCTAACAAACACTTTTAAATTTTTTCTAAATATGAAAAACAGTCTTTTCCGACATATATTTTGCTTACGTCTACCAAATATTTCTACTAACTGCAGTCATTCTGCAATCAATACAAAATATTTTATCATAAAAAAATCAATAAAATATTAAAGGTCAATAAAAAAGCTACAACTTGCAAACATTTCGAACGTTTTAAAATTAAATACTTACCTATCGAAATCCTGAATAAAAAATACGCATTTTTCCATTGACAATTCCGGTCCCGTGTTTTTTGCTCCATCCCCGGGATTTAATAACAACACTAGCTGCTATTTATATTGGTTTTCTCTTTGATGCCAGGATGTGTAGCGAAAGTTTTTTTAGGGACCCGCAGCTGTAGTGGCAAAAACGGATCGTTTACGATATGATTCGCAGTTACATAAAAATAAAGTACCACATATGGTTGTAGAGAAAGATACGCTGTTACTGGAAAATGGTTTTTAGTAATATTACTAAGTGCCTTTTCACACTTTCCTGCGGCATAGCGTAGTATGGAATCTCGGCGAACGTATAGGTAAGCCAAGTAAATACAAAAAGCTCTAAAACTTACCCATATACTTCTACACCGGGTATCCTACTCGCTCGCTATCCGGTGACAGTCGGAGCGTGTGAAAAAAGGGCAAATTTTCAAGTATAACAGACATTTTAATTGATCGTCATAGAAAGAAGGAAAAAAGAAAGCTAAACGTTTATTTGGACACAGTTCGTGAAACACAAAATACAAAATATAAAAGTTTAAATAAAAATAATGTTTTAACAACACTAGTGTGTGCCTCACGGCTGCGCCAAAAAGGTTCATTTCAGCATTTTAATGCCAGTCAGATGCTGTCTGATGCTGGTTTTCTAATGAACCCTTAAGTGTACACTAGTCGACGCCTTGAATTCGTTAGTGAGCGTGACTAATATGCATGCTAATTAATTAAATTTATAGAAAAATTAATAGACGATGATTTATAACGAAAACGAGCGCGTAAAATTTCATGAACAGACCTTTGGGCGTATGTATACGTAGATATTATGAAAAAAACTACTGGATGTAGTTACTCGAAATAAAATTAATTGAACTATTGAATAAATTATATATCCCAGTATGGTTTCTTTTTTGCCATTTTCTTACTAAATAAGTGTTTTTTTTACGTCCAAAGACGAGTTAAAATTAGTGTTGAAATACGGAAGTTTCAACGCTCATAACTTCCAAATAATTTTTTTGTTCCAATTCTGCTTTCATACAGATAATGCCAAGACAAATTGGTATTATTTTCAGTTTTCAACGTACACCGTCAAACAGGTGAGTACTCACCATACTACGTTTGTATGGAAGAATGACCGACTAACGTAGCCTTAAGGACAAGTGACGAATCGGAACGGGGACAAACAGTTTCAACATACCTAATACATATCATTATTTATTCATCATCATTATTTGAACCGAAAGACTTCCAGTGGACATAGGCCTCCCCCAAACGTCGCCACATGGACTGGTCCTATGTTTCCCGCATCTATTTGAGTCACACCGAATTTCTACGACCTTCACTAGGTTATCGGTAAATTGTTCGTTATAATAAATCATTAAAGGCTTATTTAGAGTAAATAATTGTTTGAGGAGATAAGCCAAAGAACAAACAAAAAAAAATTCAGCGATTTGTTTTTGTTTTGATTATTTGTTTGTTGTCATATGCCAGTGTCATAACACAGAGTAATTACGCAATGTAAATTGTCTTTGGTCCCTGGCCCTGACATCAAGCATTAGATAAAATTGTCAAACTTCTATTGCTTGAATACGCTTTTGGTTACTCTGTATCTGTGTAATTTATGTATTTTTTTTGTAATGTGCGTTTTGTATTTGCAGAATAAACAAATGTTCTCTTTCAATTCGTGCTGGTTCCACGTTGTATTTCTATTTTTATAAAGTATTTTTCAGAAAATTTTCCATATCAAAATATGCAAATGAGGTGTTGCCACACTTCACCTATGAACGACATTTTGTTCGCACCTTCATCTCATCCCATAAAGGAATATTCTGCAACGTTATTATATTACAGCTCGAGACGAACGGAAGCGACAGTGTTGTAAGCCTTAACGGATAATCTCGGCGGCGGCTCACAAGGATTTTCAGATAATTCACTTTCTACTTGAACATCTTGCTGAGAAAATTCAAGGGTTTATTGAAGAAAATAGCGTGTGTGTATAGAATTATAGGCGGTTTTTAATGTGAATTTTATTAGTGGATTTTATACACAGGGGGGAGGATTTTTATCAAGAGTCTCATAGTGCACAGTACAAGTATTTTCTTAATGTCCCTCGGCAATCTTCGTGTTTCTTCACTCGTCGGATTTCTATCAGTTGCCATTTGCACATGGTAATTATGGCTTACAGCAACGCGAACGCGGGCGCAGCGGTAGGGGTCAATACGTACAAGCACCAAGTGCAAAGGGCAGCTGAAAGAAATCCGACGACTGACGAAACACTAAGTTTGCCAAGGGACATAAAGAAAATAGTTGTACTGCACTCTCGTAGTATTTTGGAAGTCTAAGGACTCGCTTCAAAAGTACCACTTGGTTGGTTTTGAATACCGTAAGACCATTGTACTTTCTAAATAATTTTGGACACCGACATTGGGTTGGCCTGACAGCATGCAGTAAGCTAGTTCGGTCATACTCATTCTTTTCATGAAGTTCCTTTGCCCTTCAATACGGCAGATATTCCAATAGTCTATCTAATAGCCTATTAGTCTTTTAACACCATTTGATCTTTTATTGCCAGTAAAACGAGGCATAAGCTGCTCTTATCCATTTTATTTTCCATAAACCTGGCCCCGTTTCGCAGTCGTTTACTATAATTTTACATCTTATTAATTGCGCTGGCACCTGTTTCTATCAAGCCAATTCTCAGTATCAGACATTCATACACATACATACATTCACGCCTTCTTTCCATGAAGGTAGGCAGAACGTCACCTGTTACGATCCTTACATGTATACACCTTTTGCTTCTTAAGAACAATACCAATAAGGTGACCATTATGTACCACTACATTTAAAAGATTTACCCACCAACGTTTTTAAAAAAAAGTTGACAAGACTGCTACTAGACAAGTGTTACTACACAATTAAAGACTTCATTAATGACCAGTGATCGGAGTAGGTAGATTGATTTTTAGTACTTGTATCATAAATGCACACAGAAAGAATAACATGGATAAGCCATTTTTCCGGAAAGTAATTCCGGTATTTCCGGATTCAATTAAATATTGTTAATGTTGGTAGTGATATTATTACTACTCAATTCAAAATTTAAAGGAAGGTATCAAAACTAAATTAATTCATTATTAATCTGTTGAATAATAAAAAAAATAAAGAATAAAATTGCTCATTTTATTACAATTCCTACCTTTTTTTTGAGGATGGCAAATCATCAAATGACTCCTTCCACTCTGGCAGAATACAATTCCTACATAAGTTCCGGTTTTTTTTTAATAATCCACCAATTCCGGAGGAATGTCCATAGTAATATATACGTTTCGGATCAATGACCCCAGTTCAATCTACCTACTCCGATCACTGTTAATGACACTTTCGGTTAACGATGCTTATGCTGCTTTATTAAACCCAATTTGTTGACATTTAAAATTGAATTTTCTGTAATTGTTAAATCTAATTTGTTGACATTGTTAGCTTGTTTTATTGAGATCTTTGTGTTTAATTATACTTAAAATTAACTTAATGACATTTCGATTTATTCGTTTTTTTTTTTTTTTCTTTATTTTATTTTATTTTATTGACACTTTGCTTTATTTCTTAATTTGTTAACATTTGTAATTTAATTTCTTTTTGACATTTTATAACTTAATTTATTGACATTGTTAGTGTGGGTATTTAATTGAGGATGAGAATTTTTCTAATGAATGTTACTAACCGAATGGAACGCTTTTTATGTTTGTTTAAATTTCTTGTATGTTTAATTAATGTTTTTTTATGTTAAATAATTTTTGCATGCCGTAAGGCAAAATGTATCGGGACACTTAACAAAATACCATCATATCTGTATACCTACATTATTGGCAAATAAATGATTCTATTCTATTCTATTCTATATGTCTGTCTAGAGCGTCCCTTACTGGCGTTTCCAGTCACATCTGCCTTGTCAGTTTAAGGGTGTGTCCAAACATTGAGCGACAATGGAGCGCGGCCGCCGAGCGCGGCCTGCCGTGCTTTGGACGACTGCCGCGCGCGAACGCTTCTGTCTACCTGCCGCGCACATTTTTAAGAACATTCGTCACTTATTGTGTCTGGACGTATTTCTGCGGACGTTTTAAATGCTAGGCAGATTGATATTGGCAACTGAAGTGCGCGGCGTTCCTCGGATGTGCCGTGCAGTACTGCCGCGCAAACATTCGTCGGTTTGGTCCTAACTAGAGCGGCAGAAATGTGTCCTGCAAATACCGCGTGTTGCTGCCGCGCTCTTGCTGCTCAATGTTTGGACACACCTTTAGAATTTCGTCTTAATCTTTTTATGGGCAATCTGTTAAAACACTACCTCTTCCTGTAGTCGGGTACCGTAGTTAAACGCCTTTTATTTATGTCGCTAAACATTAGTTTTGCTGAAAATGGCAATAATATTATATTAAACATGCACTTTAGAACCAGTTCATTTGAAGACAGTTGAGTTAGCGACGGCCGGTGTCCGAATATAGGGCTGTCTGTTGTCCGGTTTCCTCGGTAAGAATATAAACTTTAAAGCGCGGATATTTTAGAAATATGTAGCTGGAGAATATTCCAGGTAATGTATTGTGATTCTAGGTGACATATATGGCACACTTATTTTCAGTTACTAATTTAGTCACTTAGTCACCAATTTTTTAAAATTACTTTGTCATTCGCCTTATTCAGAGAGCCATTTGTAATTAACAGGTCAGATACAATCTATACATATTATAAAACAAAGTAGCTTTTCGCGTTTGTCTGTATGACTGCGTTGTTCTTCTAAACCACGCAACAGATTTTGATGAGGTTTTCACCATCGTTTAGAGAATTTATTCCGAAAGGTTTATGTGTTTACATTAAAATCGTGCGAAGCAGGAGCGGGCCGCTAGTATTATATTTTTTTAAATTTTATTTTGATCTCCGTTTCTTCCTTATGCTCCTTTTTTTTCTTAGGCAATCATTTAGCGGATCCATAATTTTGCATCAAAAGTATGGTACTGTTTAAAAGTCTGTAAGAAATTTTAAAGTCCTGGAATACTTTTTAATAGTTAAAACTAGCATAGAACCCTACTGCATACTAGTAGAACCGAGGTTATTACCGCCAGATGGCGCCACCTTCACCCTAGCGAGCAAAGGACGATAACCGACAGTTCGCAAGACGGTTCACACCTCGATAACTACCTATATTCCGAGCTGAATCTAGATTGAAGATTTTCCAAGTATCCTACCTAGGGTTATGGATTAGGAATCTAAGTTTGATGGTTATGGTATTGAGCGTTTATATGTGACAAATATTTATGTAGCCATTGCTACATATCTCATTGTTTGTATAAACATCTCCAGTCCAGTTAAGTTAATCATAATCTCACAATTTACGGGTATCACTTTCAAACGAGGAACTCTGAAGGCCTTCTTTGTGGTACACCATCAAAATATGATACATCATCAAACACATTACATAAAGCACTATTAGGAGCTTTTGCGGATTAGATGAGCTTTTTTTATTTATTTTCTACAACAACAGCAGTACATACAAAAAATTAAAACAGAAGTATAGCATAATAAAAGTACCGGTATGAATGCCACTTCTTAGTTAATTACAATGTTGTTTTGCACAACATCGTAATTAACTAGAAGAAACATAAAAAAAACAATTAGAAAACAACATTCTAAATGAATTGATAATAACATTATACCCACTAAATAACATTATATGAAAGGTTACCATGAAAGGTGGAAGATGAAAGGGTATGACTGCGAGTGATATCTGAGATTTAATATGAACAGAATTGTGAACATGAATTTACAAAAAAAAAAAAAAATGGTTCGTGTATGCACCTCAGAGACAGATTTTCTAAACTTGTTAAGTTATACACCGTGTAAGGTAGTTTTTGACGATTTACAAAAACTGTCGTAATTTCTGCACATTCGGAGCAAGGGAGCGTTGAGACCAAGATTGGATTTGCGGAAAGGGATATGAAACAACACGGTGATGGGATGTCTTACTTATTGGATGGAATGTGTCCAGATCTCTGACACAGTTCTTTTAAATTTCTGGTGATTTCGTCAGAGTACCTACTTACCTACCACGTTTTTTAACTGGAGTCCACTTAGTGTAATTTGTAGAAAATATCAGTTTCCATATTTACCCCATTCCAGAACTGGACCATTTTCATTACGCCTCATATCGGGCCCTTATGAAATATTCAAATTGTATCGCCTCCTAACAATATAAACTATTAGGGTCACTCGTATCTAGCCGAAAATTCGCTTTAATGGCCACTTTATGGCAGAATTAACGTTGTTTATTGCAACCCCGGCCCTTAGAGGTACTTGAATTAATTCTATTTTTAAGGATATGTGAACTGTTGATGATGAAAGGAGCTAAAAAAAAAAAACACGAATACGGTTGTTGCACTGTAGGCTTTTTCAAGTATAATATTCACGATCGACATAAAACCATTAGTATGTCATTGCAATGTAACTCTTGTCTCGGTAAGTGAAGGTAATCATTAGAATGATTTCCGAGAGATTTATAAAACTCACGGCAATCACAGTGATTGCCGTGAGTTTTGTAATAAAGTATAAATTAGAGTGACTCTGGCCTTGGGATCTAACAGGAAAATTATGATATCTACCAAGAAAAAGCAAAAGTTTTAGCACTCCTGTCTTATCACGGCGTGACGCCTGTACATTCTGCAGAGTTAGGCAAATTTCCCCAGTTATGTTTAAGACCCATTCAGTTACAATTCCGTAGCTTTCCCCAGTTATGTTTAAGACCCATTAAGGTACAATTCCGTAGCTTTCCCCAGTTATGGTTAAGGCCCATTAACGTACAATTCCATAGCCGACTGCTGGCAGCAGCAGCAGGCGACTTCATAGAAGTTCCATTCGATTGCAGAGTGTCGCGGCGAAACGTCGCCTGCTAGCGCTGCCTGCAGTAGGCTAACAACTTGTACCATTAGAGCCTATTAGTGTTGATCCTTGATTAGCAAAACCAATGGAGAAGTGTTGTGTAAGGATGATAGAACAAATAAAACAAGTAAATAATTTCACATGTTTAATGAACAATATTTTCAAATAATTTGTTTTTGTATTGTTCAAAATTGTATATGTATATATAGAACGCTATATAATAACATCAAAGCCCTGTTTACTCACCGTGAAAGCCTTATACCTACGTCAATGCTTGTGAGTGTTCCAAATCAGGCACAGTATCTCACCGTGTCGGGAGACTTCGAGTTACATTCAAAATTTCATACTTGATGACACGGAGATGAACACTGTGTTTAATTTGGAAAACGTTATTGGTATACCATCAGTATTTTACAAAATGGAAATAATAAAACAGCTTAAGGATTATGTGCTTTATATTTGGTTATTGATTTACATTGATAGGTTATTCGTACCAGCTTCAAACAAGCTTTTAAGTTCTGTATTTCGGATATATTCATTACCTATAATAGGTTTTCAGTACCTTTTATTGAAAGAGACGTTGAACTGTTGTTATTAAGTACAATATAAATTGTAAGTCAGAAAACAGTTTTTTTTGGACTGAACACTCTTTTCCCTTCAGAGATAACAAAAATACCAATCAATATTTTTTTACTATTTTGAAAAGCAATTATTCAAAATAACTTAACGACAAATAAAATTTACATTCTGCGGGCTATTTTGCATCATCTTTCCATTATGGTCACGACAGCAAAATATAAAGATACTAATTTTCATCTCGCAAATTTACTTAGTTTTTAAGTGCAAAACTCAAACTTATCTTAACAAGTCTGAAATGAAGGAACTCACGATCGCAACTTCGAGTAGGCTTAAAGAATTAAGTACAAAACTTTTTTTTTGTCCGTGGTCCTCTAAATCCGCTTTAAAAATTTATTTACATATATATTTAGCATAAAGTAGAACGAAATAATAAGGTCGTGGCCTAATAGAAAGTGATCGTGGCGCAATTACGCGATCGTCATGCAGATATCGCGACTATGGCGCGTCGCGTTCATTTATTTGAATATGACGTACGCGATCAATCAACTGGCGTTTAGCATAATATAACATCACGCCTGCAATTCCCCAAAGAATTAGATAGAGGTGTACCTAAGCATGTACACCTATATTTCACCAGTTATGTTTAAATCCCATGTAATAGGAGGCAAGCCTATTGCCATCAACCGGGCACAAATCCCGACTCGGGGCTGTTGCTAAGAAATTCCTGATAGAAAAACCCAAGAACACTTTGCCCGACCTTGGAATTGAATCCAAGACCTCATGCTTCAATTTGCGTTTGTATGTAATAATTCATAATAATTTATAAACGCCCGCATATTCGCGCGACGTTCGCTTTCTATTAGAACACAGGGTAAGGCTACACGCTAGGTTTTCGCAATAATGGTGAATGTTTCGAGATTGGACGGAGATCGTGGAAGCTTGGGGGTCTGCCATAAACAATCTGTAATGGCTCATTTTTCTCCCTTATGGAGTTATCGATCATGAAGTTACGCTTGTAAATACAGTTTGACTTTCAAATTGAGAATTATAGTTTGATGCTCCTTTTACGAGTACGTAAAGAAGTGATAAAATAGAGTAGCATCGCCGGAACTCCTGGATATTGACTTAAAACCTGAAAACTATACTTTATTATCAACCCCAACTAATTTTAGATTCGTGCGGTAAACAAGAGTTCACGTTTAAATTTTAGTTTAGCTGTAAATGAGAAACAAGTTAACCTATTTAATTAAAACTTGTAGCGTAGCAATTAGCCAACTTTACGAACTTAATTGTATTAGTTTTAATTACAATACGACTTATATACCGCGAGCTTGCCAACAACAGGTATTGTGGACCTATCAGCATGATTGTAAAACTTTTTAGATTTAATTCAACTTTTTCAGGCCAGTTTTTAAGGCCATGTGATGTCAGGCTTGCGTGTGGCGAAACAAATTATAGTTTTCAAGATAACTTTAAAATTAAAACTATTTCTAAAGCGGAAAGACAAGTAACAAGATTTATGACAGTTGGAAGTTGAAACAGTATTGTGCAACATGCTCCCATATTTTTAGATCTTACTTCACTAAAGGAAGCACAATTTAAAGTAGTGCTGATAAATGCAACAGCATCGCTAGAAGCTGCAGTAGTAATGAGGGCTAAGTAGGTTAGATTACAAGCCGCAGTAATAAATAAAAGTCACTTAGACTGATAACACTCATTACACATTCTATTTTAAGGATTGCTTTTATTCAATCTTAACTTTAGGTTTTACGCCACGCAGAGGTCGAAATTTCTTCACTTACTATAGACTCTTTTTGAAATGATAGTCGAAAGAGTAATTAGACTAGATGAAACAGTGACACCTGATAGGCAGGTATCCAAATTTTCACAAAAACCAAGACCCTTAATTGACATACTCGTTAGTTACATAAATTTTCAGTAACACGATTTCACAAAACCTTGTCACGTCGAGGCAGATCCTCACTGCAAAAGGCCCGCTTGCCAATTTATATGAATTTTAACAACACAGATGATGAATACCCCAAAGTATAGGCACAAAACAAATAGATGCAGAAGGTCGGCTCCCTATAACGAGCACAGACGTAGGCTTACACAGACATGCTTCAAATCGAGTGCATGCGCACTCGCGACTGGCATTTGACCGAGTTCGCCATACGTACGCGTCTATGTGTGGGCGTTTCTTTCTCTCATTGTTTGTAGCCGACCTTCTGCAGCTATTTATTTTGTGGCGAAGGCTTGTTAGGTCGGGGTGAGGTCATAAATTATTTCCAAATAGGGTTGTCGGTGTCGGTCGCTGACACAGCCTTTGCTATTGTACGTGTGTTGTATAAACACTGGATACGTTTAAAGCCTTGTTTCGCACACTATGATAATAATATGGCCGGCCCTCTTTTGTTTTAACCCATTGTTAGATAGTTTTGTATGGATTTGTTAAAGTTGGGTCTGTGGGGATTAAGTTAACATTGTTATGCTCGAATGAATGTTGTAACTTGCGATCAAAAATGTATTCTTCATAATGATTAAATTCTTCCTCTACCACTTTTATGTGTCATAGTTTAAGTGCTGCTGTATTTCACGATAAAGTAATTAGGCCTACTTATTTTACAGTTGATCTTATAATATTTTTTATTATCTTTAAAGACTTCACAAAGGTACTCTTCACGATCTCAATCCACAATCAAAACTATTTTTATATTCCGATAGGCTTACCTTCAGACTGCTACATCTAAATGTTACTTAGGCCATGACCTAAATGCTACAAAACAGGTCTCAAACCATGCTTCGGTGTTAATTTTACATTCGAAACCTTTTCTTATGTATACTCTTTATATTCTTACTTTTTCCTATAAAAAACGAGGCTATTTTGCATATTTAATAGATTAAACTCAGGCTGCCATAGTAACAATTTAGTCGTAAGTCTGAATTAAGCAACTGTTGGTTAATAATAAAACGTAGCTAGATAATAAATTAAGGTACAATTTAGTAGCTAAACTTTACGTCTTAAATTATATACAAAATACATTTTGTAACAAAACATCGTGCTATCTAAGTAACATTAAAATTTATTGCATTTGATGCGTAAAATAGATTTTTATGCGTTAAAAGTTTGTATAGTAACAAATAAGAAATTAGTTAATTGATAATTTCGATATGGTACCGATTTAGAGCCAGGAGAGCACACATTCGTACAAGCAGTTTCTATTGATCTGATCGTAGGTTATTACCAAATATCAGTGAAATAATTTTATGGAATAGAGATATAAAATTCTTAGCTTGATAGAATACTTTATAAATGGAATATTTGTTTCGTAACTCTTTTCGTGAGTACATATGCGGGACATATGCGCCATAATTTGAAATCAATCGTCCAATGTATGTTGATGATATAATAGTAAAGTTGTTAGTTTCAATGTGTAGTTCTACTTGTACATACTAAGTTACGACCTGTAACTATTCTTATGTAACTAATTACAGTTACCTTGCAAAGTTTTCGAAACCACGATCATCATTTCACTCGGCATCCAAGCTTAAAACTTTAAATGCTGATAATAAATTAGGCTCAATACAAACTGTTTGTATCTTACGCAACGTTTCCTGGCACACGAGATATATAAAACCCACACAATTTTTATTTCTATTATAAAACATTAAGGGTCCCCCAATTTAGACATGATTTTCTTTTTATTTTATTCAAGGAAAAACTTTTCTCGTAAGTTGCTAAGCAACATAGAAACAAAAGAAGCCCACTTAACATTTTCTACTCATTTTGGAGCGTTGGTACCCTTTCATCGCTACTTTGTATACTGCTCTTCGCATTTTACGAGTGTTCGTATGAATACGCATATCTCAAGACTCAATAACAAAAAGTGGCAAGGTCTATGGGAAGCCTGGGCAGAATTGCTTTACCAAACGTATTTTCAGGACAAGAAATGAGGTCGCATATCATGTCATGTCTTCATTCATTACAGTGTGGCTATGATTACATCATCATTAATCTGTATCAAGTCGCAATGAAAGGGTTAACTTTGTGAAAACGCTGTAATCTATGATAAGACTCTCAAGCTCTCAAGTTGATATTCTTGAGAATTAGGCTTAGTTTTCAATTGTATTTTCAAAACGCCAAAGAAATTCTCAGCCGATTTACTGTATTTTGTTTAATTAAATACTCGTAATTTCTTTAACACTATCTACGCTTATCATGTATACTTTATGCTATTTATATTTATCTATATACATGTAAAACAGGTATATAACACCAAGAATGAAAGAAAGTGCCAATGATATGTGTTGTCTAGTGATTATTTTAACTGTTAAAGATACAAAATTATTAACGCTACTAGTATTTACAGTAAAATTATCGTTAGCTTATTTGAAAGAGATGAAGCTTCTTTAGGTTCTATACAAAATGTTGATTTCATCTGAGAGAAATATATTTATAAGTCCAACCCTCCCTGCACAACAAGAATGGTAGGAAATCAAGCGAATTTAAAGTAAACAGTATATGGTATTATAAACTGCTGTAGTGTCACGCTTTTGTTTATCCACTGAAAATTTGCTTGTTGAGAAAATCAAGTTTAATATTTGCATTTATAGACCTAAACAAGCTCCACCTCTCTCACTAATGGACAGTAAACATACTTCACTATGATTACGAATTTTCTGGTCATTAACGATGACTACTCGACCAGTATATCTAGACGCTCGAGGTCAGGACTATGGTTATGCAGGAGAGAGATAAAATGGGCCTATGTATACTGGTCGTTGGCTTAAATTATGTTTTTTACTAGATTGTGACAGCAGCTATTCTAATATACGTATGTGTTATAAAATGTTAATAAGTGCTTTAAACACTTAGCTATCTTACGTCTATCACGGCCCTGAATGCACTTACGAGTAAAATACTATATCAATGATGATTATTCATATCAATTTTATATAGAATCGTAACTGCTTTCAAAAAGGCTTTTATGCAACTATTATAACTGACACCGACTGATATTTTTGTTTATTTTAAACCGTATTTTAAGTCTTCCAATTCGAATACTTTGGTTATATTATCTTCATTTGACAGATGCTTGCTATTTCTATCCACGATATTCCTAGCTCCTCTCTTTCACTCCTGGCACTACTGATGTCACTGACAAATCTTTCTCCTTCGTTTTTATTACCATGATCTTTTCCTTAATGTGTGTCAAAAGAATGAATTCCTTTTAACTTCTCTTCTTCACAGCAAGCTAAATTTTAAAAACTTTCTTAGCACTATTGGTCATTATATATATTATTAATGTTATGTCGAAGCAGACGATTTCCTTTTCTCCATCTTATTGTCCCTTAACTTCGTTTCATCCAATGACTCAATCTTATGATCCCTTAACAGCGGAGTACGAGCATCTGTTTTTTCTTCATTGACTTTATCCATGAATATGTCATTTTTGAAGTTCATCACTCTAACAGTATTATCGCTTTCCACAGATTCCTGACGGCTGCATGTTTTACTGCTTTCTTTGTTGTTATCATTCTCTTTTTCTTCAGATTTCTCACTGTGATACGCCATGTTGTCGAAACACTGTGTGGGTACGATGTTTACGGATTTCATCATTGGTATTGCGATCGCGAGCGCAGGGCTCATGCCTTGAGGGCTGGGTGATAGACGAGTTGTGACTGAAAGGTCCATTCCCGGCATCAAAGTTGCAACTGTAGGAAATGAAATTGTAAATCAATATTATTAAACTTTTACTAAAGATACACGAATGGTTAAGAAGGTTATCTGAACAATCATGCTACGCATGCTTATCTTTTTTGGGAAATTATATATTTTTTTGTTACAGATTTCAAAATTGCTAAGTTAACAACGAGACATTGAAAGAAAATAATATATGAACACAATTTTACATAGACAGACTCTCACAAGACAATAAACTAGTGCTAGGAAAACAGGAACATTAGATGTACAATTTAAAAAGCACAATCACGACACTGTGTTAGTGTAATATTAGTGTTAAATTGTCACTAAAAGTGTACCGATGTGACGGGCTGTGAGTTTGATACTTCGATTGTTGTTTTGGTTTGACTATTAAGTGGTGGTGGAGGTGTGTGGTTGTTGCCTGGAAAAAACACTGAATCATCACTATCTAAAACATAGGGCACGATCGCGGTTATTTAATACATAATAATAGACCAAAAAGCGTTAACAGATATTGCAAAAAGAAATAGCGATATTAATACAAAAATCATAAACAATCTACAACAACATCAAGTTTGGAAGCAAAGCAAAAAGTTCGGGGTACAAACACAGATATACAAAGTCCCGAACCTTCGTCCCCCGAAGCAAAGGGACCTAGACGGTGGATCCAGTGCTGCTTGAAGATACTGCCGTGTGCAAACATGATAATGACAATGGTAATGATTGATTAGTGACTAAAGATATATTAGCATTCCTGTAAGCTAAATCCGAGTGTGCAGGCGATATAGAAAGCCCATTCGGTTCCAACGGCCTTGTGTGATGCTTTCTAAAGCATGTTTAAATTTTTTCTTTTGCAGTTGTTTGGTGTCGTTTGGATCATAGCCTCTAGCTCGCTACGATCACCATCTGTGGAGGATTACATTGCATAAGCTACTGTTAGTCACGTGACTAGGTTATTAGTATTTATATAACGAAGTATACTATCAATGACTTTGTGACGTCAGAGCAAGGCTCTTAATATATTTACAAAGTTTGCTTTGTTGAGTAATTTGAAATTGAAGGCTTGTTTTCGAAAATTTATTCTAAGAGAACTTCATGTTAATGCGAATTCGTTTTATGTTAATTTAACAAGTTTTCAGAAAATTAAGTAAGTATTATAATTATTTTGAGCTATCGACAGTGTTTTATCTCAAATATATTCAAGGTCATAGATAATATTCTTCTAGCCACATCTAGATCAAACGCACGATAATGCTTAATAAGTCAAGTTAGTATGTAAGTTACCAATTGTATGGTGTATATCTTTCATGTTCATCACCAGTGAATGTGATATGTTCATCTATTTTTGTGAAAACGCCAATTTGTTCTTATGTCCATCAAATTTTTGTTTCTACTTCGTGATTTCAAACATTTATAGTGCTTAAAACTACAAGTGGATTACGAAGGCATAGTTAAATCATACAATCTGCCTTCAAAGAGAAATTTTGAAGAATATATTATTATACAGTTGTTTCGCTATGGACGTTTATTCCACAGTTTAGAGTGTTTTACAACGAGATTGTGAAGCTATGAATAAGTTTTATAAAATAAGAGTTCGTGTGTTTATTTTGGATGCAAGTTGTTAAATTATACCCGGCCCCTGAAAGGTATAATAATTATCGTCGCAAACAGTTACTAACACGCTGTCAAATTCCATGTCATCTGCGATGAAATCTCTTGACATGAGATTTGACAACCCATTAGTTATAAAAACCTTTCAAAAACCTTGGGTCAGTATTAACATTCAATTTTATCCTCATGCATTTATTTAATTTGCAATATTATCATTTAATTTATTTATTAGATTCTCAATTTCCTGTATTATAATTTTATCCACAGCTTCATAGTGACATTAATAAATACGGTGGCTTATCTTAAAACTTACCCATGTTAGGTCCTATCATGTCTTTAGGATGGTTGGTTTTGATGGCATTCATTCTTCTGTTTACTACCTGAGGACCCATGCCTGGTGCTAGGGGGTTAGGAGCACCGGGTACTGGGGCACCTGGATCATCAAGTTTTTCATTATAAAAGACGATGAAAATATTATGTTTAATTTATAGAATAATGTGAAAATAATAATAGTTTTGTGAGATTCGCCTTATTTTTAGGCCTGAACTAATATGGCTCATCAAGTTTTAGAAAAAAATCGGCTGTGTATTGCTTTTCGTCTCTACCACTTTTTTTACATAAATGTGTAATAATGTATTTTATGTCTGAAATATTAACCCTTAGGCACTGGGATACGATACTATTTCAATGTCAGGCTGGAAATTCAGGGACGTTAACATAGTTTACAAGTTCTTGAAAACTGTGAGATTATTATTTCCCAATACTCACGCATGGGTGGCCTGGTGGGCTCCACATTGACGACTCTTCGCCGTTTCTTGGGTAGTTTGGCTCTCGCTTGAGTATGCGAGTAGTACATGGCGAAATTGGATACTATGACTGGCACCGGAAGAGCTATCGTTAGCACCTGTTGGGTTGAGATTAAGGTCTTGTTTACTAGTGAAATTGTTAAGGAAGTAATTAAATAAATCTTTTGCTTTATCTATTGGGAAATAGTAAATTATAATATGTTATAAGTTTGAAAAAAACAACACTTAAAAGTGGCTTCTCATTGTTCTTTGCAATGAGCAAAATAAGTTATTTAATTGGTACAAGTGGGCCACAATTGCGATATGAAAAACAGATCTATGAAAGCAGAATATGTCAAGAGATGAAGAAGAAGATGATAGTGATACTTACACCTGCCAGCGCGCACAGCGCACCGACAAACATGCCAACATAGGTCTTCGGCGCCATGTCACCGTATCCAACAGTCGTCATGGTCACCAGCGCCCACCACAGGCCCAAGGGTATGCTGTTGAAGTCATTGTGAGGATTCGTCTGTATCCTCTCCGCATAGTACACCAGACTAGCAAATATCACAATACCCAGCACGAGGAAGAACACTAACAACGTCAGCTCCTTCGCCGACGCTCTGAAGGTCTGTATCAAAATCTTAAGACCCGAAGAGTGTCTCGTGAGTTTGAATAGCCTCATGATCCTGATGATGGAGAAGAATTCCAAGATATCCGCGTTTTCCACGTGTGACGCGTACTTCTGCAGAATCAGGTCGATGTAGAAGCTCATCGTTGCTATGTAATCGATGATGTTGACGGATGATTTAACGAATTCACACTTGTTTGGTGACGAGATGAAACGAACGAGGATCTCTAAAGTGAACCACGCGTTACACACACATTCTATATAAAAGAAGGCTACATGGGCGTTTGTTTGCACTTTGTCCAACGCCCAACCATGCGATTGGTTGGCTGTCGTCACTGTATAGTTTCTAATCACTGGCACTCTCATGTCCGGGTGAGTTTTTAGACAGAACGATATTATTGATACGCATATGAAGAACACTGATATGACGCCGATGATCTGGAAATAAAAAGGTTGAATTAGTCAAAAGTCGTCACATAAAACCCTTTTTGGAAGTCGCACAATTAAGAAGCAAAGAACGTTATCACGCAATTCTAACATTAAACAATTCATTCAACTAGTCATTTAAATTCCCGTAGTCATATAAACCGAGATCAGCATTACTTTTGTAGAGATTAAAGCAGCCTTCACAACAGCCCGTTTGCCCTTCAGCGGGACATAAAAATTACTACGTTTACATTCTCATGTAAAAAATAATTAAAGTAAATACAGGGCTTTTATTGCTGGAATTAAGGGTGCTTTTATTTACTGAAACACGAACGGTTAACGAGTCAAATGATAGTATTTATACAGAGCGAAGTTTTTTGCAAACGTTAAAAGGTTGTTTGAGGAAAAAAAGTAAGTACAGTGAAAAGCTTGTTCCTCGGTAATGAGATATGTTAATGACAGTACATTACCGAGTTCATGATTGTCTAGAAACAAGTGACTTTAGTGTTGGGGAAAGGCAGCATTTCTGACTTCTACATAATTTCTGACTATTGTGACAATGTCTGAACTTAGTACCGAAGCGTGGCGTGTTTCCAGCCAGCCATTCTAAATATGAAGTCGTGTATAATATATGAATGACATAATTACTTTTTTGCCTCAAATTGAGTTTTAAATTTGCGTATCAACCAGATTAATTCCACTCTAAAACTATCTCTGTGATTGCATGCTTTATTTTGTACACCCTTCACTTTTATTTTACCTCTGATTGATCTTTATTATTGTTAAAATAAGGTTGCTATTGGGATGCTGCTCTCAGAGGTCAAATAACCGTAAAAGGAATGTATATTCACATTAATTTCAAAATACGAATGCGTGACTGTAATCATTTGAAATAACACCCCTTGGACAATGTTAGAACTGAAAATTCTAGTTTAAAATGTAAAAAAATCCTGAACGGAGAGACCCCCTGCGGGTTTCATGCCACAACCCTGAAAGGTCTACATTGGAATATTTAGATTAGCATAAATTTGAATTAAACCGGGGTTGGAGGAGCTCGGTAGATTGCTGCACAATATTTTACACTTCATAAAGTCAAAAGATTACATTTTAACCTTTTGAAGAATCCTAAGTGCCATTTTAATTTGAAACAGTTGGCCAGATGTTTTGAATCTAATGAGTTTAAAAAAAATTAGATTGTTGGTTGTAATAATTTTAATTCGTTAGAGCGGATAGCTCTACATTATTAGAATTTGAAGTATCTACTACACTTGGAAACTAAAGCATTCTTAATATCTTTGTTTACATTCATTTGCAAAGCTGAAATGAATGTCCTCGGATAGTAAGGTCAACAACAACAGGGTCAAAATAAATTAACTAACAAAACTCCACAGACTTGATGGATATGTAATGATGATGAAACAACCTACACTCCCCTTTTAAGCTAGCATAATATCTTTGACATTTAATATCACAACATTTTTTATTGTATTTTCTTCAACACAAACTATTCGACTTATTTTATATTTATTCAAATTCTGTGTATTTTCGCCTTCTGGCATGACATAGCGTCCTCTTCATTTATATTTCTTTTCTTGATTATCCTGTGCCTATGTTAAGACAATCAAGAAATGACTTATGACATGTCTGTGAAGTTTCACCATTCAATTTTAACTTTATAGTACAAAACTTCAACATTACCTTCGCAGCATTTGAGCTGTAAGGTTCATCGAACAGCGACCACATCTGCGGCTTCAGATGCTGCCACCACGACACAGTCCCCTTCATGTAGTCCTCTTCGAAGCCAAACTTGCGGGCCACCTCTTCATCGGTAGGCTTCTCTGTATCCAGGTCTAATCGATCTAGGACGGCTAGAGTTTCTTGGGTATCCCGATGCTGTTGAAAGAAAATATATTTTAGAATTTCCATGATTTATTAGTAGCTAAGACCATTCTAAAGCGCACTTGCACTACAAATCTCTAAATGCATTAAACGCTAAATGTACTTTAATCATTGCTTGTGGCTAAGTAATGACAGCTGCATGGGTCTATCAATCAGGTTAAGCTACGCGTGTTGCGATTGGACTTTTATTTTATTTAGATTGGGCTCGGAAAGCATTATTTTGGAACTGAATGCATTTAGTGATTGTTGTGCAAGCATTAGTGTAGGGAAGTTTCATATTGAATTGAAGTTCGAAATTTTGATCATCGTTACTAAATAATATATAATTATATTATACAATATAATTATATATATATCCTAACTTAATATTATAAATGCGAAAGTGATCGAGTTTGTTTGTTACGCTTTCACGCTAAAACAGCTGACCAGATTTTAATAAAATTTAGCACGTGGGTAGACCAGGACCTGGGTAGGACTTATGATACTTTTTGTCCCGATATACCGACGGCATCGAGACTTATGCGGGTTAAACCGCGGAGCACAATTAGTAAATGGTAAGGGGGGGGGGGGGGGGGGGTGAATTCCTGTATTTTCAAGAACTTTCGTATTCTCATCTCAGCCTCAATCTATCATAAAAAAACCTCTTATTTACCTATACAGGGTTATTTTAAATTGACTAGCTAAACACCGCAGACGCGATGGATATCGACATCTAAATACGATTAAATAAAAAAAAATAAAAAATTGTTTCTTTTTGAGAGGTCAACGACCGCTGTTAGTGTTGTCACATGAAAAATTAGTTGAGAAAACTGTTTTCTTATGTTTTATTGTGGTTAGATACCCATCACCCATAATCTCTGAAGTTTACACAAAAAAAAAACATTTTCTAAACTGATATTTCAAGTGACTACAATAACTGGGGTCAAACACCCCATAAAAAAATCCAAATAAAAGTTTTTTTTTAATCGTCCATAGATACTCATCGCGTCTGCGGAGTTTAGCTAGTCAATTTAAAATTACCCTGTATTTTGAGCAAGTTTTTGAAATTGATTATCGCTGAGAGAGTTTGCTAGTGGAATTAAGAATATAGAGTAAGTAGTAAGATTTCAGTAATCAGCACAAATACCGATCTGATTTATAACCAAATTTCTACCGACTTCCATTTGATTTATTTCGAGAACCGGTAACAAGGTAGCAATCAAGAAATACAACAACGTTACAATGGCTTCCATTACAAAAAACGAAAATTGTAGGCAGTGAAACAGAAATAATTTAAAATAATATCACAAGCCACGACCAATCCGATTTTAATTTCTCATTTAAGTTGAAAACAGAATTAATTGGACAAAGGTTTCGATTTCACCGCTATAAAATATGAGGGTAAGACCGCAAAAATATTTAGTATCGGGGCAGTGGTCGAAATAATAGGAAAATATCGGACCCGCAATCATTGGACCTGAATTTCCCATTTCGTTGGGAATGTAATTGGAATATTTTATTTTCTGTTTTGTTTTGAAAGCTGTGCATTGAGTGATTTTTGCCATCGATGTTAAATTGGATTTTAAAGATAGCACCACCATTAACTTTTTATACTACGTTTGGCTGGTTTGAAAACAATTGCGTTCATTGTTCAGTAACTACTTTTTATTTTCCATAAATTATTATTACAATTTTATCATTGGCTACATCCACCTATGTTTTGCGACTGTATTTTCCCATACAATTCCCTTAAATAGCTCTTACTACACTATCTCAAGCTTTATTTTACTAAGAAATCTCTTATCCAATCCAAGAATGTTCTAGCACAATCACAAACAAACCCATTTCAATATGCCAATAATGCTATTTATCCCATAAAGACAAAAGGGCGTGAATATACATGAATGTATACAATACCACAATCACTGCGGGCCCCTGAATATTCTCAATTTCCGAGGAATGTAATTGGAATATGTTGTTCAGCATGTTTTTCTTTGTTTTTATATGCACGGTTTTTTTGTACCTATGTGTGTTTATGCTCCGTTTCTTTTTATGGGTGTGGTGAAATGTAAAATTATTTTAGTGTAATAATATACCTATGAACTAGTAACGTCAACGAACCCCCTATTGACTTGAGGGCGTAGACTATGTGACATTCTATCAGCGATGGCATTATTAGCATTATTAAGCTATAATGTTCCCACTACTGGGATACAGGCCTCCTCTCTGTGAGAGGGAGTGGGCCGTAATCCACCACGCGGGCCCAGTGCGGGTTGGTAGATGTCACATGTCTTCGAATTTTCGGTTCTACGACTTGCTGGTTTTCTCACGATGTTTTCTTTCACCGTTTTGAGAGCAGTGGTGATGAAATAATTTACACAAAGTAAAGAGCCTGTCTGGGTTCGAACCCACTCGTAAGTCGCCTGGATCACCACTGTTCGCATCAGCGATAACAATGATGGAAAGGTCGAAAATATCGAAAACACCCTGCCGAAAAACTTAATGTCAATACTGTTGAAAGTCGATGTAGAAATACGAAACCCTCCGAGAACAGTTGTCATTTATCTAGGCTCTCTGCTCATATTTCACATTACAGGTGTACTTTACCGAATCAAAGTTCGGCTGTAGCGACCATAGACATAGAGAATGGACTGAGCGTTCCGTATTTAGTTGCAGTGAATACAGACCGAAAAGTACAGGAGAGACAAAGCGAATTTGCGGCCAGTAGTTGTATCTTTAGTAGTACCTCAACTGCCCTAACTTCGCCTGGCGTCCTATGTTTGCCTATAATGTAAAAGATGCAATATCTTTTTCATTTTACTGGAATAGCAATCGAAACTGAGTTTTCATAGAGCGCTTTATGTTTCGATTGCCTTACAAGTAAAATGAAAAATTGATTGCATCTTTTTCATTATAGGCAAACATAGGACACCAGGCGAAGTTAGGACAGTTGAACGGTACTACAGGTAATAGCCGCACAGTCACTTTGTCTCTTTCTAGCTAGAGTGTGGTCACTTCTGTGAGGCTAATGCTCAGTCTAATTCTCTATTGGCCGATTCCTATTATTACGGGCCGTTATTGGTTACAAATTAAGACCCATGCATCTTTACCAATAATGAAGCAAAGACGTCATAGCTATGCGTAGTAGACCCTCCCATATGGGAGTAACTATCACAGGTAAAATTAGCTTATGAATCCGTCTAGGTCTATGTAGGTTTATGCCCAATTTGGCAATAAAAAAATACCATTGGTCCGGTTGGAACCGAGCATTTGTCTAGGGTACGACTCAAATATTAAGCTTTAGTTTAAATCTGTCTTAAAGATTCTGAAATTTGTCCTTGTTATAAATATTAAATTAGCAGCCATTAGCAATATTTGGATTTGTGGATTAGAACTTGACGTTCTAATCCACAAATCCAAATATTCATACCGAGTCAGAAACAAGATCAACATTTATTTGCCAAGGCCATTTCACCAGCGCTTCACGTCCGAATGGCATGCTAACGTATTCGTCACGTACACTGCAGTGCACAATAAACTGCACACTCGGAATACCGAGCTCGTATTATGTCGTGTATTTGCACCGCAGTGTAAAATGTTGTCATAGTACGTAGTGGTTGAAAATGGAACGTTTTGTTTAGGGTTTTTATTGTTATGTGAAACCCTCGTTTAATGATAGTTTGTTGGAGTGCATCTGTACTCGTTTGTTTTTGTTCTTCTGTATAGCGTAAATCCTTGCATCCTTGCTTTTTGCCAACCAAGTTGACAGCAAATTAATGTGAAACTGTGTTTCAGATTTAATTCGTTTTTTGGCTGTTTTATTAGGAAAACATAGATGATGTTTTTAATAGTACTTTACTGTCGCGGCCTGCAATAGGGCATTGATGGACGAACGTGAAAATGTGGGCCGAGGCAAAGCCAAAGCACACAAACGTAAGTCCATCAATGCCTGGTTGCGGCCAAGGCTTGTATAGTACGTTTCTCAAATAATGCGCGGAAACACAATCCAATAAAATTTATTTATATTCCAGAATCAATGGCCAACAACGATGATTTTTGACGCGCGCATTTGCTTCTTCTTTACTTTAAATAGCCTTTCGGCAAGCCAAATCGAATTTCAAATAAAATCTTTGATACGTCACCTCCTTGGTTTCGATATGTCGAAGAAAAAAGTTCATTCTATTTTTAAATTACACGACAAATATGAATTTCCATAGTAATTTATTCGGCTACTAAACACGACAAATATGGATTTTCATAGTTACATTCCCGGCCGCCTACTCGCATGTATTTGACCAGTACAGCATTTTTGATTTCCAAGTGTAGTTTTGTGTTTATTTGGGTGGTAAAGTTATTTTTGTTTATTTTTAATTGTTTTGATTATTTTTTGTACATTGTTCTCACTTATAGAAGCAACAAGAATAATGTACCCAGGATTTTGTAATTTTCTATATTTAAAAGAGTGTCCTTGGAGGTTCATGCCCGTTCTTCTCCATAAAGATCTACGTTTTGGAATGGGCAACTAGCTTCAACTTTCTGACTAACTGACACGACTATTTGACAATTCAAAAGTGCCTGTAAATGGTTTAATTGAAATAAAAGCTTTTTGTTTGAGTTGAGTTTGAGTTTGTGTAGAACTGTTTAAGTTTATATATTTGTGAAGTTGAAGACGGCTGAATACCGATATAAGATTAAGAAGGCTGCTAGTGAACCACGCTGGGATCGGTGCATTTCATTCATTTATTCAAGAAGGTTGTCAAAAGAACGCTCGATGTTTGTCACATGTTACATTATTAATAAAGAATTCAGTTGGTTTTAAAATTATTATTTGATGTATTTTTTCTCCTCCGTGCCTCGGAAAGCACGTTAAGCCCCGGCTGTCATTCGTGGATCTTTTACAGTTGCTACGGGTCGTCAGAAACCCGAAAGTCTGACAACCAGTCTTACCAAGGGGTATCGTATTACCCAGTTACTGGGTGGTGGAGGTCAGATAGGCAGTCGCTTCATGTAAAATACTGGTATTCAGCTGCATCCGGTTAGACTGGAAGCCGACCCCAATATAGTTGGGAAAAGGCTAGGCAGATTGATTGTTTTCTTGCTAATGAATGTTACTACAAACACCAAAAAAATAAAAATAATAATAAGACTGGTCCACTTTTCTGGTCATGTCATAAACCATGTACGTTAAACGGGACATGTTCGTAAATCCGCGTGAACGATGTAGATTTGCCGATAGGCGTGAAAGTCCTCCGTAAATATATTGGTGCATACTGCAGATTTAGATGCATTTAGATGCTAGTTTACGTCACACGTTGAATTTTATATTAAATGCGGTTTATTTTATGTCTTACTAGTTTTTGTCAGCGGCTTCGCCAGCATGGATATCGGAATTTATCTCACGGGAACGTACTATCTTAATAAAAGTATTCTATTTCTCTCCTAACCCAGGTCATGGTCTACCTGGGTGTAAAACTTCATCTACATCCGTAAAGCCGTTATGGCGTGAAAAGGTAACAAACAGACAGACAAAGGTACATTCGCATTTCTAATATTAGAATGGAAGTATGGATTTATTTTCTTATCAAGTCTGTGTTACATTTAGCTATTTTCAGGGTAAAAGACTACGAAAAAAAATGTATTGTGACATCGTTTTTATTTGGATAAAAACGAACGAACGAACGTGTTGTGAGAAGAGACAGTAAGCACTATAAGTGTATGTACAAGTATTACTTCACTGATAACTGTGTATGTAAGTTCTGTTGAATATGTTTTGTAGGGAAAGGATCGTATGAAATAAAGCACAGAGAGACAAGGCTAGACATTTATTTAATTAGATTTGTCATTATTTAATCAGGAAGCTAGTTGTCCGTTCGCAAAACTAGGTCTCCATGGAGAAGAAGGACAAAAAACTCCATGGAAACAGTGTGACAGTATTCTATCAACACATGTCTTACATTTCTATAAATTACTAATATCTCAAAAACAGTTAGTTGTATGTCTTGGACCATAACTCAAAAATAAAAGCAATATTATAAAATAACAAGGAAAACAATAGGAATATTCCATTAACATGCAACAAATACATGCATTACATTTGCCTGTAACTCCACCTTGGTAACTAAGATACAAGCAGTATTCGTAAACATTTTGATGTAACTGCGTTTTTTTATACTCTTGAACGAATGTTTTGGGCCTGTCGGGTGGAATTTGGATCTACTTATAGTATAGTTGAGTAAAGCGAGTTTTTTGGTAGAGCTCGTTTTGTATTTGAAGCTATCTGCCATTACTACTTTGAACGTTATATGTTCATTAAAACCGTGTTTCTAAGCATCTCAGAACTTTTCTAATATTCTATTCATAGTTGCTCCATACGTTAAACTTCATGCCTACGGCCAGTTTTCCTTGGGTAGCTTTTTAACTTCTGTAAGTCATCCATTATAGTTTGTAGAGACATGTCGACAAATCCAGGCAAACAAGGAAACTTTGAGACGTATATGAAGAAAGAAAACCACAAGTCAAACATGAGTTAAGAAATGCATTTTACTGTAGATCAAATCCTAACTATATATTATTACAAATGCAAAAGTGAGTTTGTTTGCTTGTTACGCTTTCACGCTAAAAACGGCTGAATAGATTTGGATGAAGTTTGGCACCTGGGTAGACCATGACCTGAAGAAGGACATGGGATATCTTTTATTCCGATATTCCCACGGGGTCGAGACTTATGCGGGTGAAACCGGGGGACGCAGCTAGTTATAAATACATTAAGATTTTACTGTTTAAATAAATACTGTACTTATTTGTTTACGACCTGTCATATTATCTAAGAATTCATAACACTAAACACTTTTCGAAGATGGTCTAGTCACATCTTATTACATTAAAACTACGACCACGTCATCCATGAGGTAAATTTATTTCAAAGTTCTTTGTTTTGAAATCTAATGTTTTCATCATTCGTTTAGAAATCTAATGTTTTCATCATTCGATTCTCAAATAAGCCAATCAACATCACAAAAACATAAGAGGATTAATCGATCTAATAAAATTATATACTTCAAAGACAGCCGTATTGGTTTCAACATTATTTATAATAATCAGATTATCCTTGAACACCATTGTATTTATGTGCTCTGATCTTTTTTAGTTCAAAACTTTTCTAGAATTTCCGTCAAGATCTGGTTAGCATATTCATGAATTATTACATTCACTAGCGAATGGAGAAGCTGGCAGGAATTCTAAAAATATGTTCAACGAGACTTTTAGAATAGAAACAAGTTCTGATTCACTGGTGATAATAATGTCAGTATTTGATGTATCTGGTTTGGTGCAGACTGCTTCTTTATATTCCTAGTTTATTTACTGCTGTGTTTTATGTTATGGGATACGAGTATATAGAAGCTCGTGTGTCAAAGTTTGTTTAATATATTTTATGCTAAGTAAGTTCTTGAATTTCAAGTCTTTCTTCAGTTTCATCAGTTAGGAAACAGATACATAATCTCTATCACAGATGTGCTAAAATTATTTTGATTTCATTCTAGACCTTTGTCATTTCTTCTTGAATATTTCTAAAGAAGGAACTATTTCTGAATACATCAATCATGCCTTGGTAAACATATTGGTGCTCCCTTGTTTCGCAGACAGAAATTTCATAGAATTTCGTTTCGCAGCCAATGTTTCATATAATATTTGGTCTTTGTATTTTTATTTCGAATAATAATGTTTTAACGACTATTTACTTAAATGAAACATATTTCACAGAAACACAATTCAATGAATTTTATAGTCACTTTTTTTTATTTAACAAACTTATAAAACAGTAGAATTAATTTTAACGAATATTGTTTGCTCGGTGTATTTTCCCATAGTATTTTTTTTTTGTACATAAATAATCACGTAAGTTGGCAATTACTTTATCATGGTCATGTGTGATATTCATAAACGGTTAAAAGCCCTGGTGTGTTGGTCACGTACATTATTTACACATACACACCTGAACAGTTCAATCAATAAACTCTGCTAATCAAAGTTATGAATTGGACTTTTTTTATTTGAATATTATTGCATTTATTTTTTTGTTGTCAAAAGCAAATAAATGCAATAATATTCAAATAAAAAAAGTCTTATATTTTCTAACTATGATACGAGCACGATCGATCTACTAATGTAACTATTAGGGCACTGCGACCAAATAGGTTAGGTTAGGTTGGAATTGTGACCAACTACGCTTGAGCCGAGCGAGCGAAGCGAGCCGTGCTGCGGCAGCGGCAGGCGAGCGCTACGTCGAAATTGGTAACAAAATTAGGGAACTCTGACAGTTATGAACCACTTTCATATACTACGGTATAGTAGTGTTATCAATTATAAAATAGTCCAAGTAAAACCAGGTCCAAGTAGTAGTAGGTTTTTGTGAACGCGGTGTTGTAATTTTATAGGAGGGTATGCATTTTGTCGAAGGTATGAATAGAAACGTTTAAAAACTGTCACTCGATAAAATATTTTTTTTGGTCATAAGTTTTATATTAATGAAACAGAGGATAAATAATATTTGATTTTTTATTCTATGATATGAATATCGAAACATTAAGTTACACTTGTAACAAAAATTAATGATTCATTTTTTTTCAAAGTAAGTATTCTTTCTGCGTATTGATTATTTTATAATATAGACAATATGAAAACAAATGTATGTGAAACAAAATCTATAAAACTATTATCTTTAAAACAACGTACAACCAAAAATGTTAGTTAGTGACCAAAATGGTCCGCTTCTTTCACGGTTTCACCTCTGATTTTGCATTATTGGCAAACTCAAAGTGATCTTTATTTTCGTTGCAATAAGGTTGGTGGTGGGTTGGTGCTTGGGTTGCTGTCAGAGGTAAAATAATTGTGCAGGAACTGTTGTGGCCCTGACATAACATAACATCCACCTACTTCATAAAGAATTATTAACGAACCTGTGTATATGTCATCCAGCAGCACGGTTCCACCTGGTTGGCGTCCAGGCCCCAGAACTCCAGCTCCTCCTCGAAGAGAGGCCCGCAGACGTCTGTAGGATAGTGGAGCTTGCCGGTTCTGGAGACAATCAGTACGTTACACTAGAACATATTGATTAGGGTTACTTGAATTATTATGACCTTTATTTCATTTTAAACACATAAAAATTAAATTTTTAAATATTTTATAAAAAACAAAAAAAACTATAGTAAAACCCGGTATTGAGAACAGGGTCCAAGCTACCGGTGGTCAGGGCTCCTGAGAGAAAAACCTTCTAACAATACGCGCCGTGTCCAGAAGTACCGCTTTGCTTTCTCAATCAAGCCAAGGTCTAACTGCCTAAAGAGAGCATCTTCACTCAGATGCAGGTTATTATGAATATTATTATTATTACAAGTCCTTCTTTCTAGTCCCTGACCTAACCAAACCATAAATACTGGTCCTAAGTAGCTCTAGGTATTAGAATTGCGAACTACGCATCAAGGACATGACGTCACACAAACCCTGCATCGCACAAGCAGAGTTTACCGCGCGATCAACATATATATAACTTTCCGATATCAATCGTTGGACAGTTGCCCGCCGGACACGTCTCCCTTTTCTACAGTTGACGAGTGAACTTTGCACCCTGTTCCTCATACCTCTAAAATGGTGTTGTAAACGACGGCTTAAAAAACCATTAATGTCATTAGCATGTTTAATAAATTCTATGACACCGATCTACATTGCTTTGACAGTCTGATTACCAACCGGACAAGAAATATAAAAACTACATTATTTCTTGGCAAGTTATTCGATGGCTAGCAGCTGTTATTTCACTCCTAGATCAACAGGCAAATAAATACACTTGAAGCGGAAAAAAACAACCCTTTTCAACAGACAGTGAACATACGGATAGACGGGGAAAATATTATTCCACTACCACAATTACGAACAGGGTATCCGATTTCCATACATTTCAATAACAAAAGGGTTTGTTACCGTTAAAGGTTACACATGTACCTTTGATCGTGGATGATGGATGAACATTTTGTACCATTTAATTGAGGCGAGGACAAAGGATTATCGGTCTCAGGTGGATGTTTTATACGATTTTTTGGATAGAAATCGATAGATTATCGGTCTACTGGGTCGTTATTTGTTGTGTAATAACTTTTGCGATTGTTATGGCCTGGTTACGAGATCAGGATGCGAAAAGATCCTTTTATATTTTATTTTTAAAATGCTTTGCTGTCCAGTGCCTAAAAACATGTGCATAATATTAATACCAGGTTTCAGCAATTTCGAGTAAGCAAAAATCTCCACTCTTTGAACGTCAAAATTATATGAGCCCACAAAACGCCCGCCCTTCTCTACTTCCCAGTGTTTTCACTGGGAAGAAGTGAAGATCTTTAACAGACTTGCTCAAAACAGCTTAAACCAAAATTCACATACGATAAATTCACTAAAAACTTAATCTTAACTTCCATTCCTTCCTTTGATACATTATAAATGTATTCACACATTTAAGGCTTGTGCACACCAGCGCGACTTGTCGCGCGACGCGACATGAACAATACAATTTCTAAGAAAACTTCACAGTATAACAATAACCGGTGTCGCGTCGCGCGACAAGTCGCGCTGGTCTGCACAAGCCTTTAACCGTCTATTTTTATTTATTCTTTCGGTTACCGTAACGAGTTTTGGCAATAAATTCTCTTATAAAACCACCCTTTTACGCGATAAAATGTTCCTGAAAGTATTCTTATGTAATGTCGATTGTATATAATGTACAAGATACTCGTATAACATCGCCCCGAGGTACCGACAGCTGTGAACGTTCAAGTTTGGGCGTACCAATTATTTTTACGCTCTTTTCACTTTTGAGATTTGCAAATTACAGAGCGATTTTCAATATGCTCGGTGCTGTTAAATATTTATGAATAAAATATTGGTGAGTTTAGAATCATTCGTTTGAAAAGGCGTGAATTGATGTGACTTTTACAGTGACAAATTATAATGAATAGCTGCAATTATAACCTGTGTGAATATACATTTTGGTCTTTAACGCTGAATACTATCTAAAGTTTGTGTCAAATCGTTAACAAACGAGGCAACCCATAAATTGACTGTGAAATTGGGGCATCGGAAACTAATAGTTCCAAATACCAAATTATCAACACCCAATGTCAACAAAAAGATTCACTGGGTCATACAAATACTCAATCTCGTACAACAATTCCCACTAAATTGGAACTTCCCTAAGATTGAAAATATGGAATTGTTACATAGACAAATAGACCTAGTCGTTTTAAAATTTGCAAATGACATTCAATCTTAGGGTGAAAAAAAAAAAAAACAAGGTCGACTATAGAAATTACGATCGCCACTTTTTAAGTGTCATTAGATGAAAAACAACAGATGGCCCACCTATTAGTAAGTGGTCCTTACCACCTATATCCATCCCAGTACTAGAGGTAAAGCAGATGCGTTGCCATCTCATGGCTAGGCTGAAACGTCATAATGTCCCTGTGATCAGACCAGCAACCATTCCCTTCCAAGTTTTTCTAACAGACAGCTGTGCTGCTGGGGACTTTGTTGCGCCACTTCCGTTTCCCAGTTAAAAGCACTAAGAAGTGGTGAAGGGCGGGCGTTTTGGGGGACTGTCAGTAATTTTGACGTTCGAAAAGTGCTGATTCTCAGCCTAATTTGAATAAATGACTTTTGATTTTGAATTGTAACAGAGCAACGCTGCTTGGTGGTAGGAACAAGTAGTATGGTTGTACAGCCTCGGATCTAGTTTTTTTTAAGGCGGGGTAAAAACTGCTGTCCGCCGCCTCCCGTCAATCCTACATGGGGGATGCGCTAAGATAGCCTGCGAAATTAAAATTTTGGCAGCAAATTAATCTTTATTGATTGATAATGCGCCAATCCAACAGGGATGCCAAAACTGTTAAAATAAAGAAATATAAAGATTTTATGTGCTGCGCGTCTCATTTAATTGCAAAGTTACGGTGTGCTGGGTGGTGCACTTGTCTGCTACCTCTGAAGTTGGCGCCCCCCCTCTAGAACCGGGGCTGTGGTTGTAGTACTTCCACTGGACAAGCTCTTTCACAAATGGCTCTACTGAACTTGCAAAGCTGAGTCGACGAAGAAAATTGAATTTAAATGCAAACCTGACGCTTTATTGCTAGTTCTCAACTTCAGTGTGACATTTAGTTTATTCAGTGAAGGCAGATTTCATTTCCTCCTGTCCAGATGTAGGTGGAATGATATTTGCTTCATAGTAATATGTAACTTCTCGCTTGTGTATCTTAGAAAAGGATGTGACTTGAAGGTTTCTTACCGAGACAGTGCACTTCATCTGTCAATACGGTGGGAATAAAGTAGCTCTTTAGTTGCTACGAGTAAAATACTGGTTTTAGCTGCATCCGGTTAGACTGGAAGCCTACTCCAACATAGTTGGGAAAAGGCTAAGCAACTGATGATGAAAGTAGTTCGTAGCAATTCTATACGTAAATACCTCTGAATGTTCGTTTTTACCCGACTGTGGCGAAGCCCAAAAGGAGGGTGATTTTGCCAATTTAATGCGGTCTGTAAAAAAATAGGTCAAACTTGTTTGGTTTAAAGAAACATAAAAAATTAGTAATTCTCTAATTCCGTGCATTTTTTTACAAGCTTATTAATATAATCCAGATTTCAAGAAAAAAGGAAACATTCTAGGAATACCTGTCTATTGTACATAGTTAACATTTTACACAATGCAATCATTCAGAGTTCAAATGAATTTCATTGATAAGGGAACAACTTCGTGAAATTTCGATAAACTTCGTGAATTTCCGGATCAACTCGGGGCAAACCCTTTAATATGGCTAAGATTGATTAATGTTACTTTATGTTTAGTTTATATTGATTTATAGCCTGTGGTCGATAGGCCTGCTTTGGCTAGGCTTAACAAGAACAACAGTATGGCCGGTGGTTTCGAAGAAGGGATAATAATTATGTCGAGGTGTCCCATAGATTGGATTAGATTGATAAGGAATTATTGAGTGTTTACTTGAGAGTGCGTGATACGTTTACGGATAAGATTCAGAAGTTTTATTGAATCTAAAGATTCGTATTACCTGCCAATCATATTATTATATTATTGTGAACGACCAGTACCTACTGTCAGATAGTTAGGAAATGGATTGTATTTTGCAATACCTGAAAGATGACGGTACAGCCTCCCACTTTCATAAAACGAATATCTTACAAAAATCGTAATTGCTTACACTCCCAAAAATCACGCAACAAAAAAGTTATAACACAAAATTTCAGGCATTTTCTTTTACGACGCCATATTCACGGCCAGCCCTTTGCGAAATGTGTTCGGAAAAATTTATATGTCGAGCCTTTGGTACCACTGCGCAGGTTGGACCAACCACAGGGCTCCCCCAAATACTGCGGTTGACATCCACGTTCCTTGCGGTATTTCCGAAAATTTTTGGTCCTTCGGGCCGAGGTCTGGGACCACCGCAACGTGTAGTTCCCAAAACCACCGAAGAAATTCATGTTTTGAGCTGGGGTAATTTTTGGTGTAAACATTTTTGGTTTATCGAAATAATTGGCGTAATTTCGGTACAGAGTTAGGTAACTGTTCTCTATATGTAGGGGAAGGTTCGTTAAAGTGGCCCAGGCGGGTAAAGTGGACACCTGATTTTTAAGGAGCAACCTACAAGCGCCATCTGTCAACGGCGTGTGGAAATAATTCAATGCCCGACGCCATATTGCTCCAGTATACACGGATACGCTTAGTTGACGCGGAAAGATTTTATTACAAAAAAAGTGATTTTTGTGGTCTCTGATCTAAGGTGAGTGGTTTAAACATCGTAATTCATTACTGTGTTCAACATAAGTTATAAACATTGTGATATTTTACCGGTTTAGTCCCTGTATTGAAGTGTTTATTTCATGGCAAAGGAGAATAATATAACCTCATTTGACATCGGAGTCGTTTTTTTTTTCGTCGCGTTCCGTTTCGGGTAAAGTGACCTATCCAGTGGGTATGTAAAGTGACCAGTAGGTCACTTTACCCGTCTTAGTGCAAATTTTTCCAGTAAATATAAATAATGTTTAGTATTGTTTTAGGTAATAATATGCCGAGTACATACAAACGGACGTCGCAGCAACAGACATGGGACCCGGATGCGATGGAAAAAGCTATAAGAGCTGTGCGAAACGAAGAAATGGGCTTCCTCAAGGCTAGCAAAGAATTCAAAGTTCCTCGATCGACGCTCAAAAGACGTGTAAAAGGAATAAACAAAGAAGCTATTGAAAATAAAAAAATATTGGGGTCTCGCCGCCCAACTTTTAGTATGGAGCAAGAAGAAGAATTGGTGCATCACATTTTAGAAATGGAAAAGCGATTTTACGGATTAACTTTACAGGATGTACGGAGACTGGCCTATCAGTTGGCTGAACGCAATAATATAGAACACAAGTTTAATAAACATACTCAAATGGCTGGAAAAGCATGGATTTCTGCTTTTAGAAAACGTCATCTGGAACTGACATTAAGAAGCCCAGAAGCAACCTCTCTTGCTCGAGCACAGGGCTTTAATAAAGTAAGTGTCATGAAATTTTTTGACCTACTGGAAGAGGTAAGGTCTAAAATAAACTACCCACCTCATCGTATTTTTAATGTGGATGAGTCTGGTTTTACGACAGTGCAGAGCAAAAGCTCTAAAATATTAGCGCAAAAGGGAAAGAAGCAGGTGGGCGCTATCACCTCAGCAGAGCGGGATGTATTAAGCACCGTTGTAATTTGTATGGCGGCTGGTGGAAACTTCATTCCCCCTTTTATTATTTTCCCCCGAAAAAGAATGAAGGTGGAACTTCAAGATGGGGCACCACCAGGCACAGGATTTGCTTGTCATTCGTCAGGGTGGATGCAGTTGGACATTTTTACAGATTGGTTTAAACATTTCCTCAAATTCTCTAAGCCGACTGAAGATGATCCAGCTCTCCTGATTCTTGATGGACATAATACACACACCAAAAATTTGGATTTTATTGAATTGGCAAGAAAAAATCACACTACCGTCTTATGTTTGCCGCCGCACTGCAGTCACAGGCTTCAACCACTGGATGTATCTTTCATGGGGCCTGTGAACAAGTATTACATCCGTGCAGTTGAGAAGTATCTGCGCAATAATCCAGGAAGAGCAATAACTGTATTCCAATTCAGCAAACTCTTTGGCGAAGCCTACAGTGAGGCAGCCCAACAGTCTATTGCAGTCAACGGTTTTCGTAAATGTGGAATAGAGCCAATAGACCGCCACGTCTTCAAAGACCATGACTTTTTGGCTGCAGATACAACAGATGTGGCACTTGCTGAACCAGAAATACAACAAAATGAGGCCAACAAAGAGAATGAGACACCTGAAAGAGAAGAGTCTCCATCAGTTCTACAGGATGCCCTGGAGGAAATACTAGCAATGACACCACCATTGTTGGATTCGCAAGCAGACACATTAATGTCGCCAATGGTTGATCTAAAACCAAGCACAATAACGTCGCCAATGTTAGATCCACAACCAAGCACATCATTCGCAGTAACGCCTAAAGACTTGTTTCCGATTCCCAAGGCATTACCTAAAACAAAAAAAATAAACAGAAAGAGGGGTCGTACAGCAATTTTAACTAGCAGTCCATATAAACAAGAATTACAAGAAGAAAAAACACAACAAGAACAAAAGAAGGCACCAAAGAGAGTTTCTAAACTTACTATTGTTCCAAAGAAAAGTGCCAAAAAATCTAAAACTAAAATTAAAAAATGCACTAAAACTGATGATGATATGGATGACGACCCTGATTGTTTTTACTGCGGGGAAGTTTGGTCTAAGTCAAAACATGATGATGGCTGGATACAGTGTTCTATTTGTAAACGATGGGCCCATGAAGCATGCTCGGGCTGTGATGATGAAGATAATGACTTTCTTTGCGAATTTTGTGCTTAAGATTAATTTGTGTGGATGATTAATTACCAATAAAAATTATTAATAATTAAGAAACTTTGAGTTCCTTTATCATATTTAATTATTTCATGTGTTCAGTTTAAATAAAACTTGAATTAATTTAACAAAATATATATTTTATTGAGACTATGCCACTTTACCCGCTTCGTGGATTTATGTAGGCCACATTACCCAACCTGGGTAGATAAAGTGGTCAATTTCCCATTTTGATTTAAAGTTAAAAATACTGTTGAATATCTGCTTATAAGTGAAAATAACAATTTGATGTCAAAACTACATTAGTTTAAGAGAAAAAACTGATAAAGTAACATAAAACATGTTAATATTATATCTAATTGGTAGTCATTCAAAGCTTAAGGTGGCCACTTTGCCCGACCTTCCCCTACTGATAGGTATTCAGCAGCATCTGGTTAGAGTCCATATCTTTCGTCTTTTACTTTGTTATACCATCTATGTAATACATACGGAATGCAATAAATAATTGAGTATTGAGTATTGAGAGTATACAGTGCACCCAACATAATCGGAAAAAGTAGGTTCCTATTGAAGTTAGAGAGCTAACTAAAATGAGGGCTTACATTAAAAAAAGGTATTATCCCTAATTCCCTACCCTTTAACCTTAGCCGAGATAATTTATTCCAGTCAGCCTAATTCTTAAATATTACGCCTTTATAATAAGATCATTTATCATCACAATCTTTTTTTGCGAGTCTTTAGTAAGCTGAAATTCAAGTGGCATAATTTATTACTTATTTTATTTTGATTACATTGTTTACCTACTAGTTTAATTTTCAAAATGAGGTGCAATGTCTCATTTAGAAGAAGTCAATGGAATAGAATAGAATATTCTTTTTCATGTACACCATAAAAATTACAGATATAAAGGTAGAAATCAATAAACTATTCGTTTCTTTTGTATTTATTTGCATAGTTAGTCATTTAATTTAGTGTTAGATTGTGTATTGTATATAAAATTAGTCTGCTATGGCTATAATACAGTTTTGTGACTTTTCCTTTGAATATTCTTATTCACGTTCTAGTTACAAAGATTATTCTTTTGCAGTCGACCATGTATGCGTACTTAGACTACAATCTAAAATCCTAAAATAACAATTCCCCTAAAGACCGCCTATCCAAATAAGCTAAAATACCTTTTGTACAAAATGCCTGGCATTTGTATAAAACATCTCTTTTGTCTCGAAATGCCAATGCCGCTAAATGGCACTTTATATCACGCCCAGAAATCTTATTGCCTATCCTCTAGCCGAAATAAAATGGTGATAATAAGTAATATCACACTTTTTGGGGACGAAAGAGGCGTAATTTTTCTATTCTTAAGTGGATTGTAGGTTTCTTTTTTTATAAAAAAAAGGTCTGTGTAGATTTAGTTTGCGTTTTATGTAAGATAAGAATGAAGGAAAGTGGAGTAATTGGAGGACCTAGCAAAATTATAATGAGACAATACATTAAACGTGATTGTACTATCTTCATGTATCTGAGAATTATGGGCAACGTACCGGGACAACGCGGTGTTGGCTGAAGAAAAAGTCCTGGTTGAGGAACATTTGTGAATATGTAATAATAATAATACTTAATAAGTTTATTTCAATAAATGTTTACAATAATACACATATGTTTAAAGGCTATATTTTCTAATTGCAGATTAATTAGACATCTGTAGCCGAACTAGGCGAAAGCCTGTATTTCGGCTATCAGCGCCAAAAACCCCTTAAATGATAGACACTTAAAATAGCCACAAGTAGAGTTGTTAATTAACATTTTGAAGATTCGAAAAACAAAAAATATAAATAACCTAAAAGTTCGATACATTAATAAAACTAAAAATAAAGAAAAACAATATTTAGATGATTAAGAAAAAAAGTATAAATTAAGAAATTTACCAAAAAAATAAGTAATAATAATAAACATTAATTTGCGGATTGTTCCACATAGGACTTTTATGTGTTCCTTAAAGTTAAGACTGCTGTCAATCGCTACACCCAGATATTTAATCGTTTGCACACGTTCCAGTGACGGGCACGAGCAGAATGATCTCGATTGACACTCGTCTGAGACGATTTTCTGGCTCCTAGTGACTCCACTTACATTCTTGAAGCCAAAACAGATAAATTTAGTCTTATCTACATTTAAAGTAAAAATGTTACTCTGCAGCCACTTTTACCAACCATATCAAAACCACGCTGAGTACCACTGAAAGCCTCATCAAAGGTATCGGATGCAAAACAGAGAGCAGTATCATCTGCGAAGGAGATTATTTCGCCTTGGGAGAGCTTAAGAGCGAATGGACAAGAGTCTAGATTGCAGCTGAGCTGTTCCACCTCGCAAAGGACATGGAGAGATTATCGGCGACCTTCACTCATTAGATGGTCATCAAAAGAAGAAGACTTACATAGGTATCTTAAAAAACCTTTGATTTTTCATCCATGAAAAATAATACTACTAGCTTTACCCATCATTACTTGCACCAAAGTTTCGACTTCATTTGGCGAGACCTAATGTGTATAAAAATCACCAATATCCTTACCTAAACCAAGGGTGATGAAATTTACAGAAACATTAAGCAAGTATCCCTTACCTGTAATAGTTCAGAACCTGCGCGAAGACTCCAGGATGCCTATCGAAGAAGTACTCGTTGAGGACGGGGTCGTAGTTGGCTAGCGCCTCGGTGAGGCGAGACAGCCTGGTGGCCGGGATCTTCTTCAGCGTCGCCTTGTACGTCTCGTGGCGGATCCCGCCCACGTTCAGGACGACGCGGTTCTCCGCGTCCATGTTGAGGAGGTTCATTTCTGGTGAGGAGGTGTGGTTAGTAAGGGATAGACCAGGAGGGCAATCTCTTCATTCTGAGTTTTTGACAGATTTGCTATACAAAATTTGTCAAAAAACCCCAATGAAGCAACCATTGAAACGTTAGTTACACTTACGACCCTGATAGTATCAAGTAGCATTCAAACACGTTACGGATTTCTTGGAGATGAGGTGGTTCTGAATCCAAAACTGATCATTTTTGTATGTTTCATATTTGTTTTAATTTGTTATACTTATTGTAATGCAACATACTTTACCAGGTGGGCATTTGGGCAATTCCTATATTTTAAAAGAACGGCCACATTCTAATATCAGTCTGAAGCAATCAAAAATACTTCTAATTTACCAACATTTTTGACAAGTCTTTGATTGCGACTATATTTTTTAAACATTTTTAAATATAGAATTGGCCTTTGAAGTTTTAAGATAGTTAATAGATTCAGGCGTGACTTTGCGGAAATCCATTATAAAATACAATAGACGACGTATATTTTTAGTAACCTAATCCGCGTAACTGTTCATAAGGAGTCATAAAGAACCCTGTACGAAATCGACACGTGTTCCACCTCTCAACGAGGCATCCTCAGGATGACTATTGACTTGTTGCAAACCCGGACCCGACGTGTCCACACGCGAACAGTTACGGCGGATTAGCTTACTAAATATACGTCATCTACTGTATTTTTTTTTCTTTGATGTTTTGTAAAAATGCATCATATAATATCTTTATGGCAAATATATATGCCCCATATGCCAAAGCTCAAGCAATCAAGTTTGATGCTAATAAAGAAGTTGTTACAAAAAAACTGTTAATAAATTACTGTCGCATGTCGTCGTAATTTATTACGGAAAGAAACTAATGGAATAAGTAGAAATACATAGAAAGTTAGAACCATTTATAATTTTTTTACTGACAACATTCATTGTTATAACGACATAGTATGTTAGTGGAACATTAATAACAACACATATATTTTCTGTAAGATTCGCCGCACATTGCAGACTTTTTATCTTTGTATTCTGTATAAATCTCAACGTGAAAACTTAAGGCGTGTACGCACGAACGAACAAGAACATGGTGAACACGAGCATCGAACACTTTGTTCGCATGTGCGTGCCAATAACGAACATCAAACACTGTGAAAAATGTTCGTGTTCGTCAAAAATGTTCGTGGCGAACTTATTTCGAATCCATGGTTACCAAGAGAGCAGAGCGATTGAGCGCGAACACAAGTCGCACTGTGTTCGTATGGTGTTCGTGTTCGCTTTGCTAATATCCGTCCACACGTTAAAAAAAATTTTAGTGTTCCGTGTTCGATGTCCGCGTTCACTGTGTTTTGTTCGTTCGTGCACACGCCTTTAGGTGAACGGAGCTTGAAGGGAGCTGTCAATAAGGATTGCTAGCGTCTCAGTTTAACTCTGATTTAAAAAACATTTACATGAGGAGTGAGCAGGCATTCCCGGTAAATTTTCATAATACTCTTTGGAAATACAGTTTTACTTACGTATGCAACATTATTCAAGATTAGAATCAGAATATTTTTGTTACATTTTCAAATAGTTGCCATAAGTTAATAGCCTTAGTTTTAAGACTGATCGCGGAATGGGTGTACAATAATATGGGTTAATAGTTCGTCAACATTTACTGCTCAGTTGATTTTTTACATACATTAAGAAGCAACATGATTAAACACCAACATCAAGCGACGAAGAATCCAAAACGTGCGCTTTCCCTTACTATTACTAGGCACCCGATGAATCCACATTGTGGAAACGATACTTTATTCGTATTTCCTGAAAATAAGTAGATAATGTATCTCTAATTGACCAGATAACAGTATGAATGGGAAAATAACATTTTTACTACGAAATTATCCATATTTCCTTGGCTTCCTTCCATATGCAATCATGTGGAAAAATCACTCGTCATATTTCTTTTGGTGAAAGAAAATCTTCGGGAAAATCTGTTTATATGTTATTGATGTGCCAATAATAGTTTTGTTAGAAAAAATATTGCCGGCTAACAATATTTTCTTCTCATCTTTGTTGACAATTAAGTGTTTTTGTAAGGGTGGACAGTATTACTTTTAGAATAAGAATAAGAATAGAATAGAATAAGAATAAATTTATTTCGCAAAGTATACATTCAAGTGGATTGAAATCCTAGACCTCACACTAGGATTCCCTGTGTTGTGAGATCCAGGCTCCTTCGTTCCGTTAACAATTTTACATAAAAAGGTAGGTACATTTAAAAAACTTAAATAATAAGTACATATAAAAAAGAGTGTACGCGTATGCTTGGTGCTGTGATTTGTGCTAGTATTGTTTATGTTGTAAAAGTGTTTGTATGTTATAGAATATTAGTCAGTGCACGTGTATTATTTGTGAATTGTCAATGTGTATTACTGTGAGTTTTTACTTAAGCTAAGAAACTTTCGGTCATGTCGTAGTCCAGTGTAAGAAGCCAGTTTGTTATCGTCAGTCTGCATTTTTTTTGTGTTAGTTTTAGTATTTTATGTAGACTATTGAGTTTCGCGTATACGTGTGGTCCCATATAACCATAAGACCTTCTGCCGATTGTTTTACGGCATTGCACTTTATCCCAATTTACCCGTCGACTTGAAATGACAAAAGTGCTTAAGGCAGTTTTATGAAATCGTAGGGTGACAGAGAGTATGTAAAGTTGTCTAACCCTAAGAACTCCCACTTCATTATAGAGTGTATTTGTGGGGTACCGGTAAGGTCGTCTATAGGCAACTTTTAGTAGAGCACGCTGAGCTCGTTCTACTTTAATTAGTGAGGTCTTGCCCGCACCGCCCCACGCTACTATGCAGTAATTAAGAACAGATTGACATAGCGAAAAGTAAATCATTTTTAGGACAGAATCATCAGCAATCTTGCCTAGTTGCTTAAATATACGCAGCATTGTTCTAATTCTGCCCTTTAAAGCGCTCAGATGTGCGGACCATGTCAATCTGTTATCTACAATGACCCCTAGATATTTAATAGCGTCGACCTCTTCGATGTATGGGCAAGAACACTGGTCGGAACGAATACAGGAGTGCAGCCGTAAACAAGATACTCTTTTAGGGGAAGAACGTTTAGAAATAGCAAAGTTGATTGCCTTGGTTTTTTCTATATTCAATGTCAATAGATTATGTTGTAGCCAATTCGCTACATTCTTTACTCCGCCTTCAACCGCGCATTGTACTTCATCCCAAGATTTCCCATGAAAAATTATCGCAGTGTCATCAGCATATGTGAAAATCTTAGCTTGTGGGAAGTTCATGCTGCATAATCCATTTATATATATAATAAACAGAGTGGGACCAAGCACGCTTCCCTGGGGAACACCAAAATGTACTGTGGTTGGGTCACTACAATATTTCCCTAGCACAACTCTTTGCGTTCTTTCACAGAGATATGAGGTAAACCACTCCAAAGCAACGCCACGAACTCCCAGAAGTGACATTTTCTTGATCAGGATTTTCCTGGAGATCGTATCGAAGGCTTTTGCAAGGTCCAGGAAGATGCCAGTACATGCCTGTCCTTGACCTAGGTTCAGATTTATATAGTCGGCTAAATTAGTTACTGCATCCTCCGTGGACCTGCCAACCCGAAACCCATACTGATTGTCCGACAGTAGATTGTTTTTTTCCAGGTATGCAAGAAGTCTCTTGTTGACAACTTTCTCAAGGATTTTTGAGAGAGCTGTCAGCAGAGAAATTGGGCGATAATTTTCGGGCGTTTTTGGATCTCCACTTTTGAAAATCGGGCAAATATTTGCAATTTTTATGCAGTCGGGTACTACACCTGTACTTAAACTTAAATTGCATATGAAAGCAATCGGCCCCACTAAAACATGTGCGCACTGCTTAAGGAATGCGTTATTAATCCCATCATAACCCGTTGCTGACGTCGTTTTAAGACGGTTAATAATTGAAAATATTTCTTTTTCGTGAGTCGGAGCAAGAAAGAAAGAGGTTGGGCTAGTGTGTAACGTACTATATTGCTCATTGGTATAAGCCAGTTCAGTTTCAGTCATGTCAAGTTGTCTAAGAGTTACAGATGCTAGGTTTTTGCCCACTGTTGAGAAATAGTCGTTAACTTTATTTAGTGTGGGGACTGGGTTGTCACTATCAGTTACGAGCTCAGACTTGCCGGTTTTTTTATTTTTAATATTGCAGATTTTCTTAATTTCATACCATAATTTTTTACAGTCACCTTTAGTTTCCATTAATAGTTTGCGGTCATGATCTTGTTTCAGATTTGATAATATATTGTTGCAATAGTTTCGATATTTTCTATACTCTTGTTGAATGACAGGATTATCGCGATTTTCCTCTTTCTTTGCATTGGTATGCATTAAGTCACGTCGTCTTATGCACTTCAGAAGGTTTTTAGTAATCCATGGCTTGATAATGACATCTGAGCTACGGCACTCACGAATAGTGGTGTGCTGATTAATTTTACAAGAAAGAGTTTCGACAAATTTTTGGAATGCATTAGTAACATTTGTACAATTAAGAAGCCATTCCCAATTTTCGTTTTCAATATCTTTTTTTAAACTTTTATAGTCAATCCGCGTATGTCGTTTCTCAACCCTGGTCCTAGCTATTTCTCGGTGAATGCCAAAGATAACCGTCTCGTGATCTGTTATACCAGTGTCACAAACAATAACCGTAGCAGGCTTCTGAGTTTTGAGCATAACATGATCCAAACAGTTGCCTCCTCGCGTAGGGAAAGTATGTCCTGGAAAATACCCATAGTGGCCAGTTAAGTCTAAGTAGTCGGAGGCGCGTCTGTCAGTGCAACCCGATTTTATATCAATGTTCAAATCCCCTACAATAGCACAGGTGTTTGCCGTACATGTTTCCATCAGTTCTTTTAAGGATTCACAGAAATTATTTATATTATAAAATGATGGTGACCTATATATGGTTATCAGAGATAGTTCGTCACTGACATTGACAACCAAACAGTTCGAGTCTTTGCAGGGTGGTTCTACGACAGTAGCCCGGAGAGATGACTTTGTATAAACAACTATGCCATCGTTTTGGTTAAGGTAAGTTTTGGAACAGTGATAATCGTAGTTATTAATTTCGTAGTACGCATGCCCGTCGTCAAGCCAACACTCTGTTAAAATAATTATATCAGGTGTAAAAAGCAGCCGACTCAGGAGAACAGTGAAATCATCAAAATTCTTTTTGATACTGCGTATATTTTGAAGTACAACCGAGTACTGACCTGTATCGCCTAGGTGCAGCCTACATTCATCTATGGAATATAGTTTTACGCTAGTTGTAAAGGCCGATTTGTCAATTTCATCAATAACTTGTTCTAAATTAGCCATTAGAATACATAAGTTCGTGTATCAATATATGTCTCGATGAGTTATGTAGGCCGCAACACGAAGAAACTATACAAAAGTGTATTCGGTAGCGGTACTGATGTGGTGTAGTAATTAAGGTATCAGCTGAGTGCGAAGTGTGTAAACAAGTTGTCATAATAATATGTATTAGGTACTGACGTGTATAAAGTGTGTACAAATGCGAGTAAAATGTGTGGGACACAATAATAATAATTGTAGGGTGTATTACAGGTATAAAAAATATTAGTACTTTGCACGAAAAAGTTACAAAAAAGTTATTAAATTTACAAAATATAAAAAAGTTTGAGAACTTACGTTTTGATTTCTGGGTATTGGTTACATAATTTTTTGTATGAGATAAATCTACAGCAGAAAAGCACATTATTATAATAAGCAGTCATTGGTTCGTAACCAATTGTAGATTGCGTAGAGTTTGTTCCGATCTGACAAGAATTGGTTTTACTCCTTCAACTTTCCGTAAGTATATGTTTCCATTCGCCGTCCTACAGAACTTGTATTCTTTTTGTTTTGCAAATTCTCTTGCTACATAGAAGAGTTTTCTGGAGCTAGCGGGAAGGTACTCTGCGACATACACTGGACGGCGATCACCGGGTAAACCAATACATTGTGTATTCAAACGGCCATCATTGGGGTGGATTTTATTGAAGTCACGTACGCTCGTGATGAGTCTGTTCTTAATCGGAACATTAGTGAATTCCGCAATTATTGGTCTGATAGAGCCTGCAGTCTAATTACGCAACACATTTTATTTCGGTTTACAATTCTGAATCGAAAGCAAGTCCAGTTGTAAACGCATACCATATTTCGAATTACGATACACAATTTTTATCAGTCGACCGAAATTGGATAGGGTTGTTCTAAAAAATTGGCTATAATTTATTTGGATGATGTGTTTTGTTACACCATATAGGAATGATTTATTTCCAAATTATTGTGCTATAATTGTTCTTTTTTTATTACAACTGATGCTCTACTAGTGCTTATAAATGAAAATGTACAATGATTGCCGAAAATATTTAAAAACAATTTTTAAAACACTTTCTACCAAAAACTACCATAATTGAAATACGTAACAAAACGTTTTTCTTTTCACGTTTTTGTTATCTGTGGCTAATGTCAAAATCGTAGAAAAGCAGTGTTGTCAACTTAGTGGGATTTCCACTAAACCTGGGGGTTTAGACACCCCTACAGGCGGAAAAAAATTGCTTTCTGTGGCCGGTGGTTTTGTCTAGTGGTTAATTAAATTAAATTTGTAGAAAACTATACAATCAATTACTAAAACTTTGACTCGAGAAAATATTAAAATAATACGATAATGGCATGTTTCATTGTTTGTTAAACCTGTGTCAGTGATTTTTCCATTTATTTCTTTCAAATGCCGAAACCACTGTGGATTCGAACGCTGATTTGGAAAGACTGACACAGCATGACGAATATATTGAAGCCACACAGAGGCTCCGCCCGAGTGGAGATCGAGAAACAACGTCATTTAAAAAAAAATATCCATCGCTATAAAAGTCAAAAACGGTTGAACGGACTGTAAAAAACGTCTATTTAAATGTCTAATACGCTTGACTCAAAACTACAGTGGGGTCCTCACTTAACATCACTTGCAGGGCGGCTAAGTTCAGCCGCTTACGTTGTTTGGAAAATCCGCCAACTAACAGACGTGGATACCGCGAGACTGGTCTATTTTAGTTACTTTCATAGCATCGTGTCTTACGGTATTTTGCTATGGGGACGGGCTGCAGATATTAATTATATCTTTATTCTGCAAAAGAGGGCTGTCAGAGCCATATATAACCTCCGCAGACGCGAATCTCTAATGGAACTGTTTAAGAAAATTAACATCATGACGGTACCTTGTAAGTATATATATGAAAACATGTATGTTCGGAAAAATCTTCATCTTTTTAGTAAGATAAGTGACAGGCATAATTTTAACACTAGAAATAGGAACAAATTAGATCAACCACGTTTCAGATTGTCTAAAGTGCACACTTCTTTTATGGGGTACTGTGTAAAATGTTATAATAAAATACCACTCGATATTCTTGAACTGAATGAGAAGAAATTTAAAACATGCATTAAACGCACACTATATAGACAAGCAAATTATAAGTTGGATGATTATATCATAGATAAAAATGCTTGGCTTAATGCTAGTCCTGCTCCACAGCCACTTGGGCGCATTAGTCAAAAATTTTAATGTTTGGAAGAGTTGCTTCCCCTTTTAATTTTTTCTGACATTACAAACTTAATGTTTATTTTTTATTTAAACAAGTTTTAATTGTTGAATACTCTAATGGATAATGATTTTCTTTCTTTTTGGTAGTAACATTCTATTAATCTCTCAAATACATTGCAAATTAGTTTTGTATAATTTAGAAGCATTTTTTTTTAATTTTTGTAAATGTGAGCACCATGGAGCCGTTTGTATTTTTTATTTTTTATTTATTAAGATGTATGTTGATTTGAAAGATCATGGTAGCTGAGAGTATGTCATGCTCACTTAAATGTCTCGCTGATGGTGGCGAGTGTGTTGGATCATTCGGTTCCCTACAAAATGGTTGACCTGAATGGTGCTGATCCAAGCGTCATGTTCGTGAACGGGCGCCGTCAGTTGTGACTGGTCATCTCTTATCTGCCATGGCTTATTTTTAATCTTATATGTTGAATTGTTTTGATTATTTTTTTGTACATTGTTCTCACATATAGAAGTAACAAGAATAATGTACCCAGGATTTTGTAATTTTCTATATTTAAAAGAGTGTCCTTGGAGTTTCTTGCCCGTTCTTCTCCATAAAGATCTACGTTTTGGAATGGGCAACTAGCTTCAACTTTCTGACTAACTGACGCGACTATTTGACAATTCAAAAGTGCCTGTAAATGGTTTAATTGAAATAAATGCTTTGAGTTTGAGTTTTGAGTTTGAGTCTAATCTTATTTTATAATCCAGTATAGTTTATTTCTGGTGGTTTGAAGAACTGTCGCTAGTGGACTAGACATTGGCGTTTTGGATTTTTACGCAAACGGTTAAATATCCTATTTCAGATATTGAAATCGTTTTCAAATTTTGTTTTTAGAAATCGATTTCAGGAGAGGCTCCGGCTCGCAGTTTCGATCGTCTCTAGTAATATTATTCGGTTATATATGCATCGATCAAAACTATTCAAATATAAACAAATACTTGCTTACGCAAAGCTACCCTTGCCGTGGTTTTGTGAATTGTCTAGTTCGGATAATCGATACTTTAACACTAATCGATTTCTGATTGAAATCGGATTTAATAATTCGGTTTAATGTATCTGACGCATGTCTATAGTGGACTCAGGGAAAAAAATTGGCAGCACTGAGTAAAAGTTGAAATAACGTGACGTGTTTAGTCGAATTTAATGCGAAATATTGCGTGTCTAAACTATACCTTTGCTGCTCTAACTTTATCAGTGTGTAGGGAAAAGAACAGGAAAGGCATAACATCCCATGTTAAACATCGGAAATAATCTGCGCTGGAATGATCATTATTTGATGTCTGTGGAGGATACGCTATCAATCATGGCGATGCTTTGTTTACATTTTGGTTTTATTAATTTCGGTAATGTTTTTGTTCAAGCATTGTTTTGCCTTGAATGCTTTATATTTTTCAACATTCAACATTAAATTTACTATTCTCTTACAGAAACATGGGCCTATGCTAAGCAGTTTTGGAACATTTTTCTTGTTGCTCGTCGGAAAAACTTTGGAAAATTCTCTCGTTCAAGAAAGTGCGTACTCTGTTTACGTTTTCTACTGGCTGCACTAAGACTTACTTAGGCTGTTTTGCTCAATAGTGAAAAGTACCTAAGTTGATATTATCACTACAAGTAAGTAAGTCAATATAAATAGGATTATCGTGTGTAAGAGAGTACCTTCGTATCTCATTAGATTATTGTAGCTGTAGGTACACTATTTGTGAATCTGCCTATGGACAATCATTCCTTTGTTGCGTAGACACAAGCATCCTACTATCCTACAACTATTTATTGTGGTTAAAATAATTATTAATTATAGTTACTATGTCCGTCAAGCTCACATTCGAACTGAAATAAAATTGTTAATTGATATTTATGTACTTATGTAGATGTTGAAATAAACTATTATAACCTCTAATCAAATAACTAACTACAAAACATCTTTATAATATTTTCACAGATGGTGCTAGAGCTGAAAATACAAGAATGGAACGCTACCCAAAACCAATCTTGTTGAGCAAACATGGATTGGATAACCAATCTTCTGTAATCATTGAAGGTAAGCTTTTTGACACATGGTTAAGAATCAAGCGTAGCAAGTCACCTAATTATAAGATTATGAATATATTTCCTTGGCCGAACTTACTACATAGACACATCATATATTTTGTGAAACCTAACTAATGTTTACTATTATAATTTAGTATTATTAAATATCTGGAGACTGCAATATCAGCCCTAAATAAAGAAGAAATTGTACAACCGGCAGCAGTGACTAGGCTGATGGCTTTTGTCCAGGCATGGGCCTAATGAAGGCCTAGTTGATATGCCTCCTTTACTTTACCACAGAATGTTTCATTACTTTATTTGAGCAGAAAATAATAAGATTTTGTTTTAAAACTGTAGAGTTCGTGGGGCGTTTCACCTATGAAGACATAAAGGCAGCATGAATGATGTCGCCCATGCTGCGTTGCTCCGTTGCTCTGCTACTTCAGTTTTCAAACTTTTCAAGAACTAAAGTAGAAACTGAAGATTGTTAATGAATCATTTTTTTTTTTAAACTGTTCAGTCTTGTACAACAGCGATATAAATGTGTGTTCATATTTTGTTAATTGATAACAGTGTATACTTTAATAAAGTGTTTTAATTATGAACTATAGAAGTACGAATAAAAATAACTTGATATGAAATATTTAAGAATTCAATACTTTTTATAAACACAGCCAATTGATTATTATAATGATACTATTTAGAGGCACCTATTTACCTAAATTAACTGTCATTCATTAGGTAACAGTAAATAGAGAGAAATAAATTATGGTAAACAAAAACGACTTTTATTATATCTTCAATAGCATTTATTAACATTATTATGAAATATTTGGACATGGGGCAAAAAGAAATTGGAAGAAATATACTGTAAGGATTAGTGGAATTTGGGATTGTCTTTCTGTGGCAGTCATCATGGAATAAGTATGTACTGCTTGCTAATTCTTGCTGTAAGCACTCATGAGAGTTTAATTTTTTCCTGAATAATGTAGTTGAGCCCGACACCTGAAATAAGACAAAAAAAGAATTTAAGTAAATACTCAATATATTCCATGATCCATTACATCCATCCACAAAGTCTAATAGGCCTCTCCCTTCAACACTTCAATGCACAATCTATCTACTTTAAAGAACAGCAATATTATGTTATAAACAACAATTACGTGCCTACAATTGACTTTATTTAAATGTAATCAATAATTAACTTAATATGGTAAGTATACATTTGATGGTGCATTTCGTATTTACCAACAAACAATATGATTGTGTGCAACATTGTTGCTGTGCTAAACACACATGCAATGTCCAACACTAAGAAAGAAAATAATATTGATATTATGTAGGTTACCTTATTGGGTGAATATGTTCATCAATGTCCTCCTTACAGAATTCATTGACATAAAATGCTCCAAACTAGGTGTATTTTATTATTTGTTCTTCCTCTATTATATTTGCTTTTCCAATGAAGTACAAGCTCGACTGGGTTGATAAGCTTGTGGCTTATGAGTTTGATACGGTACGAGGTACGAATTAGTCTTTCCTTGAAATGCCACCAAAATACCTACCTCGTTTCTGAAATAACATATCATAAACCTTTAGTTTAGGTTGTAAGCACTTGTAACAGAAGAAACCTTTCAAAATTATTATTAAAAAGCGACCTCGCTACTTCGATATTTTACAGACCACTAATATTGATTTATCATTGAGGTTTTATACAAAACACATTCACAATTTATGAAGACGAAGATTACTTAGATAATTTTGTAATAATTAAGGAGAATATACGAGTAAATCCCAAAAATATTGCAAAGAAAATGGAATGCAACCAGTAAGGTGGCTTCTCTTTTAAAATGATACCTCGTTGGCAATTTCAATTTGTTTGAAACAAATTTCCAGCTGTCAAAATCGTTACGTAATTCGAATTATAGCCTTTTTAGACGAATAACGTTCACTCTTTAGCGTCTGAAACAGAGTGCAGTTGATATCACAGATTTTAGAGTTACGTAATTCGAAAGTTGTAAACTGAAAGCAATTCTAGTCGAAACGAAACAAATTTGACTCAATTGTAAATCGAAAATGTGTTGCGTAATTAGATAGCTGGTTTCCCAGGTAAACGATATGCGTCGCGTAGTTGAGTGCTATTTAGAGGCACGTCCACTGCTGCACCTATCTTAGTGATTACCTTAGATAATTCTGACGCTGACTCGTTCTCTGTTAAGGGCACATTCCGGATCTCGACACACGACGTCCGGGAAAGCTGTTGAAGGTCTTGTATCTTCATTTCCAAAATATTTAAGTTGTCTCTGTAGTCTTGGTTTTCTTTTTTCAGAACAGCAACTTGCTTTGCCATATCATCATATTGCTCACTGATGAATGTCATAGATTTTACGATCTCACCGTTAGATTCCTGTATAGCAATATTTTGTATTTTCATTTCGGCTATTTCGGATACCAGCTTAGAGAGACAAGTGGTTTGGTCGGCCGAAAATTTAGTAAGGCGTTCCTCTTGCTCTTTTTTCCAGGTCGATAGCATTCCAAGTATTTCTCGCTTAACATCTTGAAGGTCATTACCAGGTGAGAATTCCGGGCAAGGACGCTTATACCGTGACGTAGTGTTAACACTCTCAAATGGGCTGTTCAATACCGCTTGAGGAATATCCGAGTCTGACTTTACTTGCTGTATGCTGGAGCTCAACGCTGGCGAAGCCGGAGGCGATCGTTGCACGCGAGGCATTGTATGTAGCGAGTCAATCCAATATAGACCGTAACCCACGATAATAGGCTTGGGGATGCTTGAAGCGATAGTACACAGCACACAAGCGAGCGCGCGAGTAAACGGGATAGCAATTATGGCAACTGTCCTGCTTCCCCAGGTGGGCGGGGCACGATCGATGCGTTAGATCAGCGGCGCATAAGCAGTGTGACGGCTGGGCAAAATAATTAATATTTTTAATTATGTATAAGCAAAATTGACCACTTTAACTTTGCGGTTACGGGTTAAAGTCTTGTATACACTTTTTACGAATTTATGCGTAAACCGAACACACGTCCACTCTCAAGTAACAAAACGGGCGAAGGGGGAAAAATTAGTAAAATTGATATTCATTATAATGGGAGTTTGGCGACTATCCTTTTGTTGATAAATAAGTATATATCTACCGTAACCAACTTCATCATCACACTTACAATGATACTATCGCCATAGATATTTTATATTAATTCTACGTAACCTAGTTAATATTTTTGATTAAATTCATGTTTATGGTTCTACCTACTTACAGTACAACTATTTTCTTAATGTCCGTCGGCAAACTTCGTGTTTCGGCAGTCGTTGGATTTCTATCAGTTGCCCTTTGCACTTGGTAATTATGATTGACGGCAACACGGATGCAGCGGTAGGAGTCAATACGTACAAGCACCAAGTGCAAAGGGCAACTGATAGAAATCCGACGACTGTCGAAACACGAAGTTTGCCGAGGGACATAAAGAAAATAGTTGTACTGTATCTATTTTAAGTGTTTCCGGCTACTTTCCAACTTGAGTTGTCTTGAGCACGTTTGAGAACTGCGTTCTTGTGTCGTTGAACTCCAAAATTCATCAGGCAAGCGTACTTAGTTATTATTGTTAAAATTACTTTTTGGATTCATGTGCGTATTGTATAATTTATCACTTGTTTAAAAAAGGTGAAGGAAAAGATTGTGATAGATATTTTTTGTGTCCGAGACATATTTCTCGACGGCGTGTGAAGCCAAATCAGAGGCCCGTGGATAGCATAAAAAACTCAGACACCAGGTTAGTCACTAACCACTCGAAAAAAGGAAAAAGAAGATTATTAAAATGTAAATGCTCACAGGCGACTTCTCCTCTCTCTCTAACTCTCTCTCTCTAACCCTCTCTCTCTCTAACCCTCTCTCTCTTTCAAACTCTCTCTCTCTCTCTCTCTCTCTCTAACTCTCTCTCTCTCTTTAACTCTCTCATTCTCTCTCTAACTCTCTCATTCTCTCTCTAACTCTCTCATTCTCTCTCTAACTCTCTCTCTCTCTCTAACTCTCTGGCATGTGATGCCAAATCAGAGGCCCGTGGATGGCATAAAAAACTCTGACACCAGGTTATTCACTAACCACTCGAAAAAAGGAAGAAGAAGATTATTAAAATGTAAATGCTCACAGGCGACTTCTCCTCTTTATCTCTCTAACTCTCTATCGTGGATAGAACTTACAGTTACTCTGGGCTACGGCAACCGACTCAGTCTCCTTCTCGACATCTCTTCTATGTAGTCATCTTCTAGCGCAAAATATAATGTAAATACTCACTGGCGACTACTCCTCTCTCTCTCCCTCGTGGATAGAACAGTTACTGTGGGCTACGGCGACCGACTCTGTCCTCTCCTCGACATCACCTCTATGTAGTCATCTTCTAACGCGCTTAATATCCCCTGCGGAGGCATCTCTGGGTGAGGGAATCCTGGAGACAAAGGTATAAAATTAGAAAATAGTGAAAATTGCCATCAAAGGATGTTCTTCTATTATAATTTTACTTATGAGGAAGTAACTTATGGTAAGGGGATAAGCGTTCAATCAAATAAAACGTTACAATGTGTATGCTGAACAGTCACATCCAAATAATGGTATTACGTTTAATGGACCTTATCAAATAATTATTATGTACCACAACCTATAACTGACTTCAATTAATGTTAAGAACATATTAAAAAAAAATTTGATTGCTACTTTTTTGTTTTTTTATTTTATTTTATGAATTAATTGGAAACTTTTTGCTGTGCCCTACAGGGTCCGCAATTATACCTATACATAGCTTTAAGCCATTGTACCACCCTTATACCTACATTATGGAATGCCAATAAAGATATGAAGATGATAAGAAGATGGTCGTCAGCTGGGCAATTTTTGTCTGTTCATTGCATGATAGAATCTGCTTTATCGATTCAGCATAATGTATATTTTACGTCGTATTGGAATACCGCAGAGTGACATTCCCCCATGTTCTTTACATGTCAGATCAAATAAAAATGTGACACTGACAGATTCTGACAGGATAAAGGAAAAAATCCGAAAATTGACGAAGATATAAAAGACTTGACTGTACCTAAGATAACATCGGTCCACTATTTCCCAAAGGGTAAACAGTGGCGTATTTTTTTTTTTTTTTTGATGTTGGTAAATTATCAAATAACTTCTCCCGCTCTGGGTGGAGCGGGAGGGCGTGTCAGACTCTTATTGACTAAAACCTACCCGTGTTCCTTCAGTTGCCTGTACGTTGCCGGCCACGGTAACCCTTTCGGACTTTCCCGCGACCCCGGCAGAGACGTATACCTCAGGCACAATAATGTTTTTCCAGTGTTCAGTACCAGAAGGGTACCAAACAGAACCCTATTACTTAAGCTTCGGCTGCCCATCCTCCGTCTGTCTGTCTGTCAGCTGGTGTAACCGTACCTGTTGAGATTTTGCCGCTATAAGAACAAATAATAAAAAATAAAAATAAATATATATATATATAAGGATCGTGAATTTTTCGGAGTTTTTTTTTGCTAAATATTGTACGGTGGTCCGACTCACACTTGGCCAATTTTAATTTTATATATATATCGTGGAAGTCTCATAAATGAGAGGCATAATAATATAATGCGAGGTGTTCGCTAGTCTGTGATGTATGAAAATATTATTCTAGTAATTAGGTTATTGTTTCTGAGGTCACGCGACATTCACCCCGTCACTTTACATCTAGGTAGGTAGGACTAGAGAATCGTTACATCTATCTATTATGTAGCACATACATGATCAAATTTAAATGATCAATTTTGACGTCAAACCCACCAACAATGTAGCTCTTATCTCATTTAAGCTATACAGGGTGGCAGGAACGTCGACGCGAAAACTGTTACCATGGATTCAGTTCATGATTCTGAACCTTTGAAATTAAAAAATAATCAACTGTTCCATAAATTTTGACCACGTAGGTATTGCACTTTTCTACGAAACAGCAGTTTTTTTTTTAATAACCGACGAAAAATTTCACCGAGTCCATGGTATCAGTTTTCGCGTCGATGTCCCTGACACCCTGTATAATAAAAAAGAATCGCTTAGATGTATTGGTAAGCGCAAAACTCAAGAATGGCTGCACCAAATTGGATAATTCTTTTTTGTTGTGTTCGTTATTCTCAGGACAAAAGGAGACAATTTTTTTTGTTTGGCGAATGGGCCCACCACATATTGTGGCGTATAGTAATGAATTGCATGTTGGTTTATTCCTTATAATCTCTAGATTACAGTGGTAATATTAGCAAATCTTTATGTAACCGGAATACTGTGAAATACGACAGTCAAAACATTACTCTCACTATAACCTTAAATCCCACAAGAGCGATTGTCTAATGAGTGAATAGGTTTCATTGGTATTTAAAGTTGAAATAGTGCACTGTTCAATAATTAATACTATAAAACAATGTCATTTTTGTACTATGTGACAGATTTTGATAAGATTTTCACGATTTGATAGTCTGATTCACGAAAATGGATTAGATGTTTAATATAATGTTCTAAGGTGATTGTGTAAGGAGAAAAAGAAACCACTTACATACGTAACAAAAAGTATTTATTAATCATCGTCATTTTCAAAGTCATCTCTTAAAAGAAGTATTTCATCTAAAAAAGATGCAGGTGGCTCAACCTCACTTTGATGCCGTGCCCAAGACAAAAACCATACGACAGACATCACGTGTGCACAGCAGCCGACCGTGCATCTGCCCACTAAACAATTACAACAATATCCAGCAAGAGCAGCCCTACTGTTAGAAATTGATGGGGTGGTGTCAACTAGTATATAAATATAATAAGTTTTTCTACTAGTGTGCCTTGATTGTATCCTACCTCGTAGAAGATAATTATTTGGACCGAACTCATGGACAGGTATACCTCGATTTTGTATTGTCCAGAGGCCCTGACATGCTCACCATAGTACGAACGAGATTGCTTAATTTGATAAATTCCTAGAGCGAATAGAATTAAGTTCTGGAATGTCAATTGAGGAAAATTATCCAGCTCTGGAAGATTAGCATCAATGCTGGCAAATTGCACCCTCACTCTGTTCAAATTGTGTATTTCCACGTAGGAGGCTAAATGGTTTGGGGTGTTTAGTTTTGCTTGAGCAATCGCTAGTATCTCTTCAGCATAAAAATGATCACGGATTAATGTATGAAATCGATTTATTAATGCAGCTGCTACTTTTAAGTCAAGCATCAGGTGGGTGGATGCTGTATTGAAGTATTCCTGACGGAACAATTTGAAGTCCCGTTTAAATCTGTCATTTACAACTTCAACCACCCACCTACACAAGGTCACACATCGGGACTTATTGGCTGCAATTGTCAACAATTGATATTCACCAGCCTGTTTAGATTCAGGCATATAAGCTTTGTAACCATGCTGCTGCAAGAATGGAATTGCATCCCTAAAACCTCTATCAAGAATGAAAACGTCGTTTTCTCTGAAAAAGCTTCGCAGTGGACTATTGTCAGTGAACAATCTAAGCATAATAGAAGTATCTGACTCTGTAGCAGGGTATGGTCCAACGACATCAAGGATATAACCATTACAGCACACAAGTAAAAACGGTTTAATCAAGTTGCGAAACTTATGCAAACTGTATGTTTGCTTTTGGTACAAGTAATTACTACTTTTTTGTACGTAAATGTATGTACCGTCACATATTACTATGGCTGGCATAAATTCAGGATCCATGTCTGGATTACCAAATAAGCCATTTGGTATTGTTAAGTTATATTGAGCAACTTCCTGAATACTTGTGTTATTTGTCCCTAAATGCAATTGAATGAATTGGTCTTCAAAACACTTCCTGACAATATTAAGGTTTTTGAACACAGTTGATGAAGCTACATTAAAAAGAGAAGCTATCCGTTCATTACTATCTCCTGTACGAAGTTTCATTAAGAACATAGCCAGACTTCTTTTAGGAGATCTAACCCTTTCACTGATAGATGGAATCTCAATTAATAATCGTTCAAATTGATAGTGGGTAAAGCCTAACCAATATTTGCATAATGTGGTATTATGTTGAATTTTGTTTTCAATATTATAAGTTCGAAATGCACTACTTTTAAGTAGTGAAGCCGTCCATTTGAGATGCAGTGTAATCTGAACAGTTACTGATTGTGTATAAATTATTCCAGTCATTATGAGGTTCATTCAAATGGTTGTCAGAAATACGAGCACAACGGGGAACATAAATGATCAATCAGTAATCTTTCCTTTAGTAGTATAGGTACTAAAAACCTCGATGTATTTTCACATAACCTAAAAATACAGTGGCTGGAAGTAGAAGCAGCACGCTTGTAATTGGACATAGTAATTGTTGGTACTGCTCTGTAACTAGCAGGCGTAACAGTCATAGGCATAGGAGGTGGTTGTGGGATGTTACTGCTGTGTTCAACATCAATTGGCTGAATTTCCATATCCCTGATTTCATCCAGTTGCCTGTTTCTCTGCACAGCTCGGGAGGCTCTCACCCAGCAAGCCATACAGACTTGTTCTAAACGTTCCACCTGAAAAAATAGACCATTAGAATTGCAAATAAAATATATCTTAATATGCCTTAACCCAAAAGGCAGCCTACTTATATATATTTTTTAAGTAGTGTGTGAGTTTCTTGTTTACTATGTTTGAGACAGACCAGGTTCCACTTGCGCAAAGGCATGGCTGGAGTTGAATCACTTCCGGGTGGAACCAATTGGTTTCAATTAATTGTAAATTGATTTAAACTTAAATTCCAGGTTTTTACAGTTTATTTTCTTCTGTTTTTATTTTCATAAAATTGGTTCTCCTCGACGGTAAATATTGTATTGTTTGACTTTTCATTTTCACAGATTTATCATTTAGAATAAAACATATTAATTTAATATTACCTGGTGCAATGGTATCCACTGTAAAATAATATTCCATTGCGCAGAGTTAACATGCACAGTATGTGTTTGATGTGCTGTTAAAGTTGAAGAACCACATTAAATGCAAATATTCCTATACCCAAATCTTCTCACTGAATGAGCAGTTTGAATACATTCTTGCAATATCATTAAGCAGTTTCCACATACTGCATCTAGTGGGTGTAACTGAAAAAAGTAGGTAGGCATTTTACATACATCATAACATGTTACAATACAAAGTCGCGAAATAAATATGAATAAATTCTTCGCATTTTCAAAACTAACACCTCAGGGGGGCTACTCCCTAAGCACGAAGTCCGTAGTTACGGCCTTAGTTACGGTCGTTTCCTACTCCCTATCACCTACGGACATACGGTTAGTTTGGAGCCCGAACAAGGAATGAACGACGACACGTTTTGACAGTTGTCCCTACTCCCGATGTATTTTTGCCCGTTCGAAAAGTTGAATTTGACACTTGTTTTGACGGAGCGTTATGTCAGTTGATACGACATCAAAATAGGTGTCGTGCTGTAGACGAAAGTAAAATTTTGTAAAAATTTACCGAACTATGTCTGCCTTTTTATTGCTCGAACTGCTCGAAGAAGCACTACAGGAAGATCGGAGGCGTCACCGATTATACTTGCGCCGAAACTTTCGGTTGGAGAATATTCCCGACGTTGAGTTCGTTCGTTTTTTTATTTTGCTTACAGAACAATGGGTGGGGACTGCTGGAAAATTGTGATATAAAAAGATTTCCACAATAAAAGCATTGTTTTTTATAACAAAATGTTTTTTATTTATTTAGCACCAATAAAATCTGAATAAAATCAACACTATTACAATCAGAACAGAGATTCTTATATTTATCTATTGTAGTCTTAAATTATGGCTACGAACTTTGGTTCTCTTACTTGTCTACTTCAGTCTCAAATACCAAAAAATCTGAGTAAAATTAACAACCAAAACAAAGATGTTCTTATAGTTATCTATTGTAGTCTTAAATTATTGCTAGGAACTTAGTTTCTCTTGTCTACTTCAGTCCCAAATACCTAATAATCTAAATAAAATTAACAACCAAACACATAAATTTTCTTTTGTCCTAGACTAATCTCAAATTAAGAATCAACATCATACAATCAATATATATGTTTTGACCAATCAAATCAACACACAAGTTTTCATTCTGTAAATCATTGAGTTGAAAGACCAGAGACTCCAAGCAATAAAATAAATGAGAAGCTTGGGAAATAAATGCTGCAACATTATGAACCAAGTTGCAATCCCATTCGTTAGAATATAAACACGTTACTGAGCCTGCGTCATCTCACTGCTGGACAACGGCCTCTCCCCATGACTTCTACAACTTAACTATTTCTAGTAAGGTGTTCCCTAACCAAGTTACAAAGGTCCACAATGGCAACCTTTATTTCACTGAGCACCTCAATTCTCCTGGTATCAACTAGCAGTCTCTGCTCTTCCAGCTCAATATTTGGCTTCTTGCTGACGAGTCGGTAGGGAGGTGTCGCCGAACACGTGCACGACGACGGTTTAATGCTGTAAACAAAATAAATAATTTTTAGTCAGTTTTTCTGAAACATGATTTACGTAATTTATTTTCTACTGAACAATAATACTTACTTCGTCCAGTGCCTCAGCGGACACTAAGGGTTACTCCTGGGAGACTGCATTTTCAATTGTAGCAGCCGATGTATGGGGGGGTGAGACGGCTGCTGACTCTTGTTGCAGGTGGTCCCTGTACAGCAAAACTGAATATCATTGACGGATACAACAAATATATAACTATGTATCTGTAATTTATTACTATTTATTAAAAAAGTCACGGAAAGACTCCATGCAACATAATTTTCAGTAAAAAAATCAAATACAATATTCCTGTTTTTCTGTTTTACCATTCAAACAAACTTATTATCATATAATTATACATTTTATTATTACCGAGGGAAAAGCTGGCACTCTTGCCTCGGTTTATGTGTGAATTCCACTTGGGAGAGGGTTGGTGCTACCGATGGGCCTCCACCTGTAGCACATGCATCCCGTCTGGCAGCTCCAGCAGCTTTTTTGGCTAAATGTTTTTTATCAGCCCAAACCTAAAATTTTGGTTATTTGGTTAATTTTAATTACATTCAAAAACTATATAAAATCCAGTATACTCGTAAGTCCTGCAATAGATATGTATTTGGAGGATGACTGATTATCATTGTATTCACTTTACTGATGACAAGACCTTAAAAATCATAGTAATATAGACAAGCAATATAGTAAACTCACCCATTGCCACTGTTTCACGGACTTTGTGCAACTTCCCATAGAATTAAGGGAGTTGCACAGGCTTTCCCACAGCCGTTTGGACCGTATTCTTCCATCGGCACCCCTCAATAGTCCGCGAGCCAACTCGTGATGGTCAGTCATAAAATTGAGGAGTGCCTCAATTTGGGTTTGAGCTGGTGGAGCGGTTGGGGCCATTTTACTATATTATGTTATTTTTTTAACGAAAACTCGCGATAATATTTATGTACCTACCAACTAACGAAAATAAAAAACTTTGACAATTCATTTGAAAATTACCGTCAAAAAGAAAAAGGCAAAGGTATCAACAGGATAAAGACGCCAGCCGGACAAAAATGGCAAAAATAATTAAATTGTATAAATAAAGACCTAATAAAAAATAAATTGTTAAAAATGTGGTCATTTTCTAACGACAACAATATGGTTTTTTGTTTATTAAGCTTGAAAACACAAAATAAGTAAACCGGTAATCGACCGGTAAAATAGCGCAACTCTATCGTCATGTATCATTCGCTCACATTTATTGTCTATGATTCCGTTCGAAGCTCGGGAATCCGAAATCAATAGGGAGTAGGGTACACGCCGTCGTTTCGGACTACCTTCGGACGGGCCCGTCTTTTCGTTGACGGACTTAGGGAGTAGACCCCCAGATTCGAGAGTTGAAACACTCACCTCGCGAGAAATCCACATACATACAAGTTGGCGCACGTCTGCAGATGTTTCGGACAGTAACTGTCTTCGCACATTGCGTTGAAATCTTACTGCACAATTGACACAACAGCTTTGTGGATTATGCGCTGTACCTACAGATGCCATTTTCAAAATCTTTCGAATAAAAATACGAAAAGAATTGAAGAAACAATTTCACGCAACTGATAAAGAAACGGAAAGAAATAATAAATATGTTGTCTGTCATCTGTCAGTGTCAACTGTCATGTAAAACAACAGACTTTTACTACGTTTCGTTCCACGGTGATTTTTAAACCACGTTACGCGATATTTGCGATAGCCTTTTAAAACAGCATTTAAAAACAAGTTCACAAAACGGTTTCTTTCATATCTTTTTACGCATTTAAAGCCGATACTATTACCACCGCGCACCGTAGTAACATTTTTTCATGTTTAAGTAAACGCCAAAACGCCCCTCAACACGCACTTTTTGTCTTATCACATTTTTATTAATATTTCATTATTCCGGTTAGATTTTTGTATAATTTTTGGTCAGTTTAATATAATAAGATGGTTACTTTTTTATGTGTTATATGATTAATATACGTTATCATTTACCAGTGGGCCCAAAAAAAATGGTCTCCTTTGTATAAAAGATAGGTTGGCTTAGGTAGGTTTAGGTAGGGTAGGTAGGTAGGTATGTAAGTACGGCAGGGAGGTAGGTGAGTACGTAGATAAGTACTTAGTGCTACCTGAGCGAAGTCGGGCAACTAGTCTTGTATATAATAAAAATGAAATGCTGTTCGTTGGTAAGCGTATCACTTCGGAACGGCTTGACCGACTTGGTTTTTTTTTTGTTTTAAAATGTTCGTATTAGTCCGAACAGCATAAGGTATGAATTAGAATTAATGCAAAGAGTTTGATCTCCCAGACGCGTGACAATAATAATAATACCTAGAATATGAGCATGAATAAAATAGCTCTATTACACGTCCTTACGCCTAAAATGAGAGTTAGAATTTTATTCTGCAGCAAACTAATCCAATTCCAGAGAAGAGATAAAATAGAAAAAAATATATAACAAAACCAGTGACAAAACGAGCCTACTTCAAGTAGGCTTGAACCTAAGCACCTGCAATATTATACCGCAGCAAAAACCAATTCAATTCCCCTCACAAAAATAAAACCTGAAAAAAAGCATTTACCAAAATTCCTTCCACACGAATTTCCATTACATAACAACAGACAAAACTTGATTACGGTTTTACATTAGCGCAACAAAAGGAGAAAGTATTGAATTGTAGCCGCGAGTTTCAACGAAATTCGACCATCGACCCTGAAGCGACCCCGTTACAGCTCGATTTTATTTCAGTGGCCTGTGGTATTGATTATACAGCGTGTAGTCACGTTGTGTGTGGGTTGGAAAAGTTTTTTGGGTGGTAGTGTGCCAAGGACATTGTGGTTTGATAGTGAATGGAGTGGTGAGGATGGTACTGGGAAATTTAATGGTGATTTTGTGTTTTATGAGGTTCTTAATTGATTATTATATACATGTTAATACTTTCATTGAGTCTTTAGGACACACATTGCCGTGGCCGACTTGGAAAACTTTAAACAGACTCCCTACTCAGGGCGGCCGCAACAAGTACAATCTCCACAGGTTTATCGGATGGTACCGATCCTCAATATTGTGCGGCGTTTCCCGGCAGACCATGGCCCACCTTTCATCTTGCGTTACCTGTAAACGTGAGGACCTTATGTCTGTCTCAGCGAATTATGTTAGCGTTGCCGAGTTCTGGGCCAAACAGGAAATTTAAATTATATTTGCCATCGACGTGCAAAAAAAATTAACATTGACAATAGTCTGCAAATTATTCACAAACGGCGAGCGCGTCTATGACTAGATGTAGTTATGCACCTGGCGCCTACCCTATAGGAAAATGATGTAATTTAGAATCATTCCACTAAGGGTTGCCACGAGTAAGGAGGTATATGTATACTTAGTTAAGATGTTTCTTATTTACAAGGTAATCAGTAAGACTGCATTTTGTCAAACAAATCTTTGTATATCTGTGATTTACAATCCGATTCCTTCCAGAAACAAATGGTAAGTAAATTAAAATTTCGAATATTTTTTTTATTTATTTCTACCTATGTACTAAGTCCAACGTAACCAGCCCTTGTCACATTTTACTTAATTACACATTTTATTTTGTTTTCCAAACAAATATAAAATACGAGCATGCCTTCCTACACAAATTCTAAGGTGCCAACCCTAGTGGGGGCTGAATCCACAATATTTTAGACTAGTGGAATTTGCCCCACCAAATCGAACTAGTGGGGCAGATCCACTACAAAATTTTTGGCATTCCCTCTTGCCCTACCAAGCTGCCCCACTGGTGGGGCAAAGTGAAATGATTCCTGTCTACCTAAAAGTAGTCTGGTAGATATCGCTATCACTGTTAGGACCTCTTCAGTACTCAAGTTGTAGGTCCATACTTCTATAGTATACAATAAAACATGTACAGGAACTACTTTATCTATCTACTATATAATGTAACATAGTTTAAAGTTATTTGTCTTAACACGCAAACCGTTTACGACTACAAACAATGCGACAGTTTAGTTGATGAGATTGTGTGTTTACCAATGTTGTGTTTCCAGGGCTTCACAACTTAGTGTAACGCGATGACAAGCGATTAGAAAGTTCTGCCCGACAACGTTGAACTAAAGCGATAAAGACACTTATAGAACAGAGAACATTTAAGTTACTAACTTTTTCTTTGAAAGCTCTTGAAATTGTGAATAATTGTGTTACTAAACCGTAGGATAATCTAGAATCTAGACAAAATCAAACTGGTTGCTAATTTAATTGTATATATTTTGATTTTACATTCTGTGATTACTTCGTCACACACTGACTTATTAATTGTAAAATTTTAGGAAAATCGTCTACTTTTACAATGTTTGTAAATATGTGAGCACCATGTCTCTATGACATAATTCATTTATCTGTCATTGCTTCATTTGCAATTGTTTTTACCTATTGTGGTATAGTAATTTTATTGTACGTGCATCGTGGTCACATAATATATAATTATATGACTGATCTACCTATTCAATAATTGTAAAACATTTTAAAAGAGTAACGGTGGTTTTTTTTTGCTAATTCTTCTCCATATGAAAACTACCTTTTAGAAGGAGCGACTAGAATCAATTCTATTTTTAGTATTTTTTTTTTGTACGTTTTGTCGTTCAAAACTGCCATATAAGGGCCACACTGTCATACATGTGTCATTTTTATTTGTTATACCTTAAATATGCGGATCGGTCCTTATGTGTGTGGACGTTCTCCTTTATCCTTTATTGGGTAAGCACTTTATCCAACTATATTGAAAGGATACTGCCCACTCGTCATTAGATTAATTAAAGTTATGAACATCACTAGAGCCTTCAAATTTCAATGCTCACAAGAAAAATACCATCCCCTCTTGAAACTTAACCGACCCTTAGAAAAATAAGGGTGCAGATAAATTAGCAAAAGCTTTAGAGATCCGACGCTTGTCCTACACCGAAACCCAGATGGTTTTGAAATCTTCTCGTGTTTTGTAAAAATCACAAAAGGTCCCGGATTTTTAGGGTTCCATACCCAAAGGGTGAAACCGGGACCCTGTTACTAAGCCTAAGCCGTCTTCCTGTCAGTTTGTCAGTCACAGGACTGTATTTTTTTAAACGTAATAAGTAAGTAGCTAAGCTAAGCTAGTTTTACACAGAATGCGATTTACTATGTCCGCTTTCATGACAAATAAGTGAATAAGACAAGTCAACGTATTCCTAAAACAAATATGCATATTTCCAACGTTTTATTTCATAAACATGTATAAGTGACACGTAACCCTCAGTGTGTGAGTCTAACTCGCACTTGACCGTTTTTTTTTAACCCAGGACAGTTTGATTGAGTTAGTTTTACAAGTGGGCCGGTCCCGACGACCCGAAGATTAGGTGCCGATAGGGTTAACGTTTTCAATTATAACTTGCTTAATCGCTCTGTTAGCGAAGTTTGATTGTGTTTTTTATTTGGTTAAACTTAGGGGTTTAGGGAAATTGGTGCTGGTGATTTGGGATGATCGAATTAGAAATTAAGGACTGAAGTGGCTTGAGTTTGTGACTAGTTTAAAATTTAATTGCCGGGGGTACAGAAATCTTTGTTTAATTCTGCTCCTCCAGTTAACTGGAGAGAGTTAGGAGGTTTTTCGTTGAATTTCCGTAAAGTTTTCATAGAAATTGTTCCACCCAAGTCACGTCGCACAGTCGCGCCACGCTTATTTGTGATGATTTTTATAAAATGTTGACTCTTGCTAAATAAAACTAGGCTCACTGTAATAAGGGATTACATGTGATTTAAATAAAACTGGCGCAAGAATGTCACTCACCTCTGACTTATCATTCGATGATTACAAGCGTGAGGATTGTACACTTAAAAATCGAATCGAATCTAATATAACTAGCTTGTGTTGTCACACTGCATGACAGAGGCCTCCCTTTCCCGCCCCTCTACTTAAAAATAACGGATCTAAGGCCTAGCCCGCACTGCGATAAAAAAATCCCGCGAAATATTTATCACAATCCTGTAACACTTGGTATCTTACTTATCTACACGCAATCGCACTGAAATTCAATCCCAAAAATGGAATAATAACCACGCGAATAAAAATCACGTGAAGAGATTTCACAATGTGAAGTAGGCCTAAAACTTTTATGTCATCCAGCAATACCCACACCACTTAGCTATAGATAGCTGATTTTATAGTGGGTTTATTGAATTATCAATAAACCCACTATAAAATCAGCTATCAGGTCCACTCAACATCGATGCTCTACTCGATAAGTACCCTTCAAAACTTCGATACGAGATCAGATAATGAGGCGCCTTTTAATAAACCTGATGCCTTTGATAACGTACGTGAGACACGAGGGACAAAGAGGAAAAAAGTAATTTCCTACGGCGCTTTAGAATGCAGCGAACCGGCTGTGAATTTGGTTCCACCTGGTTGAATACTATTCGGGGAGTGTGTATGGTTATTTAGGTTTGCATCCCTTGCTTTTTGAAATAAGAATCACAGACCAATTAAATATTATTTAACATCAATTAGGTATAATAGTTTTTGTCAAAAAAGGACCATGGGCAAATTTGTATGGAGTCTGGACCCAACTCTCAACAGTGATGAAACTTATGCCATGTGAAAGCTTTCGTTTCTGTTTGGTTGTCATTTAATTTATACTATGGCAGCTAAGTCGAAATCGAGCGCTAACATGGTGTTTTGGAACATCCAAAAAAGGTTAGGTTAGGTTATGTCGGGAGATCACGGCGCAGCATACACTGGCAGAGTGTACCTCATGGGAGACCGCGCCGTGCCTTGTATGTTTCTTCCCCTGAAAAAAAATAATAAAGAGTGCCCATATAGCTTTCATTATGCTGGCTTATTACAGCCTAGGTACTGAAAAGAGTGACCTCTTGTTCTCCATAGGAAACGACCAATCGGAACCGTGCACCTAGCTTCTGACGTTTCATAAGTGCCCTTGTAGGTTTAGGTATGTGTTTTTTTTTATTTTTATTGAGTTGAATTTGAATTGAAGATCAATGCATTTGCTTCGTTTCGTGCTTGTGCGGAAAGAGAACCCATTTAAATAATGAAAAAAGTAAATCTTTGAAGACTAAGTAGATTACAGCTATGATGTTAAATATCCAGTTCTCAGTCCTAAAAAAGGTGTTATAGCTTGACCAAGAGCGCTGTACCGCGCCTTAGGTATGTGCGCGGCGAGAGGGGGGGCAGTGCAGGCTGTTCATTCGTCAACACTGCCCCCCGCCTCACCGCGCATTCCTAAGTCGCGGCACGGTCTTAGTCAAACTATACCACACATTTTACTTTAAACACGAATGTTAAAGTCAAGATAATGTCGACTTACTTTTTTGTCAATTTAACAACCAAGCATCGAAACCTTTTTATCTTGACCGTGTACACCATTAAAGATACACTTACATACACAAGTACCGTAAATATATTTGGCCATTTTACCAAAAGGGGAAGAGAGGATATCCTCTTTTATTTTTAGACTTTATTTGATGCGTGATCAAGACTTCGTCATGTGGAATGCCATGCGTATTCACTCGACGGGATATTAAGGGGAAGGGTGGAGTATGATACATTTGTAGTTAATGTGAAATGTTTCATATAATAAACATTATAAGTTCTATGAATATCTACAGAAAACGAGCAAGCTTTACAGTAGTCACATATTATATATTAAATTGAAGACAAGGAAGTTTGGCAATAATTCCTTCTGCTCATGTGGCTTCCCTGGTACCTGATCAACGGCATAACTATGTAAATGTTTATTAACTGCTCCCAAATTACGATAATTATTTTATTTTATCTTTATTTTTTTTCGTGTCGTGATGGCCGAGTGGGTAAGGCCTCGCCTCTCATGTACGAGGTTGTGGGTTCAAATCCGGGCAAGTACCAATGCCAGTGCCAAGTATCAATTCATATGTACTTTCTGAGTTTATCTTGGACATTACTGACATCGGTGAAGGAAAAACATCGTGAGGAAACCTGGACTTCTAATTAATATAAGTCTGAAATCACCAATCCATCTTGAGCAAGCGTGGTGATCAATGCTCGTGCCTTCTCTATATGAGAAGAGGCCATTGCCCTGCAGTGGGACAGTAACAGGCTGATATTTTTTTTTTTTTTACATACTTCCTTGACATAATCTTTTTATTATTTGATATTATAAACTTACAATATTATAAGTATATTTTTAAAATGAAATTTGGTTTGTTACAGCTGTAGTGGCAATCATGTCATTTGGTTTAAATAAGTCTTTATTTTTATTAATCATTTATATAGTTTCTTTTCTTTAAAATTTTGTGAATGTGAGAACGTTGTAGGCTTAACGTACTGATCTGTGGACCATTTTATAAAAAAAAATGAAAAATTTTCAAGTTAGAAAAAATACTGCCATTCTCTACATTTTGTGGAATCATGTGAACATGTCATTGTAAGGAGCAGCCGATTTTTTTCTGCGATTTCATGGTTGGTCCCATTGTTAAAGTTGTTCATAATAAAGAGTAAATTAAAACTTGTATTAGGACCTATAAAATTGCCGTTTTACATAGAATAAGTGAAACTTTTTTTTAATTTATTTATTTAATCGAGGTATTGGCCATTAGTGTCGATGCACTTTTGCTATTTTAATGGAAGTTCGTTGATGGCTTTACTATAGAAATCCTGGGGAAGGAAATCATCGTTTTACCTATATTGTGGTATAGTAATTTATTTTTTTATTTTTAGGTGCATCGTCTTTACATATAATTATATAACTAATGTACCTACATATACAAAATATTGTAAAACATTTTAAAAGAGTAACGGTGGAGTTTCTTGCCCATTCTTCTCCATACGAAAACTACCTGTTGGAAGGGGCGACTAGAATCAATTAATTTTTTTTTGTAATTGTTGACGTTCAAAAGTGCCTTGCAAGGGCCTATTTGAAATAAGTGATTTGACTTTGACTTTGACTTTGACACTATATGAGTCCATATAATTGGTTAGTTCATTTTATTTGACTGTGTAAATCTTTTTTTTTTAACTTATTATTGACATAATCTACTCAATACAGTTTTTTTTTTAATGAGTTGTAATGTTTTACGTTGCATAATGTAAATTGTTTTGCATAACTACTATTGTATAGAATCAAGTTTTCTAACTGAACACACAGCTGTGCTGCTGGGGAGTTTGTTGCGCCACTTCTTCTTCCCAGCTAAGCACTAGGAAGTGGTGAAGGGTGGGCATTTTTGGGGGACTGTCTTATGTAATTTTGACGTTTGAAAAGTGCTGATTCTCAGCCTATTTTGAATAAATGACTTTTGAATTTGAATTAAGGAAATCGATAAACTCTTTAAAGGTGTTTTTCATCGCCTCGTTAGATTTGAAATTTTTCCCTGTAAAAGTTATCAAAAGACCGAAAGGCGGACGATTTCGATCGTCACACAGGATCCATTTTTCATCATAGGTGAAAATCCGATCAAGAATCCCCTCATTTGTGTGCCTTCCAACAAGTAAAGACAATCGATTTTGTTGTTTTTGTTCAGTGAGTTCATACAGTACCCACTTTCCGAGATTTTTATCTTTCCAATTTGACGTAAATGAATCAGTATCGATTTATCAGTTAAGTTGAAGGCAAGTTCCGACGTGGTTTGAGATGAATCTCCTTCTACTATGGTTTTTAATTCGTCGTTATCGTCTTTCGTCTCCGGTCGGCCACGGGGCTCGTTGAGATCAAATTTTCTAGAACAAAAGCTATCAAACAAAGAACGCACCGTGTATACATTTGCGGTACCTTGTCTATACACGTCGTTATTATTGCGTGCTGTCTGTGCTGCGTTTTTGCCACGACGGAACTCGAATTCGAAAATAGTACGCTATTTCGACTTTTTCATGGTTACAGAAACAGCGATTTCAAAAAAAAAATTGAACGGCGGAAAAACAAATGAAAAAAAGTCATGTAAAATTAACTTGTATTTTGAATTCTAAATAGAATTAAATATATTGATCTTCACACTAGCTAGTATAAAAAATTCGCAATTTCATAGGTAAGGACCTAATATACACACATTGTGCCTAAGTAAATAATTGTCATCCGCCCTTAATCGTGCATCCGACACTAGTTACATTACAATATCATTACTTATCTCCAAGTATATGCATAAAGACATGCCACCATATACCCATACCTCCGCAAACTCATCTTAAACCAAACACTGGTGATCCCAAACTCAGGCCACCGGCCATCAGACGCAAATTAGTCAGCAGAACGACAAAATATTGGCCGCCATATTGATTGATAGGCTCCCCAAGTTTACTCCAATAAATTCTAAATTAAGGGAATCGTTAATCATGTCTGTTTGAAAGCTTTTTATTAGCTGTTGGCAGGAAAAAATATTGTGTCGGACGGATCGGATGTCGGCTTGGTAATTTTCAGAGTTGGGCCAGCTTGTGGATCAATGAATAGTTAATTATTTATGGGCTTGATAACAAATTGAGAGTTGTTTTATACACTTGACTATTTTGCTACACATCAAGTGTAGCAAAATAGTAGTTTATGAAACAGTTGTATATTAGGAGGGTATTAAAATACGAGTGTGTGTTTAAAAACCGAGCCGTAGCTACGGCTCGGTTTCGCCTACGCGTAGGCAAGGTTTTTAATAAAAATCATAATCAAAAGTCATTTATTCAAACTAGGCTGAGAATCAGGACTTTTCGAACGTCAACTACATAAGACAGTCCCCCAAAACGCCCACCCTTCACCACTTCCTAGTGCATTAGCTGGGAAGAAGAAGTGGCGCAACAAACTCCCCAGCTGCACAGCTGTCTGTTCAGTTAGAAGAACAACAAAAAAAAAGATTCTATATGTATTCAAAATAATTAACATTACGCAACACAAAACTTTATTTAAATTATTAGCCATATGTTAGCTAGCACACGCCAATATACCAGACAAAATCATCGAGAACAGCTACGCTCAGGCAGAGATAAAAAAAAAAAATACGTAAACAGAACTTAATATCTAAATAAAACCCCCCAGGCATAAAGGGCGTGCCCGCTTACATATAGTTGTAACTGGAAGTTATAAATGATAAACTAGGACCATCGAGGTAAAATAAATAAACAAACAGTTAATTACTAATAACAATAAATAATATGATCAATTGTCGAGGTCACTAGCTAACCACATATTGCAATACAACTCATAAAAATAAAACATTGTGATGAGTAGATTATGTCAACAATAAATCAAATTTAAATAACTTGACTTATAAAGTCAAATAAAATAAACAATTATATAAACTCATATAACTTGCCAGTAAGTAAGCTGGAGAAAGAACATAAACATTGTCTTGAGTTAATCACAGCGACCAACTATTCTTATCATTTAAGTAGTCGTTGATAGAATAGTATGCCTTTGAACAAAGCTTGGATTTTACTTTCGTTTTAAACGCATTAAAAGGCAAATCTACCAGAGAAGAGGGTAGCTTGTTATAAAAAGTTATACCAAGCCCAACAAATGAGTTATGAACCTTATGAAGCCGGTGAAAGGGAGCTCGTAGTTTGTCCTTATTTCTAGTGTTAACATTGTGAAAATCACTGTTTTTAGTGTATGTGTATAAGTGTATATTTTGCTTATATATAAGATATTGGCGAAGATTAATTGAGATGCCACCGTGAGGATACCAATATCTTTTAAAAAATCTCTCAAAGAAACTCTGGCACCTAGCTGGTAAATAGCTCGAACAGCTCGTTTTTGAAGGACAAATATATTTTGAATATCAGCAGATTTGCCCCACAGCAGAAGACCGTAGGACATAACGCTATGAAAATAACTAAAATAGACTAAACGAGCTGTATCGACGTCAGTGTATTGTCTTACTTTCCTGACGGCGTAGGCGGCCGAACTGAGCCTTCCCGCTAGGCTCGATATATGTGGGCCCCAAAGAATAGTCTCACACGAGTGTTTTAATACCTAGTTATGTGCAGTTTCTTACACTACTTTATCTACTCTCATATATTGGAATTGAACCTACTAAATAAAAGATCAAATTTAAAGATCAAGAATAAAAACATCCCACGAAATTCAGTACAACTTCACGTATGAATGGCGCCTGCACCCAGCACATCACCGCGCATGTGCTAGAGCGGTGCTGAACGTTCCATTACAAAAGTAGATGGAAACTCCTTGGTGATATTAACTTCTTGGATTTGCCTTGTATGGTAATAGAAAAAAAAATGTTTTATAACATTATTTTGTTAGAGAAAAAGTGTTATAATAAGATTCTATTTTTAAATTTCGGTATTGTGTTTTTAAAGTATGTCAATATAAACTCGTTTTGAAGTTTATAATTCGAATATTACGATAAGAGAGTAGATAAAATCATTTTAAAGGATATTGCCACTCCATTTCTTCATATGTTCGAAAAGTGTGTCTAGTCAACATCGTAAATAACGCAATGAATGTTGTTGAACTGTCAAAATGAAACAGATTGTGATTGATCGTGTGTTATGCTATTAGGGTGCTCTGTAAGGCATAGTGATAGTCTGTTCATAGTCGCAGCGAACATGATACAAAATCGCGCTGGACACTTCGCATGACACTACACTGTTCGTCTCATCGACTCATTAGTGACATCTCATGCACGTCTAATCTGTAAAAATCTGACCGTGCAAACTTAGGTAAAGTGAGCATGAAGTGATTAATGTGTTCGTGGCATCACAGTGGGCCCTATCAGAATAGCTGTGGTATTTTTTTTTTAAATGTCGCCGCATTATGGCATGTGCAGACCAGCGCGACTTGTCGCGCGACGCGACACGAACAATACAATTTCGAAGAAAACTTCACAGTATAACAATAACCGGTGTCGCGTCGCGCGATAAGTCGCGCTGGTCTGCACAAGCCTTTATGCTGAGATAGGAGACTTTTTGGCCTTGCACAGGTCGTTATTATTTTATTAGTTTTTAATTGCTCCTTCATTTATTTTTTCTTTTTGTATTACCTGTGTGTGTCCTAAATAAAATATTTTTCTTTCTTTCTTTCATTCCATCTGATTCTAGGAATTTATACTACTGAAAGCTCACTTCAACTAAGTTTTCCCTATGAGCTTTTAATAGATTGGCTGCTATAAGGGTGTAATTACGTAAACTTGTTAACACTGTATCGTTTAATGTATTGTGGACAGCCATTTATAAACAAAGAAGAAAAATGCTCTCGACTAACGTTAAAGCACAAAATGAAAATAGTACATAACTCATTACCGATGGCACCAATGAATAAGGTCATTGCGTAGTATTATCTTGTCAATCTACATTTCAAATATTACCTCTAGACATTGCCCCTAATTTAAAAGTTCACTGTACCTAAACAGGAATCTTTGTAATACATTTTTCCAGGTCAGTGACAATGGACAGAAAAATTAAGGTCATTAGTTGGAGGGGTGTACAGAGGCAGACAATGTACAGTGCCCGGGCGTTAATATGACAATTCAAGTTTTAGAAAGAGACTGTTAAAACAGCTATGAGTGACAGAGTCGACGCTCTACGAGTATAAGGCTATAAAACTTATCACGATCAGCACATCTAAACAGTGACAGAAACATCTCAATATTTATTTTGTAAGAACTCCACGGACACTCTTGCCCCTCTCCTCTCTTGCTCTTGCCCGTGGAGTTTCTTGCCCGTTCTTCTCCATAGGAACCTACTACGCTTTGGAATGGGCAACTAGCTTCATCTTTCTGACTGACCGACCCCTTGACACTTCATAAGTGCCTGTAATTGGTTTATTTGAAATAAATGCTTTGAGTTGTGAGTTGAGTTTAAGTTTATTATGACAGCTCCTGACTGACCGCGGTTTAGATGTGCTCATTGCGTTCAGCTTCATTGGTGAAATTCGCCTTAAAAGCTGAACGTTTTCCAAAGCTTGATCACTGCCAAATCCTCCTGTCCGTACTACAATTTTTTGGGGTCCGTGCTGCATGTGATTTTCCATAGGTTTTGTAATAACTGTAATTTCAGTAGGTAGTTGTGCCGTTTCTAGCCATATCATCTTTCATACAATCCTTCCATCGTTTCTTTGGTCTTGTGCATTTCTAGAACTTGATGTGGATTTTAACGGCCTCGTTCTGTATTCGGTACTAACGACGCGGATACCAAATGGACACATATATTATTATAATTTACATCCCTGGCGACTTAAGTGACCCTACTCAATTATGAAGGCGCTACTTAGTTATTTATTTTTCCCATTATGTGCATAATTCAATAGCACTCAAGTGCGAAGGATACATGGAAATGCTATTTTGCGGTTTTGTGCACTTACTATTAAGTAACATAATTAGTTAATTCTTAACTGTCGAGGTGGACAGGACATATTTTAAATATCATTAAGTTGGAGAAATTTATTGTTCATTTATTGTTTGACTACAAACTTACCTAAATTGCCCGTAACACCGAATGACACCTGTAATTTTTTCACAGTTTATGAAATCGCTATATCACGGCAAATGTTATTGATGTATTTTTTTTTATCCCTGACTGTTAATCCGGCGCACACTGGACAGTACATAAGCCCCGCTATCATGGCTCGCTCATGTGGGTAGGCTTGCCATCACCCTGCTTGGCCAGAATGCGGCCGAACTTCGTCCAAATGTACCTCCACCCAAGACGGCTGCCGGCTTCACGCACCCGTTAAAACAAGTGTTTGTTTGTTCTGGTGAGCCTCTCGTTCAGAAAGAAGCGACGCGGGGGTGCTGCGAGTCCCAGGTCCGCGGTAGTGGCTCCACGCCGCACACGCGCGCTCTGCAGCAAGTCGGCGCTGAGTGGCTAATATTTGTTACCACGACATAAAGCTATTTTCATACGTCCTTGCCGGTACAAGAGAAGAGGCCAATGTTTTATTTCGTTATTCGAATACAAATCGAAAAATATCCACATTATCATAGCTGTATTTTGTAACCGCTTTTATGATATTCCAGAATAATACCGGTAAATCTATTTAGGAGGCCTTGTAACTCCACAAACAAGTTTTATATCAAAATGTCTACGAAAAATATGCCTGTAACAGACGCCGAGGTGAATAAAATGAAATATTTATGAGCTAAACTATTATATTTATTCAATACTATGAAATCCAATACCATGAATAAGATTATTGGATGAACACAACTGAAATTGAAAGTTTTCTTCAGGCGTATTATTTGTATCTATTTTTTAAAAGAAATGCGGGCAAGACACATCTTTTTGAGTCATCTACATAATATTATCTCGTGGCTATGAAGGAATATTAGACTTTATAACGTCTAAAACCTAAACTAAAGAGGCATAATTGTTTGTTTGTTATCTCTGGTTGTCCTGTTCCGATTAAATTAAAAAATACACTGGCGTTAAAATAATATGAAAGCTAAATAGGGCGCAATGGTTTCGATAATAGTTCTACAGACTTTTACAGATATTCCCCAGAGATCTTCTGTTGATTTAATTTTAAGATCTTTAAAAGCTTTTATAACAGCCTGGGGATTTGTATGTTGAAACCTAAACTCCAAAGGGCATGCCTTCACATTCTAAGTAAGGCAGCAGAAAGCGCGGGTGAGGAATTTAAAGCTTCAGTAGTTTTAATGGGAATATTAGCAAATTAGTTTTCGTTTTTGAGCTATTTCTACATCTGAGTTGATAGGACCATGTGCAGTCTCTAAATTAAATTCAGTATTTCGCTGTTTTGTCCTACCTGTTTCATTATTTATTATTTGCCAGGTAGGTATTTTATCATTACGATACAGTCCGTTCATTATAACTTGTGACAAGATTGGTAGCACTGAATTTTGCAGTCATGTGATTGGTAGTACTGTTCTGTCAGTCGCCATTTTGAACTCTATTAGTATTGAAACTAAAGGACATGGCTCATTATAGTAGCACGGCTCCGGCACGGCAAATAACTTGTCATTCAATTTAGGATTTAAGTCAAATGCTTTAAAGTCTATTTTATAATGACTATACAGAATAGTGGACGGCTCGTCGTTCAACGTCGTGAGGCCAGCGTGCTTCAAGCGAGGAGCCCGCTCCTCGGTGTAGAAACGCCTGCAGGCGGTATCCATGCCGCCGCGCGGCGCCTCCCCGTCCGCGCCGTGACGCCGTCCCGTCCGCACCGTGACGCCTCCCCGTCCGCACCGTGACGCCTCGCCGGTGCCGGGCAGCGAGCAGTCGCCTTGCTGATGTCGCGTTGGCGACTAGCGGTCGCCTTGCTTACGGCGCGTTGGCGACTAGCGGTCGCCATGCTTACGGCGCGTTGGCGACTAGCGGTCGCCTTGCTTACGGCGCGTTCATGATTAGATTTTTAGAGGCCGTGCCGGGGCGTTACTGCGTTGGAACGGTGCTGTTATAATGGGCGATGAACTTAAGACTGCAAAATTCAGTGCTACCAATCGCGTCACGGGACAAGCTATAATGAACGCACTGTAGAAAGCTACACTATTGCTTAGTATATGCTTTATGGTATAGTTGGCTTCCACGTGAGCGGAAGTCGCGGGCAGAGGCAAGTTAAGGAAATTTTTCTTTTACCGTAATCGTAACCATGTCATGTTAAATAATTGATGGTTAGAATAAATATTTATACTTGTGGGTGCTGTCTAATATACGTTTTTCCATATTTTGTTTAAAAATTCTTTCGGTGTAATAAATACTCCGTGACCTCTTTTTATGGCGCCCACGGTATCAATTTGAAGAATGGAAATAAGTACCTTTCCTAATTTAACTTGGGATTCTACTCACCCCGCGCAGAATATTTTCAAGCTTATTAACAAGGGATACAAAAACACGTTCAGCCCCATTTTATCCCTATTATAATATTCGTCCTTTGTAAAAATGTTCATTGTATTTTTGTACTACAGAAATACAGAATTCGCCTTATTTTTTCCCGTCAAGAAATACGACGCGCGTTCTCCCTTCCCCTTCTTTGGCAAATTACCTATTTACCGAGGTTGGTTTAATGAATGCTTAATTATTGAATTACTCGACATGACCAAGATGTGCTTTTAGAAATAGAAGTGTGTATTCCTTTTTTGTTTAAGTAATAAACATAATTCTTTATTAACTAAGTGTCTGTACTGTAGTCTGCTAACGAAAATCAACAGTATACTCGTATAAAACAATCCCATAAATGTAGGTATATAATTATAAGATTACTATGTACCTAAATCTGACATTTTATAACCTACCCCTTTATTATGCCCGGCATGCATTGCAATGCCTTTTTTTTTGTTAGGGACCTCCGGCACGCACACAACAACTTACCAATGTTACATTGCAATTGATCGAGCCATTTTAGAGTTTCTGCGATAGAAGAAGAAGAAAGGAAGAAGATAAAGGTAAGGAATCAAATAAATAAACTTTTGAAAATAAGCTATGTTGTTATTTGAAACAAACAAAGCTCATTTTGTACCTACCTATGAGTTAGGTACAAAAAGTGTTCTGAATTTCACAATTACAACCAAGTTATTTTAAATCGTTCTACCTCAAATTGCCCTGAATTTTACAAACTCTTAAACTATCAACAGAGACAAAGGAATTCAGAGAAGCAGTGAGTAACATAAAAATAATAAAATAACAAACGAAATATGGAAGCAATCACAATTTTCAATCGTAAAAAGGGGTCGGACAGCACAAAATGGCGGCCAGGGTAGAAGTATTAATATTTTTCTTTTTGCTTACACTACGGTCCCCTGTGACAGGGAAGGACTAGGCAGGTGGTGTGCTGACAGAGGTGAAACATATTAGACAGGAAATATACAGATTGAGGGCGATGTCAATCTTAAAAGGGGAGGTTAAATGGGTCGAGGAAATCATTGTAACTCAATGTCAAAAGGGGTTGGACATGATGGTTAAATGAATGAGATTTCTCATCATCCTATAGCACGACTACAGCCGTTTACATGGCGGTTCCTGGTAAATGGCAATAAATTCACCATCACCTCATCTAATCATAAGATTTAATACAAAATATAATAGACGACGTATATTTAGTAACCCAATCCGCTTAAATATTCTTAAAGTCATAAAGAACCCTGTAAGAAAGCGATACGTGTTTCAAATCTCTATGAGGCATCCTCCAGGATGACGATTGACTTGTTGCGAACCCGGACACGGCATGTTGCCACGCCAAGCACCGAACGCAAAAGGGTTCGGATTAGGTTACTAAATATACGCCGTCTATTGTATTTTATAATGGATTTCCGCAAACTCACACTTGAATGAATTAACTATCTAGATTTAATACATTAATTGTCATTCAGTGGACGTCGTCCATCAACAGTTATTGTATCTATCTATATACCTGATGCTAATACTTTAACATTCAGGGCATCCGTTTCGTAATCTACCAATTATTTTATTCCATACCTACCTACAATATAATCTCACCCAATTTCACATTCAAGCCCTAAATCCGTATCTGTAAAACGCAAAAACTTCAGCTCGATGTTCAAAAAGGTATGAAGAACAGAATAGGCCCCGAGTGAGTTGAGAGCGTAGGTAGTAATATTTTGTTTCTAGATTTTCGTCTCTACTTTTTTTCCTAACCTACATTATTTTTGCCGAAATACGCCTACCTACTTTTTGTCTACCATGCCCACTTTCACACGACATTACGACTGTATTTTCTGAAGAGATAAATGTATTAAAATACCTTCAATTTTATGAGCCAGTTATGTTTAAGTCCCATGTAAAAGGAGACAAAACTGCAGGGTACTTGCATAACCCCGTGGCCTTGAGCTACACGCTGAAGCGGCACGCGTCAGCGACTGCGGAGATTTTTTTTTTTAAGTTGTCGGTGAGCATGTCTAGAGTCACCGCAACGCGATTTGCGGGGCTACGGACGGAAACAGGTGACGCGCGCGCGTGTCGCTTGACGCATGTCGCCTCGCTCGACTTCGTGAACCGCCTCCCACAATGCAAATGGTTTTCATTTTGACAATTCATCAACATTCATTGCGTTATTTACGTTGTCGAGCAAATGGATTTCTCAACATATTATGCAATGCATTAGGAATTTCCAAAATCCTTCGGATTGTGATAGACGGTTTGTTACGCAATTCGGGCCGGGCGCTGGTGTCGGGCAAATAAAAATCTTGAATTTCCATATAGAAAAAACTCTACAACAGTTTGCTCGACCTGTGGATCAAAGCGATGCATAAGACTGTCTTCCTCAGTGCAGTTTTTTGGCTAGCAAGAGTAGTATTGAGACGACCAAAACCATCTATCCAAGAGCTCCCATCTTTAGTGTTCTTGAGGTTTTTAACCGACTTGGAGGTTTTCAATTTGGATGTTTATATATACCTATTTAAATATTATACGTGTCCGGGCATAACTCCGCCATAAAAGACGCATTTGCAAAATTCTTTTTTGGTTGAAAGGGTATACTTGCGAGGTGATCCCATTGTCATCAGATCAGGATCTGATGATGGAATCCTGGAGAAAACAAGGAAATTCTTCAAAAAATATAGGCACACCCATAGCGATTTCGTTTTTTTTAAAATAATAACTCGTGCAGTTGCTGGTGAAAAGCACTATATGGTGCAGTGGAACTGATGATGAAGACTACAGATAGGAACTACTCAATAATAAGTATTTCACGGGTTGCGATTCGATTACTTTAATATGGAAAAGTGGAGCTGATGGTAAAGTACCAGGAGAACTCCTCAACGATTAACGTCCCTACATCGGGAAAAACAATATTTTGTAAAGTGTGATGAGCAGTTGACACTATGTTATTGTAACTTAGATAAATTACAAACTGACCCACTAAAAAGCGAGAAATAAAAACTTTTTGACAAAAAAAAAACCGACTGGAGTTTCTGGTTTTTAATTTTGGTTTTTTGCCACCGACTTCCGAAACAGAGTAATGTTTAATTTTTTAGTGAAGTGTTTATTTTAAATGAGATATTATTATTATTATATCGACTGACCGTGTTGATCTAGTGCTCGCAAGCGCAACTGCTGAGCATGAGGTCCGGGTTCGATTCGCAGGTAGGGCAAAATGTTATTGGGTTTTTCTATCTGGAATTTTAAAGTAGTAGCCCGGAGTGTGGATTTGTCTCTGGTAATAGGCTCGCCCCGGACTGAAATATACGTAGCCAAATGTGGGTGTACTATAGGTACATCTCTGCCCAAACCTTTGGGACAACAAAGCGTGATGTTATGTTATGTTATAGACAGGACAGCTCAGCAGTCGTAATTGACCAAACCTACTTTTTTTCTGCGAAATACTGCAGTAGCCTTGGTATATGGGCCAGTGGACGACATTGTAAAGTAATTGATCCAGCTATGTTTTATTGACGCTAGGAATCGCATGTCGGCTGAAAAATGTAAATAATGTCGAACTGAAAATGTGACAAGGATTTTTTATCTTGTGGTACGTGATTGGTCAGTAATGTTTATGATTTCAGATCAGCAGGATAGATAACATGGCTAACTGTGTTTTTGTAATCCATTTTATATAGTTATTTTGAATTCAAGAGTGTTCATTATTTTCAGTCAGTTATACTAAATAATACTGACTGAAAGTTATTGTCTGTGTATGTACAGAAAATAATAATATTAAGAGCTTTTATCTTGAAAGTGGGCAACGTCGCAAATAGATGCTAAAATATTTCGCAGTTTTGATTTTTACGGTGTGGAAAAAGGAAATGTGGCTAACTAGCGAAGTAGAATATTAATCATGAATTGCAATTATAACATTGAATTTGATGTTGTAACCGGTTTAGGTGTAAAGGCATTTGGAAAGTTTCCAAATACTTTTTTTACATCTAAAACTAAATATTCAGTGTTACAATATTAATTATTGCATAATCAATATTTTAGTTCACTAGTTAGCCACATTTCATATTTCCATACAGTAATATTGCCAAGTTAATCAAAACAGGTAAATATTTGACAGCTATTTGCGACGTTGCCAACTTCTAGGATAAATGCTCTTAAGGTGGTAGCCCGCGAAATTCATATTTTCTTACGTTTTTTGGTCTTACAGTGTGCAGGTCAGTGCCAGGTTGTATTTTGACCAAAATATGATTCGCGACTATGAAAAATATGTATTTACAGAGTTATAATCATTAAAATCATTCATGAATCTCTCTACGATAGATTTGTTCCATATGACTTTTTTCTTATGGAACAAATCACACTGACCTGCAAATTGCAAAAAAACGTAAGAAAATTGGAATTTCGCGTGCTACCACTACGGATTCACCTTAACGGAGTCTGGATTTGAATCCGTTTTATGTCAGAAGGCTCGCCGGGACTTTAACCTGACAGGTGAAATTTCTATTCTACTTTTTAATATGATTCGCAATACCGATGTCAAAAATTCTGCTAATGTTAAAGTTGAAATGAAAAAGAGTGCCAAGCGAAATAATGGTGGCTTCAAGGAAAACAGGCATTATTTAATGTTACGAGTATGAAAAGACGGAGATTGATATGCAATGTTTGTTTGAAATGTATCGTGTTTTTATAACGCGTTACAGTAGTCAGCGCAGCGAGCCGAGCCGCTCGATGCGACCGTCGGATCCTCCACTCGACTGTTTCGTGAATTCCTTTGAAACGGATGAAAAACGAAAACATTTGCTCGAAGCCAGCGTTCGTCGCGTCTCGTGTATAGCTCGCCTCAAATGATACATAACAAACAAACGTTGAAAAACTCAAACTCAAAGCATTTACTTCAAATAAACCAATTACAGGATCTTTTCAATTGTCAAGGGGACCGACCCCGTGACAATTGAAAAGATCTTGTAATTGGTTCAGTCAGAAATATGAAGTTAATTGCCCATTCCAACGCGTAGTAGGTTCCTATGGAGAAGAACGGGCAAGAAACTCCACGGAAACTCTTTTAAATCAGAACATTGTTACAAAATATTGGTAGTGGTTGTTAGCTAGTCTCCGCCTTTAGACTTTCAAATCCCCTACAAAAGCTGCGTTAACATAAGTTATTCTAAGCCTGAAAACAATCAATCAACAAGAACACAAAAGGCTAAAGTTTACAAAGTTGCTATCACCAAAACTGGTGCCTGTTACGACTTACGCTAATTACCAGCCGTTAGTTCTACCAACTACGAGGGATAGATAGTTATATCTGCGAACAGTAATCTTTAGCGATCGCGGCACGCAATTTGTAATTGGTTTTGCTATTTTTTATTCAAATTACTGGTAATTTGTCCCTATTAGTAGGTCAATAGGTTAGATCATTTATTGATCTTTAATAATATTACTGGCTGTTGTAAATATCTAATGTATCTGTTGGCTCTGAACTATTAGTGTTGCCCATTTAGGTATTTGTTATACAGTTTATTTAAAGAACTATAGCCCCCCCCCCCCCCCCCCCCCCCTATAGTTCTTTAAATAAACTGGTTGGGTTTATTTTCTCTTCTTTTTTAGGTACATTGGTGAGATGAAGAAGATGATGTAATTCTATTTGTTTATTTTGCCTTAGTTTAAGGTAAAGATTTCATTACATAATGTGCAGACACAGCATGTACACCCGCGAAATTCAAATTTTCTTTAGTTTTTGCAATTTACAGTTCATTGTCAGCTTATATGTTGATTAAAATATAATTCGCAACCGCAACAATATGGTTTTACATAATTACAATCATTAGAATCAGCAATACATCTCCTTAAGTTAGTATAATCCTCAAATGTCATGATATCACGAAATAGTCATTCAACAGGATTACATGAACTTAGAGAGTTGTATTGATGATTTTTATGATTATAATTCATTAAATAAACATTTGATACGATCGCGAATCATATTTAGATCAATATACGACCTGATACTGACCTACAAATTGCAAAAAACGTAAGATAATTTGAATTTCACTGGCTACCTTGACACTTTTGCCTTACGTAATGAGCCTTAAAAGTGAAAGTACCATAATGTTTAATCTACACTTAATAAAGATTGTCTAAATTATTTCATTAATGACTAAACAGCTCAATTACAAGCACCTAAAAACATTTAGATCGTATTTTACTTAAATACCTACCCAAAACGTAACAGCGAGATAATTCAAAGAGTTTGTTCAAATATTTCACAGTAAAGTTAAATTTACGTTCGAGTTTAAACTAAATGGATTATAAAAATAACTCAAGTTCTTACCTTTTTAAATCTGTTTATGAGTTTATATTTGTCTTAAACTGGCCTTTTTTACCTTTAAGTTTAACACAGACTCGAGAAATTGCTTTTTGAGAAAAATACGGCTTCATATTTTATTAGGGTTCCGTATCAAAAGATGCCAAAGACGGCAGGCTAGGCATAGTAATGGGGTCCCACACAATACTAAGCCTACGCTGCCGTCTTTCCGTCAGTCGGTCACATCCCAGGGCAGTACCTTTTTTAAAACCAATAGAATACAATAGACGACGTATATTTAGTAACCTAATCCGCTTAACTGTTCATAAAGAGTCATAATAAAGAGCCTTCTTCTGGTTCTTTAATAAAGAGCCCAGTAAGAAATCTCTAAGTCTAAGAGAAGTTCTATAAGAGTCTTTAAGAACAGTTAAGCGGATTAGGCTACCTACTAAATATATGTCGTCTATTGTATTTTATAATGGATTTCCGCAAAGGCACGCCTAAGTCAATTAACTAACTGTAATAGGTATAAAGCCACTTAAAATGTTTACAGAATACGTGACAGTCACTATGGGCTATAATAAAAAGAAGATAAACTATTAATTTTGGTGGTACGGCATTCTTAGTGCTCAAATCCGACTCGCCATTGGCAAATTTTTAGATACAAAAAAAGATGATAATATAGCCTTAAGGGCGGCCAACCCGTCATACTTTTCATACAAACGCTCGTACGTGATTATGGCGTTGTAACACATCTTTGTAAGAAATTTTTTTCAATTTTTTTTAATTTTTGCACTATATCTACTACAATGAAAGCAAAAAATAAAAAAAATGAGAAACAAATTCAGTATAAGCCTCCAAAAATCTGCTTTTTTGCACAAATTTTACCCGAACTTTGGCCGGTCATAATATACTCATAATTGGTAAAAATAAAGAATAGATCTGCATAGAAACCTCGCATATGTAATGGAAATTCTAAACATCAAAAAAAAATCACAATCTTTTAAGGTTTACTCAAAAACACGTATTTCCTGATACAACTTTTTACACACAATTTTTCGTACAATGTTATCGCGTTCTCGCTTGTTTGTTAGCAGTTCTCACTTGCGGTCGATGAAACAACAAGCTTTTCGACCATGCTCGCGTTGACGATAGACGGACCGGGAAGGGCCCTCTTAAGAGGCTTACAACAGCTAAAGCGCGGCGCTAAACAGCGATAAACACGATGATACAACGGAGGTAAATTATTGCAAAATATGAAGCAATTGTCTATTTACAAAAAATCTTTTGATTAGATTTAAAAAAAAAAAAAAACATTATTACGGTAATACGTTGCTTGTAGTATAATCTAAAAAAAAATGAGAATGCTTGCATGTATATTAATATGATTTTTAATCCTTAAAATAAATTTTTAGAGGTATCTTCGTGATTTTTTTCTATCGTATCAAATTAGTTCTATTGTTTTCAACAAACTGTCTTCCTAGCATACCCTGAAGAATATCATATATTTTTCTGATTTTGTTAACTGCAGTAGATCGTATACTTTTAGGTATCATAAAACTTGCGTTTAGGCACGTTTACGTCCTGTAGCCCTCTTAAATGGAAAGTAGATACTATGAGTGAAGATTTGAACGTATGTTGGGAAACTTAGAAGATAAACTTTTTGAATACTGAGACAGAAACTTTGCCATCTGGGTTATGCCTGCTGAATATTTTCAATTTCTGCTCGGTTTGGTTAGTGTTAGGGCTTGTTCTAAGCCCGCCTGGCTAGCTACCACCATCTTATCTAAGTCTGTTGCCATAAAAACAACGTTAACAGCATTGTTCTGTTTCGGTAATACAAATACAAATATTTTATAGGAACAAAAATAAAAAAAACAAATAGCGTACGTTAATACTGCATTAGTTTAGGAACTGTGTCGCAGTTATTAGCGCTTACACCAGGAGCGAAAGACAACTGATTTCTATAACAACAATTTTGGTTATATTATAGGTATAGAAACTAGACATAAACATTTAATGGAAGAAGAAAAAGTCAATTAAAGCTAAGACAGCCAGTTCCTCTGTGGTTGAGGATTCCGAGTGAAACTCGCTTCCACCTTCAGCCTGATCATCAATTATCATCAGGTGAGATGACGGCTAAGAGCTTCCCCGTTATGGCCGTTTATATGTAATAATTAGGTAGGTGCGTATTTACAGAAACTCAAATTAAAACCAAACATAAAAATTCTATGTCGTTCTGTAAAGTTATCTTACATTTCTTGTTAAGTAATGTATAGTAGCAATGTACATAGGTACTCACGTATCTATCGTGGCGTTGACCGCCGTTTTACTGCCAACCCTCGCCGGGCTGCGGATTACTGAATCTGGAAGAAAGAAAGGTCAGGGTTAGAGACATAAAGTATTTTAGTAACATTGAACATTGGACGGTTGTGCTAGATAGTAACTACATATTGGAACGTAGAGGGTGTTTCGTAACTAGACTAGTAAATAACGTACAGGGTTGAAATATACTGGAAATTGTTAATATGATTTACGAAATTAAATAGGTTGATATGATAGACCATAAAGATGCCAAGATGAAAGCATAAGCTAGGTGACTATTTCACGAACAACACTTTGTATTTTTTTCTCCCAAAAAAAACTGGGTACTATTTTTTTTTAAGTTAAAGAATCTCGTAAATCATTCATTCGGCACAGGCCGGGCAGTCAAATCGAATGGTTATGTAGCCGCCCGCCTGTGCTGAATCAAGTCAACCCGAACAAGTAAGCAAGGCATTATATCTCCATAGAAATCAAAACATATGAGCATCTTTTATCATTATCCTAACAACCACTTTTCTTTAACAAAATGCCCCTTCTAAATCCTAAATATCACTTTACGGTCGCCGAAAATTCCAACTCGTTAACAGTCTGCCTGTCGAAAGATTTGACAGTAAACGGCCGTAAAAAGGGTTCTCAAATAAAGTAGGTAAACAATGAAAAGCCTTGACCCCTCAAATGGCGAGGGAGCTGCTAAATATGACATGAAGGCCTCATAGAACGGCCGAATGTAGCACGCTGTTTGCACTTATTTCGCGAGGCGAAACGAGTTTTGGGGACTGAGTTTTTTGGGGCAGGTTATATATTACGTTGTAGGTTTTCTGATATAGAACCATGCAAGTATGGTGTGAAATTACCATCTAGAATTGAATCTAATACCTGTATCTGATCAATACAAAATCGCTTTTTGTGTCTGTCTGTTTGACCGTTTATTTCTTTAAAATCACACAATTGATTTTGATGCATTTTTCACCATCATTTGGAAAATTTATTCTGGAACGTTTATGTGTATAATACATTGACATTAAACTACATAATAATAAAGAAAACTCGACGTTTTGTCATAGATTAATACAGATTATTCACTCCACAAAATCATTAAAATAAAAAGCGACTCTTGCTACGACACAATATAGTGCAATACAGGTCGCACGGCGCTCATTACCTACTCCTATTCACCTAGAAGTTGCCTCTCTTTCTATCGCGTAACTCATAGATCTTCTGACTACGCTACACTCACTGAGTTGGCTCTACATGGCGAGCCCGCCGCGTACTTGTAGCTTCATTCCTATAATGCGGAGTGAACCATCTGAATTCATTTGTGGTTTTCTCAAGCTTTAAAAACCGTATTAAGCAGGGGCAGATCGCTAGTTTAAAATAAATAGATTTTTCTTAAAACCAAATAGCTACAACCACCTGAACAGCACATATACATCCATCAGATAGCTTCTATGTTCTGTCTGTTTCAATGTAACAAAATGTGGGCCAAATTGTAGGTTCTAGGTGATAAAACTTTTATATCTTTCGTAGTCGTTGGCAACGCTAGTTGTTGAACTAATAAAATGCGAAGCTTATAGCTTGCGATAACCTGAATTATGTTTCTTTAGGATTATACTAAGTTGTTTTAAAAATCGCTTAGTTGTTCTAAATAGTTTATGCAAAAGTAAAGTGGGCAACTAGATAAATAAAGTAACACGAAATTTAAAATAAATTAAAAGCAAAAAAACTTTTTTTTTTAAAGCTTTTATTTAAAAGCTCCAAAAAGAAGAAAATAAAATATTCTTTTAAAATTTTAACTATCAACTTATAACCTCATTATACACAATTTATATGATCATAAAAGCTTGTCGCGCGATTTACTTGTGTAAATAAACTAGTAGGTACCTATTTAATTGAGTAACTCTCTGCTAAGGTTTTTTTTTTAAATTTCAATTTAATTAAATACTTATAGGTACTTACGCAAACCTCGCGACAAGCTTTTATGATCTTATAAATTGTGTATGGAACCCTATTACGAAGCCTCCGCTGTCCGTCTGTCTGTCAGCGGGCTGTATCTCATGAACCGTAATAGGTAGACAGTTGAATTTTTCACAGATAGTGTATTAATAAAGCCACTATAACAACAAATAATAATAAAGAAAACATACAAAAAACGTGTTTTCTTTGACTAAAGTAATTGTACGATGGAATCCTTCGTATGCGAGTCCAGCTCGCACATTTTTTGAAATCCGACTGGTAGTTCCCGAGATTAGTGCGTTCAAACAAATAAACAAAAAAAAGTACTCTTTAGCTTTATTATTAGTTTACAGATTTCAGCTTTTGACTATTTTATACCCATACATTGTTATTGGCAGTACCAACGAAATAAATTCATCAATCACATCTAGCAAGTTTGCTTCCACGTAACCATTAGTGTTTTCTGCAATTAGTAATGTATCTCTTTATCGTCTAGATTCTCAACGTTGTTTCATTTGTTTTACAACAACCTTGCTAGCTTAAGTTACCCATTATAATATTGTAGCATTTTATTTTTGTTCAGTGTTGGTTCTTACTGCCCTGAGGCTTTAAAAAACTAAACCTTTTCTCTTTTAAAATCATACAACATTTGTTGTTACAACCAGTTGCTTTATAATTTTCCCTAGATGTACCTTTCTTCGGAAACTCTACTGAAGTAGCATAGAGCATTGTACTGAGGTGTTCATAGTTTCAGCCATGACAACTTTATCGTCGGCATACCGAAGTTGAGTGATGTACTCGTCATTGATGTTGATGCGGTTCTCCTGCGGATCTCATCAGAAATCCGCAGGAGAACTAAGGTAACCGACATAGCTAGAAGAATTGCCAAACTGCAGTGGCAGGGCACATTGCTCACAGAATAGATGACCGATGGGGCTTAAAGTGGCGACCTTATACCAGAAGACTTAGCGCTGGAAGGCGTTCCACAAGGTGGACCGATGATGTTTTGAAGGCCGCAGTATCCTGCGGCCTTCACAAGCTGCTGCTAGATGCGGGAAGTACAAAACCGCTCAAAGGGGCAGTGCTTGGGGAGGCCTATGGCCAGCAGTGGACGTCTTGCGGCTGAAATGATGAGGATTATGATGTTGAACCTGTATTTCTCTACCTTCCTCTTTGTTACCCCTACCCTTTCTATCCACATTGAATTATTTTTTCAACGTTATGTTTAGTTCTTTCATTATTTATAGACGTTGTCTTGAACAACACTCTAGGCCGCGTCATCACGCAAGCATCTCCATTTTGTTTTTAGACAGCAAACTTTCTTTCTTATTCTTTTCTTTTTTTTTGGGTTGTGAAAGTTTTCTATTTGATTCAAAATCAACAAAAAATTCGAGTTTCTTAACATCATAAAAAAATCGCCCACAAAAACGTCAACCCTTCACCGGTTCCTAAAGTTTTTGCTAAAGTAACCAAATATCACAACACCTTATTACATATTTGTTCAGTGTAGTTTCACTAAACCTTTCACAAGTGCTAATTACACATTGTAGATTCACCATTTCCTCGTTTCCTAACCTAAAACGTGCTCTTTCCCCTAATTTGAGTGCATAAGCAGCGTCTCCCGTAGCATGGCAATTAGCTATGAGACCTAAAAATACGTACATCCGTCCTTGTCTCTTTCAGCTCGATGGCGCTTGAGGTAACAATGTGCTTGTTGCTGTGTTTGTCTATGGAAGCAGGGTTGATGTTTGTGATTGTGGGAAGGGAATTAGCTTTTGGTGCTGGGTTCCTATTTCTTATAACGATTCTTTCAAGTCACCAATGGTACCGGTTTAGTATGTCAACAAATCCTATTATATATATATTCTACTAATATTATAAATGTGAAAGTTTGTATGTTGTTTGGATGTTTGTTACTCAATGACGTAAAAACGGCTAGACGGATTTGGATGAAATTTGGCTCACAGATAGATTATAACCTAAATTAATACATAGAATACTTTTTATCCCGGTAGTATGTTTCATCATATTATGATGAAACAAACATATTATGTTTGATAATTTCCGACCTCCACGCGGGCGAAGCCGCAGGCGAAAGCTAGTAAAAATATAAAAATGCCATAAAATAATGTATGCTAGTTAATTTTTTTATCTTATATTTTCCTTAGAACTTATTTAATTCAAGTAAATGGTAAATCTTGAAATTATTTAACACATATGCGCATATACGAGTATAATACGTATTATATTTTATTTTCGTCTTCGCAAAGGATTGGATCCACGCGTAATATAATATCAGATATTATCAGATGAACGTGATATTTCTACTTTTGTGAACATTATTATTATTATTTTCTGTAGGTAATCAGACGATACATCACTTTGATATTTTTTTACAATTTTCTCGCGAAAATCCCAGATAATCCGCTCTGAGCTGCGAACAAGAGATTTTCGAGATGAATGAGGCTGAGAAAGAAATTGGCTTCTAAAAATAAGTACACGTGCCTGCCTATCTATTGAGATCTTCTTCTTCTCGTGTGGTTAGTGACTAACCTGGAGTCAAAGTTTTAAACCCGCCCATGGGCCTCTGACTTGGTTTCACATGTCGTCGAGAAATATCTGTCAGGTTGACTGGTAGAAAATGCCTCAGGCATTAAGTCCGCCTTTGTACACTATTTTTTTACATGTGCATGAAGTTTTAATAAATAAATTATCTCTCAGGCATACTGGTTTCCTCACGATGTTTTCCTTCACTGTTTTTTAAGCAAGTGATAATTTTACAATACGCACGTGATACCGAAAAGTCAGAGGCGTGTCTTGGGTTCGTTCATTGGGTTGGATCTATTGAGATGAGAGATGGGTGGCGATTTAGTGACCTGCATCAGTGAAAGGGGTAATTTTACCTGTCATACTATACTACTTTCGCACATGACATTCAATCATCATTGAATTCATTAAAAAACAATTGCTTTGAGAGTCCCTTGACGGATGCAGGTGTCTAAATCGCCACCCTGTATCAAAGACTAACAATTTGATACTGTAAATTGGTATTGAACTAAGATAAAATAATTATCATCCTGAAAATGGTACCAGAAATTAAATGAAATGAAATTATTTATTCTGTAAATAGGGTATCGGAATCACTTTTACACGTCATAAACGAAATGTTTTATTATAGTACATAGCCGTAGTGAGTTACTTTGGTCAGTAAACTAAACGCTAAAACGATAAAGCTAAATAATAGTTTGGCTTTTAGTATTAACTAGCTGCGCCCCGCAGTTTCATCCGCATAAGTCTCGATCCCGTGGTAATATCGGTATAAAAGGTATCATGTCCTTTTCCAGGTCATGCTCTACCCATGTACCAAATTTCATCCAAATCCATTCTGCCGTTTTAGCGTGAAAGCGTAACAAACAAACAAACTCACTTTCGTATTTATAATATAAGTTAGAATTAACGAGCATTATTTGTATGTAGTCATATTAATTACAATTATAAAAGCCTGACACAACGTTACTCTATCGAGCGAAACGAATTCCCTTCGCCTTCAGTAACTTCGGAATAGGTTTGTTTACAGCGCGTTACCATGGCAACCGAACACACCCAGACAATGAAGTGCTGTGCTATGATTTTATTTATTTTTTTTAGAGATTCTGAGTTACAATTATTATTAACCGCACCTGCTTCTCATGGTTTTTACGATATCTCAGTGTCTTATGCACATAAATCTTCCGGAAAAAAATCTCTAAATGACATTGAAAACCGCATCAAAATTCGTTGCGTAGTTTAGTAGAACACCATGGTCACACAGACAGTCACCTATGGTGACTACAATTTATATATGTATCGATTTTGGTATCTAAACTTGAACTTATTATAGCCCATCGTGAGGTTTTGGCTAGAATCCAGTCTTAAGTTAGCCCTTACTTATATACCTAAGTAAAAGGCAATTCTTAAGATGCTCAAATGTAATATAATTACTTTGTTAGGGAATTTCTAGTGGTAGCCCAAGTAGCCCGTATTGAACATTCCTTTCAAAGGTTTAGAGGTATGAACAGGGTGTAAAGTTCACTCATCCATAGAAAAGGGAGGATCCTTCGATCAGACGAGTGTTGTGTCTGGTGAGCTACTGCCCGACAATATCTTCTAATTTATATAACTAGCGACCCACCCTACCCCGCAAAGCTTCCCCAAAAGTTTACGACTTGACAAAACATCAACATTTCTTCGTTGTATGTAAGTTTAATATTAATGTATTAAACATACATAATCAATACAAAATATAAACTTTCCGGAACAAATTCTCTAAAACATGGTGAAAACTGCATCAAAATCCATTGCGTATTTCAGAAGAACCACTTGGTCACGCAAATAGACACGATATGAGACTTAAAAAAAAAAACTTCTTTTTCGTGTAGCTGGTGACTAACCTAGTGTCAGAGTTCCTATGCTGCCAAGCCGTCCAGACCTATAATGAAAAAAATATGTTTAGATAGAAATTACTTCCTGCCACCTCAAAATACGAGTATATACAAACTTATTATTAAATTATTTCTCAAGCACCACTTTAGAAGTACAACCTGTATGGTTAACTTTTGATGTTAACACTTAAAATTTACCCACATAAATCAATACAAAATTCCTCACACACATATAGGTACCTAGATACTTAGTTAATTTATAAAGCCAGTGCTTAAGTTGAATTTTGTGACGTCTGACGTCACACTAATTAACTCTCATCAAGTTAGCAACTCGTTGAATATTCTCTTATGTTATTATATTATATTGTTCTGTTGTACTTTGGGGATTGTGTTTTAGGACTTAGGAGTTTAATGTTTCGTTAGAATTAGGGTGAAGATTTGGGTACGGCCGCCGCTTCTTTTAGATATTCTAGGAAACGTTCTACCGTCTTGTGAAAGCCTCATCAAATATATAACATAACGCATAGTTAACCCGACGGGTTGGGCAGAGATGTACCTTTAGCACACCCACATTTCGCCAGTTATGTGTCAGTCCCATGTAATAGGGGGCGAGCCTATTTACCCGGGCATTAATCCAGACGCCCGCGCCGGGCTGCTACTGAGAAATTACAGATTACAAAACCGAATAAAACTTTGCCCGACCTGGGAATCGAACCCAAGACTTCATGCTCAACAGTAGAGCTTACGGCCACTAGACCAACGAGGCAGTATTACTGGTCAAATATTTTTTCACTAATACTGTTGTCATTATTGCTGACGCGAGGTCAGAATAATCAAATTAATTGTCACGGTATTTGACGAACCAATTGGTTTATGTGTTATTTAAAAGAAGCATTTTTTACTATATATTGTACACATTTTAAACTATAAAAATAATATGCAATCGAATAAGTTATATACAAGATTCTTTTACCCTGTCCGAACCGTGAAGTTTGGTATCGTACTGAGAGTATATTTATCGTGGAAATTTTCAGGAAAAAAGAAAATAAATATTTGCCACATTTTTTTTCAAGTGGGAATTTTATCGGGTTATCACATTGGGCGTGTCGGTCGTCGTTTAGCGGGTGTCTAAAAGTCATAACTTATAAACCCCTATTTTTTTTTATGGATTTGGGGTAATTTTGGTATTAAAAATGTGAATTTTAAATAGCAATTACTTTTTTATATTCATTTTTTTTAATTTGTTTTTGGTTTTAGTACCTATATGCATATATTTTTTACATATTGTATATAACTTACCATCTCAAATAATCAGTCATTTCGTGTTGTAAAATAAAATACTTATAACTCCGAGTGGAAAAACTTCAAAAGATACATGAAAATTAATATAACTAATAAATCCCATGCAAATTCTCATAAAATGTACCTACAAGTTTACATTAAAATTCAATAGATTCTTAGTTTATCTTGCAATAAAATTATGGCCTCACTGTATTTGTTTAGGCTACCGAAATCATTGTTTATTTTAATAGCCGAATCGCATGCTTGAAGTTCCGATTTATACATTAGCGTTATTCGGATTAAAAGCGAATTGAATTCGAAAGCAGCATAAAACTAAGGTACAATTTTAGATATTTCAGCGATTACCGAAATTGAATAAAGGTCAAACAATTATTCATTAGTTACTTCAAAAGTCAAGGATTCCTTATCGTTTGTATGGATTTTTTTTCCTATATACCTACATTATTTCGCTCGTGCAAATATCGCTGCCCTAGGGCTTCTTTTCAACTATTTTATTTCAGTAACGTGTAAGTCTTTCAGCCTACATAGTTTTTCTTTTAAATACAGCAAAAGCAGTATGTAAGGACCGTAGCAGACGGCCTGCAGTTTCTGCTTACCCATATGGTAAGAAGGTGTAACTTTATGTACCTATGTATGTACATTATATTAGCGATGAAACTAAAATGATTGCGCTTCCTCAGATCACCATGCCAAACAAATTCTCTCTAAGTACACTAAAACTAAAAAAACGAATTTCCAACAATAAAACTAACCTCTTTAACGGTAACAGTAACAGTAATAACATTAAACTTTTTTTACTCAATGATCAATTCAAAATTTCAACGAATTTCAATGTTTGCTTCAAAATTTGATTTATAACTAACTAGCGACCCGCCCCTGTTTTGCAAGGTTTTTACGACTTGACAAAACATCGAGATTTCTTAATTATCTATAAGTTTAATATTATTATACGCATAAATTCCGGGATATATTCTCTAATTTAGGTTGAAAACCTCATCAAAATCCGTTGCGTATTTTAGAAAAACAACGCGGACAGCGAAAAGTGACTGTGTTTTATAATATGTATTGATAGACCTAAAATTGCACCTTCTGTCTATACTAATAATAAAGCTGAAGAATTTGTTTGAATGCGCTAATCTCTGGAACTACCAGTCGGAATAAAACAAATCTTTTTTGCATTTGATAGACCAATTCTTGAGGAAGGTTATAAGCTTAGCATCACGCTAGGACCCCTAGGAGTCAAGCAAAAAGAAAAAAAGCAAGAAAAAACGCTAAGCGATAGCGAAGTTGGTAATAGCGCGGGCAGACAATGCGATCTTATGGGATAGGTCGGGAGAACAAGAAATTTCATGCTGACGCGGGAAGAAGCTAGCATTTAAATATTTCTTAATAGTCCGTTCGTACGTCTTTTATTGACTTGAATGTGCCCTGGCGGCTGTGAGTATGTCATGCTCACTCCGATGTCTTGCTGCTGATGGTGGCGCGTGTGTTGGATCATTTAGCTCCCTTCAAAATGGTTGAGCTGAATGGTGCTAATCCATGCGTCATATTCGTGAACGGGCGCCGTCAGTTGGGACTGGTCAACTCTTAGCTGCCTTGGCTGATATTTTTTTTTGAATTGTTCTTTGTTTTATCTTTTTATTACGGACGCTTCTAACGTGCACGTCTTTCTACGTATACATTGTTCTCACATGTTTAATTTCAACATGAATGATGTAACCAATATTTGTAACAATTTATATAAAAGAGTGTCCGTGGAGTTTCTTGCCCGTTCTTCTCCATAGTTACCTACTACGCTTTGGAATGGGCAACTAGCTTCATATTTCTGACTGACCGATTCCTTGACAATTGAAATAAATGCTTTGTGTTTGAGTTTGTATGTTTTTTAATTATCTTAGTTATACAGGGAAACCTATTATATACATACTTTGTAATATACTGTATGTATCGCTGTTGGTTGCCTAAATAAAGAAAAGAAAATTAAATAACAGTTATTTCGTTAACGAGCAGTTTGTGAAATAACGTAACCCAATATTTGCTGCATTTTACACACGGACTAGCTGCCCGTAAAAAAGCATATTTGGCTCATTTTCAAACAATTTTTATGTTACGTTTGCGGCCAAAAAATTTCCAAGGCAAATTTAAAAGTTGATGCCAGATGGTTTTCGTATATAACAATAGGTAAGTAGATATAAGAGGACTAAAGGTTACTCTGCAGCTGCCAACATAGCCAAACACAAACAGTTTTATTTTGGTTTAAATAATTGTATAGATCAGAAAGAACACAAACAGTAACAGCTATTTAATTGCGTAACACATTTTCGTAATCGATTACGACTAATTTGTTTAATTTTGACAGTTCATTAACATTCATTGCGTTATTTGCGTTGATGAACAGAACGTTTTTTCGAACTTATGAAGCAATGGATTAGCAATCTTATGATTGATCGTGTATTACGCAATTACGGTGCAGTTCACTTAACAAATGAGATGTACAAATAAATCATGCAGTTATAAGGTAAAATAATGACTCCGTGAGTCTTTAAAAGGAAAACAGAATATTTAAAAGTAGGCTTGTAATGATTTTAAATTCAACCAAAAGCACTGATTAATACAGACGGAACGCTCTGCAAAATCATTTAAATTAAAAGCGACTCTTGCTACGACACAATTAAGTGCAATTCAGCACAGCGCTAATCACCTACAGTTATATTCACCTAGAAGTTGCCTCTCTTTCTATCGCGTAACTCTTGGATCTTCTGACTACGTTACACTCACTGAATTGGCCCAACAAGACGGGCCCAACGCGTTCTTGCAGCTTTATACCTAAACTGCTGAGTGTCCCATCTGTATTCACCTGTGCCAAAAGGTTATTTATCATACACATCCAAATTGTCTTATTGATATCACGAAACCCCTGTCAGCTGAAGCCATCCTAGATCCTTCAAGCTCAGTTAATTTTTTTAGAAGGTATTGGCGCTAGCTGGCTTGCCCGTGTACATAGTTACTCATTCATCATTGCATTGCGTCGATAATTAAGTTTAAAAAAAAACGACTTCCCCTAAGCGGAATTACCGTGCCCCGCCATCTGTACGGACCCTTCCCTTTACGTCGAAGCCAATCAAAACACAAATATAAATCTAAATTTGTGAAAAAAAAAAAACTGACTATTATTAAGGAACAGTCAGAAAAAGCTTTGCATAATACAATTTTGTTGTTCCCCTTGTATTTAAACAATGACAGTAAATAAACAAAAGATGCTAGACAATATATTGAAGAACTCACATTGCCTCCTGCCATATTTTAAACTTGATGTGAGAAGGCAGTCCCTAAACAGCCACATAAGTACTGTTTAATATTTTATTACATGCAATACATCAACGCCATTTTAATTTATTATTTTCAACACAGATGCTGTGTAAACAGTGTCGTTAATTTAAAAACAAACAGATGTTCCTCATTCTACATTCCGCCATTTTAACTTGTCAAGTTTTTACGATTTCTGTAGCAATAAATATTGTTGAAATATCACATGGAGTTGGATTTATTTTTGTGTAATTGAGAGGCGATGATGGCTATGAAAAATATGTTACAAAATATGAAAATATGAAAATTAAATATTGTGTTTGTGAGGGCATAGGTACTTATTAATTAAATGGGTTAACTTGATGATATGTATAAAACAAAGATAACGTAAAATATAGTCCAAAAGACACAACAAGTACTTGCCTAAACGGAGAATTTAACTGATATGATTGCTTTTAAGGGTTTCGTACCTCAAAAAAAAAAAAAATAGGATTACTTCGTTATCCGTCAGTCTGTCAAGACCCTTTTTCTCAGGACCCCGTGAAGGTATTAAGTTGAAATTAATATCAAATATGAAGGTCTATGGTCCCTTTGCGCTCTTAAATAATCAAGCTTCTTAGTCAACGCAATAAAAAAATTCGGTCCATTTATGCAACATATTTTGATACTCGTAAATGAATCCAAATTTCCAAATGACTTCGCTTTAGCCTAGCCATATACCGTTTCTTTCCCACCTGGCAAAATGCCAAGATCCGCGTTTTTCGCTCAATCTTGTGTACTTTTATCATTGTTCAGCTTTTAACAGCCAGGGTAGGTACTAGCAGGTGAGTATGGTTTCTTGAAAAGAATATACATTGCTTTATCCTTGGGCTTATACAAGGGTTATATTAATTACCTACCTAAGCAAATATAGACTAAGGTCGTTTCCTCATTGGCCGGTGCGGTATCGTTTCGGTATAGTATGCTCGGTATACCGGAACAATACCGCACTGCTTAAATTTTTCCTCATTGGTCGGTAAGTAGTAGTGCGGTATAGTATGCGCTGTATACTGAAACGATACCGCACTGCTTTCATTTACGGACCTGACGGTATATTTTCGGTATAATTCTTAATTCATTGAAATACAGGCGCTCGATAAGCTTTCGGTAGCAAGTATACCGAGCATGCTGTAAAACGCGCGACGTGAGCGGGTACCGCACTGGATGTTTCTACCGAGACGCGATAAACCGAAACTCCCGCCCCGCTCCCATGCATACCGAGCCAATCAGGAAACTCTCATTGAAATATAGGCGCTCGGTAAGCTTTCGGTAGGTACCGAATATACCGAACATGCTGATTCCGTACCGCTGACGTACCGACCAGTGAGGAAAGGGTCTAAGGGTAATGAAGATGCACGTTCCTCTGATGTTTTAATACATTAATATTGACTAAAACTCAATAACACTTAAAAGAAAAATCCAATAACACTTTTTCCGACCCGAATCTAACCCAGGACCTCATGCTCTGCTGTAGCGCTAGCAATCTCTAGACCAAGGAGACAGTCAAAGTTTTAAAAACTTGATTCTAATAAAAATAATTGCGAAAGTAAATATGTAAAACGCAATATCTCTTTGAACTGGTAAAATTATAATATTTTGTGCTCTTTGAGTCATCGACACGCAAGAATTAGTGTCTGTTTGATACGTCACTGCTGAACTAAACATTAAAGTCTTGTCAAAAATGTAACTAAGCGGTGCCCCGGGCACAGTGAGTACCTATTTTGTTAAACTAAAATACTTTCTACAAAGACTACAAAATCCTAAGTCCAAAGTCAGTTACGTGATCAAACAACTATTAAACTTCAACAGTAAAATTGAGATATGTACGAGTATACCTATAACCAATAGTTTTAATCAAACTCCTCGTTTTTGAGGTGAATTAATTAAAATTGAGGCCTACAGCCATGATTAACTAATACAAAATATATTTACACGGCCAACAATGACCGCTACAGGCTGTTTGATTTCGTTCTTGCGAAATTTAATTAACGTTAATTAAGATTAACCCTTTGATGGTTCAGTTCAATCAGCACACGGTTCGCTGCGCAAAGTTCATTAACATAATTTCACAGAAATTCCCCTTTTATGATCCTCGATTTTTGTGGCCTTTAAGAATTGGATATAAAAAACCAGAACGTAGGGTATGGAATATTTTATCAAAGGTTAGGTTACATTTTTAAACACCGAAGTCCTACAGCCATTCTTTTTTTCTTGTATGTAGAAAATACCTATTGTCAAAATAATGAGATCTTTAAAATATAAGGCCCTTTCCTCACTGGTCGGTGCGAGATCAGCATGCTCGGGATACTCGGTACCGAAAGCTTACCGAGCGCGTATATTTCATTGAGCGTTTCCTGATTGTCGATGTTCTTTCATAAACTTGTCAATTGAAAAAAATATAAATGAATGTTGAAATATAATTATAGCTATACAAGTATACCAAGTTATTATTAGTACTTGCCCCAACAGCAAGCGCACGTGATTAGGTATAGACTGCACAATGAGCGAGTTTGACACCAAACGATTTAATACTGAAATTCAAATTGAACCGTCGGATTCCATTTCTGAAATTAAGTGCGCCACATTGATCTAAACTACGGCGCGACCGCCGCGCTGTTGCTCTTATAATGTGAAGGCATCTGCTTCTGCCACGCTACTATCGCGCTGCTAAGGAACTCATGTGAATGCGGCCATAAGCTACCGAAAATCTTGTCAGTGTCAATGTCAAAAGTGCTGTAAAATTACGAACCGCTCTGAAAGCAAATACCGCTTGGCTAGGCCCTGTGCACCTCAATTGCAAAACAAAGATGTGTTTCGCAATTGAGGTGCAGAGGGAGGTTCTTTTAAAATCCGGAGGATTTTGAAACTTATTCCTAATCCATTGCATCATATGTTTGAAAAGTTTATCTGCTCGAAAACGTAAATAACGTAATTAATGTTGTTGAATTATCAAAATGAAAGACATTGCTATTGCTAGTGTGTTACGCCATTACCCCGGGGTGGTCCCATGTTATATCTGTAAACGATCTGTAACCTAAGACAAATATTTTTTATCGTTTCAATTTTCATAATAATCTTTGCTTGATTGAATTACAAAACTGAATCAAACAACAACACCCGGATTCTGTGTCTAATCTTCCGCTGTTTATGCTTACGATAAAAATAATATTGAAACCCCGATCGAAGGACATATACAATATTCATCATTCTCTTGTTTATTTTTTCGCTCCGATATGATTTGCGAATTTTATTTATGAAAGAATAAAAATATCTGATATTATTTCCGTTTTTCAAAAGTGTAATGGTATGTGGTATGGTATGGTGTAGTGTGCGGTGGCTTGTTAGTGCTTTTAGAAAGGAATTCTGGAAATCTAGAAATAATATGTTTTAATTATTGAAAAATAAACAATATTAATGTTAATACAATTATAATTTTTTCTCTTGCTGTTTGGTAGCATAGTTATTATAATTATTTTTGGACTTACCATAATTTTTTGCACCTCATCCGACTTTTAACTGATTTAAAATAACAATCTTAAATCTTCGCCAATATTAAAACATAATCTTACCTTAGTTTAGTAAATTCTTTCATTCTTTAGAAGCAATATATATATATTTATCTTGTCACGGAATACGCAACTGAGTAATTTGTAACTGGTCTTACGCATCACCTAATTCTACGGAAATTATGAGGTGATATATAGTTTCGTCGAAACAAACAATAATACTAATGAAGTTAATAGTCCCACTCACCGGCCCCTTTAGCAAAACATCCTGGCATCCAGCCAAGAAATCCCTTACATGCAGAAGGACTTAAGCAAATAGACAGGCAAATAAATGTCCGGATTTCAAAGCTTATCAAACGTGTTTATAAAGTACATCATTAACATTTTCCAGGGATTTATAAACGCTCAATCGGGTCGAGCGCACTCCACTTGTGGCTTGAGTCGAGTACCAGAATATAGCCCCATAAGATGTTTTGGTAAATAACGAAGGTATGGGTAAAAATGAGGTTGGTAAAATGAGTTGGTAAATGTTGAAGACTTTTCATTAAACAGACGTAGATGACGATACTATTGCCAATCCTATACGTAGTTTTATGACTATGTGATATTCTATAGCTACAGGAGAAAGAGAGAAAGCTTCCCGATAGTGGAAAAAATGAGAGTGGACGGCAATACAATTACAATCTTGTTCGTCACATACCTGCATTTCAAGAATGTCAACTTGAAATGCAGTTATGTGACGAATCCATCACTTGGTAGTAAACACAATTTTATAAGAAACAAAATTCAGCCGACTGATTTACAGGCTGTAATTCACAAGCATGCAATCTCACTATAATCAAACAGACTCAGTTTATTACAAACTATGTAAATCACGATTGTGAAACTTCACTGAAAGTACGTAAAACATACAGATACTTAGAAACCAGTTCTTCGTCGTAATCTGAATCACCCATAGAATTGTGTAAGACTCTTCGATCGGAGTATAAATGGTATAAAAGATAGTACGAACGTTAGAATTTATGATAGAGATTTACGTGTCTAGGAAATAGTTGCATAAAAGTGGAGGATAAAAATAGAAAGTTGAAAGATTACGAAATAGTTCTATGGTAACGTCGAAGTACATTTCTTTATTGGAAGTAGGTCTAGATCGATTTTGATGGGTGACAAGTTACGTCTGAACCAATAACTTATAGATGACTAGCTTTTGCCCGCGGCTTCGCCCGCGTGGATGTCGGAAAATATCCTACGAGTACGTACTACCGGGATTAGTTAGATCATACCTAATATCCGAGGAAAAGTCGTTGATTCCTACCGCTGCGCCCGCGTTGTCGGCAACATAATTATTTTGTCACGCGTAATTTGGAATGATATCAAGGCATATTTTAATCTAAATTAAATGTCCAATTTAAATAACATATTTTATTGGAAAAAATAAAAATAATTAAATTCTATCAAATTCTGAAAGATAAAAATGGTTACTGTAGGTCATCCTTAGAAGATAGACATATGCTATCGCGGACCTTATTTTTGAACTTTTTAAGATATACAATTCTGTAAAACATAAATTTGATGTATCTCTTACGGCTTACGCGGCGCACGCCAGTAAAGCTCAATGTCGGCATGATTTTATCCGACATCTACGACAATTATCGTCATATTTCAGCCAATTTACATAAAACCTTAAAGTATTATACACAAAAACCTTCCTCTTGAATCACTCTATCTATTTAATAAAACCGCATCAAAATCCGTTGCGTAGTTTTAAAGATCTAAGCATACATAGGGACAGATAGCGCGCAGCGACTTTGTTTTATACTATGTAATATAATATAATAATATGTAAAGATAAAGAAAATAAGATTATACTATGTAAAGATAAAGATGATTACAAAATACCTAATCTAGACGGTAACATTTCACGTGATCATTTTAAACATAATGACTAAGGAGCAAAGGGGACGATACACATAGAAAATATCATTAGCATTCAAAATAGCTCCAAGATTAAGTGGATCAGTTGTTTTTGTGAAACCTCTGCCAAGTGTCATGATAATTTACCTCATGACCTTCATTGCTACAGTCATTACCCGATCCATGCTTAAGCATGGCCATTTACCAGTAGCCGTTTACTACCTAACATTATGACGGATCTTTGTTTATGATGATTTACGAAGTAGGCACGTGTAGAGCACTCTAATAGTCCGTGGGTGTACATGTATGCATACATAAAGATACATCGAAATAAAGTGGGATGTACACGTGAAATGTGAAGGCCAATCCGGGTGTGGATGAATGGTTCCAGATTGTTTCAACATGTGGAAAAATAATGGGAAAAATTCGGTCATGGATAAACACAACGAATGGAGAAGGATAGGATTGATATCTTGACAAATAGATATGGATGTGTGTTGTGATTGAATTGTCTTACTTACTAATAGACTCTTATACATATACTCATATATAATATGTATCAGAAAGGTGTGGCCAAATTTAAGGGATGTTTCTGGGTTTACATTTCAATAACATCAACACCAACATTGTTATCGTGAAAAAAATATCAACTGTCACAAACAAAACCTCAATACCTAGTCGACTCAAATGTACGGGATGACTGATTATTTTTTCTAGATTACGATGTTGGTCCCCAAAATTGTTCAGTTTGATGATGTGGTTCAACACCTTTAAATATGACCACATCTATATGTTATACGCTGTATATGTTGTCGTGTGTATTTTAAGTGGATTCATCAGATCAATAGAGAAAAATAAAAGTAGAAACAAACATAACTCAATGCTAAAATGCGTCAAATTACCCTTTACTTCTAAACGTTGCTTAAAGTTAAAACAAGCATAAACGTCAAAACTATATGACACACTGACTTTAATCTTTACTTAATTTAAGCAGAGTTTTATTAAGTAATGAGGATGTCTAGAAAACGTTGATGAAAGATCTGTGTCAGCTCTAGTACCGATTTCAAGAGATAATTGGATACCAATCATACTCGTATCTTTATTTACTCCAGTTTACATACCTAGGTATGCCTGAATAGCTAACATTTTATATTGATGTATAGATAATAAAGTTGTTTCTGAAAACAAAGTATTTCTTTAAGCCCCAATACCAGAAGATACCACCATTTGTAATGGAAATGAACAAGATATATTGTACGGTGAAGTTTACAAAGTGCCTTGTTTGATGTTCTTTCCTCGATTCAACCAATCGGGTAAAGAAAATCTATGGAATAATTCTGTACCAACAAAACTATTTATATCAGTACGTTTGGATTCCGTGTTATTTTTACCGGTAGAAGCATTACTTTAGTTTGGTAATAAATACTATATTGTGGAATCATGCAATGTTTATTGATATGGGTGCAAAAAAAGAAATAGAAATTCGCAGCTCTATGCAGTGAACTTCCGTTCGATTCTGTAAAAATATCACCGTCAAACTTAGGTGAAGTGAGCGTGAACTGAGCTGTCAATAGTGTTACTCCCTAGCATCCCGCCGGTCGATTCTGTGGCAGTGACAGCTCACTTCACGCTCACTTCACCTAAGCTTTACGTTAATATTTTTACAGAATCGACCGACTGGAATCTTATCACCACTGTTATTTTATATAAATGTATATATTGCCTTCAGCTTCCTATAATTAACCTGAACCATATACATATTTACTTCATTGGGCTATTGGACAGCTATGTTTCTTGCCAAATATTAGTTCTGAACCTAATTTCAAAAAGCATTTCAGTATAAGTTAATTAGATATTCCAAGAAAATAGCCACTTCACACTATTTTTGATACATTATTGTGCTGCTTTTAAAACTTTCCAAGTGTTGAAGTAAACATCGTTCTGCCCTATCGTAAATAATAATGTTAAAATTACACAGCACAGTAAATTTAGAAATATTGTTGTATTGTTTTGAGCAGATGATTTACTTCCGTTGTAATGGACAAGAAACTGAAAACAGGAGGATGAGGTAAGATCCGAAAACATATTATAGGATTTCTGTTAAAAATTATGCGTGTGCAACTATTAATCATTGTTGGAAAGCGGTAAATGTCCACTAGAGGATATCAGTGTTCTCCGTAAACTGTTGGAGCGGATGATAGTGGTTGGTACTGTCAGTGCTATAATCGCTGCGCTTGATATATTGGTGGTAGTGCCACCACATGTTATTATTGTTGTTACAGAGGCAGATAAATTGAATACTCGAGTGATATAATACTGGATAACTTTGAATTCGTTTGGATCCTTTAACAAGGGTACATCATGAATACAAACCAAGTTTACAATAGGAGTTGAAATTAAATCAGAAATATAAAAAAAAAGTACCTAATAAAACGTATGACAGTTTTTTTTTCGGTTTTTCAAATTTGATTCCACACCACCTAAAAGTTGTCATGGGTATTTTTAGCCTTTGGATGGATGCTAATGACTTCAAAGTCAGCCGATATTGATTTGAAGATTTACTGATGAATCGGACGTTCCAATTACGAAACCCATTTGTACGATTGATCACAACATGCAAATCTTGATAGGAGACATCTTCCAATGCTGGTAGATTTGGGTCAAAGATTCCATTATAAAGAAAGGTTAGGACCGCTTTCCAATCTGATTGATATCAAAATTAGAGTTTTTATAAATTCCTCATGATTTATACCGTCCTGGTATTAGGGAAGGATGTCTGGTCTAATTGGTTGAATTCCTTTAGAATATTAATGGTTTATATCAATACTGCAAATACACGGATATATTTTTAGCATAGTTATTGGTTATTGAAATGTAAACCCAGTCATTTTGATGTATGTTTGGGTTAGTGCTAGATTCGAGGAAGTCGGTTGAACGTTTGTTTTTTTTGCGGTTCTGTGTTTAAATTAAGAGGATATTATTTTGACCTTCGTCCATACCAGAATTTTTATGTTATGGCAGTTGTAATATTATTAGTTTCGTGTTGCTAGGAACCATAGTAAAACTGTAATTATTTCGCTTTTTGTTTTGTTTTTTATCCAATGAAGGCATGTGGGTACTCTTGAAGCCATTTTATTTCAATAGCTAAGCTAGCTAAACAATTTCACGTAATTTCAGTAAAACTAAAGGTGTTTCTAAAAGCTTTCTGTCACTTAAACAAACGTAGAAAGTTAGCCGCCAAAAATAAGACAAATTGGCCAAACATTACGACTGTCCCGCTTCATGCCGCCACATTTATATAAATTCTAACTTTGTTCTCTAAGACTCAGAGTTCATATTCCTAATGTTATGTACACTAGAAAAAACATGGTAATTTTCTGTAGAAACATGGAAAGAGTCAGGTTTCGTAGTAATGCCCGTTGATTATTATATAAAAGTTATCGCGTTAGCCAGATGGCGATAGAAGATGCCAAATACAATGATAGAACTTTCATGAAAGATTTATCGTGCGATAAATTGTTGTGAGCAAATGAATATTTATTGCAAAACGGAACCATTTCGAGTTATTAGGAAACAGAGCGTGAACTAAATAAGTAACTGCTGTCTTCTGTGAAATAGTAAACGTTTCCTTGCTTTGTTAGAAGCTATTACTTCGCTTATTATGAAGCTGTTAGAATATGAAGAGAACTCGTTGAAAGCGAATTGGTGTGAATAATGAGATTTGTTACGCCATGTTATAGTTTCGACGATGCAAGCATTTTAGTGTCTGAAACCTCCCTCTCTTACACAATTCATGAGACTATCGTTTCTACCGTTGCGTTAACATTTTGAGTCTTGGTTGCAATGTATAGCCAGAACCAGTATACACTGTACAAAATATATTATCTGACAGCCAGACGGTAAGCAAGGGACAATAATTGACGAAGAAGTAGGTCAAAAAGTACTACCATTTCTTCATATAAAAGTATTACGAATTTGTCGAGGAATTAATGCCTCCTTGCTCTTCCTGCCACGCTGCATTAAGGTATCTATTCCAGTTTGCTTTTTAATCTAAATAATATGTATGTACAGGCACTCACAGGTCTCTCTCCTACCCCGACTGTTAAACCTTCCTCATCTTAGCTTTTCATTACCTTTACAATTCTATTTTCTATAAAATAGGCTATCATATTGCCAACCGATGGACTGCCCTACACCCAAAACAAAAAACGTGTTACCCCCTTATTCCTTTTTAGGGTTCCGTACCCGAAGGGGGCTCCGCGGTCCGTCCGTCTGTCTGTCAGCGGGGTATATCTCATACACCATAATAGGTAACACAGAAGAAATTTTCACAGATCGTGTATTTCTATTGCCGTCAAAATAACAAATAATAATAATAAAATAAAGTTAAAAATACAAGAAACGTTAATTAGTAAAATTTCAAATCATTATTATTTTGGATATGCATGAGCGACCAATGCCTCAAGGTTTGGCTGTCCACTCTGTCCGACACCACGCTCAGAAGGTCCATGTCATGTACTTAGAATATTTTATGTACTTTTAAGGTGCGGAAAAGAAAGCACGTTTCTCTACCCTACTCCCATTGTCAGTTAGGAGATGGGGATGCTAAAAGAAGGAAATAGAAATCCCTCGGTAAATTACTTCGGCCATGTTGAGGTTGCTCTGTTTCCCGTTACGCACGGCATACTAAATAGGCTGTTAGTAAACGAAATTATTATAGAATGGTTACTTTGGTTACGTTTGGAGCAAAATGCTGCGTAATGTATCATGGGTAAGACTTAAATAAAAATAAAATGTATTTTCAGCTGTTGCTCGCGCAAGATCGCGTACAAACTTCGAGCCGCCGTTATACTTGCTCAAGATCCAAGTTTTCAGATTTAAATTGTAGAGATGTCTCAAAAATAACCAGTCAGTCAAAGTAAAGCTTTGGTTACCAGTCTGTAAGGGATATAATAATATGACACACATAGGTACAGGTAAACCAGAAAAGGTATGCGCTTCGGTAATCTTCGCGCGTGTTTCGCATTCGTTCGAACGTTGCGCCACAGAGTAACCGCCCAACTGTACTTACTATCGGGGGGCACGGCAGTACCCCCGCCAAGTCGAGCAAAAGAAACGCAAAGGCACAGCCGTACCATCTTTTCTCGAAGCCATTCAGGACATTTTCGACCTCCTGTAACTTCGTTGTGGATAAAGCTAGAAGCCTGAATTTTCAGTGACCAAGGGGGCCTATTCTAAGTATACCAATAATATATGACAAATAGATAGGTACTGAATAAATTAACAGACTTGGTTTTACATTAGATCTCACATATTTTTGCGGTAGAAGAACTGCGTTGCGAGATTAGCATTTTTTTACATGTTATGTTTTTGATGGAATTTAACTTACCCTAATAAAGGAGCTGCTGGAAATTATGCAGATCCTTTTCCTGCAAACAAAATAACATCATGTTAGAAAAGATTGTCATCATTGTCAAGAAAAACAAAAATAGGATCGTAACTTAATATGACAATTAATCTCGGGTCGGCTTCCAGTCTAACCGGATGCAGCTGAATACCAGTATTTTACATGGAGCGAATGCCTATCTGACCTCCAGAACCCAACCGGGTAACCCGATACCCCTTAGGTAAGTAAGACTGGTTGACAGACTTTTGGACGTCTTTTGACGACTTAACGTGCTTTCCGAGACACGGAGGGTCTCGATATGTAATTGGATGGTCACCCATCCTCAAACCAACCGCGGGAAGCGTAGCTTAACCTTCGATTGACCCATCCACCTGTTATCATTTAGCCATGAGCCACTCGTGAAATGACATCATTGTAAAATCCTATAATTTTAAATGAGCAATATTGTATATATATTTGTAATTACGTTCTCGAAAACGGCTCTAGCAATTTCGATAAAAGTTGCAATAGAGGGGTTTACGGGGGCAAAAATCGATCTAGCTAGGTCTCATATCGGGGAAAATTCGTTTTTTCCGTTTTTTCACCCGACCAGAGCTCGGTCGCCCAAAGTTTAGAACAAGATGGCCATGATGGTCATGATGTCATGATTCACCTTAGAATCATGACATGTCAGTATGGAATTAGTAAGTACCTACTATCATGGCAGCGTGGCATTAGTATGTATTATACATGGAATTTATATGAACCTTCCTATATTATTCAATGAGCATTCTGTATTTTCACCAGAGCAGAGCTCGGTCGCCCAGGTACTGTTTCTAAACAGGAATGCTTATGCTAAATTACCAGTAAATGAAATTTAATTGGAAAACTATACATAGATTTATGAGCAGTGGAGTCTTGGTATAATTTACTCGTTTGTGAACATTAATTATTATGTAATGTTACATGAATATATAATGCATACACTATGTATTGCGTTAAATATGCACACGCCTTAATTGCTATTTGCTTTATAATTAAAACATATTTCATAAACGATTCATAAGGTGAATTTGATTAGGTACTTATATCATATTTACTGAAGCATTATTGAGAATAAAATATATGGTACATAATATTCGTACAGTTAACAATATATTAATCGGTTTGTTTAAAAATAATGCATATAGTGGTTAGATGTATGGTTCCGTAAATATAGTAGCTGATATGATAAAAATAATAATAGGTTACTTCATAAGTTACATGACTTAACCTTTCTATAATCGTCTTTAGCGAAGGTGAAGTTCAAGTTATGTAAGAACTAGCTTTTATCCACGGCTTCCCCTCCGTGGAGGTCGGATATTATCCCACGGAAACATACGTGATGATAAACTATCTGTGTACTAAATTTCATCCAAATCCTATTAGTAGCAGAATACTAAGGACTGAAATACTATCGTGAATTCCACGCCAGTAAAGCTCCCAATCGGCATGTTTTTTCCCGTCATCTTAAACAATCATCGTCATAGTTCAGCCAGCTTACCCAAATCCTTAATGAATTACATACGTAAACCTTCCTCAAGAATCACTCCGTCCATTTGTGAAAACCGTAAGAAAATCCGTTTGGTAGTTTTTAACTTTATCACGTTCAGATAGACAGACACAGCGCGGGGACTTTGTTTTTATAACATGTAGTGACTAAGTAGTAGTATTATTTTGAGCGGCTTTAAGTATCTCCAGTTATACTTATCACACTGTATATTAAATATATTGGCGTTAGCGGCTTTTTCGTTAAAAACGGTTTTGTCTGAAACCTTTACCCCACGTCCTAAATAAAAAGATGGTTCGCGCGAATGCGCAATCATCGCGTTCATAATGTTACACATTTGTTCGGAAAGCCCTCTGTCGCTGTGACCATTTCGGGTTCGCCGAACAAAATTAAAAAAAAGTTAGAACACGGCCTTACTGTATTGAAATAATAAATTTGTTTATTTGTATCTAAATTATGGAAATAGAATGATGAGTTGTCAGTAATAAAATAGGGGCCACTTTTTCCCATTTTTGTCAAAAATACTACTTAAAAATAGAATAATGACAGCACCAAGAAGCTTTCGAAGAAGTATTCGTAATAATAAATTATTGTAATATTTTCTGAGAACTTGTTAAGTAATTCGTTCACTCACCGGCTTCTGAAAATAAAATTATTTCTCAAAATACACAAACAAACTCAACTTTCAACTAAGTTTAAAATTAAATTGAAACATTTTGAGTATCTCCGTTACGTCGCGACTGCAACAATGCGATCTGTATCGACGTGCCGCAGACGTAAGATAATGTCCAACGGCTTTGTTGTTTCAACGCAATAAGCTCTACTGAAGACATTATTGTATTAACTGGCTGTATATTTTCTGTTTTCATTTTAAAGTTTATTATGGCATTTTCTTTGTGAGACAAAAGAAAATCTTCATTGTATATTAGTCATGGAGCATTGCTGTGTGATCCAGCTTAAGAATTTCGAAGCTGGTCTTTCGAGGTTTTATTTTAAATTGTATTTAAGACATAAATAGTACATTACTGTCGCGGCCTGCAACAAGGGCATTGATGGACGATCGTGAAAATGTGGGCCGAGGTAAAGCCGAGGCCCACAGACGTGAGTCCACCAATGCCTGGTTTTAGCCAAGGCTTGTATAATACTTCTCTCAAATAAATGCGCGGAAATTCAAACTAAGTAAATGAATTATAAATTCCTGAATCAATGACGAACACCGATATCTTTCACGCACCACTATGTTTATTTGTTTCTTCTTTACTTTAAACGGCTCTATTTGCAAGCCTAATCGAAATTTAAACAAAATCTTTGATAAGTTACCTCCTTGGTTGCCATGTGTTGAAGTAAAAAGTTCGTTTCATTTTTAAATAACACGATAGATATTAATTTTCCAAGTAATTTATTTGGTCGCTAATCCCGACAGATATGGATTTTCAAACAATAATTGCTGGCCGGGCGCTCGCATGTGTTCGGCCAGTACCGCAATTTCGATTTAACTCAAAGAAGGTTAGAAAGAAAGAAAATACGTTTATTTGCGGTACACATGACGCAAGATAAGAACAAAACACGAAAATAAACAATTTTGCTGTCAAAATAATGCTTGAATTTCCAAGCATGTTTGAGAAAAGGTATGTAAGCTTGCTTTTCAAAATCGAAGTGCGAGTTTAGAGTTTTGGGGGTAAGTAGTTTCAGGTGCAGAACAAAACTGGGGTCCTTTTCATGCACACCAACAAAATACAATCACAGTAGATATACAAAGTAAGTAAAACGAACTACGTATCCAGCTCAGAACCGATAAATGTGAACAAATTGAACTCACTCATCAAATTCAACGGTCTCCTCAGAATATTTCTCACATATTTTCTCTAGACGTTTTCTTGCGCCTCTAACCTTCCCATGTCAGAAGCTATTGTTTGCCTTTCATTTCCTTATGAGAATATTACGGTAAAGGGTTCCCCAAATATCCTTAAAAAGGGCACACTTGAAAAACATATGAATATGTAATTTTTTTCTCTATTCCACGTCTTCGTTCTGTTTAATATTAAAGCAGTAGCTCAATTAGAGAACGGTTTAAGTAAATAGGAATTTTCTTATCTTCTTTTGAGATTATATTTAGGAGAAAATGTAAAGACAATGAGGCTTGTCTCTCTTATGGGACTCATTTCGTCAAGTGATAATAAGGTTAAAAAAAATCGTGAAACTTTGTCTAGTGTTTACTAGTAATTTCCAAAGTTTAAAAAGCTATATATATAAATTATACTTTTTTTAAAACAAAACAAATCCCCGACCCAAACAAAAACCTCTAAAAAGTAAAAACAATATATATTGGCGCTTTAAGCGTAATATAAGTTGTACTAAGGTAATATTTTGATGCAAGCGACGTCGGGGGACGGCTAATGTAAGCGCCAAACAGACGGGGCTTATACCCAGCAATAATGAATGCATGCTATTGTAGAAAAGAAAGGTGTTGTTTGCTTCCCATTTACGAATGGAAATAAATTATAAAAATAAAAGACGGTTCAGATGAATAGTCTTTGGGAAGGCAAGGCACCTGCGCTATCTCTAGTATTCTAGAAGTCTACAAATAGTGGTAACCAATTATCATCAGCTTGTAATCTATCAAATATTAAAAAAGAAAATAGAACTCAATAACAGTTTTGCTTACATACAAAACAATCAAAACCTTACGCGAGATTTTTATAAACCCCCAAACCAACCACCATATAATTGAGTCGAACGCATTCCCGATACCAATCAGTTGTCTACCTGAGCACAAAACATTTTTTACTCTGTCTTGCTGTACTTAGGGTTGACAATTGATTGATGAGGGTTGGTCCATACGCCGTGAATGTTGCTCTTTGCCCAATTACGAGTATTTGCGTTTGTAGAAGATACGTGGCGGCCTTAAGTGTTGTAATTGGATTTTCGTAAGCGATAAAAAGCTTTAGGTAATGGGATAAGTGCTTCCTAAGTTCGTAGATAGACGTCAATTTAGTATAATGAGGTTTTATTCTTTAGGATTATATATAGCCTGTTTATTTTTGTAAGGGTTCTATAAATCACGTTTTCTCGCCCTGAATAGTTTGTTTAGGTCTATATTTTAACCCGACCACTCAAATTTTTTTAAAGATCATAAAACTGGACAAAAAACAAACAATAAGTTACTAGATTACTTTTTTTCTCCAAGGGTTTTTTTATGTAAGGATTTTTTATCACCTGTAAAGCAGCGTTATAATATTATTTATATTAATATTATAATTTGTTGTTAAAGAAGTTTACATATTATTTTATATCAACGTACCAAGACTGATCATGTCGTCTAAATTAAAGCTTCATTAGGTTATTGAAGTCTCCTGATTTAAGCATTATTGCTTTTGAAGATTATTTTTTTCAGAAAATAGAAAAAATATGTATTACCTGTCAGTATCTAGCGTTGATTCATTGAGTTATGTACCATGATTGACGTTCGATTAAGAGTCGCTGACAGCTCCAGGAATATCTAATAGGCATCCGAGACTGCGATCAAACATTATTCATGAATCTCGGTTATGGATAATAATATAAATTCAATTTTTTTCACAGCAATCTCGTTGCAGTCGATTCCAAGATTTCTGTAGAGTGTTTTTACATAAATAAATATATTTAGTCGACCTCATAATTGGTTTATTACCCTAAGGTTGAATGTCGCTTGCACTTCTTAAAACGAAAAGATCTTTTATTTGTCTATGTGACAGATAGTTTCAAACTTATTGAAGTTTGAATGTACTGGGAATTGTTACAGTATTTTTATCTCACGAAGCGACGCGCGCTTTCCTAGTGGTTACACTGTACAAACACGCTGTGAATGACACATTTAAGAGCGTTTATCCTACAAGTTGGCAACGTCGCAAATAGCTGTCCATAATTTACCTGTTTTGATAAATTTGGTAATATTACTGTATGGAAATAAGAATTGCTAACCAGAGAACTAGAACATTAATAATGAGTTACAATTATACGTATAATATTGAGTTTGATGTTGTACCCGTTTTAGGTGTAAAAAAGGCATCTGGAAAGTTTCCAAATACTTTTTGTTACATCTAAAACTAAATATTCGGTGTTAAGATATTAATTATTGCATTTCATAATCAATATTCTAGTTCGCTAGTTAGCCACATTTCTTATTAGAAATAAGAAAGTAATATTGCCAAATTAATCAAAACAGCGAAATATTTGACATCTGTTTGCGACGTTGCCCACTTTCAGGATAAACGCTTTTAAGGCTGCATGTCCATTGACGCGGAGCGAGAAAGCGGAGCGGAGCGAGGGAGTACTGCGGAGTGAAATTGCGGACTGTGTCTGTCCATTGATGCGGAGCGAGGTAGTGCGGAGCGGAGTTGCGGACTATGCGGAGCTAGGCCGCGTACACGCAACGAGTAATTTGAGCGGGTGGCAGTGGGAGATCAGTTCCCCGCTCCGCTTCCCCACTACGCTTCCTCACTCTGCTTCCCGGTTTTGTAGAATTTTTTAAACTAGTTCGCAAATCCCTGTCCACTAAAGCGGAGCGGAGATTTTATGCATTTCCATTGGTTAATATTGGCAGAGCTCCTCTCCGCTCCAGTCGACAATCCGCCTAAAGATCCTGTGCTGAAATGATTATTTTTTACCGCAACAATTCAAAGGAACAGCTTCATTTGACCAATCTATTGGTAATTATCCCCAATTTCAAACTTCCGCACAGCTAATCATGATTGTAACCGAAGTTTTCATGAAAAAATCAACTGTTTGCAACCAAATAACTTCAAAAGATGAAACGCACTTATTTCCGAAAAAATACCGACTTTAACTGAAAAAGGTACGTCAGAACCCTCTCAAATTCTACCAGTAGATATATACATAATATCGTTTGTTTGTACGTTCCACTCCACACTTGACCAGAGGGGATTGCGAACGGAGGGTCGAAATGACCCGCTTTATTTAAAAAGATCCGACCCAAAGTTGGTGATCTCTTTTCGCAGGTATTTTTCACATTAAAATGTTTGCCATTATGTGTATTGCCCGTTTGGGGGATGTGGGCTTTGATTTTTATCGTTGGACCGTACCTAATTTAAAGGTTCGAAAGTCTTTTTATTTAGATATTGTGCCGCGGAAATATTTTAATAAAATATTGTGCTTTATTTTAATAAAATGCTTTATTTTAATACAATATTATGTTTTATTTTAATAAAATATTATGTTATTATGTTGCGCCATCCAATTTAAGGCGTCCGCAAACAGGCGCGACACAAATCTGGTGGAACAATTCATATGAAAACTTCACAGAAATTGTTGTATCAGTATCGCGTCGTGCCTGTCCGCGGAGCCTTTATGCGTACGAGATATCGTGATTGTCACAGCATCCATTTTACTATTGGCGTCAACCAATGTAAACTAGCAATATTTTTAGCCAAGTACCTATGTAAGTTGTTGAATAGGTATAAAAGTAACTAGTTTCTGCTCGCGACTTCTCCCCCCAACCCTTGCTCGACGATGCCCGCCGATGAAGCCAACCCGCATCGATGCTGTGCCTGTAGCTTTAAATTCCCCGATAAATAATAATGATATATCTTTGATCTAGCCTGTCCCATCTTGCTTGCTCATAGCGAGCGTTCGCTTAGTTTTAATTAGCATAGTTTTGCCCTGGCTCGAGGCTTCAGTAAAATAGTTTTTGTACTCGGATCAGAACCTACTTCCACAGATTCAGAAAAATATAAATAGGTATATCGCGGACTTAAAACATATAATTAATTAATAAAGTTATTGTAGCATTAATATTTCAAATTATTAATTGGAAATGAAATGTTAATTGTTTATAACTAGTTTTTTTAGAAAAAATATTAAAATATATTTTATATGATGAAAAAATTTATTAACAAACAAAGAACGTTACCTATTTATAATATTCTAGCTTTTGCCCCCGACTTTACTTCATTTTCGTTAAGCGTTCTTTCTGACTTGTTTTCTTTTTGCTGCGCTCCTAAGGGTCGTAGCGTGATGTTTATCCTAATCCTAACTATAATATTATAAATGCGAAAGTGAGATTGTTTGTTTGTTTGTTACGCTTTCACGCTAAAACGGCTGAACGGATTTGGATGAAATTTGGCACATGGGTAGACCATGACTTGGATTAGGACATAGGATGCTTGTTATCCCGATATTCCCACGAAATCGGGACTTATGCAGGTGTAACCGCGGGATGCAGCTAGTAGTCACCTTGCTCAAGAAAATAGTTTCTTCAAACTCCTTAGCTTTATTATTAATATAGTATTTAGATTAGTCATTGTCTATTCTGCCTAGGATTGGCTACAAATACGGCATCATCTCCAAACGGCAATAATTGTAAATACATCACATAGTCATATGCATGAATCATTTCACAGTAATATCAATATTACAAACACTGCCAAATATACTTCCCATTACCAAAATACTCAATATATTTCGGTACTGCGTTACTAATAGAATTCCAAGGGAATCTATTTAAATCTCCTGATCCATATTTGATCCACTTATTGTAGATACAGCTCAAAGGTTTTCCCTAAGAGAATGATAGAGGTAAGTAAACAAAGTCTAAGAGCCGTACATGTTATTTACTATTTGTTATTAAACAAGAGGCGGATTTCTTGGCATATTACATTGTTTTAACAGGTGTTCTCGCTTATCTAGTTTGTGAAGTTATTGGCAGAAGGTTGAGTAATTAGTCTTCTAAAGTCTATTTAAATCCTGGTTTCCAATTGATGTTATTTCCACATAAACAAACATCAACTTTATGATAGTGTAAATAAAGTTAATTTTAGACTGACTAGTACTGTTGAAAAAGTCATAAATACTATGATGTTGTAGCGCAAACTGAACCTTATGTGTAAGCATTATTGTTGTTTTTCCTAAAACTCGTGATTGTTTACATGTTTTGTAAATAAATTGCGACCGCAGATTACGCATATTTTCTCTACCGCATGTATCAGTGTGGTCATATTGAAGGGTGTGGTATCCTAACTTAAGAGGAGGCTCCCTAAAGTGTGTATTAATTTGCTTTAATATTCTAAAACAGTCACACATACAATCAAAATGGAACTTTAGTATATGATTTATTGGATCTTTTTCTTTCCATGTACAAGACAGTTAAGTAATTGTAACATTTTCGCTTGATTAATTTTTATTCGAAAATCTTGTCTTTTTAAAGATTGTTGAAATAAAATCAAGAATACTCGGCTTTCATGTCTCAAATAAGTATTCACGGTAAGAAAATATACTAAATATACTTTAGTTATAAACGATATAAGAATTGAGACTTACCCCATTTAGTTTCGTGCTCGAACACGATCAAAGAGCGCACGCGATATTCAACTTTATTACTTATGGGTTAGCGTTTAGCACATATTGGGGTGGCGGGGTGCATGGGGGCGGAGCTTGCTTGGAAATTGTCTTTAGAGTGCCTGGTCTTTATATACGAAAGTGAGTTAGTTTGTTTGATTGCTTGTATGTTTGTTACGCTTTCACGCTTAAATGGCTGAACAGATTTGGATGAAATTTGGCACATGGGTAGACCATGACCTGGATTAGGACATAGGATACTTTGTATCCCGATATTCTTACGGGATCGAGACTTATACGGGCGAAACCGCGGGCCGCAGCTAGTAGACCATAAAACTGTACAAATTCCAAGGAACCAACAACAACATTAAAATTGGAGGTACATTACCTACCTAGCATTACCAGCCTACAACGTTCCTACTGCTACGACACAGACCTCCTATCTTCCAGAGAGAGTGGGCTGTAATCTACCACGCGGACCCAGTGCGGGTTGGTAGATGTCACATGCCTTCGAATTTTTGGTTCTAATATATGCAGCCAGTACCCTCACGACGTTTTCCTTCACCGTTTTGAGAGCAGTGGTGATGAAATTATTTACACAAATGAAAGCCTGGATTCGAACCCACGGCCTACAACTCGTAAGTCACAAAGTTTGTACTCAAATCAAACAAAATTATAACGCGTATTCGTTCGAAATATGACATTCCATTTTTTTTGTTTTATTTTCGACCAGTCTATCCATAGTGAAGAGTAGGTTGGAGTCTCATTTCCTACGAAATATATGGGACAAGTTTTTTGCGATTTCTGACTTTTCTAGTACTCAAACTCAGTTGGTCCGATAGAGTCTTTTGATCCTTATAAGAAACAGGACTGACTGGGATCAAAAAAAAGTTTTATGAAAACTGCCTATTTACTTGCTGACTGTATGTTTTTTTTCAAAATCTGTGAATGCAGATCAAAATGTCTAAAAAAGACCGTTTTCCTGTAGCTACAACGATTAAAGTGGCTGCCTTCACTGCCCCATCTCAAAAATCTATACTCCATCCCTGTATACTCTCTATTAACGATGTTTAATGAAAGGTATCCAAAAAACATCCAGAGGTCTTCATCCTTATATAAAAGATAATCGTTTGACCAATACAGGGTGGCAGGGATATCGACGCGCAACCTGTTACCATGGATACAGTACATGGTTCTGAACCCCCTGGCGTTGAAAATTTCGTCGGTTATAAAAAAAAATACTGCTCCTAACATTTTGACCGCATAAGAATTGCACCTTTCTAAGAAATAGGAGTTTTTTTTTTGATAAACAGCGTAAAATTTCTGCGCTGTGGGTCCTGAATAATGTGTTGAATTCATGGTAACAGTTTGCCCGTCGATGTCCCTGCCATCTTGTGTATAGTAGCTTTTTGTATAACAGGTAGTTTTAATATTAAATAAATTTAAAAAAAACAAAATTCTCTAGTTTTCTTAAATTATAGCGTAAGAGGAGTCAAAAAATAAGTTTTATACCCCTATTGTTCAGTTTTCGTCATCCTTAGAAGTGAAGGCGCTAAGAATATGATGATATCATTATATTGTGCTTGACAAGTACCTAGATCCCGTCGAACACTTGAGTTATTTGACAAGTGTACTTCTGAAATTCACAGAAAGTCGCGCTGTTCCATTCTTTGCCGTAAAACATAACCAAGATTTATGAAAATAAAAGTTGATCTAACTATGAAGTGTCTTGCGTTGTTATTCACATATTTTTGGTACATCGTGCTGAACCTTCGGCCTTTGAACCTTTTGGAATTTTAATGATTGTTTTCTGTTTTTATAGTTTTAAGGTGTTTTTTTCTGTTGTAATGCCAATAAACGCATTTTTCTTTCTTTCCTTCTTTTTTAATCATTTATTACGGTTGTTTTAACATGTTTTATTAAAAGGGAATATAATTATAGTCATTAAAAACTTTTCATAATATTTATACAATGGAAAGAAATCAAAGAACAATTTGCTTCCTATATTTTTTTAAATTTGAATGCATATGTTTATGTTATGTTCCGTTTTTTGATGAAACGGAACACAAAATCGAAACGTGTAATCGTAGTAGAAGTGACGTAAAAAGCCATGTATAAAAGATAAGATAAGATAAAAAATTATTTCAACATTGTTACAATTATTACCTTAAAATTATTACATAATAATTATATCTGTAACTGTTGGTGACATTCATTATGTTAAAGCGGTGGTCCCCAAACTAGGCGGTGCATGTGTCTTGGGGACCTGAGTTGTGATACATCATTTTATATTTTAGTGTGGCAATAGGTAATTAATTGCAAACTATAAAAATTCTAAATTAAAATTTGAATGAGATCAAAAATAAAGTATAAAACTAGTTTTAAACAAAATAAAATACAACAATTAAATTGTGTTAAAGAAAATTGGAATTTGGGCTTTTATTCATCAAATAAAATGTAAATAAAAATATTGGGGTTTGTTCAAAACGTTGCTTAAAATTAAGTGAAAATGACGTTCAAATGTCAAAAATGACGTTCAAACGTCAAAAATTACGTTCAAACGTCAAAAATGTATATATATACAGTCGCAAATCATTACTTAACTTTAATCAAAGTTTATAAATAAATCCCTTATTCTTTGCTTCTCTTTCTTGCTGGAAATGCTATTCTCTATTGTGTAGTAGAGAAATATGTTTAAGACAAAAGCTAATATAATGATTTTGAGAGTTCCGAGAGAAAAACTTCCAAAAGAAAATAATATCAATTCAGTAAAGTGTCTAATATCAAAGGATCGATACAAAATGTACCGACATTAAAATAATCACACCATGCATTAGCATACGTTATAACTTTTGCAATTGATATAAAAGACTTTGATCGTGATGACGTAGTAAATTACATACCGCCATGGCATTTACTATTCTTCCATAACTATTACTATGGTAAGTAGTAGACAATTTTCTTATATATTTCCATGACTACATTGTTGAAAAAACTTAATTTAAATTCTGAATCATTTAAAACAAGATTGTTGTTGAAGTTTTGCTAACCAATCCCTCTGGATTGGTTAGCAAAACGTTGAACTATTATTACTGATTTCGTCAGTAATAATTCAAGAGTTTTCCTGGTGTGAACACAATCCTGAATGCAGGTGTCATCTTTCTAACAAATAGACTGAAGTGAAACGGAATGCGAATACAACGTTGTTACTCTGTGACAACCACAGAGTACAGAGACGTCTCTGCGGCCGCTGCTAGAAGCGGCATTATCAACACTTACAAGCGTGTTCCGTTTACTCGCACTACGAGACAAATGACGTATGGAAAATGACGGGTTTGAAGACGGTCCGTGATAGAAGTTTTGCGCTCATTGCTATCTATTTCAGCGACTAGAAATTACCTTTTAGATTATATAACCGCGGGATTTTTCGATTATTATTAGTACAGCGGTCTCTGGACGCGGCCGGCGCGGTGATTCCGTGCGCTGTGGTGTTAATGGTTTTACTGGATAGGCCAACAGGAAGGGATGCAAAATTGGCTTGCAAAAAATCAAGATACCTAACAAGTGAAACTATGGCGCTGAGCAAAATTTTCCGCGGTCAAATTGTCCATGGTTTGCTCAGCGCCTTAATAAAGGCTTGTAAAACCGTAATAAATTACATCCGTGATTATTACAAGTCTATCTGAATAAATCTTAATATTTTTACGGTAAGTTTTTAGAGAATAGAGAATAGATCTTTATTATGTACACCATATGAGTTACAGATATAAATGTGTATTCTTATTAAGACAATAATTGTCTTAATGAGAATAAAGTTATTTAAACCGAAAGATCGCTTTTAGCGATAAGACCGCCCATTGTGTCATCCGTTGTAAAATTTCTACATTTATATCTGTGATTCGTATGGTGTACATAATAAAGATCTATTCTCTCAAAATTTTACAAACTCAAACTCAAAGCATTTATTTAAATTAAACCACTTACAGGCACTTTTGAACTGTCAAAGAATCGGTCAGTCAGAAATTAGAAGGTAGTTACCCATTCCAAAGCGTAGTAGGTACCTATGGAGAAGAACGGGCAAGAAACTCCACGGACACACAATAAAAATATTAAGATTTCTTCAGCTAGACTTGTAATAATCACGAATGTAATTTATTAAGGTTTTACAAGCCTTTATTAAGGCGCTGAGCAGACCATGGACAATTTGTCCGCGGAACATTTGGAATCGTAGTATCATGTGACAATTATTGTCACTTACATGAGACCATTAAATCTTATTACTAATTATGTTATATCAGTGCGGGTGGAAGAAAAACGGTCTGTGATAACTTTTGATGTGTCTCTTGAAAGTTTTTAAGAGCAATTGACCTGATATTGAATATTATTGGTTGAGGCTTCGTTTTACTTCGAAAAATCTACCAAATATCAATTTTATGCCAAATTGTGGACAAATCGTTTATTTAAGTGTACTGTGTGTTAGGTAAAATATCTATATAAGCTGTTGAGTGGATAATTATATTACTGAAGGCAAAGGATTGAATTTTCTGCCGCAATGCAAGAGAGGGCTATTTCCGTTTTTTGCAATTTGCAGGTCAGTGTCAAGTTGTATGTAGATCAATAATTATGTTTTTATAGAATTATAATCATAAAAATCAAATCAAATCAATTCTGTAATCTATTGAATTACTATGTACCGATATCATGACAGAATCATGAACACGACACACACACAAAGATATATAGTAAATACATTAAAAGAGAATAGATTATTTCATAATGCATCATTTTAAATTATTTTGAATTTCGATGTTTGTGTTTGTTTGATTCACCCTGTTGCATTTTTTTTCGAAATTCAAACTTTATGGCTGGGTCGTGTCAGTCTTGTTCGCGTCTTCTTGTTGATTGAAAACTATCCCCTTGTATTGGTTGTCATCAGTGGAAGTTTTACTGTACAGTACTTAAAGTGAAATAGACTAATTATCCGTATAAACATCGTGTGTGGACATATTTTATCCGGTTATCTAACAAAAGTGTGGTGTACAGTAAAATATATAGAATTTTGGTAATGAATCTTGGAACCTACGTGCTTCATTGCCATAAGATCACTAGCAACAATATACCTACCAAAAGTGAAATTTTTACGTTCCCTCGTGCATTTAATAGTAAAGTTACAACCTCCAACACATCAATACGTCACTAAACCGCAGTTTGCAGCGTATGATCGTCGAAGATAGTCGTAACTTGCTCATAAAGGTATGCTAGCTGTAAATATACTCGTTCGAAATCTGTTGGCATAAGCTGAAGATAGACTATCGTTCAAAGTGTCAGTTTTATGTTTTTCCATGAAAGCAGGTAAGTGCTTGTAAAACAATAATTTACTACCTTTGTGCTGTTGGAGGTCAAGAAAACTCGTTGCAAGTTACGGAACATTTGCCAAGTATTTGTCTATATTCAACACTTATTTTTACATTTACTTATTTTTTGTATTTCAAGTCAAAGACTAAATAAATGTAAATGTAAAAATAAGTATGAAATAAAACAAAGAGATTTAAAAAATAATACTAGGCCATCGCAATGTGTTTAATCATGATGACGTCCATAAAAATCAAGTGATACAAATGGCAATGGCTATCAAGGCGTTTTGCATTTATACAACGACTGTCAACAGGATTGTCATCTTTTCAGCAGCTTATGTCAATTCAATACATTTTTGACTTTTTCATCATCGTTATCACTGATAAAATGTTAATTTGGCTACGTCTACAGAACAGAAGTATAGAGCAGGTCATGACTAAACAACAATTACTGACTATAAGAATTGCTGAATCGAGACGTTACGTCACATACCGAGGCAAATAGATGGGTAGGATGGGTACCTATTATGATTTTTTTGTGCGTCAACGAGTACTTGGCTAAATTAAGACCCCCAGCCCAAGGCGTTCTTTGTTTGTATTTCAAGAGTTCTTCAGTTAGGCTGACAAGTACCAAATTACGAGGTACCTCAAATAAATAAAAAAATACCGCTAAAATAATTGGCCAGCTAATATACTACTCACCATTGTCTGTCAGAAGGTGAGCCGAAAAATTAAAAGTACGAGCTGTGCACAAATCCCATAAATGATACCGTTTTAAGGGCGTTTTCAGATGAATCTGACCCTCAGGACTGATGTCGTCAAGTCACATTCAAGTCGTAGTTTTCAATTAATTGTCACGCTAATGCAAAGTTATTATTATTCAATAACCTTGCTTCTTCTCTTTATTTTGAATTTAGTTTTACAACCTAAGAAACATGTCACTGATACTGCTAACCTGTATAATCCCATTGCTGGGCAAAAGCCTCTCTCCATGGATAAACACTCGACAGTGGTCCTGGTTCACAAGCATTATATTATCATTCTATTCATCTGTATCCAGAGGAGTCCGCAGCAAACAATGATCAAGGAAATGTTGCATTCAAACAAAAAGGTTTATCCTTTTTTTTAAAGCAATATTTCCAAAGCCTGTCTTTCAGGATTGCAGTTAGTTCAGGGTGTCAATTTTATTTAACAATCCCACACCAATCGCGGCATCAGTGGTATTTTTTAGATCCTTATAAGTGCAGGTGTATGGACACTTTGGACACTCCAGCTTATGGGACTTTGTTTGGTCAGGAGCACCGCATTGGCACTGGGAATCGATGGGAACTATTATCCCCATTTTGCTAGATTGTGCTTGCAGCGGCTTACTTGATTGTTTTCCGTATAGACCACTGCAGGGCCACCTACTAGGCCCAACTAGTTTAACATAGTACAATGTTTTACCATCGACTCGAAAAGAAGATTAACAATCCCGTAACGACAAAGACGATGTTAATATTAATAGCAATAAATGCGGAATACACTCCATAAATCGAGCATTTTAGTATTGAAATAAAACTTTTGCTTGCCAAGAAGTTACGCGAAGCAAATAATACATTTCTAGCTATATTTTATTCCGTGACTGTGCACATTGATTGCAGTTCTAGAAATCACGGAAAAAGGCCATCGGCAGGAGTTTTTTTATAGAAAATTTTTAAATAACTAATATTTCTGTTAACACCTTAATAAAATTACGTTGAATGTGTTAGTATTAATAGTTCAGGGTTAGTTCAGTGTTATACCTTGTTTTTTTTTTGTGTGAATGTAGGCTAGTTGATTTCGAAGTCGGCGACTTACATATTGTAATGATCACGATTTTTTAGCGAGGTGGTTTCTTGTAAAGAGGTAGGTTTTAAAGGAGTTATTACGCAACTTTAAGAGGTTAGTGGAATCTTTCCTGGAAGTGGTGTTGGTATTTTTTGGTTTGAAAGGTGACGAAGGAATTTTCATCATCTTTTTTAACCGGTTGTGCAGTAGAAGGTTAGGTAAGGGAAAGTAAGTGATTTCCATGGTATTGAAACTGCAAAGATAAACACAGTAAGACAGGGCCAACATTCCATACTAAAAACTTTCTTCACGACATTTTATTCATTCCTGCGCATCCCATGACCATACCATGACAACCGATTACCACTCCACCATTCAGTCACCGGTACCACCTTCGCACTTCCTCTTTGTACTCATTTCTTATTCTGTCCATTCACGTAACTTCACGCATCCCTCTTACAAGTCTACACTCATAAAAGGCAGAACAATAGGAATAGAAAGGCATAAAAAGCAGAATCATAAAAAGGAGTCCATTTTTTATAACTTCATTTGAATTAGTAATAAATGAAGCAGTGTTTACAGTCTTATAACGTTTCTTATTTACCGCAGTACAGTTTCGCCAAAGGGCCTCTCTTCGGAGACGGCTGTTTATTTTGCGAATAAACAGCTTTACTAAATAAACTGTCTTTGATTCAGAAAATCAACATTCGTAGCATGACGTATGTGTGTTTAAGTTTGCAAGTTTGTTTTATAAATTTGAAAATATGTCTTAATATATAATTAATAATTTATTTCTGTAAATTGGTTCAGAAAACACTTTCACACGTCAGAATTTTATTTTATTTTTATTTCTATGGTTTTGATGTTTCCTAACATACTACTCTCAGAAGAAAGACCGAAACAAATTCCGAGCATAAATATAGCATAGCATAGTCAGCTTATATAACGTTCCCACTGCTCGGATACAAGCCTCTCTGTGAGAGGGAGTGGACCATAAACTAAATAACTGGGCCATCTGGTTACTGATGACATGAAAGATGACATGGATCTAGAGAGGGAGCGCAGAGCATTGTCAGTTAGGGCGACTATGCTGGCCCGCAGGTTTTCTCGATGTACAGACGCAATTCAAATAACCCTTTTTAAGGCATACTGCACACTGCTGGAGTTGTGCGGCCCCGGCACACAGGCAACGGAAGGAACACGGGTGGGTTTTAGTCAGTTAAAGTCTGACACACCCTCTCGCTCTGCCCAGAGCGGGAGAAGTCATTTGATGATTTCCCATCCTCAAAAAAAAAAAAAAAGGCACACTGCACAGCACTGAACACATATGTGTACAGTGCTGTGCGGTATGCATTGCAAGCCTTTTGGACCCAAAAGGCTTGGAATGCTCTGCGTATCCAATTCAATAACGCATTCAAGGTATAGTTGCGATTGCCGCACTTTTGTAGTGCCTCGGCAATTTTTGCAGACGCATGCACTGACGGCTTTGATGCATTGTGGCGTAAGAAATCTGCCTTGCTACTCCGCAGGCTGCGTGGCAGTCCCAACACTATCCTGCAATCAATAGCCGTCCGGGCAGACAGCCCGCTAGTGTGGGCGCTATGAAACCGGACCCGTTCTGTTTTAGTTATTAAGTACTAACATAGGCTAAGCCATTTTGTTGATAACAATATAGACCATTGTAGTCTGAATAAATAAAGATAAATAAATAAAATAGCAGGTTGGTGGATGTCACGTCAACTCGTGTGAATTTTCGACATGTCGGTTTACTTACGATTTTTTGCATTTCAAAATGGTGAAGTGTGTCTTACTTTGTTTCAAATATAATATACTAGTTTTTTTTTCTTCTATTTACAGGTTATATGGAGCTCACCGGTCAAGTTTGGGGGAGTGATTATTACATACATAAAATATTATGCTTTTCTATAGAATACGCCTATTACCTAGCCAATAGGGATGATGCCTGGGTAAAAAAAATGAAATTCTAATTAGTCCGTCAGTGAGTTCTTAAAAAAAATGTTAGACACGTATTTTTTGCTTTGTCATATTAATAAAAACACTTAGATAAAACGCGTTTTAGGTTGGGGTCGCTACGTCACAAGTATGTATAAAATCTACATACTCGTGACTTCATGGCACATTTTACCTCAATGTATCGCCGTAATCTTTAGATTCCGTAAAAGAAAAAAAAATACGTGTCCAATATTTTTTAGAATCTCAAATACGGACAAGAAAAAAAATTCAGTCATCATTTTATCATAAACGGAGTAAACACATAGATGTCTAATGTATTAACCAGTTTATTAAAATGGTTACAATAGCAGACTAATTCTAAGAATGAAACAGGTGAAACAGTTAGCCGCTGATAGAAGAGTGGTCGTTCAGACACACTAATATAGGCTCAGACAAAATAAAAAACTAAGACATAGCGCTGTCAACAGTGAAGTGAAGCCAGTTTCGTAAACATGTGTGCCATTTGTGTGGTGTAGTTTGATTGTAGTGTCATTGTAAAAGGTAAAAAATGTGTGCGTGTGAGCCATTGATATATAAAACATGGTGTGAGCGGCGGTTTAGTTTTGGCATGCTTCACTGTATTGTTCGCAGTGCTCTGTCTTGGTTTTTTATTTGGTCTGAGAATATAGGGACGCGCGAATCGTTCAGAAACAACGAGTTTCGGTTTATTTGTCAACTTAAACTTGATAAAAGACAGTGGATGCCAATATTCAATAGAAATATTAAAATTACAAAACCAGACTTTTATCCCATAAAAATGAAAAGCTCTATTTTCCAATACGATGAGTTTAAAACCATTACTGAAATATATTTATTTAAAGCCAATGTAAGTCTTCTTTGAGTAAAACGCGGCAAACTGGCTGGAAAATCGGATTTCGACGATTTTCATCAAACATAATCGGATCACTGTGGGTGCTCATGGAAATATGAGCTCTAAAATGTAGCTGCTAAGTCGCATTTCAGCTGATGGTTAAGTCTGCGTGTTGGAGATTCGGCTTTGAGCTGTGTGGTAGCGGGGGCGGGATGTATCAGTTTTCCTTTGTCAGTAAAGTATATTGTGCTGATAAATGATAATTATTTTCTGTATTCTGTGGCCTCGATTCACGGGGTTTCAATTATTTTGTGTGGTTCACACCAAAACGATTTTCCGTAACGAGTGACAATTCAGACTGCAGAATGTTCCACTTAAAATTCAATTTGTGGGACAATATTTAAGCTGGAAGCTTCCTGCTGTTGTTTTTTCACATAAACTACCGTAAATGTGACTTAAGTAAATCAGATACTATTTTGTAAATCGCATCGTGTACGAAGCATCATTGAAAAACTAATTTCTCCGACATCCTGGCCACTCATGAGTGATTTGAGTTTGTAACACGTTAGTTTTGAGTAGCATCGTGGACGATGGGCATAAAACTTACTTCTATAAATCAAATCGATACCGTAGAGTTAAAATCATCAACCATTCATCAACTAGAAAAGAGCTGATAATCTTCAAACGGTTGAACCGATTTTGATAAAACATATTTAAGAACCATATCTAAAAAACCCGCTATCAAATAAAAAAAACCGCATTCAAATCGGTTCACCCGTTTAAGAGCTACGGTGCCACAGACAGACACACACACATAACGGTCAAACTTATAACACCCGTCTTTTTGCGTCGAGGGTAAAAAAAGATTGTTCTCCAAAGTAATAGTATGGTGGTAGATTAATACTAACTAAACGACCAGATCTTTGGTAAATAGTCTCTAACACCTTGCCTATTGAATACATAACTACATTGGCTAGTTGTTTGCCACAGTAGAATGGGCAGTGGTCACACATCCAGAAAATACATAAGTACTATTCAGCCTGGTTGGTTGGTTCGTTTGCTGGCTGTGGAATAATTTAATTATTTTAGACAACTTTAAAACTGGTCTCGCGGTAACCATAAAGCCAAAACTCCAAGTCAATCCTTCCGAATATTATCATAAGATACTATTAATTCCAAGTACTTACTCATTAAATAATACGCATGGCGCCATATTATAATAGAACATTATATTATGGATGGATACAGTCTAAACAAGGCGGTTAATCTTCAAACAAAGCTAAATGAGCTCGAGTTAACATCCCGTCTCCGCGAGATCAACGTAACAATTGAACCCTGAACCCTTTGTTCTTTACATGTGTTTGAAAATAATATAAGACTATGTAGGTATTACGCAAATTATTCATCAGCCTAGCCTTCTTTTAGATGCGTCTTTGATATTTCGCAAGTAGGGAGCAAAAATGAGAGCAGTGGTGGCTCAGTAAGAGCAGTGGTTGCCCAGTGAGAGCATTGGTTGCCCAGTGAAAGCATTGGTGGCCCAGTGAGAGCAGTGGTAGCCTAGTGAGAACAGTGGTGGCCTAGTGAGAGCAGTGGTGTCCCAGTGAGAGTATTGGCGGCCGAGTGAGAGCAGTGGTAGCCCAGAGAGAGCAGTGGTGGCCCAGTGAGAGCAGTGGTGGCCCAGTGAGAGCAGTGGTGGCCAAGTGAGAGTTGTGGTGTCCCAGTGAGAGCAGTGGTGGCCCAGTTAGAGCAGTGGTGGCCCAGTGAGAGCAGTGGTGACCCAGTGAGAGCAGTGGTGGCCCAGTTAGAGCAGTGGTGGCCCAGTGAGAGCAGTGGTGACCCAGTGAGAGCAGTGGTGGCCCAGTGAGAGCAGTGGTGGCCCAGTTGTAACGGCCGCAAATTACTAGTGTCCCAGCAGTGGGAACATTATAGGCTAATTATGATGATGAGGTAGCAAATTGCCTTTTGTCAAATTCAAATTGTCTTTTATCTCAAAATACCTGATATTATTGGATTTGACCAGGGGACTCAAATACTCGTAGCTACTTCCGAGGGTGTTCGTGTGGTATTTAGCTAAAATATTTTCACTATCTACCTTTGTAAATATTCGTCTATACCATACCATATTTAGGAGGCATGACAAAATTGGCACCTGATTTTACCAGGTAATCTTGTGAAAGCGGGGAGATAAGGGTGATTATTGGGTAGGTAAGTACTCTCTGTACAATGAAAATACGTTTGATCTGGTGAAGATTACGCAATTGTGTGCAATTAGGGCGACAACTAACGACCAAACACTAGAGCAAGTGGATTACCGGGCCACAAAATTATGTCGAAAATCCTCAGACCAAATAAAAACCACCGGTTTCGTAAACATGATTGTATGCACGTAATGAGGTGTAGTTTGATTGTAGTTTCATTGTAAATGTGTGCGTGTGAGCGTGTATGCACAGAGCGTAGGTGTAGTTAAGCGAAAATCATAAATAAAAGTTTATTTACCATTAAGCTCTAAACGCGTAGTTGTCACCAATTTATTCGTCGTTTCAACACCAACTCACACTGTATCAACAATCAAAATTGTTGCAATTCACACATTCAGTATTCGAACAACGTTATCAACGAATTACACTGGCTCATTGATTGTGTGTTTGTTACCGTGGTTGATTTAGCAAGTTTTGAGTTTGAATTGCAACATTTGATTTTGGGGTTTGAATATTCGTAATATTCGACCTGGAACCTAAAATTTAATAGCTACAATGTGTTTGATGACTAGTGACAGTAACTCAGTTTCATTTTTGTCAGTAAGTCAGTTTTTATTGCTTGGTGTCAGCTACGCTTACTGCAGTCGGTTCGCGGGTGGGTAACCATCCATTACATATCGAGACCCCTGCGTGCCTCGGATAGCTCGTTAAGCAGTTGGTCCCGGCTGTCATTCGTAGATCTTTGGCAGTCGTTACGGGTAGTTAGAAGCCCGAAAGTCTGACAACCAATCTTACCATGTAAAATACTGGTATTCAGCTGTATCCGGTTAGACTGAAAGCTGACCTCAACATAGTTGGGAAAAGGCTAGGTAGATTTATTGGTGTGTTATCGCAAAGATGTTTCTGGAAGATCAAGATGGAGGACCAATGTGTTATTCTTAATTACCCTTAGAAAAATGTGATCTCAGATACGTCTCTCGAGCGTTGTTTCTTTGGCATTTCCTTTCTACAATTTGTCATGGTCTACCTGTGTGCTAAATTTCATTGAAATTCGTTCGGCCATTAAGGCGTGAAAATGTAACAGACAGACAGACCGAGTTTAGTTTTGCATTTATATACGTAATACTAGCTTTTGTCCGCGGTTTCTCCAGTTTGTAGAGGCCTGAAATTATCGGTATGAAAAGATGTCCTATGCCCTAACTTAGGTCATGATTTACCTGTGTTCCACATCGAAATCCGTTCAGACAAAAGGTATCCTACAGACAGACGTACTTTCACATTCAAAATCTAGAATTAATTTTTTGGACCGAAATTCCTTATCGCTCGATATATGTCACGTCACTTCTCATTTTCATTTAGTTACTCTCAAATGTTGTTAAGTATTAAGTGTAATATTTATTTATTTCATTGAACGTAATTTTTGACATAATGTATTATTTCTCGAAGCCATAAATTATATTTTCTCGATTGTTCCTTTTCTGTAATCACAAACAAAACACAGCCCCATTCCATTTTACTTTCTAGTACAATGGATCATTTCAAAAGACCGTCACATCAAAGATTGGAGCTGACAAATGATAAATAATTTTCCAACAATGGAAGTATTTGCCGAAGGTTTTAGGTCAATTGATGCTGAAATCTTTTGTTCAGGCAGTATTAAATGTATTGGAGTTAATTGTTTCGGTGGAGAAGCTATAAAATATTAGGTATAGCGATGACACTTTTTAAACGGCAAAATGATTAATGATCTGAAGAAATCTACATGAAATAATATTTATCTTGTTGGTTCAGGTGGAGTAAATGTTTTTTTGATCTTGGCAACTTGTTTTGTTTTAGCAAACCTATCATAATGACGATTGGGCCAATCGATATTCGTGTGATGCGTATTTCTATTCATTTTTTGGGTTCCGTACCTCAAAACGAAACCGTACCGTAACATTTCGTTGTCCGTCCGTCTGACAGTCTGTCAAGACCCTTTTTATTTGGAATGCGTGGAGGTGTCAACTTGAATTTAATATCAAATACGTAGGTCTACGGTCCCTTGGAACTCTAAAAAATCAAGATTCTTTCGTTCTGTCAACACATTAAAAAATACGGCCTTTTATGCGACACATAATGATACTCGCAAATAAATCAAAGCTTTTGATTTATTTGATCCCGTTGACCCAAATTAATGAAATTTGGCAAGAAATTAGGTCTCACAGCACTAGTAAAGGAAACATTTAATTTGTTGTTTTATTACATTAAAAAAAAGGTTTTTCAACTACAATTTTATGTTTGTTTTGTTTTGAAATCTGTACTTACATCTTATGAATAAAAGTCGTTTTTCAGGTCTGTTTCCTTTTTTCATCTAAACCACCAACTATATTTTGATGTAGTTTTAACATCATTTAGAGAATTTATTCTGGAAAGTTATGTGTATAAAACATTAATATTAAACCTAAATAATGTTCAAAGAAATGTCGATGTTTTTTCAAACCGTGCAAATCAGGGGCAGGTCGGCAGTACATAATGTAATCAAAACCATGAAAGACATGAAAATAAATAAGTAGACGTAATAATATTCTGATCAAACATACTAGGTATAATGTACTAAAGGTCAAAAAGAGGTCCCTCCACAAACATTATTAAAATGAGTGTTCTCGTTTTCAAAGTACACAGAAAAAGAAAAACATTCAACTAACATAGGTCTCTATAGAGAACAGATAAAGGTCTAAAAGATACGGTTTTCTAAGGTTTATATAATCATTTTGGATATGCCTCGAGATATAGCAGAGAATTTGGTTTTGGGATTTTATTCTACATGTTATTAATTCGTCATAATAATTCCTTTTACAATATTTAACACAAATAAATATTTACAGTAGGTACTAAATTAAATGACTAACTAACTATATAACTGTACAAATAAATACGTTACATTTGTAATATGATTCGGGATATTTAGGTAAGCGGCTCTAATGAATCAGCCAAATCATAGAAAATTTTTTAGTATAGCAATTCAGAATATTAGTATACCTGTTACTAAAGGCTAACCCCTTTATTATCCCACTGCTATGCAAAGGCCTCTCGCCATGACTTCCAGTGCTTGCGATACATCCGTTTTGTCCAGCTCGTCCCGCCATCTTCTACGGGGTCCCGCGACGCCTTCTAGCTGTCTCAAGGCTCCAGATACCCTTCTAAACATTATTTTTTTAATGGGCTTTGATAAGAACAAGCTAGCAATTAATAAAAAGTTTGAATGATGGCAATTTATTGTAATTAGCGCAAAGTAAGAAGCCACAGTAGCCTTTTTGCCATGATTCCTTCGTATAGGTGTGCGGTTCCAGCAAGAGTGTTCATTTTTATTCATATTTCACTCGTTAAATCTTCCTTTTCGTGAACGTAGTAAAAAGCTGCAAATGTAATTGGACGGCGCGGCGGCAAATAACACGCAAACATTTTTAATATTACTAAGCGTTATTTGCCGATCGCCGAGCATATATTTTCGGAGAAGCAAAATCCTATACTATTAAACGAGCAATCTAATAAAGTAATAATAAAGTTTTATTGATTCATAAACAAACAAGTGTTACAATATTTAGATGTTTATATTTGTATATATATATACTTGTAATCGCGTTCTCGAAAACGGCTTTAACGATTTCGATGAATGTTGCAATATAGTTTTGCGGAGGCGAAAAATCGATCTAGCTAGGTCTCATATCTGGGAAAATTCGTCTTCTGCGTATTTTGACCCGAGCAAAGCTCGGTCGCCCAAAGTTTAGATGATGAACATGAACAAGATGGCTATCTAAGAATAATGACATGACAGCATAGAATTAGTAAGTACCTACTATCACGACAGCATCGAATTAGTATGTACTATACATGGAATTAGGATAAACTATCATGTACTATTAAATAAGCATTCTCTATTTTGGCCCGAGTAGAGCTCGGTCAACCAGGTACATAATTTTAACAAAGTTCATTCGATATCATTTTTTCATCTTGGTGCTCGGTGATAATAGTTTTTTGCTAGGTGTTGTTAGAATTTAGTTACTAAACATAACATATATCAGACACGCACATTTCACCAAAAACATAAAAACCAATAACATTTTGACCGACCTGGGAATCGAACCCAGGACCTCATGCTCGGGCACGCCACAATTGCGGCGATAAGTCCCCTCTTTGAGGAGTGGCTTGAGAGGCGCCATGGCGTCCTCACCTTCCGCCTAACGCAGGTCCTCACCGGACACGGTTGTTTCGGGAGGTTCCTGTTCCGCGTAAGACGGGAGGAAAGGCCCGGGTGTCACCACTGTGTGGATTGCCCGGAGGACACGGTGGAGTATACGGTGGAGGTCTGCCCGGCTTGGGCGGGCCACCGCCGTGTCCTCACGGAGGCGATCGGCGGCGGCGATCTCTCGCGTCCAGCCCTGGTTTAGGCCATGGTTCGGAGCGAGAGTGCATGGGAGGCCGTCACCTCCTTCTGCAAAGCAGTTATGTTGGCGAAGGAGGAGGCCGAGCGCGCGAGGGAGCTGCAAGCTGCACGCCCTCGCGGCCCTAGTCGCCGCAGGAGACGCCCCGGGCGTCGGGAGTCGAGAGCCGACTTCCGGCCACCGTAGGCGCGGGCTTGCGGACGGTGAGAAATGGGCAGCTCGCCGTCCGATAAGGACCAGGCCCGTGTCGACGGCGCATTGTGTTCCACGCGCGCCTCAAAGAGATGTCAGCACCAACCGACGGGGTCGAAAGACCAATGCCTGCTGGGGTTGTGGGTTTATCCGAAAGGGATATCGCGGCCCCGGCACACAGGCAACGGAAGGAACACGGGTGGATTTTAGTCAGTAAAAGTCTGACACACCCTCTCCTGAGCGGGAGAAGTCATTTGATGATTTCCCATCCTGAAAAAAAAAAAAAAAAGGACCTCATGCTCAGCAGTCGCGCTTGCTAGTTTATATGTGGTTTAAATACCAACTAAATATTGTTTAAGAAAATTGTAACTTCCTAGTTATCGCATTTCACCATTGTCACTCATTGATTACATGGACTATGGTCTATACTAAAAGTATCAAAAAATATAATGTCTTACTAATTAAGAATTTTTAAGAGGTATGAGGAACAAGGTATAAAGTTCACTCATCCTCCATAGAAAAGTGAGGATCCTCCGACCAGATGGGTATCGTGTCTGGCGGGCAACAGCCCAACGATTAATGTCAGCGCAGTTATATATATATGCTGTTCGCGCTTCTAATTGCGCGATGCAGGATTTGTGTGACGTCAGGTTTTTGATGCATAGTTTGCATGTGGCGATGTAGATACCGCCACAATTTTACCTGAAGTTTGTTTATAATTTCATCACATACTTTTGGAACAGACAATACCTATAGTCCTTTCTACGCCTCTAAAGTTCTGATTACACAAGCAACGTTTACCAAGTAACAACTGACTACCAAGCAACGTTCCACACTCAGTAAAGGCTGATCGTGGTTGGTGCTTTGGAACAAAGCTAGCACCAACCACAACGCGGTTTAATTTGCCGTCAGAACGGGCCAGTCTACTACACCTTACTCAGAGCTAAGTCTCATAACTAGTCCAGAATTTAGTACTCAAGTTCCAAACTACCTCTTACTAACATCACGCCTGTATCTTGCAGGGGGCAGATGTGTATTAATAATGCATTTAGCCAGTTAAATTCAAGTCCCATGCAATAGCGGGCGACCCTATAGCCCAAATTCAGACTCCGAACTGCTACTGATAAAATCCTTATCGTAAAACACAATAACACTTTTTCCGATCTGGTAATCTTGTCTTCATATACCCAGGACCTCACGCGTGGCTATCTGAACTTAGAACTATAAATACTACAAATTAATCTAGGTATGTGGTTTAATATGCTGTGTGCCAGAACTAGCTACTGGTTACCATAATTTACACAGGGTACAGACTCTCATAACTAATCCAGAATTTAGTGGTAAAGTTATGAACTATACGATGACTGTAATACTACATATATCAACACTGACAGTCGTGGTCGCAAATGCGGTTTAATTAACTAAGTGCATCTATTTTGGTCGCAGGTACCTAATTCGGTCGCTTAATTGGTTTAGCATTGGCAAGTAATTTGATTACGGAAGCTACATCCGTTTTGGTAGACGCCATTATTTGCAAATAGACTGTCAGGATGATACAGAAATCGAATAATCGGAAACTGAAATCAAAATTCTGTAGTTCGATTTCAGTTCCACGCGTTTCAGTATTAGATTTGAGTTAAGTTATTTCGAGATAACTTTAATCAGTGTCCAATGGTTTGTCAAGCGATAAACTACCAATACGGTGAACGTGAAATAAATATCTATAGGCGACGGTAATCACTTTTTATTCGATAGACCTTAGGCCTGTTAACAGTTGGCCATGCCTCAAAGAGATGTCAGCACAACGGAAGGGGTCCCTAGTACCGATGCCTGCCGGGGTCGCGGGAATTTCCTAAAGGGACACCGTGGCCCCTGGAAACGTACAGGCAACTGAAGGAACACGGGTTTTAGTCAGTAAGAGTCTGACACGCCCTCCCGCTCCGCCAAGAGCGGGAGCAGTTATTTGATAATTTCCCACCCCCAAAAAAATAAAGGCCTGTTGACCATAACAATCAGATTAAGGCTCCAATAGGGCAAGTATAGTAATTTGAAGAAATTGAACCCTCTAAAACCCTAAAATCCAAATTCTAATAGACACCAATTTAAAGCGCCTTTCACCAAAGCTATATGAACTAATAAGTTTCTATAAAGGCCACCTATAAACACCCACACACAACCCCGTCTCATGTGGTTTAATTTAGAGCGTTGTTTTAGACGCACTCGGCAGTGTGAAACAGCTTTATGTGTACGTCATCGCAATCTGTGTTTGACAGTGATAAAGTAACAGTTAATTCATTATAACCTTTTGTTGCAAACAGACTTGGTAGTGAAGCTGGCATTTGATCTAGGTCATGATTATTCGGGAAGTGTTGAGTATATAAAGATTTAGGAGTTAATCAAAAACTACGACCAATTTGTAAATACGGTCTGGTAATTTTTTTACCCAAAAATTATGATAACTACGTAAATTACAGTCACAATTCAGCTGTTTAGTCAAAATCAACTAACATGGACGAAGTACCTACTACGCTAGATCCTTATACGTGGCAACTGTGTGCGTGCATAGATTTGTAATGTGACCACAATGTTCTCCCACAATCAATATATAAAAAATGTTTTATACATAAATAATGAATATAACATAATATTCTAATTGGGGTGGTTGGTGGTGTGCGTTCATTTCCACTATAAATACTTAATACATCCTTACGATTCACATTTCCACGAACCCAACATAAATTCTACTTCAACAACGGTAAATACAGCCACTCAAATGTACTTCTCCGTGACAGGTAGCTTAAGGCTACCTTTCATGTTATAAATATGTTGAAGTTATCCTCCAGCTTTGCTTTGATCATGTCCGCAGTCGGTTTGAGCAAGGCCTTGTCCAGGGTAAACGCGCGGTGACTGGTGGTGGCGGGCGCGATTAGGTTGACACAGTGTATCGCGAGTTGCTGTAGCGGGCAGTAGAGAATTTAAATTTTTCCACGGGGTAAAACTATGGACGGTCGAACAACGTGTACGCACGAACGAACATGGAACATGAAACATCAATCACTGTGTTCGTCAAAAATGTTCGTGGCGATCCAATTTCGAATCCATGACTACGAAAGAGAGCGGGGCGGTTGAGCGCGAACAAAAGTCGAACTGTGTTCTTATGGCGCTCGTGTTCTCTTTGTTAATTTACGTCCAGACGTACGAACCAAATATTCCGTGTTCGATATTCGTGTTCACCATGTTCTGTTCGTTCGTGCGTACACGCCTTAAGGTTACTTCACTCATCAGCATCTGCCTAACTTTTTATTACCTACTATGTTGGAGTTTGCTTCCAGTCTAACCGGATGCCTATCTGGCTTGTACAACCCAGCAACTGGGTAAAATGATACCACAGTTTTTATTTCGTTATTTATTTATTTACATGTTTTTTTTCACTACGCTATGGATGCAAACAGCGGTGTCATAATTTGATTATGATTGATACTGCGTCTCCGCCATAGCACCCGCTTAATCTCCTCACCCTGGACGAAGCCTAACTCACAAACTGAATGTATTAATGAACTTCGCAGCGGCGTTGATTTACATTTTAGTTTCTTTGCGCGTGACTGCTTTTGGTAGGCTTTTAGTTTTGAATAGGATATTAAATAAGTTTTGTGACTAACTTCTGTTTATGTTTTTGTAACTCGGATAAGGTTGTATCTGCTGCGGTCTTTGATGTAGAGGCAGGTATCCGTGGAAAATTATAATTAGGTTGTTGCTTTATACAAAAGTTTCATAATTACTTTCAAACGTTTCGCACGTCTTCTTTTACCATGCCATTCCCAGCTTCGTGGATAAAATAAAGGTACTTGCTGAAACATAAATTCACTGACAGACCACGCACAGGCTAAACCGCCGGGTCTACTTATATGAAATATTGCACAAGAGTTCCTTTTATGAAGAAGGCGACCACTTAGGAAGGATTTTTGAAAATCCATCCCCTAAAGGGGTTAAATGGGCGATGAAAGTTTGTATGAAATTTTAAAAATTTTGCCGATGGGGAAACCCACCGCACGGGCACACGGCTTGTCCTAGTATATACAACGTGTTGTTTTTTATATCCCATAACTCTAGGGTTATATTATTTAATACTCCTGTGCATAAGGGTGGGTGTAGGGAAGATATTAATAATTATAGACCAATTTCCGTTCTTACTAGTATATCCAAAATTATTGAAAAATGAATAAATGTTAGGCTGCTTAATTTCTTAATCAAATTCAACAACATCTCCGACTCACAATTTGGGTTTCGTCAGGGTATTTCCACAGAGGACGCCGTCATATCACTAACTTCATCAGTAGCTAACCATCTTGACAATGGTGACAAGAGCCTAACTATCTTTTTAGACCTCAAAAAGGCATTTGACCCCGTCTCTGTGCCTATCCTTGTAAACAAGCTGGAAAAAGTAGGTATTAGAGATATCGCGCTTGATCTGTTCAAGAACTATCTTTCAAATTGGAAGCAGAGTGTCAAAGTGGGGCAACATTTAAGTGATGACACGGATGTATCATATGGCGTCCCCCAAGGAAGCGTATTAGATCCAACGCTCTTCTTGGTATACATAAAACGACCTGTGTAACATGGAAATTCCTAATGCCAAAGTCCTGTCGTACGCCGATGATACTGCTGTCATTTTCTGTGGTAAGACATGGTCAGATGTGCAGCTAAGTGCTGAAACAGGAATGTCCCAGGTTGCGAATTGGCTCAATGCTAATGTTCTCACATTAAATACCTCCAAAACAAACTCATACAACCACACATCCATAATACTCATGCACATGCAATAACACGCATACGCACACACACGTTTACATAACTATATTTCTGTTTGCCCATGTACAGTTTTTATTGTGTTTTAAGTAAGTACCTACTGTTGTGAAGGAGCGGAGTCTTTTAATACAGGCATTATTTGCTTAAATGAAGACTCCAAACCCAAATTTGATTATGTGCAACTTTTAGACACAATCAACGTTTTTTTATTATTTATTATTATTATTAAGTAAAAAGAACACAAAAACTCCTAGAAAATATAATCAATAATAATTAAATTAGGGCAAAAATTGTCACCAGTATGATGAATCTTTACTTTTGCGATGTTGCCAAACTTCACAGTAGTGTAATAAAGTAGTAAAGTAATTAATTTAGTGTAGTAAAGTAATTCATTTTAATTCAAACCAAAAAAATGATGATTGAAGAATAATTCATATGCCAGTTGGTTCTTTGATATGGTCTCAATCATACCCTAGAGTTATGGGATATAAAAAAAACATATTGTATAATATAATATAATAAATACAATATATATATACACAACTAATAGTTTACAGATAGTTTAAAACCTGGAATAACACATAGGATACTTTTTATCCCGGTAATTCATTCTCGTGGGACAATTTCTGACCTCCACGCGGGCAAAGCCGTGGGCAAAAACTAGTTTTAAATAAATTCCTATTGTATTTTAATTTTAAGTCCCTTTTTAAAGCCGTAACACTCATTTGCTTCGCGTGTTAGTCCTTCACAAGATTAATTGCACCATATATTGGATATATTCGCTATGTGGTTTTATAATTACGGGTCTGACCTACCCAAAGCATCCCATGGGAATCTTAAGTGGTTAAGGGAATTTACAACCCAATGCTCGAATGGAATTATCTCATCAATATGAATAAACAATATATTACTTAATTCTATCGATAATAATTTCCTTACCTTTGCAGTAAGCAAAAATTCATAATTGAAGAAAATGCCAATATAAATTAACAACGTTTTAAAAAAACAGTCAAGTTTTCACGAAAACTAACTTAACACTAACACATAATTTTTATGAACAGTATTTTCTATAAACAGGTGACATGAATAAGTGCATAAGCTTACCAAGCTTTGTATCAGTATGAACAAAAATCAATTCGGGAATATTTTAGGTCAACCCACTCAAAACAGCGGTATCTAATCCAGCCATTTCATTGTAACTTTGACCGCTATCTACCACGCTAATAAAGTGAAAATCAAGAGATAAGGACGACGAACCTGATAATACCTTGATGTCCCTTTTAACAATGGAAATAGTGGTACTTATCAAAATGTGCCAATAGTTGCGTTGTGGAATAATAGCCAGTTCTAGAAAGTTCGGTGAAGGAAAACATCATGAGGAAACTGGCATGTGACATTTACCAACCCGCACATTATAGTCGGAACATTAAAGTCTGGTTATGAAAGCTTATTATGCTACTAAGTTCTAGTGTGATTATCGGTGATGATGCACAGCCCGACTTCACTCACTGCTGAGCGCCACTTTTTTCTTGTGTCAATGTCCACGTTCCTGTGTTACTGTGTTACAAATTATTTCTACTGTATTACATCAAAAATAATTGCCAATATTATCATCATCATCAATGTTTACTCCTTTATGTAAAAAAGGAGTAAATCTTAAGTAAGTAAGTAGTCTTTAGTAAGTCTTTTTTCCTGTGTATAATTATGGATATATTTCAGTTCTTTTTCTATATAATTTATTATCATTCCGTTTTTATAATTCGCGTGAAATTAATACATCATCTAACTACGAGTATTACACCCTATTTCAAGTCTGAGTGAGTAATTATGGTGAATTAATCAGTATCAGAATTGATTCGATATTATAATTCTGTATTCGGGTTAGGCAGAAGTGCATCTGTCCCAGTAAGATGGTTATAGCCATGATACAATTATTTCTTAGGGATATAACTATATATCGCTATAGCTATATACCGTAATATAGTTATATGAAAGCGGTTCATAACTGTCGAAATGCCCTAATTTTCTTATTGCGACCAGTTTCGACGTAGCGCTCGCCGGGTGATGCCGCGGCACCGCTCGCTTCGCTCGCTCGGCTCGCGCATAGTTGGTCACAGTTCTAACCTTACCTAATCTATTTGGTCGGTGTGCCCTAATAGTTATATTACTAGATCGTACTCATATCATGGTTATATTTCCGAATCCGCCTATAAGCGCTACAACCACCTTACTGCAACACATCCATATAGTACCTAAACACCAGTTATGTTAGATCATTTTAAGTCACAAGCTAACATGCGTCAGGTAGTAACCTTCCTAAAAAATTCACCATAGCCTTTAAACAAATAATAATATGTAATCAACTTAACCAAAAAAGAAAAATATGAGATATCTAAAAGCGATTCAAGTACGTAGAGGGATATTTGAATATCCCTTAATTGATTCCCTTTTAAAATAGTCCATTACGTCATGAAACGGCATAAGATATAAGAATTTCTTTGTAAACGAATGTTTCATTGTGAGTCCGTAATTGGAAATTGAATATTCAATTCACTTATTTCTTGTTATTTTTATGTAGTCCATTCTTATTCACAGTTGCTATGTAATGAAGCTTAGTGTTCGAGTTTTTTTGTGTGTTGGCTGGTATAGCTTCTATACATATTATAAACTAGCTTCCGCCAGCAGTTTCGCCCACATGAAATATTTTTATATTAAAGTTTATGGTACTCAGTTATAATGTAGCATTATACTGGTGAAACAAATTTTAAAATCGGTCCAGAAGTTTTTGAGTTTATTACTTACAAATAAAAATACATTTTTATAATATTTGATAAAAGAAGCTTTTCGTGTCTCTGAACTTCGCAACGGACTTTGATGTGGTTTTAACCATCAAGGTTTGTGTATAATACATTAATATAAACTTACATGTCATAAAGAAATTTCGTGGCTCGTGGCATGTCGTAAAAATTGTGCGAAGGAGGGGCCTGTCGCTAGTGAATCTATACACTAGAAAGTTTGCAGATAACATTTTCAACCCCACTAAAGGCTAAATTACAGTGCTCTTGACCATTATTGTAAAATTTAACGAAGGTGGCTTATCTAGCACAGCGAAGGCTGAGAACGTTTTAGTAAGAAAACTAATGATGATATTCAAAAATATAAAGAAAAGAAAGAAAGAAAATACATTTATTTAGCACAGACTAAAAGGCACGCAACACAACATAATTGATCTTTTTATAACTAACCTATCTGTGGATTAATTTTTGTAATTTTACCCGAATGTGAGGAATGGTTTGACAATGTTTTCAATCAGACTCCCATTTAGTCGTATTCAATAAAACGTCTATTTATGAAAGGTACTACTTGCTTTCGCCAGCGGCTTCGCCCGAGTGATACCTTTCTAAATTATAGCCTATGTCACTCAGTGATAATATACCATTCATCTGGTGAAAGAACTTTTAAAATCGGTCCCATAGTTTTTAAGTTTATTCATTATAAACAAAAAATCACATATTTTCTCTTTAAAATATTAGTGTAGATATAATAAATATACATTATTATGACTTCAGACTTAACCTTTTAGAATAGAATGCTCATAACCTATCTAACTTACTCCACCGTCTTCAATAGCATTACCTCTAAGTATCAGAAGCGTTGGCGCGAACCGATAATCTTTTTCATATTACCCTCATGCGCTCATATCTCCGTTATTAATGTTTGAACATTTGCCATCAGATAAACTTAAATTTAGGTGCTATTTCAGTCGATAGCTTTTGTCTTGGATTTTTAAGGGGTAAATAGACTGGTGTATTTTTATTCATATTATCAACCGTTTCTTTGTTGAAGGGTTTAGTGGTTATAGTGTCATTGTCTGTTTTATTTGAAGGATATGCGTATCAAGAATTACGAGCATTAACGCCATCATGGACCTGATTGCGTTGATGCTCGAAATTCTTCAATGATTTTTTTGATTGCCTCTACTTTTTGAATGATATTATTAGTCCACGAATACCGTAACCGTAAACGTACTCCGCAATAAGGAATTCTTGAACTACTTACATTTTATGATCCCTTGATTTGAATCGTTTTATATAATCCTCATAGTCACTCCTTAAATGACATAGATAAACCGACAAAATCCATACTACATTCATAATTATATATTCTATTAGAATATAACCTTAACTCAACAAGTGAATTTACCAATTCTTTATCAAGACTCTTTTGAAATGGATATTTTACGGGAACATCTTGTATAAGTCACTTATCTCAACGACACACATTTTATGTAAATGCTATCTCTTTAACTTTATCTAGGTCCATAAAGTCGTTAATGTCTCTCTTTTATGTGTAAGTCACTTTTATCTATTGAGATTATAAGTTTTTATGTTTTTGCATGTACAACTTTAGTTATGAGAGAAAGATATTAAAGCTGGGTGTATTATTCTTCATGATTATATTTTGCAGCTAAAACACTAGGATGTGAAGTGTAGGCATTTTGGGGGACTGTCTTTTATAACTTTTAACGTTCAGATAGTGCTGATTCTCAGCTTTATAGAATGAATGATAATTTTGATAATATGGTTTTGCATATGTTAACCGATGAATTGCTAAACTTAAGTGGCAGTGGGCAGGGCACATTACTCGCAGAACAGATGGCCGATGGGGCCGAAAGGTTTTGGAGTGGCGACCGCCTCCTACGAGGTGGACCGATGACCTTGTGAAGGCCTCAGGAATCTGCAAGCTGCGAGAAACACAGAACCAGTCGAAGTGGCGGTGCTTGGGGGAGGCCTATGTCCGCATTGGACGTTTTTCGGCTGAAATGATGATGATGATGGTGTTGCATAAAAAGGTCACCTTTATCATACTTTTGGATTTAGCTAGGTTATTTAGCAGCTTCATCAAATAACCGTGCTAAATACGTCTTCTTTTATTATTAGCCACTAATTTTGATCCTCAGTTATTTACATCTAGCTACTAATTGTTTTACATAAGATTTATGAGCATATGTATAATCAGCCTTTAATGGTCCCACTACTGGGACACAGACGTCCTCTCGGTGAGAGGGAGTGGGCCATAATCCACCATGCGGGCTTAGTGCGGGTTGGTAGATTGTTAGTTCTAGGACATGCTGGTATCCTCACGATGTTTTCCTTCACCGTTTTTGAGAGCAGTGGTGATGAAAGAATTTACACAAAGTAAAGTCCTATCTGATGAGAGATGACCCATTTCTTCCCGTTGGTGTCGTAAAAGGCGACTACGGGACTCACTAGAGAATGGGCAGCAGCGTTCTCTATGTATTTTAACACCATACTGCGATCACCAATCCGCCTACCAAGCGTGATGATTATGGCAAACCTCCCCATTTTTGGGAGGCCTATGCCCAGAAGTGGACATCTTTTTGGCTGAAATGATGATGATGAAAGTCCTGCCTGGGTTTGAACCCACAACTTGTAAGTCGTAGCAGCTACCAATGGCCCCCCACTGCTCCCTGCAGTATGGAGATTGGTTTAATATAATTTAATTGAATCCTCTTTGAACAAATCATTTCTGGCCACTCTACAATATACCCGGATGCTAATGCTAGCTCTGACGTCACAACCCACTAATTGAATCCAACTCCAGACAATTTATATCTAACTGTTTATTCAGTCACCTAATTGATTAACTAATATGTTTACGCTGTCAGATGCATTAGAGCACAAATTTATCACGCTGAGCTAAGCAAGTCTATTGTATGTAAAGTACAATAGTGCTGACAAACAGGGATTCAATAATTGATTATTATAGGCCTCTAGGGGTTTTCTAAAACATCACTAGAGCTAGTAGAGTAGTACACTTTGGAACGATTGATGTAACCCGAGGCAGTGACACCGCAACAAACTAAGCGGAATAATCTTTTTCACAAATGTATACGTATACTTATTATAAATATACCAATTATAAATTAAAATCGCGTTACGTGTCAGTCTGTTTGTGTGACCGTGTTGTTCTTATAACTTGGCAACGGATTTTAATGCGGTTTTCGTCATCATATAGATAATTTATTCCAGAAGGTTTATGTGCATAATACATTACTTAATAATAAACTACAAATCAAGTATCTTGAGTTGGCTCGCGAGGTTGTCGACATGTGAATGTGCATTCGGCGAGCCTCGACCATTACCTGAGGAGGCTCTCGTTGGGCAGCTGGATCAAAGGCTTGATCCAGGAAGCGGTACTTATGAACACGGCTCGCATTGTTAGGAGGTTTCTTTCTCTGGAGCCCTAACCGCTGGTAGCTTGGATCCTGTTCTCGATACCGTTGGGCTACTATTTTTTATATTTTTTAATGTTTATTTTTATTATAATATTTAAACATGTTATTAATAAGTATATTAATGAAATAAAATAAATAATAACTTTAAAACTAAAAAATATTGATGTTTTGCCAAGTCGCAAAAACCGTGCGAAGGGGCTAGGTTGCTAGTAACCTTTTTATGAGCTATTGGTATAAATCGTGCCAACAAGGAGAAAAAAAATAAACATGAGCAATTAGAGCAGGCTGAACGCGGATGCGGAGACCTGGAAATTATGAAGCCTAAGAATTAATTTGAACTGAACCACTGAACATCCAACTCTCAACCTAGAATATAAAAAAGCAAAAGTTATTTATGAGCATAAAAACGAAGATACTAATTTCAACTTGGTCTTTAGACTTCAGTGTAAAAAAACGCTAATGAAATAAAAATGATTAACGATGTATTTACACAAGCCTTTCTTGAAGATATAACGAAAAAAATACGCACAATTCTAAATTAAATCTTGAATAACATCTCTGAATGAAAGAGTAACATTTTCAGTACAAACGAATCTAATAAAACTTACTCAGATTTCGCAGAATCTAATTTCCAGAAAATACACGGTTTCTTCCCGATTTCATTTTAAAATAACGCGGAACACTTTTCTGTAAAAACATTTCTCATTTTCGAAATGAAATCATGCTTTTACCGTAACTGTCTCGATATTTATTTTAAAATAACTGTCACATAAACGACTTTACTCGTACTAAGTAGGAATCTCGAGATAAGTAGGTAAACTGCACAAATTTCTGTAATTTTATACTTGGTATAGCTATGGTTTCACCTGAACTTTAATTATATATTTAGAAATTACTTCGTTTTCGCTAAGTGTTCTTTCTGACTTTTATTCTTTTTGCTCGACTCCTTAGGGGCGTAGCGTGATGTTAAATAGCCTATAATCTTCCTGAAGAATTGGACTATCAAATGCAAATCCGCCTTTAAGTTCCAGAGATTAGCGCGTTCAAACAAACAAAGTATTCAGCTTTTTTATATTATTTTTTATTAGTAAATATCATAGATTTATAGTCTTAGTCGAGTCGTTATAACAACCTAACCATGTTTGACATCGGGTTGTTTAAGAACTGTTTTTATTAACAGACGTACACTAAACATAAAATTTATTTTCAAACCATATTCGTTTTAAGAGTCGTAACATCATGTAAAACAGTTTTCAGTATGGTTGGAACCACTAGCCCGACGCGCAATCCTTCGAGTTTACGACCTACCCAGTAAACTGTATACCTTACCCAAATCAGAATAGTTACAGCACTGTCCATAAACCCAAGACCCTAGAAGTGTTTCCGAGAAAATGGGCCCAACACAGAACAATATATCGAATATCACGACAAGCTGTACCATCATAAAACAATATCTAGCTCCAATATTGTTCGCCAATATTACTCTGAAAGTAGAAAAAATACTCTTTTATAGCTCATCCATCTTTCTAAGAAAACCACACAAGCGAACCAAAGCAAACTATGTTACAAAGGAATAAAGTTCAAACTTAGTTGTGTGGATAAAGAATCGTCACCTTGCCTCGATTTATTAGAAAAGGCAACTATTTTGTCTTAACTAAGTTAATTAAAAGTTGTTCAGTTTGTCATTAGACGATTTATTAAGAGATTGAGAGATAAATATAATCCTAGGTATTTGTTCTGAACAAGATATAAAGATTTATTAAACACTTCACTGAAGAGAGAAATCTGGTTGATATGATACGAGCCATTTCAACTTTTTTAAATCTAATAAGAATTTAGTGATGATGTGGCGATTCGGGGAATATTGGTAGCGTTATGTATTCTGTTAGTGTAAATTACCAGGAATTTAATATTAAATTAAATCATAATTTCGTGGTAATGCTCCATCAGTATAAGGCTCTTTCCTCATTGGTCGGTACGTCAGCGGTACGGGATCAGCATCAGGCGCGGTCCCTGGGGGTCATGACCCCCTCCAAAATCATTCAAGCTGTCGACAGCTTGAATGATTTACGTGTCTTACTAACCAAAAATTGTAGGTTTTTGAGCGACAATGATCCCGATTTTTTTTAAGGCCAGATTTCAAAACCTAAACTGCTGTCAAACGAGCGCTTTTCTTCTCGACAAAGTAAGTTCTCTTTCTGTTTAATGGTCCAAAGAAAACAGAACCTTTGAATAGGTTCTGTTTTCTTTGGACCATTATACAGCAGGGTGGTAAAATTTTGAAACTCGCTTGTCTTTATTCTTGAGCTTTTCTTCATAAGTCGACAAAGCAAGTAATTTAAGTCTTAGAGTTCTTTCTGATCAAAAGAAAATCAAACGTATCCGAGAGCGTACATTTTCAAAGTTACTTGGCCTTTCCTGCATTAAGTCGACAATGTAACTCGTATTTCTGTTTGAAAATGTAAATCAAAATGTTTGTAAATCAAATTCTAAGAAAAAGAACCTATTCAAGGCGGGGTACTAAAATTTTGAGGCTCGCTTCGCTGGCTTTCCATGATTCTTGAGCCTTTTTTCATAAGTCGACAAAGCGAGTAATTATTAGTTATTTGGAATGATTAAAAGAAAATCTAACGTATCTGAGAGTGCAAATGATTTTGAGCTCGCTTCGCTTACTCTTGTATTCTACATTTTCATAGTTGATGCATCAAGTCGACAATGTAACTCGTATTTCTGTTTGAAAATTTACATCAAATTCTAAAAAAACAGAACCTATTCAAGGCGGGGTGCTAAAATTTCGAGGCTCGCTTCGCTCACTTGTCTTGATTTTTGAGCTATTCTTCATAAGTCGACAAAGCAAGTCATTCTTAGTTCTTTTGGAATTATTAAAAAAAAATCTAACATATCTGAGACTGCACACTTTTTGAGCTCGGTACGCTCGCGATTGTATTCTACATTTTCATAGTTGTTTGGCCTTTCCTGCAATAATTCGACAATGTAACTCCTATTTCTGTTTGAAAATGTAAATCAAATTCTAAGAAAACAGAATAACAGAACAAATCGGGGTGGACGGTGGTACTATTGGGATGGTATCAAATTATATTTTGAAAAAGTCTTCATAAAAGGAATTCTTCTAATGAAGGTGATTCTCAGAATTTAATGATTCTTCTTTCATAATTCAAAAGCCTACAATTCAAAGCATACAATAACGTCACGACTGTTCTTGTTTTCCTCTAAAGGTTAGGCAAAGGTGTTCTTATAGTACATATATCGCAGTAAGGCGGTTATAGACGTGATATAGTTATATACCTAGGGATATAGCTATATACCGTAATATAGTTATATGAAAGCAGTTCATAACTGTCGAAGTACCCTAACTTTGTTACTGCAACCAATTTCGACGTAGCGCTCGCCTGCCGCTACCGCGGCACGGGTCGCTTCGCTCGCTCGGTTCGCGCGTATTTGGTCACAGTTCTAACCTAACATATTTGATCAGAGCGCCCTAATAGTTATATTACTAGATCGTGCTCGTATCATAGTTATATTCCTAATAAGAAAGTTATGAACCGCTTTCATATAACAATATAACGGCATATAGCAGCGGGATATAGTTAAATCCCTAGGGATATAAGTATATCACGGCTATTACCATCTTACTGCGACACGTACACATTTCGCTACTTATGCGGGGCGAGTCTATTGCCATCAGCCGGGCAATAAATTCATGTGTTAAACCCAAAAACGTCAGTAGTCAATAATATTAAAAGCGTGTGAAAGTCATAGCCGTTGGCATTCCTCTTATCCCCCTGGAGGCTCATGGATAACGCTAAAGAAGTGTGTGAAATTCGCGCGCGTCGACTTTTATCCCCCAACCCCCCTCTAGAGAGTTACTGTGTAAATGCGGAGTTAAAATTAGGGGATACATTATGTAAAATTTTAAGGTCTTGGCAAAGGATGCTAGTTGAGGCAAGAGTAACAAAAAATATAAAATAACGACTCATTTAAAGTCGTTATTTTATTATTTTTGTTACTAGTTGAAGCTACTTCTGAAAGTATAGATTTAAGTATCCGCTGCCCGCGGCTACCCCCGCGTGAACCCTAGTTCCTTTTCTATAATACAACTTATTTTTCTTAAATAAATATATAAGAATATATATAAAGTCTAAATTACTCCTTATAACATCAGCTATCTGTCAGTGAAAGTCCCGTCAAAATCATTCCAGCCGTTTCGGAGATTAGCTGAACAAAAAAACAGACAAAAAAAAGTTTTTTTATACGTTAAATATGCATTTTGTAAAAAGCTGTTATTTTTACATTACAAACAAACACTTAAATTTTAATAATTTGTAAGAAATGATAAGATTTATCTAAATAAATAACATAATTAGAGTTGTAACTTAAAATTAATCAGTTATTAACACTTGAAATGACAAATATAAATTGGAACGCTGCCAGTCAAAAATAGATAGAAAACATATTAATTATGTTCAAACCCAGGATAATAATTTATGCTGGACAATTACAGTCACTGATTGATTATTTATTTATAAGTGACGTCTCTGAGTGCAGCAGTTAGTATCTCAAACGGAATACTGATAAGTATACTGATTATAGTACAAGTTGTAAGTACTTTGCTTCAGAGCTGAGTAGAGATTTCAATGAATTTCAAATGTGAGAGTATTTGCATCAAGTCTTTAGATCATTGGTCCATAAGTAGCTAGGATTCGTGCTCCAGTGGCCGTAAGAACTCTTGGGTGTATTGAAGTTAAATTTATGGAAAATATGTCTTAATGGTCTTGTATTTGTTTATGCCCGGAATCTGGATCTGTGCCCGGTTGATGGCAATAGGGTTACCTCCGACATTAGTAGTTCCTCATTTTATTAATAATAATAAATAAACCATTTATTTTGAACCAAACACTTGCATACATTTTATAAACCAGCCAAACTGCGTGACAGTCTGTCGGCAGGATTAGCGCTCGTCTTAAAACATTTGGCATAAACAATCTAATTAAACATCTAAGTAGGTAGATAAAAATAGTTCATCGGTAAGAATATTTTGTTCAATAGTTCAGTTCAGTGCTCAACCGATTAATAATTGTCATACGTTGCAACCATTTCATTCAACAGTTCAACCTTTAATTTACTTCCCAGTGTTTGCCTGCTAATATCACCGTTATCTCTTCTCAACCAGTCGATACTATTGAACAGCGTAGGAGACAAATACTTATTGGTTTTTTGCCGTCCTAATTTTTTACTGGTGCTCGCACATATTTACGTTCTCTAACACTTATTAGATATGTATTGAATAAAGACATAACACATATAACTTAACAGAAGTGTATGCCTTTACTACACCCACGTTTCTCCAGTTATGCTTAGTCCATGTAATAGGGGGTGAGCTTATTGTCATCAACCGGACACAAATCCAGACTCCGGGCTGCTACTGAGAAATCTCAGATGGTAAAACCAATTTCAAATGATAAAACAAAGAAAGTAGAATTACAAGTTATTTTTGACACTAATGGAACTGCGCTCTTCCTTTTACATTATTCTAAGGTTATCAAATTATTTACCCATTAATCCCTATGATTTTAATTCATATGAAAACTAACAACACTGTAATGTTACTTGTGTAGTTTGCTATGACTAGCTTCTGCCCACGACTTCGTCCGTGTAAAAGTCTTGTTATAAAATAAAATATATCCTTTATCACTCGTCAATACTGTAGCAGCCCATTAATGAAAGAATTTTGGGGATCAGATCCGCAGTTTCGAAGATTACCCCCAACATACAAAGTCTGTTACATAACACTAATATTATAAATGTTAAAGTGAGTTTATTTATTTCACGCTAAAACGGCTGAACGGATTTGGATGAAATTTGCCACATGGGTAGACCATAGCCTGGATAATGACATACAATACTTTTTAGCTCGATATTCCCACGGGATCGAGACTTATGCGGGTGAAACCGCAGGGCGCAGCTACTCCTACTAATCCTACTACACAGATAGTTTATAACCTGGATTAACACACAGGGTACTTTTTATCCCGGTAGTAAATTCCCGTGGGATAATTTCTGACGTCCACACAGCCGCGGGGGAAAGCTAGTTTATTATAAATATTAGTATAGATTTACTTATCTACAAAAGCAAGCCTTATGTTTGCTAGCAGATAGGTGAACATCACAAATGCTTCGCACAAAGTAAGCTCAAAATAGCGTCGGGATATGTAATCGGGTATTCTGATACTAACGAATATTTAATGGTGCCCAATAACCTAGACAGTGCCAGTTGCTACTAACATTAATGTTTAGAAAAGTCTGTAAAATATAGAGGTTATTACCATTTATAATGATAACTATCGACCAGCCCCTGGTTCGCACGGTTTTTGTGCCTTGACAAAACATCGAAATTTCATTATTATATGTAAGTTTAATATGAATATAATATACACATAGCCTTCCGCAATAAATTCTCTAAATTATGGTGAAAACTACATCAAAATCCGTTGCGTAGTTTAGTAGAACAACGCGATCACACAGACAGAGTCGAAAAGCGACTTTAATTTATAATATGTATAGATTGTATCATGACTACGGTTTGTAGACATAATAATCGGTTAAAAGTAACTCCGAACCGAACGCTTCCCATGAGCTATATGTATACTGTGTTTATATGTGTATTTTTTGGATGAACAAAAAGCGTGAAACTCGCGTCATCGTCACCGCACGCTTCCCATGAGCTATATGTATACTGTGTATATATGTACATAGATATACAATCCACAAGTTACTTAGTTTTCACTTCTATCGGCAGTCCCCAAAGACTGCCCCGCATTTTTTTTTTAACCTTTTAACTCGAATGCTGACAACATCGCGGCAGACCAAGGCAATATGGTGGGACGACCTTGAGTCCTACCGAAAGGACTGGCCGGGTAGCAAAAGACAGAATTGTGTGGAAAAGGGAGAGAGACCTTTACCCTGCAGTGGGACAATATGGGCTAGTTAAATTAGATTCGAATGATGACTAGGTACAAAATATCCTAGCTGTTTGTGATCCAAATACTGATGTTGAGTATTCAACTCTTTCATTGGTTACTTCAAGCTTCAACCGTGCGCCTCGATTCTCTCAAAATCATTCCATTCTCTTCCGCAGTATATTTAAAATTCCCAGATCTTTCACACAGTGCAATATTACAGCCAACGTCAGATTAACTATTAACCCGCTCTCAGCCGGAGTGCGTTTTAATAAGAGTGCAGCGTAAAATTAATTTTAAAGTAACATGTTGCTGCAAACATGAGATGGCTCTCATTAAACCGAGTCTCTATGTTACTTTAAAATTGTGTTGAAAATATTGTGGTTCTCGTTTTGTGGTTGCTAGTAAATTGTTTGGTTTTAATATTGTTTTGGATTTGGTGTGGTTGCGAGCATTATGTATTTGTGGTGAAATACAATTATAATAAGATTAAAACGACATAAAACTATTTCATGATATTTTGGTCTAATCATTTGTGCTTATAACGTTTATCGTTTTCTATAGTACGAGAACCCACAACCAAAACCATGTCACATCGTTTTACGGCCAAAATCGTTACTTTAGATGATTCTGAACCCGACTCTGTGGGAAGTACTGGTCAGAAACGTCCCAGTTTTACGGGAGCCCATATCTGCTATGTCAAAAAAAATTGGCAGATGGTCTCGTCACAATATGTCTGATATTAAAAATGTACACAAGTTTCGTTATTTTGATTACGAAAAAGTATGTTTTCTTACTTGAATTTTTGCGTGTAAAATGTGGCCTGAGCGCATTTTCAAAAATATCAAAAAGTATAACCGATCTGTTTCATAGCAACCTGGTAATTTTTTTTTCTTTTTTGTTGTTACCGGAGTTACTGGAAACCTGTTTTCTGACATTTTAAATGCCACGTATGACTTCAAAAACCAAAAGATCGTTTCGTCCGGCAAACGCGTGGTGCTTGTTACGCTCATACCCCTTACGACAACGTTGATGAATCCGACAATGTTTAAATAAAACTGTCTGATTAGTAACGTGAGACACTAAATATTATGTCTGATATATATTTTTTTCTACATCTGGGGGAACCTTTTTCATCATGTCCAACAGTTTTCGGACAGAATGTTACCGATCGGTAAATTTTTTCAACACGTTCAAAATGGTTTTAAACACATAAGATGCTGGCACTTTCTTCTGAATTTTTTTGGATACGCATCAACTGACTAATGCTCACCTGAAAACATGATTTTCAGACGGGTTGCTTATGAGTTTTATTTACTGCCTCATTTTTAATTTTCTCAAACGGTCTCCTGGGTACGTGTGACGCTACTGGTTTCTGAAAATTGTTTTTTCGGTATCTAAAATGTATCGTTCAACTACATTCTGGAAATCAGACATACCTATGTAAAAATGCGCTCAGGTCAGTCAGGATTTTTATACGGTTTTGTTCGCAAAACGATAAGGCAATTTTTTTCCACAGTAAATATCATAAACACACGCAGGTATTTATTTTTTGGGCTCGGAGAAAGTTTCAGCAATAATTAAACTAAAAACAGCAGACATTCAAAAGTTAATTAAAATTTTGAAATGACATGCTAATAGGCTCGTGTCATCAAAACACAGTAATTATCACCAGATACGTGTTAATTACGCGCATGGTCGAGCTTTGCAGCCATCCATAATATTTTCATCAGTAATATTATCAGTACAAAGACTAATTCATTTTGTCATTTGTATCAAATTATCACATCATTTGGTACCGGAAATATGATATTATTCGTCCATGACTCAACTGAGAACAAAGATTTTTTATTTTATTTCAGTAGACTAGTAATTTTTTTTTCATAAATAATTACGTTAATGTCTGTATTGCGAATGCTGCGTATACTTGTGATAGGCATACATACCAGCACTTTTATTTTATTATAGACCCGACACGTTGTCCTGTCCAAATTTCAATAGTTTACCCGATTTTTTTCCAATTTTCCTGGCAACTTTCAAAATTTTTCTTTCCGTAAAAAAAATTGCCTGATTGGTTCAGCCGTTCTGAAGTGACGCACTTACCAACGAGCAGCATTTCATTTTTATTGTATGGAATATAATATTATTTTCTCTTAATTCTTTGTATGTACGAGACTGCTGGTGGTGTATCAAAGAAAAAATAATTATATTACGCAATATCCGCTATTGAAATCGCAGTCTCTTAGACTATTATTTTCTTCTATCACAATAAAAGTAATATTGCATCGTAAAACGATACTTATGAACATGAATCTCTCCGCAGTCTGCTACAGTAAACATAAAAATCCATAAAACGGTTAATTTCGCCGAGACCAAAATAGACCCAGATTGGAAACGAAATTAAATATTATTTATTTTAAAGTAATTTGCTCGTTGGTGTAGTGTTCAGAAGTGCTACTGCTGAGCATGAGGTCCTGGATCCGATTCCCAGGTGGGGCAAAGTGTTATTGAGTTTTTCCATCAGGAATTTCTCAGTAGCTGCTCAGAGTCTGGATTTGTGCCCGATTGATGGCAAAATATACACGCGTTTTATTACTACGGACTTAAACATAACTGGCGATATGGGGGTGTACAATAGGGTACACCTCTACCCTTCGAAGATTTCAGGCATGAGGTTATGTTATTATCATGAATACAACCAATGCCATGGTCTATCCTGCAGTAAGAGCGCAGGCCGAAGAGCACGGCACGCCAGCATTAATGATATCATCCGTCGTGCTCTTGTCACCGTCGGGGTGCCAGCTATTCTAGAACCCATCGGCTTGGCACGCGGCGATGGGAAGAGACCAGACGGAATGACCATAATGCCTTGGAAGGTAGGTAGGCCTTTGGTGTGGGATGCAACGTGTCTCGACACCCTTGCGCCATCCCATCTTCCTAGCACGGTGGGCTGTGCTGGGACTGCTGCTGCAGGTGCGGAAAACCTCAAACGGCGCAAATACTCCAATCTTATTGGGACGTATATGTTTGAGCCGTTTGGGGTTGAAACACTAGCGCCATGGGGTCCGTCCGAGTGCCCACTTAGTCTTTCAAGACATCTCAAAGCGGTTGGTCGGGTCTTCATGTGTCCAGAAGGCTGGCCTATTCTTCGGCCAGAGAATCAGAATTGCCATACAACGTGGCAATGCTGCCAGCCTTTTGGGCACTTTTCCTGTTGACAGCGATGCGGACGAATGTTTTGATGCCCTATGATTGTTCCCCCCCTCCCCTTTCTTATATATATGTAGGTATTTGTACATATTATTATAATTATTTTAAGTCTGTTAGTTTTTAAAATGTTTCTGGTTAATGTAAATATTGAGAAATTGAATAAAAAAGTAATTACCAATGCCTTTCCAAAAATAATTGAAATCCATAATTAAATTGCATGTCAACGGGATTTTCAGTGACCACTGTAAGGCTTTCATTATGTTTTCGGTTTTGTGGTCAGCTTTCACGAGAACTGGTATGTAGGCAATTGTTCTGTTTACACAAAGAATTATTAATTAATATTGCTTCATTTATTATTTATTTATATATACAGAGCTTAATCAAGCGTGATACACCGCCATAGTACACAACAATATATAAAAAATACACCACTAGACAATCAATCAATCTAAGCCTAGCCTTTTCCCAACTATGTTGGGGTCGGCCTCCAGTCTAACCGGATATGGCTGAATAACGGTATTTTACACGAAGCGACTGCCTATCTGACCTCCATAACCCAGTAACTGGGTAATACGATACCCCTTGCTAAGAGACTGGTTGTCAGACTTTCAGGCTTCTGACGACCCGTGACGACTGTCAAATATCCACAAATGACAGCCGGGACCAACGGCTTAACGTGCTTTCTGAGGCACGGAGGAGTCTCGGTATGTAAAGATGGTCACCCATCCACGGACCAACCCCGGCAAGCGTAGCTTAACTTGATGGATCAACCCGTGCGGCTGTTATTGCTTAGCCACGAGCTCCTCCACACACAAGACATTTATTTTATGTTTACACAAGTCGTTATTAAATTAGTACCGTCCAACTAAAAACTTCTAAGCACTCCCTTCACTCACTCAACACCAGATATAAACCACGTATCAAAATCATTCACCAAGCATCTTTCGTTACCACAGAAATAGTAACGAAACTTTTTTGGCAGTTTCGGCGCGCCACTGTCAGCAATGTTATCTTGTTTCTAATAACGTAATGTAAATATTTACCTGGTAAGTTTACACTGGCGTGTAACGGCAAGGATGCAAATCTGTTTTTGTAGTGCTGGATTTTGATTCGTGAGAAGTTAAAGGTCGAATGTTAAATGAATAAATTATTTATTTCAACATGTGGTCGGTTTTGGAAGTTAGTGTTTCGTCTTTCGTGTTGGGTAACATGGTAGGTAAAAAGGATAATATTTATTTGACAACGGATCGTGACACACAAAATACAGATAATAAAATAATAAAATGTTTTAACCGCAAGTGTATGCCTCAGGGCTGCGCCAAAAAGGTCCAATTCAGCATTTCTGTCAGGAAGCTGTGTGACTCTGGTTTTCTAGTGCTCCTAAATATTGATTTCGAATTTTATTATCGTCTGATTAACGACGGGCAGTCCGTTTTGCACCTTACCTTGTTGATTGTTCAGGTTTATCTGTAATAAGCTATTTTTATGCCTTAAGGCTAATTTGCCTTATTTAATATTATTTTGCTTCTCGTTCTACTATAAAATGTAAAATTCACCTTATTGAGTACCAATTTCAACAGCATTTACATAAGGCTAACGCAAAATGTAAAACAGTTTACACGAACAGCAGCTCAAAACATAAATAAACACCTCTTTTCTGAGCTAAAATAGACTAATACTCTAAAAGCCTTCCAAATACCAATGGGGAATGGAAAATCGACGCGTATCTAAAATAATTCGAAGAAAAATCTAGATTTTTGGGTCATGATATTAGTAAATGACACATCGATTGATGCATCTAACCTTTTATCTGGAAACCTATGGTGGGCATGTCAATTTGTGTTTATTCGTAGAAAAATTGGTGTATTTTGTGGGTTTTAAAATTGACTGTGTGGTTTCTGGCAAAAAAAAAAACTTATTTTGAATCAGCATGAACTGTATCAGAATAGCATATTCTTATGGATCAGGAGCTCATTTATTTATTTTTGAAAGGAAATCAAATGAAGTATTTATTTAAAAATAACAGAAAAGAAAATAAATCACAATAACGAAACCATTACACATCGAGATAATTGAAATCTACGGTTCCTAATAGTCATCCGTCGCTTCCGAGTTCCCGAGCAAAAGTGACCGCGGTGCGTGAGCGCCCTTGTAACGTGGCCGCCCTTCCACTCGCTGCGTCACCATGGTCACTTGATACCCGTGCCGTCTTGACAAATCCTCTAATAATAATTAATCAGAATATTACATCATGGTGGTAAAAATATTAGCCAGTCAGCAATGTAATTATTTGGATTTGAATTGGCTGACTGCTGACTAGACTGGAAATGTAGCCTAAAGATTTTGTGGCAGCATCGTACAAACCACCAATCCACAAAAAACGTAGAAAAAGTAGTGATTAAAGAAATGGTAACGGCTTATCTTTTCACCAGTGGACGTTTGCAGAACGATTTTGTGATGAAGTCTCCTCCCCGTGATGAAAAAACCTCAGTTATTCTTAACAGCAACATCAGCAAAACGGTCTTTTATCTGCCTCTATAACAATAGCTTTTACGGGTCTTCTGTCGATTAAAATTAAAAGGCAGTACGCGTTTTTATTGTATAATATGGACACCTTGAAATTACAATGGGCTCGTTACCTAATATTGGTATTCTGAGGGAGTCTGATAAGGTAGGTAATGCTGTATTTAGGTCGGTAATGTCTCGTTATGTTATTTTTATTGTTTTGGGCTCACCGGGTATGCAATTATCGCCTTTATTGCTATGGTGGGTGATAGTTGTAAAATTATGATTACTTTACACATGTTGAATTTTATACGCCGAATAATCTTAAAACGATTTTAGTTTAATAACTATTTTGAATTTGATTTGCAATCCCTTGTATATATCAATTATACAAACAAATAAATACAAACGTTTGATATTAAAATTAAAAAAAATATTGTCCTTTTATTATTTACCTATTAGTCTGATTATAAGTTCATTTTATTTTGTGGTAATTGTGGTTATTGGTGGTAATTCAGATAAGTTACCGGCTAAATAAATTGTTTGAGGTTTGAGGGTAATACGTACCTTGAACTTTTACTGTAACCCCTTTTTGAAACTTTAATTATATTCTTGAAGTTCAAAGGAAAACTCTTTTCATTCATATTAATGAATGAAATGCACCGACCCCAGCGTAGTTTAACCAGACTCGATGAATCGAATGAACCCCAAGATTTGCACTAGCCCCTGGAGCCTCATGCTTTATGGGGCTACAGAGGCCATTGCATATCAAGGAGTAAGCCGGGGGGCGCGGTAATGGTAGGGAAGACGTGCCTCTATGATATGGAAGGATTTGCGAGGTGTATTGGATATACATCCTGGAGTAGGCAATAGAATAGTGGAGAGACGAGTGATATTTATCTATAGAAGGGCATCTTTTCACGACGTCGCCTATAAAGGTAAACTCTTTTCATGTATAATAGGTAGATAAAAAACACTTTTACACGTCAAAATTAAGTTGTTTTGAAACTAAAGTTCGGTGTTTCCTAACCGACTATTCTGAGAAGAAAGACCGAAACAAACTCAAAGGTCACAGTCTCTTTTGAAGTGCAAACATAATCTTGGTAACCATGCAGATTTGTGTCTGAGATGATCATTTGAGGAAAAAATCACACAGATTAGAGTGGACCTGTCCAATCAGTGCACGTATCTGTCAGTGTAACTCAACTCAGAACTTAAGAAGCTCAACGATTACGTATACTTAGGTACACAATTTGTGGTGAGTACATATAAGCACACCCACTCTTTCCATATTTGCAGTAAACACAGTTTTACTGCTTATTACCTCACAATCATGTCTGCTTTTGTCTCAGATTGTGCCGACAATTACCATAAAGAGGCGAGGGGGTGGCAATTCTCATATGGTGGAATTATCATTATTTATTATGATAATGTGTATGACGCACTTTGGATTATTTTCAGATTATTAGGCTTAATGGGATGGTGAAGGAATTTTGCTTGGATTATGTTGGAAACCGTTTTTGGTAGTCTATGATTATGAGATGATGGTGTACTAATAAGATGACGTGATTTTATGTTTGATTATGATTTCACGATTTGCGTTACTAAGTGAAAATATAATGTTAAACATCAAGTACTTGCTCTATGAACGAATGACGTTTTTGATTTAATTGGTTTTTTGGTTCTGTAGTTTTTACCTACCCCATGGGAAGAAGGCGTGAGCTATGTTAACTTGCTTTATCGACTTGTAGTAACAGAAGTGCAAACACAAATATAGGAAGTACTTTAAACAAGTAAGCAATTAAACTTTGTCTCTAAGATTGCCTTCGTGCTTAGTTTTGCAGGTGCTTGAAAGCGACATATTTTCATGAACATTGTGAAGTTTTCAGTCAAAGAAAGGAACAGAGAGCTGTACTATTACACCACCAGTACGTACTGTATTATTGGGACACCTCTATTTACCCTTCGGGCATTAAAAAGCGTGAACTTATGTAATATGAAAAAAAGTAAAAACCAAAATGTTACCATTAGCGTTATAATATTGCAACGAACAATAAAAAAAAATACTTTAAACCCAATTCAGAAGATACCAATCTTCAAACGCCTACCTCCATCAGTATTGAATTACGGACCTTTTTAAAAGTCGGTTAAAAATAGATTCCTATCCGCATGTTATCCAAGTTAAAGTTAGTGATAGATTTAGGCAAATCGGGTATCATTAGATTTGGCTTACCACAATGTTAGTGGCTCGGGCATTCTATAAAATATACGTGACGTTAGGCAAAGTTTATTTTAAAAATTCTGGGGACGTTTGCCGTTTGCGTAATAGTTTTCAGTTACGCTGGTGAATTTTGAAAAGCTCTCTACATTTGTTATTTTAAATGTTGGAGAATTTTTTTCAACTGTGGCTCTGAAAATGTTGGAAAATTTTCAGTTTACATAAAATATTTGACTGTTATTCATATCGTCCTGTAAAAGTGAACTTTCGAAGTCTGACCACTAACGATCCCAACAATTTAACGATCATAATAGAAATTAATGATTGGCGAATCAAAGTGTGCGTACAGTTAGAGGGTCAGTGACAACTCGGCCCGAGTCATCTCAACCCGAATAATAATACCAGATATATCACTCCCGATGACGGTGATTTGTACGGCCAGGCAAACAATCGATATTTTAAAATAAATCATTACGAAAGTGATTTTGTTTTCCGATTTTTATTTTTTATTTACATTGTATGTAAATAAAAAATAAAAATCGCAGCAAAACATAACAACGCCTTTTTTATTAAGATACAAGTAGCCTATACGAGTAAAAGTAGCATAAGTTCATAATTTTTTTAAATTGTCTGGATAAAAAAAAAACAAGCATTCCTTTGCTAAGAAAATGACACACATCGGATCTGAAGACAATAGAAAAGTTTCTATCTCACTCTTGCTCATCTGTCTTGATCATAAAAGACAAGAAGGATTCTGATTTCTGGTTATATGAATAAGTATATAAATAAAAATACTCTATATTGCAGAACAAGTTCATAGCATACAATTTCATTTAAAATAATAATATTTATTACATTTATTCATAAAAATAAATAAATAAATTCTATAAAAAAAAAAGCTTCAATATTCGGTACACTCCACTTTTTTAGGCGTTTTGACAACGTAGTATCTAGTATCTGGTATTATTATTCGGGTTGAGATGACTCGGGCCGAGCTGACACTGACCGGTCAGTTACCTTACTCTGTCTAAGTCAAATTCTCCGATGTGCTTAGAAGCGGACAATATTAAGATTCAACATCGACATCAGTCAGTCAGAAGAAATCAAATCTCTGGTACTTTTCAGCCGGAAGCATTTCTTGAAAACTTCAACATCACTTTTTTAATATTAAAACAGTTTACATCAAGCTTTTCAATCTGCATTCATTCACCATCCTGTCTTCAAAAGTAGACTCAATAAAATACACTTGAATGAACAAATAAAAATAGATAAGAAGTAGCTGCATTACTTTTATTTCAGCAACACTATCCAGAAATCTTCGAACTGAAAAGAAACTAACAGGAAAACATTTATTTTATGCTATTTCAAACACCCCTTGTAGGGTTCCGTACCCAAAGGGTGCCAACGGGACTCTATTACTAAGGCTGTACTGTCCGTCCGTCTGTCACAAAGTGGTATATTTTGAACCGTAATTGGTACTATGGCCGCTGTAACAACAAATAATAATAAAAACTTTTACAAAAAAACTGCAAAATGAAAAATAACTTTTATTTCGGAAACAAATGGTCAAACCAACCAAAGACACCGACTTCCGACATTAAAGTTAGTTTTCACTTTCTAGTGTTTTTTTTAAGACAGTTTTTTTTTTGTAAAAAGTTTTTATTTTTCAACTACTCTTTTTGGTTGTAGCACTTTACCAACACAAATTCAAATACCAATATCTGCATGTAAATAACAGTGACAGGAAGTTATCATCCTAGCATCCACAAATACTACATGGGAGTTATAAGGGACCAACTTGAGAGCATACCTTTTCATACAAAAAAAGGATTTTCTAAATCGGTCCACAATTGACGGAAAAATCGGTGGACATAACAAAAAAAAAACACGTTATGAACATAGAATCCTTTTTGGAAGTTGGTTAAAACTAAAATAAAGTAAAAAATTCAAGGCTTTTTGCTTTTTTCGGCGTTTTTTGCTCGATCTTAATAATGGCAATAATGAAAATAAATTATGGTACGTTGGTACGGAACCCATCGTGTGCTTGTCCGGCTCGCTATTGGCCGCTTTTTACAAACACAGGCCGCATATAACCAATTATTAAAACCACATAGAACGACCGTGAGCCACGTTTTAGTGCTCAATAAAGAAACAAAAATCTGCGCCATCTTTATTACTAAGATTAAACATTACACACTATTGTATCGTAAAATGTTTTAATGGACTGTGGCTTTTGGCTTGGTCGCTATGTTGTGGGTTTGAGGTGGGGTCAGCAGTTTATGGGGATAGGAAGATTGTTAGACGTCTTTGTGCTCAAAAAAAGGCATATCAATTGTAAGAGTTTTGAGGAAATCATCATCATCGTTTTCCTCCTGCCCTGGTCCTGTTACTTGGGGTCTGCAGAACACGTTTTCTTCCTCCGTTCTCCCCTGTTAACCGCCACGCTAATATTCACTTCCTTTGTTTCATATAATTCCTCACACAATCCATCCATCTTTTCTTGGGCCTTCCTCTCCCTCTCCATCCATCAATATTTATATTCATCATTCTTTTAGTAACACGACTCTCCCCAAGATATTTTTTTTTTGGTAAGTTAATTGGAGATTTTATAATGATTATCTACATAGTCAGTAAAGCTTTTATACCTCACTACAAATCGTGTTTCACTCAAGTCACTCTAGCTACGATTTCCTAATTCCTAGCTCAAAAGTTAAGAACGAAATAAAGACTTATTTATATTTTATAACAACACTGGCAAACTTTTCTCCATTTTCTGGAGCAGAGATTGCCAGTGTTGTGAATCAAAATCAAATCAAATCAAACTTTATTTGTGAACATAGTACATAAAAGGTCTTAAAATATACATTTTCGCGAGATCTCTATGTTCTACCAATGCAATTGGTACACAAATAATTTGTTATATCATTTTAATATGTAGGTCTAATGATTTGGAACATGCAATAATAATAATTAGATTGAAGAAGATTAATTTAAATGATTTCAAAAGTCTTAAGTCAGTTACTAATATTATAATGTCAAAAAATGTCAATAGCCGTTAATAAATAGCCATGAAATCTTCTATGGAGTAATAGGCCTTCTCTACTAGAAATAAGAATAATTTACTTTTAAATTGGCCAACAATTTCTACACTTCTTATGCATTTTGGTCATTTATTATACACTTTTGGAGCCATTACAAAAATGCTTATCTTAAATAATGCGGTTCTAGATCCAACTAAATTTAACTGGTCACATCGACGCTGACTTGATACTCGAGAAAATCTATTCATATTATTTTTAACAAACATAGCTGTTTCGTATATGTATAATGAGGGCATAGTAAGGATTGTCATGTTTTTGAAATAAGGCTTGCAACTGTGGGTGGTTTGCAGATTACAAATGGCTCTTATACATCTTTTTTGGCACTTAAACACGATATCTTTGCCTGTGGCATTGCCCCAAAATATAATGCCGTACCTCAATGTTGAGGCGACTAGACCATGATATGCTGTTAAGACTGTTGCTCTATTTGCCGTTTTTCTTAACATATGCAAGGCATAGGAATAAAAATTGTAATATAAATTGTAGCTTAAAAAAATAACAATAAATTCTTAACTCATATCAATATGAAGGGCAGGTACAAACGAAGCGTTTCACATGCAAACAAATGTAGGTTACGTCCACACTCGTTAAGCATGTAACCATTTCAACCATTAATCGGCATTCAACGAAGAATTTTTCACAGCGGTTAAAATTCCAAGTCTTAAGTCACGCGTGTTGCGCGCGCAATGTGGACTCGACATATATTTTTCCGCATGCTAGTCGATTTGCACGAAAAACGCTAGTCTATATTCCACATTACCTAGCCTTAGCATTGTGAGCGCGTCGTGGAGTTTTGTGACAACGACCCTTCGGACGCTTGCTATCGACCTTGCCAGAAACCATCAGTTCTTCTAGGTTATAGGGCGTCGAAGGGCGCTAAATGATCTCTGACTACCATAAAGAGGGGCCTGCGGGCAACGAAATTGGGGCTGTGTTGTCGCATGAACAGTCAGGCCCAAAGACGGGGCACGCAGTATTGCATGCGCGCCTTTATGGGAGGACGTGTGGTCATGGGATCGGCCGCACTGGGTGATGGGGCCCGCTAAGCATGGCGGGCTGATACCAGTCGGGGGTGCGTCGTAAAAGTATCTCCCGGGGGGGATACTTTTACGACGAGTAAAAGCTAAACGAGTTAATCTTTCTAACTCTCCTTACAAGTGGGGACCCACTTGTAAATAACAACTTATAACTAAATAAAAATAGCAAAATTATATATTATATTCTAACTTAACTAAAACTATTCAAAAACTAAAATATAGCATCGTAAAATTCATCCGCATCGCTGTCGACTGGTAATGTACCCAAGAGACTGGCCGCATTGCCACGTTGTATGGCAATGCTTAGCCTCTGCCCAAGGTAAGGAAAAAAACATCATCCCCGCTTTACGTGTAGGGGAGGTACCCTAAAAAAAATATTTTTCTTGATTTTATTTTACCACTTTGTCGGCATGATTAATATGTATACATATGCCAAATTACAGCTTTCTAGTACTAACCGACTCTGAGCTAAGCCGCGGACAGACAGACGGACAGACAGACAGACAGACAGACAGACGGACATGGCGAAACTATAAGAGTTCCTTGTTTACTACGGAACCCTAAAACAGAAGAAGCACCATATTATGTTTAGAAATCAAACATATATATCGACAAATATATGGAAAAAGAAAGAACGAAAATAGTATAGATAGAGCGTTACATGAACAAATATTTTCGTAAGATAAGGGTACTGACCTTTCACTGTTTTGACAAACTACAGTGATAATATTTTGCCGTACGACAATAATACCTTGACATGCGATAGTCCCTTTTGCTATGTAATATTTTATTATAGGACTTTACAGTTACGGCTATTTTTCTTACCTTTATATGTATTTTCAGCAGTTATTTTTCTTAAGTTATACAGTTTTTCATAGAATGTTTACGAACTACCGAATGTACGAGTATCTACTATTATTATTGTTCTTCTCTTCATAAATATAGTAATAATATTTTTCTTTTTCTTGTTGACTATTTAATAATTCTTTTGTTTTTCACTGTTTTCAAAATAACAGTTAGTCAGTACATTTATATCTAGAAGATACTAATGTTTTATTCAGTTCTAAATACACATACCATTCTGTATAAATTATATTATTTACAGAACGCTATGCAAAAGTTATAGAAAAACCAGTTGATTTTATTCTGTACCAAAGCATAATATGCTTTGTTACAGGTCGAATAAAATCAACTCGGGTAGGGCAAAGCGATCTAATAAACAGGGATAGTCAACCCAAAATCGCATTCACAGAAACAAAAACAAATCGATAGTAACAAATCGACTTCGCGTGACAGTTTCGTATAAAACAACCCAGTCTCACGTGGTTAATATATTCTGTAGCTTTATGTGGGAGTTGGGTCTCAATATCACATAATATAAATCTATGAAGCAGACTATGTAGGGCGAAAATGCGACAGGGGTTCAAATAGAACGAAATGTTTAGAGTTCGTTTCCAATGTTGTCAGGGTTATATAATTTTATCTGTCTATGGTTTCTCCTAAAACCTCTTGAATAGATAGTAGAAGTAATAAAAATAAATCTTTATTAAGAAAGTTAGAAAGATGTTAGAAAAGTTTATTTTGGACCCGATTAGCTGGTTAATGACAAAATTTAGGTATACAGTCTAACGTACTTTATTTCACTCAAACCGAATACAACAATTCACTTCTATGAGGACAAACATAATAATTATTAAGTTAAGCGACGGTTTCGCCGGTCGATAAAATTAAAATTAAGTTATAAATAAAAAACAGTTGGTAAAACCTTACAATTTAAACATTTTCAAAACATTGTGCTTTACAGTTTTTTTTTAAAGTTTGAAGTGATTTTGATTCCTTAATCACTTTCGGTTACCTATTGATTATTTTGAGCTCCTTAATTCGTATACGACTAGAGTTACCATCTATGTAAGGGAGGAAGCCTGTCTAGGATGTACAAAACGCCAGATTTTTCAGAAAAATGCTTGTCTATTGGAAAAACAAATAGTCTTAAAATAAATAATACGCAACAGAAAAAAACTAAGACTGACATTTATTCAAAATGATAAGTATTAACAATTTACGACCACTAAATTAATTAAGTTCCGAAGACTAGTTTTTTTTTCTAAAGTTCTTTTTCTAAAAATCTTCACACGAAAGCTTTTTAAAGTTTTCTTGATTTACTAATAACGCTTTAACCGACTCTATTGTCAGGCGATTCCTTTTATTACTCAACAGTGCATTTATTAGGGAAATTCAAAAATGCTTGTCTCAGCTTATAGCCGGCTGCACGCCTGTCTTAACCGTAAAATGCCGGTCAAATGCGGCAAATGCCTGTCAGATAGTAACCCTATATACGACAGTCCTTCTACCGTAGTTTGTCCTCAGTATCTGTCTCGATATGTACAGAAGACTCCACAATAATTTACTTCAAAAAGGTAAACAAGAATAAAGAGTAGGTACTTACCTAAAGAGTATAAAACGTATGATTTCTTGCTACAATCAACCTCGTTAGTGGCTTGTATGCAGTATTTATAGACAGATTTTATGAATGCCGTGAATTTCAGCCGTCAAAGATGCATGAAACTACATACATCAAATTTTTGTAATTCAGTCATCGTACGGTCAGAGCCAGGAATATACAAAATTGTAAAGACGATAATACTTTAATGGATTAATGAAAACACTGGCAATACTAATACATAAATAAGAGTATTTTAGAACTATCAAATAAATGTCAACATCTGAATTAAATAAAACCGGTCAAGTGCCAGTCGGACTCGCACACGAAGGGCTCCGTACCGTATTAAGATCGAGCAAAAAACTCCGAAAAAAACGTTTCTTGTATGGGATATAATGTTCATAATTACAACCTTTAATTATTAACTTCATGTAGTATTATTATTTGTTGTTATATTGGCAATAGAAATAATTTCAACTGTCTTCCTATTACGTTTCATGAGATACAGCCCGCTGAGAGACATACGGGCGGACGTACTATACTACAATTTAATACTTCCTACAATAGACAAAATGTTTTTTTTATTTTATTTGCAAATGCCACTTTTCCTTGCTATAAGAACTCGTTAGGCAGCTTGGTTCGTTTCAAAATGGCTAAAAGCACAAAGTTATAATACAAATACTTCATTTGGAACTAAAACTGGACAATGTACAATTGGATTAAAATCTGTAATCTCAAAAGCGTGTTTATTTTATATTCAAATCCCTGCTGTTCACAAACTTATTCCGCCTACCTCGTTAGTATAGTGGTCACAAGCGTTACTGCTGAGCACGAGGTCTTGGGTTCGATTCCCAGGTCGGGCATAGAGGTATTCGATGTTTCCATCTGGAATTTCTCAGTACCAGCTCGGAGTCTGGATTCGTGCCCGGTTGATGGCAATAGTATCACCCCTATGACGTGGTAGTTTAACATAATTGGCGAAATGTGGATGTACTATGGGTACACTTCTGCCTAACGCTTCTGGGATTACATGCGTGATGTTATGTTATTCCGCTGACCGAACCTTTCCGTTAACGACAGAAATAAACTAATAAATCAAAGTAATCGGTTATAAAATTAACTTGATGGTTCATATTTAGTAGGAACAGTGTAATTTTAACCATGCTTTGCATTCCCACGCGTGGTAAATTGATTGGCTTCAGATCGGGATACGGAAATAGAGCTTAACTGCATTTTGATTCAGATCGTATTGGTTTTGTGTTGCTAAAGTTAATTTTAAATCTTCTAGGTCTATAAAGTTATGTTTTTAGCTTTTCTGTGGGAGCCACGTTTATTACGTTATTTAAATTGTTGAGGAGACGACTTTTTCAAAAAAATGAATCGGATTATAAATTTTCAAAACCCTAAATAGGGTCAATCAACCTGCCTAGCCTTTTCCCAACTATAGTGGGATCGGCTTCCAGTCTAACCGGATGCAGCTGGATACCAGTATTTCCACAACCCAGTAACTGTCTAATACGATACCCCTTGGTAAGGCTGGTTGTCAGACTTTCGGGCTTCTGACGGCCGGTAACGACTGCAAACCTGCAATTAGGGTGCTGTTCCTAATTCAAGTTTTTAGTGTCGTAGATTTTTGGTAGGTATAATTATAATAATATCATCGAGACATGGTCAAAAAATTTCCAACAATCTGCAGGAGCAAATGTTTAGAACGTTAAAGTTAGGTACCTACTTATTTATAAGAAATATGTAGAAATCTCACTCAGTTTTGTTATACCTGATAACCCTTACATGAAAATGCATGCACACAAGACAAAGGAAAGCTTGCATAGTTTTTAAATAAAATTTTGCAAAGTAGCTTGTTGCTTTGCAACCTGCAAAAATATTTAACCCAACAAAAGATATCTTGATGAAATTCTACAAAATGAATAAATTCAGTAACTCCACCCTCCAGAGTTTATATTATTTTTCCTCCGAAAGCACAATAGGCACACTGAGAGGCTTTTTTTAAACTTTCAGTATGACTTTGTTCTTCCCAGTTTAAAATTAGGACGAGTTTTAAAAAGTCTTCAAGGGGTGCCATTACATACACAAACATTTGAATTTTGTTCCAAGTTTGAATATTCCGAACTTCATTTGTTGGGATTCGAAGCTTCACGGAAAATGAACGCTCCGAAATTGTGCCAATCAGGATTGCGTTCTAAATTCAAAATAAATTTTATGAAAGTGTTTTTGGTCGGTTTTCTTGCTCAAGCATTTGACACTTTTAATATTTTGTTAGTTCGCGAAAAATATTTTTGTTCCATCTTGGATAGCAAATGTGTGCGCTTTGGCAAAGGTACAAGTCAGTAATCTATATAATTATTTATTAATAAAGAATCGATACATTAATAGCGTCTTGTTTTCGTAACGTTAGCATTAATTAATTAATCCCCAATGGTTTCTCATTGACGTGTCTCGAACTATAATTATACTAGTAAATTAATATTGATGTTATAATAATATAGATTTCCAATAACCCCTTTGGTGTGGGAATCAGCATGGCTTCATAGTAGGTACATAGTTATGTAGTGTATAATATTAGGAAAAGGCATCTGCCTAAGTTCTATGAACTAAAATTCAATGGAATGGCGGCTGGTGGTTTACTTATTACATACGTGGCGTAATTTTCTGCTATAACATAAGTGTGAAACAAAACTAAGTTATGAATAAAATAACAATAGAATTTACATATTCCCTTAATTTTGACTAACTCCTAGAAGCAATGATTGGCTTCTGATTTTTCCTAATAGGAATACCTACTAGATATTCTTAAAGATAATTTACAACTCAGTTACCTAAAACGTTCAAATATTCATCCTCTCAGCCCTCCGAATAAAGAAAACCCAGCTTAGTTGAAAGTAGTTTCATAAATGCACTCAACTATAATTACACTGGTCTCCTTCCAACTTAAAAGTGATTTTAATTACATTACCAACCGTATACTCTGTAATAAACTATTTCTTTGACGGTAACTGTAATGCTTATGGGAAAAGGTGCGACTATATTTAGCTGTTTTTTATTTTTATTTCTTTGCATAAACCGTAAGAAATTTTGAATTTCAGGCTACATTGAAGGCATCACCTTAACCAATGCTAAAGTAGAGTTTTCAACTTCTACTTCTCAATTTAGAAACCTTGTGTATGACTTTCATATACTCGTAAGATGTTTTAGCCCTTGTTGACTCAACATAAGAAAGAGAAGATCTGATGTATGAACTATCTCGCTCTTTATTTACATAGAACAATAGTCAAGGGAAAGGAAAAACATCGCGAACAAGCTCATACATTTGTAATAAACTAACAGGCAACTCGCTGAAAGCTGCAGTTTGTTGCCCATGCTGGCCATGAATTGCTACATATTTATTACACAAGTTGGGCGCAGTCAGAAGCATATGTTATAAATATCCTGTTGTAGATATAAGGTAAATGTGATTTTTAACCGACTTCCAAAAAGGAGGAGGTTATATGTTCGTCGCGTATGTATGTTTTTTATTTATGTCCACCGGTTTCTCCGCCAATTGTGGAATTTTGAAAGTTATTTTTTTGTATGAAAGGGTATGCTCCCAAATTGGTCCCATATAAATTTTATTAACCTTGATTGGATAGTATTTGAGTAAACTTCAATAATACGTATTTTCCCACTTAGTATATGTGGATAATATGATGATAACTTCCTGTCACTGCTATTTACATAGCAGGTATTCGAATTTGTGTGGAGTAGGTACCACAACTAAAAAGTGAAAAATACAAAGTTTTTATAAAAAGTTTTTATAATTAACACGTAGGAAATTATTTATTGTTATGATAAGATTTTACCAACTTTGTTTTTACTTAAAGCCTAGGTATAAAATGTACGCACTAGTTATATTATCTGCATTTCTGTCTGTAAACCGATTTGACTACCTAATGAAAATCCAACGATTCATGCGCTTGATTAGATTTGGATAGACCTGCAAAGTGTGAATTTTAGATTTCAGAGTTGTTGATTTTGTCAGCTAGTTATCGTGCAATCCCTTGCGCTTCTGCTTTAATATTTATTTCAACAGTAACAAAAAGAATAGAAGCACCCCTTTCTTTTACCACAACAAAGGCCATTTCTCGGTCCCCCATAAACAATACCCACTTTTAGCGCACATTAATTTATTCGCAGGGTAAACTTCACCACAATCTAGCAACACTACAGTTTACACAAACGGGCACGCCCAACAAACAAGAATATAAAAGCTATCACGTTGAATGGAAACCTATTGTGTAGTTGTGACGTAACAGCTTGGATATCTGAGGAATTTAGGTTACCATGTTATGGTTGATGAAATTGTAATTGGCTGGAAGGAGAAGCAAGAAATCTCTACAAATCGTATCTCAATTCAGATTGCCGTAAAAGTTGAAGAAGTAAATGCAAGCTACTGGATTGAGAAGGTCGGATAATGATATCATCAGTATACATTTGTGTCAAAATTTCTTCTTTTCATACGTATGTTATGATTGGCATCCTAGCCTAAACAGATGCGGTTGAAAATATAGCATTCTGGAAATCTAAGTATAATATAGTGCCATCAGATTTATATTTCAGATGACAGGTTTTATTTTCTTTTTAAAAATATGCTTGGGTAAACAAAAATACATATCCTAAAGTAAATGGATATTACTGGAAACCATTGACTTAAAAATTGGTCTAGTAAAGTATTTTATTTAAAGTGTTATGTAGTTTACATTTTTGTTCCCAAGGTTTTGCTACTAATAGACTACTATAAGGACCCATGGGTATCAAAGGTGATTAAACATCGACATGTATATGTACTGCAATAACAATATTATGATCATTAATTTGCTAACCATTGTATACAAGAACCATTTTGGTATTACCTTGTTTCTGTGAAATACTTCTTCAATAATATGTATTATATCAATAAATGCTATTTCAAATATAGTTTTACTAATGAATACAGAGCACATAATAAATGATTGATGATATTGAATGCGACAATCAATATCCAATTTTACCTTATTTTCTGACAAAATATATACAAAATATTCCTACAAAAGGAAACTTGTTGATTAATGGGCTGTCAGCATCAGAAAGGGGCTGTTATACCAAATTATTTTGTTAATTAAAGTGAATGAGAAAATTAAGAGTAATTATAGAATGTACAATATAGGTCCGACTACAGTTCCTTGTGGCACTCCGTATAAAAAAACAAAATAGTTCTTGTATCAGAGCAGAATTCGAAAGAGTAAATAAGTCTTAGGGTTTTTCTACCGATATTTCGTCGACGCAATAACGTATTAACTCATAGATGTGCCATGAATGGATAGTCTTAACAGAGCGTTTAACATCATATGTTACTGATTCACGCAAAGGCCTATCTTTTATTGTAATATTATTATCTATTACTTATTTCTTCCTTTTATTATCCTCTCGTTTTCCTACACGTTTTATTATAACATTTGCTGCCAATAAAGGTCATTAATTCCTTTCTTTTGTGATGCTTTCATAAGTTGATTCCGTAAGTGGAGGTACAAAAATAAAACCCTAGGCCCCTTATTAATAAAATAATAATGCAATGTAAAGATTATGCCAAGACTAAACCTCGAAAATGTATGGTTATTCTGAAGGTACGGGTTATAACTTTACGCTACATTTAATAAGTATTACATTAAGGCTACAATTTAAATGCTCACCAAATTAATTTTTAGACCCTAAGACTAATTACCAATTAAAATTAATTAAACCCACTCTATACCGAGGTGCCTTAAGAACAACTTTTTAAGTTCAAAAATAATTATACACTCATCAGAATAATTGTACGTGTTGTATTTATATTCTTTTTGCCTACCAAAATGGATAAATGCTCACCAAATCTTGTTTCCCTGAAATAGTAACATTAAATACCCAAAATGACAGTTTGTCAAATTCGAAACGGTTAGGTTAGAACTGTGACCACAAAACGCGCGAAGGCGAGCGAGCGTAGCGAGCGTGCTTCGGCAGCGGCCGCCGAGTTCTAGATTTCTTCTCAAGTAACATGTGTTTGGGACACGCAATATTATATTTGATATTCAAAATAATTTTACGATCGACCGTTAGCTTTTTTGCCTTAGTAAAACTGACTAAATAAAAAGTCGTGAAATAAAATATTGGTAACATCTATTTAGCGATATTATGAAATATTTGCTCTGAAATTAACTTTAAAGGCGTTTATAAATCTTTATGGTATAGAATAAAAAGAAAAAAAAGGTTAATTTCTACAATACTCTAGGAAACACAATTTGGTGAGCATTTATCCATTTTGGCAGGTATTTCGAATTTTTTGGTAGTAATATAGGTAGGTACTTTTCTGGTAGGCGTTTAAACACAAGCCTTACATTAATTACACATCCAAAATCAGCATCGATTTATTTTTGCAATATGAGCTGTGACTCTTTACAAAGAAGTTAAACCAGATTATATTTTCTCAGTGTTTATGTTTGCAGTAAAACATTAGAATTTCCAAATGATTAAAATCATAAAAACCGTTTTGCCCGAAGCAGCCCACGGAAAGTCCTATCTTATGAAGTTGGAACTTGCATCTGGTTTAAAGTTTCTCTTCTGTTGGCTGCGGTATAGTAAAAGAAAACTTGGCAACTGTTTTAACATCAATATTTTGACGCCAACCTTCTTGAGGCAGGTATGATTTAATCTTTTACATGGTCCCTATATATTTCACAGTACTTATAAGGCTAAGTTGTATACCTACTACCAATAAATAAAACGTGAATTGCTTGAGCCACGCAAACGTAAAGGATTCCATTTTCCCTCAAAAATGTGGGGTGGCATTGCCAGATTTTGTATGGCATACTTTTGCTTTGATTTCAAAGTTAAAGAAACTTGAATTGTTTTTAAGAAGTTATCTTTACCAACGCTTTCGGCTTTTTGTTTAAGATAAGATAAGATAAGATATTCTTTATTTGTCTAAACATGGTATACATACAAGAGCATGCAAGATTAAAATCAATTGTTTAAGTCCAGTCATGTTTAGCCGTAAGTATCGGCGTACAAATATTTCTATAATATTGAAAACTATTATTCTTTTTATTGACAACTAAAAAATTATAAAATTTCACAAAAAGAAAGAAAGTTATGAGTTATATTATTATAAAATTTCACAAAAAGAAAGAAAGGTACCCAGAATTGCAAATACAAAATTTTTTTACTTAGAGACCTGTTAATTCGAAATTATTATTATATCATCATGTCAACATTCATATTGAAAAAATAAATCACAAATACAAGAACAATGTCAAAGTTTAAAAATGTATGTCAAATTTGAAAGATACATGTCAAAATTACAACCCAACATTGATGTAAATCATGGATACGCCCTCACCATACTTACGTCGCGTGAAAAGTGTCACTTCTGAAATGAGCGAATTCGCTCTTTCGAACATCATTTCCTCATTCGTCATAGTTCGTGACACATCGGAGTAACTTTCTCGTTTTTAATACACACAGCTGTACAAAGATGCTTGTTGTGCCTACAGGAAATGTACCAACAACTCCAAAAATACAAACAAAGCTAAAGGTATTACTTTTCATGCGTAAGTAATTTTTTTTCAAATTTATTTCGATTTCAAAAATAAATATTATGACGGATGATGACATATAACAAAAATTTCGTTCCCATGACAACGAACGAAAGGGTAGTGTAGCGTTGACAAAAAAAGTTTAAAAGAATTTAGGAAGTATGGAGGTTACATTATAATTTTAAAATATTTTAAAAGCCAGATTTTTTTAATGTATTTGTTTTTTAGATTATTTTTTCTTTGCAACTATGTTTTCGAATGGTAGCATGGTAGCATTCACTCAAACATGTTTTCAATAAATTTGCCCGAGTTTCAGCTGATAGTCCGTTACCTAAAAATATGCCACTGGGATTTTCCAGCTTTCGTTCATGCATACTAATATTAATACATACGCCTGAGTCGCTATTTCGCACGATTTTGCCGAGCCAGCACCGAAATTTACGACGCCTGCAGTCTTCTTTCCAGTCCACGTAGTTTGGTGGCGAAGAGTCATCTCGTCAGCAATTAACGTGCAGAATATTCGCGGATAACAATTTTTTTTTTTCTAAAACCTCCATCGCTTCCTTATTAAAGCCAAGACGACCCGAACTGTTATCGTACCATTTTCCTATGTCGCAAGGGTGTGGCAAAGATCCATTAAATATTTTTATTAATTTTTTTTATCAGCCTGTTAATAAACTCTACCGCTTCTGCTTTCAAATTCAATTCAATTATAATATCATTGATAAAGACAAACATTTTATTATTTCAAAACAACCTCGTTTTAAAATTAAGTACCTTTTTTAAAACGAGTATGCTGACGGTACAGCGACAATTCTCTACGTCATTGTGTGACAGATGACAACTTAAGCACAAATGCGGTCATTTTTTGATGCTGTAAGGCGTATCTTTGATTTACATCAATGCAACCCAAGTCCAAATTAACAGATTTATGTCGATTTTACAATGTTGATTGCTAAATTACAATGTGAACGTCTAGTTCATGTCAAATTACAAGACGAATGTCAAAATTACAGGAAAAAACTAAAAAACTTTTTCGGCTAGAAATTCGGAGACACTGTAATATGCTTTATGCAAAAGGAACAGTTTTAATTGACGCTTGAATGCATTCCTATTTAACTCTTTCCATCGTTTAGGCAGGATATTAAATATAGTGGGAGCCATGCAGACGATACTCTTGCGCATGAGTGCTGTTTTTGCTGGTTTGTGTTCCCGCTTGCAGTATGTAGGGTAAAATTAAATAGTACATTTCCAATGCATATAAGATCAGTTAGTTATTTAATGATTTGTCTATGTATATCACTGTTTTACTTTAAATTAGACTAACTTCCTTCAAGACAGACACTAATTATTTTTAAAACTCTCCATAATTACAGTGTCTTCAAAGATTTTAATTACATCAGTCCTTGAACCTACAATACTACCTACTTCAAGATTTATTCGGAGGGCTAACAAATGACCTAGACAAATGGGTCTGTCTGTCTGTCTTTACTCTTAGGCCCAACGTTCACAACCCTACTCAAAAGTAACCAGTTACAAGCTAGAACCACCAAGTACCCAGAATGTCACAGCACTAGTATTACAATGGCGACGCAACCAATCACAAACTAGTTAATAATGCGTTAGGAATATTGAAATACTAGTGCTGTGACATTCTGGCTGCTCATTGGTGATTTAAGCTTGTAACTGGTTACTTTTGCTTAGCGTTATGTACGATAGGCCTTAGGAAGTCTAGATCTCTACAGTGCCTTCATGAAACCAGCCGTAAAAGGAACACAAAGGCTTTTTAAAGGCTAGTTTCAGTTATAAACTGAAAGGGATGGTTGTGAGTTAGATAATACAACCTTTCCTAGAGTTAAAATCAAAGGGGAAATTAATATAAATGGACAGTGTTAGATTGTATATTATATTAAAGATTTTTCAAGTTTACCTAGATATAATGGATAGTATGCTGTAAATGATAGTCTTTATCTCCAAAATACCAAGTCCATATGTTATATTGAATTGTTAACAATTTCTATTCACAGAAATGAGAACAATGTACTGCAATAGGTGAACTCTTTGCTCATTCTCATTACCCATTGCATAGTAAGCTCTTTTCCTTATTATTGTTAAGAAATGAGAGAATGAAAAACTTATTCTTTTTGTCGTTTCGATGGTACATCTATGTTGCTTATACTGTTTGCGCGCAGCAAGTGGCCACGATTATTGCGGCGTCAGAGGCTTCAAAAAACTTATTCTCTCCCTTCGATCAATAACACCACAAATCGCATTTACGACTTTCGGTGAAATAAATTTCGTGATTTTTAATAATAGACAGTGCATTATTGATCGAAGTTCTCTCCCTAGTAAACTTTGTATAAGCTATAGATGCTAACTATTTAATATAATATATGGATTTATATAAAAAAAAACCTTACTATGCACCATTGGACATGGAACTACTACTATACTCTGCCTAACCATTCGGGGGAAAACAGACGTCATTACATATTTACCTTTCCAAATCCATGAGGTTCTGGGTTCAATTCCCAGGTCGGGCAAAGTGTTATTGGGTTTTTCTATCAGAGTTTTCTCAGTAATAGATTTGTGTCCGGTTGATGGCAATAGGCTCGCCCCCTATTACGAGTACATGGGACTTAAACATAACTGGCGAAATGTTGATGTACAATGTGTATGTCTCTGTCTAGCCCTTCTGGGATTACTGGTGTGATGTTATGATGCTTTCTAAATCAATGAATCATCTGTTTTTGGTATTTTTTCACTGTTGAGTATTATCCTATAGGTACCTGCAAACCTAAATTTGCTCGTGGGTGGAAGATAATGTAACGATATAAAACAGCATGATAATGTTTGTCTAAATTTAGTTAGACCAACCAACGCATATTTGTTTTATCTAAATGAACAATAAGTCTTTTTCCCAGTGGATTTAGAACAAGCGTAGCGTATATATTTATGTTAAAATACATTATGCATATTTAACTTAAAGATCAGCCTAAAAGAATAATTGCCATACTTTTTTGCTCCAGAGGTAAATATCTAACAAACGCTTAGTCAAAGCAAATGACACCTCATTTATCAAAACGAGCGAAGAATTCATGAGAAAAGATGAATATGAACATATAAACGTACCTTTCTTTCTAATTTATTATAGCAATTTCTAAACCATCAACATCACTTTACTGGTTACATTTTATAACCGACACAGATGCCTTTCATGAACTGCTTCATGAAAAAGAGGTCAACGGTTTACGAGAAAGAACACAAGAATAGGTACACATACACTTCAGTAGTATATAATTACCTTTCCTTTTTCTGTAACAGTCCAAAAGCAATATAAATATAGCAGCTTGAGTCGTAAAGTTTCAATGAAACCAATTAATAACTTTTTATTACAATCTACAATGAAAATGTAATAAAAAGAGAAATATAGGTCCGTTTTGCCGTATCGTGACAAAAACCCAACAAAATTTTATTAGAAGTAAATATGGCAGCAAAGTGTGGCTCGACAGTCGGAACAAAGTATTACTTAAAAATATTACATTACAATTTCTGAGTTTGAGCACGCAACAAAGTAATTTAATTTACGAACCTGAGTTCAGAAGGCTCTGTAGGCTCTATGCGGCACTGCCGAACGCACATTAAAAATTCATATATTTATAAAAAAATCACCTTAAAAAAATTCAAATGCAACACACAGCACAGTATCACTTAGCTGTCACAATGTTATGTACACTTTTATTTCGAATTTCATGTTTAGTTTCCTATGCGGCCGGCAGGCGGCGCTGGCGTGCGCTTCTTACCGCGGTCATCTACACACTAACGTCTGACTGTGTGATTCGCGCATGCGTAGTTACTCCTACACCCGATACCTACATTTCATTTTGTAATGAACTGATCTTTTCTTTAGCACGCCCAAAAATAGACCCAAACTTCTAATAACATAGAGTCGGATTTCGATCTAATACCAAATTAAAGGGTGCGATTCGACTTCGCAGTTCTTCCGTCTCCCTTCCACTAACGATGTCCACATGCATTTGAATTTTAATTGAGTATATATCTATGTGGTTGTATACGAAACAGTTTTCAAGTCTTTATGTCAACGCTCAGCGTCAAATTACTGTGACAAAGTGATTGGTGGTAAACGTCACCTAAAAGTTGGGAAAAGGCTTTTATTTTTGAGTTCTTTTTTCCTTATTCCATTACGGACTTTCCTTTTAGGCCCGAGTGTCAATTTTAAAATAGTGTACGTCTTCTTTTTTTTCGGCCAACTTTTCCTTATATTTCGGGTTACGCGCGAAGGCGGTGTCGTGTTCAGGGTAATAATCAAAGGAAACCATTACCCCAGTTAAAGTTAAGTTCATAATGAAAGCGGTTTACGCACGTTTTCCTGACATTGGTTAACCATAGAGCTATAAAATGATAACGTAACTTAATGTTTTAAGAAAAGTCTGCGTTCTCTTTAATATACGTAGGGTGGATTACCGAAATATTGCATGAAAAAAGTTAACGAAAACTATGATGACCAAAAGAAATGGGTGAAACTATGATAAACTAAGTTCAGCCCGCGACTTTATCCGCGCCTATAACCTTCCTCAAGAATTGGGCTATCCAATGCAAAAATAATTTTTCGAATCCGACTTGTAGTTCCGGAGATTACCTCCTACATACTAACTTACAAACAAACAAATTTTACCTCTTTATAATACATATACGTATTATTATTACGTCGTTTTTTTTCATTTATAATTACATTTTAAAATATGTTTTACACTAAAAATATATTTCAAAAAAACATTGAAAAAATATAAAAAAGTAGAGGTCCGCCGGTGTCGGGAGCAGGGTCCAAGCTACCGGTGGTTAGGGCTGCAGAGGAGGTTCCTGTACCTCCTCACAATGCGAGCCGTATCGAGGAGTACTGCCATTTGAATCAGGCCCTTGATCCAACCGCCTAACGAGAGCCTCGAGAGATGTGCGTCGACGCTTTCGGCCATCAGGCCATTGGCCGTTACGACTATCGGCACAATGATAGCCGAGCTCACATTCCACATGTCAACAACCTCGTGTGCTAAGTCGAGATATTTTATTTTTTCTCTTTCTCAACTTTCACGAGTTTCTCGTCATGTGGAATGGTAACATCGACTATCATTGCGCGGCGCGCTGATCGATCTATCACCACTACATCAGGCTTATTGGCTATAATAGTCCTGGTTATTATTATTAAGTATGTACATAGTATAGATGTTGTAATTTAAAAATGTGCCTGAAACCCGAGTTCATCATTATCATCATTTCAGCCGAAAGATGGCCATAGGCCTCCCCCAAGCATCGCCACTTCGACCAGATCTATGCTTCTCGCATCCATCGGATTCCTGCGGCCTAACCCCAATTACCAACCTAATAATCATTCCAGGTCAGCATCAGTGTTTTGATTGACAGTTAAGCCTTTATTTATAAACGTTGCATAAACGTCAAAAGTGTAATGCTCGTTTTTACCGACAGCTAAGTGACACCTAAATGAATCCCTAAATAAAAGTGCACTGTTGTATTTTCAACTCTCAGCGCTAAGCCTAGCGTTGATTATAAGGCTGACTTTAAACAACATTTATACACAAAGAGGTTATTGTATGGGCAAAGTGTTATTGGCATTTTCTATGATGAATTTCTGATGATGGCAATTGCCCCCTATTACATGGGGCTTCAAAATATTTGGCAAAACGTGGATGTGCATACTAAGGTTCCTGCCTAACCCTTCGGGAAATTACGGGCGTGATGTTATCCAAACTGTTACCCCAAAAGAGTAGACAGAGGTATTTCGTCCACCCACATTTCGTCAGTTAGGTAACCATAGCAACACATAATTACGTGCAAATAACGACACACCTCTAAGAATCTACCGTGACACATATACAAACGTTTCAGGTACTTGTTCACGCAAATACGACTGAAGGGAAAATAGCGTCCTGCATAATAGATGAGTCTGGTCAACTTGCGTTCGTCTCAGACTTAAGCCTTGAATAGGTAATAGAACTCTGTAGATCCGACATGTTTTAAGAGCTTATAATATTAATACTGAGCTATTTTTAGTTTAGACAGGCGCGACGCGACTCTAGTAGAACATTTTTTATGAAAACTTAAGGGAAATAATAAAGCTTCGAAAAATAAATTAATTTCCAGCGATCTGTGGTTGACTGTAATACTATCAAAGCTGTGTTAAAATGAATTACCGAAAAAAATACCAAACTTCCGAAAAAAATAGTAAGTTTCCGTAAACATAATTATGTTCTGCTAAAATAATCGTTTTCTTAAGCTCTATAGAAACCAGCTTAATTTCTGAATAAAGAATAACTTTTTAACTCTCAATTTTAATGAAAATAACTACCTACCGGTAGTAGCGATCGGGTGCAGAGGTGACTATTTCACCTCTGCACCCTCTGTTAGGTTAGGTTAGAACTGTGACCAACCGCGCGCGAGCCGAGCGAGCGAAGCGAGAGTTTTTTCACCATTTTCTAATTCGGGGTTTGGGATGAAAATGTCTAACTGTAGTTTTCGTTAAAACGCAATTTAAGCTGGTGGAAAAATATTACATTAGCAAATGCTGTATTGGATTCTTTTCTTTATATGCATTCGCATATAGGTTGTCGGAAAATTAGTATTTAAAGCAGTCAATTTCATATTTGAGTATGCCCATATTTAAAAAAAAAATCGGAGCTTTTATTACTACCCAAAACTTAATGGATAAATTTCTACCAGAATTGCGTCGAACCATCGCGTCGCACCTGTCACCAGAAGCCTTAAATTGGAAAATTGGTCAACCTCGTAATTGCTCTACCACTTTTGCCAATTTCCGCAATAATTCCCATAAGTTTGAAATGGGCCAGGGCCATCACGCAGTGGGTATCGTCACCGATTCAGGCCTAAGAAATGCTGCCGCGACGACCTAGAGTCGTTCTTGACTGATTGGCTGGAAAAGGCAATAGACAAAGACGAATGGAAAAGTATGGGGGAGACATTTTCCCAACAATGGGACACTAAGAAACATAGTTGGGAAGAGGCTGGGTAGATGCTGATATGCTGCAGTACGTCAATTTCACTCTGAAATGATTAATTCTTAATTGAAATATTATCATGGAAATATTACAAAATTTAAATAAGAATGGTAATGAAAAACTAATTAATAATACTCATTTCATACAACAATTTATATTTTTTTCTGCTATACTGGCAAATAAAACTGACTTTTCCACGAAAAAGTAAGTGCAACCTCGTTCCACAGTTTTTCATGAATATGGAACGTTATAAATTCAACAGTACATCAAAGTATTAATTAAAGCGGCCATCTTTAATTAAAAAATGTAATAGCCTTTTGAAATACGATTCAGACATAATTTTATTTACATAACTAACATTTACTTAAGGATTTGTTCGAGTTTCTAAAGAAATTGATACTGTTGGATTCAACTTCATAATTACGAAGTTAATTTTGCTTTATTGGATTTTCTTTGGAGGATAAAATCGTTTTCTTGGAAGAGATTGAGTATTTGTTTCCTTACCTATATATTTTTAAAGAAGGTATGTAGTTCTAAGCTGCCTATGTGGTTAGCATAATAATTATTGGCACCAGAAGAGTTATATACATAGACATTTAGTGTAAGCTTAGTAACATCTAGGGTCCCATTTGCTTAGCTTTTTCGCAACTGTGATGAGTCGACTTCCAGTTTATCCGGATGCAGCTCAATACCAGTAATTAGTCTTAGGTATGAAATCTTTAATTTTTTATCAAGATGTAAAAAATGTTGAAGCATAGCATTATTCTAAAATACAGACAAAATAATAACGAATTTACATAGGAACTTTCATCCCCTATTTAACCCATTTAGCGGATGAATTATTAATCAAAAATAATCCGGCCTTACTGTTTGCTTTCGTTTTAGAAGTAAATCTTGCCGGTTTAAGGCTGCCACAGACATGCACGAGCCGACAATTTCGTCGCAATTCTACGATGTAAATCCGTAGAACAATTTCTATGACTAGTAGTTCTGTGAACAGTAGACTTCGCGAGCACAATTTTTTTTGCAATGTTTAATAAACGGGATATTTACCATGTTTTTAAAAAACAAAAAAAAACATGTTCATTATCCCGTTTTAAATAAATTTAGTAGTGAAAATAACCATGTCAGTTTAAAATTCTATAATTAATACAAACTCCAACTTAAAAAAACCCGAATACGGCTGAAGGTACCTAAAAAGTTAATGACAAAACAATAAATAATAAACTGAAATAAACTTAACCACAACTAACCAACTACTATCTGCTAAACACGAGACTTAACTTTTGAAGTTACTTTACACCTGACAAATTCTGAGTTCTGAAAATAATTTAAAAAATTCTCTAGTTTTTTATAAGTATGCGGTCCCTGGTGCCTCATCAATCAGAAGTAGTTAAAGGGCGATTCCACTGGTAGAAATCTAAAAGTGGGCAATTTACAGCATTTTTCTGCTCATCACGCCGAAGATGCTCATCAGATCGTCACGAATTTTTTATGAGACCAACTGGTAAACTGGACCAATCTTAAAGTTATTAACATTCAAATTTAAAAAGATCACACCCCACAACGACGACGACGAAGACGACGACGACGAGAAAAAAAAAAACATCCCCACTTTAGGTGTAGGGAAGGTACCCATTTATTTTATTTTATTGGTTTTATTTTACTACTTTGTCGGCGTGATGAATATGTATACTCATGCCAAATTACAGCTTTCTAGTACCTAACCGTCTCTGAGCTAAGTCGCGGACAGACAGACAGACGGACATGGCGAACCTATAAGGTTTCCTTGTTTACTACGGAATCCTAAAAATTGCCTAAAATAATTATAGTAAATAGAGTCAGGTAAGGTAACCTTGGCCTAGAATGATGTGTTTAGACTGTGACTGCTTAGACCCGTATTTTTGATGAATAAAAAACCTCTATAAGGGGGTTGCGAAGCCTCAGTAAAAGAAAAAAAGAGTTTTTATATTTAAAAATGTTTAAAAATATATTTTTTAAACTTTGTGTTCTTGCTTTAGATAATTCCAATAGATTTGATTTTAGGTTGGTTCCCAAACTTGCCTCATCTATAGCTGCATTTAAAAATGTAATTACACCACTGGGAAATCCCTCGTAGCCATGATCCTCATAAATCCATCAATTATACGAATTATACGATTATCATAAAATTTATTTAGGATGCGAGTGGGATACGCTGTCCCCACAAATTCATCGTATCGCTTTTCCGTGGAGGCGTTTGGCGATGTAGTATGTCTGTTTATTATGTAATTAGCCGATACGTCATCATAAAAATAATAAAAAGTTGTACGTATTTGATATTTGTATTATAATAAAATACGGATTATAAATAGTGGAGGGAAGGGGCGCGAAAAAAAATTTCGTGCAATGGGGGTCGCGTCATGAAAAAGGATTATCTTTTAACGACAGCCGGGACCAACGGCCATGCTTTCCGAAGCACAGAGGTATCTCGGTATGTAAAGATGGTCACCGATCCACGGACAAACCCCGGCAAGCGTAGTTTAACCTGATGGATCGACCCGCGCGGCTATTATTACTTAGCCACGAGCTCCTCACCTTTTTTGATAAATCATTACACGTATAAGTGCAATCTTTCGTTTAACTATCCTTCCTCTACATTCATTTCACACACACTTATCGCGTGACTAAACCCCAACACCCGCTACAGTTATTAATTAAAACTTTCATACATCAATAGTGTTAAGGTATAAATTAGGGCAACAGATTGTTGTACTAGCTTTCGAGGACCTTCATAACTAAAGACAATATTAGTCTGGGTAAGGGAATGTCCTCACTTGATTTACACAAATGTTGTTTGTATGATAAGTGGGGTGGTGGTATTAGTTTTACCGTTGTTCTTGGTAAATATAGGGTCAAAGTAAATTAGCCAGCGAAACTTAAAGAAAAGAAATATAATTGAAAACCTCCTTACATTACAATCTCTTTACATTGGTGTATATCGTATGGATATTGGGCCAGCAAAATTCTTTAACTTCGGTGCCGAAGTAGTCAACTATTTAGGTCATTAACTCCGAACTGATTAACAATTGGCAACAGTCATGTTAGTAGCAAAGGTTCTCCTCGAAAAGCTACAGCCATTGATGTTTATCTTATGGCTATTGGGCCAAGAAAATTCCTTAACTTCGCTACCAAAGTAGTCACACCTATTTAGGTCATTAACTCCGAACTGCCTGACAATTGGCAAAAATCGTTTTAGTAGGAAAGGTTCCCCTTGAAAAGCTCTTTCTATTGGTGTGTGTCTTATTCCTATTGGACTTCAGGGCAGAACCCCATATGTAGGGGCCCATTCTCCTTTATTTGACCCGGTTAAGGCACATAATATTCACACAAAAACAAAACAAAAACAGAGAATGATTACAACAGTATTGTGTATCACGGCTGCGCCAAGTAGGCAAATAAAAAATCACACATGATAAAACTAAAAAAAAAATTGTGTGGTCATCGACCGCACTTGGTGTAGTCACTTGAAATATCAGTAAAAAAAACAGTTTTATCCAATGACGTTTGTGTAACAGACATGATTGGTATCGACACCTAATCACGGTAAAACAAAAGAAAACAGATTTTCTGAACTCTTACAAGTAACAACAATACCAGCTGTCGTCGACCCAAAAAAAAAACTTACAATCTTTTTTATTTTTATTTTATCGTGTTTTAATATCGATACCCACCACGTCTACAGAGTTTTGCTAGCTAATTTGATTTGACCCTGTATTATACCATCAATAAGTAAGTACCTATGACTTTTCCTGAAAAATTTAAACTCTATTTAAAGTTAATCATTGCAGGACTTTTCGTTGCAAAGCTCTATGCATATTTATTGTTTTTTTAAAGAGAGAAAGAACATTGCCTATGGTAATTCTTAGATTACTTTTGAACGGTTTTTGGCTCAGCTTGTAAAACAAAAATTGCCACATAATCATATTCATCGCAAGTATTTATCATAATGACAAAACCCGTGTTTTGACTGTTTGCGAAGAGGAACAGCCTCTCTAGCATCCTTTACACACACATATACACACAAACACTCCTCACAATAACAACTAAACCCACCTAATAAATATGTTAACATCAGAATGATTACGCAAATATAAATATTTTGTAAATCTTAGTTTAATTATTTCTCTATATTTTGTAGCATGTAATTGTTTTTTGACCTTAATAAATAAATAAACCCCATTAAAGAACACTGTCCTTCAAGATACAGGATTTTGCCACGTTGTGTTCCACGCCGGCCTCAAAGAGATGACAGCATAACTGACGGGGTCCGCTAGGGCCGATGTCTGCCGGGGTCGCGGGAAAGTCCGAAAGGGATACCGTGGCCCCTGGCAACGTACAGGCAACTGAAGGAACATGGGTGGGTTTTAGTCAGTAAGAGTCTGACACGCCCCTCCTTACTTGATAATTTCCCACCCTAAAAAAAAAAAGTGATCTTACTCATTTGAAATAGCCATACCCATCCCATAATATAAACAACACTGATGTTCCGAGTACCTAGGCTAAGTTTTTGGTCAAACACAGTGGTTCTTTCGCAATTAATTTTTATTTTTTATATACTCGAATATATTTCTTTTTTCTTTTTCTTTTGCATTGTTTGTCAGAACTCTTGAACTACATTAAATTATCTGTATTTCTCCTAATGCCGTTAGCTGACTACCACAAAACACTTTTCATTCCACTATTCACTATATTATTGCAGCAATAAACAGCCGTAATGTAAATAATTATTTTTTGCCGGTGTCGGCGTCTGCGTCTCTTTACTTGTCAACACGATGCCATAGAGTACCACAGATACTAAAGGCATAGACAAGTAACTGATGTTACGTCGGATGCAGACACGCGGATTACATAATATTTCACTCTTCATTGTATTTCACACACATTATTATTTTTATTTTTTATTATATTTATTTGTCTGTATCTATCCGTGACATCACTGCGGGCCCTATCAGAATACCAGCACTGCGATATTTTTATTTATTTTTAAATGTCGCGGCATCATGCTGAGATAGGAGCCTTTTGGCCTCGTACAAGACTTCCTTCTTTATATGTTACTGTTACTTTGTATTTTATTGTTTTTGTGTTTTTCCTGTGCGAGTCACAATAAATACTTTTTCTTTTTCTTTCTTTCTTTCTTCTAATAAATGATGACTTACTTACTACTTATTTACTTACGTTTCTGTTTTGTTAGTGGGCTGTTTGGGCCTAATCTCTGAGGGCCTAATAAGGACCGATTGGAACTGTTGGTGTCATGGTGAAAGGATTAGCCAATTGATAGAAGTCAAGAAAGGTGGTGAATATGCCAGATTGTTTTGAAGTTAGAAAAAAACCCTTTAAAGTGTTACGTAGATTCCTATGTAACAGAAAAGGACTTATTACCACATAAATAACAGTTCTAACTCAATCAGCCTAGCCTTTTTCCTAACTATGTTGGGGTCAGCTTCCAGTCTAACTGGATGTAGCTGAATACCAGTATATTACATGCAGTGACTGCTTACTCCACGACCCAGTTACTGGATAACACGAAGACCGTTGGTAAAACTGGTTGTCAGATTTTTGGGCTTCTAACTACCCGTAACGACTGACAAAAATCTACGAATGACAGCCGGGACCAACTGCTTAACGTTCTTTCCGAGGCACGAAGGTGTAATGGATGGAAAACAATCCACAAATCGTTCGTGGAAAGCCTACCTTAACCATCCGCCGACCCGTGCGGCTGTTATGATTTAGCGACGAACCCTTCCAGTCTACTCCACTCCCCTGATAAATAATAGTACTAATAATAAAAATAAAAAGATTCTGCTGAAGCAAAATAAACCTATGCAACGTATATTTTAAGTAGATAATAAATACAGGTATTGGGAATACAGGTTTATGCATCAAGTTATTGTAACGTTTACATTCAGAAACAAACACTTCAGTAACATGTCATGAAAACGTTTCTAATCACAAATCAATATCGATCCACTAACGACAGTTTGGTAGATAATTACCTGCGTGTGACGTCATAATACAGGTATGTAAGGTCTCTTCAAATCCTTGTTTCCAATTGATGTTGTTACCACTTAAACAAACATCAACTTTATGCTAGTGTAAACAAAGTTGATTTTAGGCTGACTAGTACTGTTGAATAGTCATAAAAATATGAAGTTGTAGCGCAAACCGTGTCTTATGTATAGGTATTACAGTTGTTTTTCCTAAAACTCGTGTTTGTTTACATGTTTGGCAACTAACGTAGATTAGACGTATTGAGGGTTATCTGGAGTAATCAACTTTATACAGGCTCAACTTAAATTAGTTAGTGAAACTCCGCGGACGTGATGGGCGCCGATATCTAAATACGACAAAACAAAAATGCCATTGATGAATGATTTTTTTTTGCCCTATTTAGTGTAGTTACTGGACATATCAGTTTAAAAAATCTGTTCTTTTTTTTATTGTAAACTTTACGGAGGTGATAAATCAAAAAAAAAAGATAATCGTGAGGAAGCCGGCATGTCCTAGAACCAAAAATTCGAAAACATGTGACATTTACCAACCCGCACTGAGCCCGCGTGGTAGATTATAGCCCACTCCCTCTCGAATAGAGGAGGCCTATGTCCAGAAGCGGGAACATTATACTTAGGCTGATTATTCATGTTTGTTAAGATTCGCTAGCTAATTTAATTCGACCCTGTAATTTAGCTGCTGATTTCTGCCACATGTAACATTTTGGGCAAATAGAAGACAGACTGACTTGGGCCACTTGATGGAAAATGTATACAGCCATATATTGACAATGTCACATCAAAAAGATTGCTGAAGCGCTGTTAACCTTAGATACAAAGTTCATAACTTCGTTCAAAGCGTTTCGTCTCAAGTGGCTGTAACTTCACTTACACTAAACCCTTACGGGAACACATAAATTATTATTTATAACCAAACAACTTCAACTTCTTCTTTTTGTGCTTTTTAGTGTTCCGTAGTGAACAAGGAACCCTTATAGTTCATATCATATCATATCCGTCTGTGTGTCTGTCTGTCTGTCTGTCCGCGGCTTAGCTCAGAGATGGTTCGTTCTAGAAAACTGTAATTTGGCAAAATAAAAAAATAAATTTAGGGTATCCCTATCTCCCTACACGTAAAGTGTGGATGTTTTTTTTTTTCTCGTCATCTCATGGTGTGGGCTGTCGTTGGAAAGGTCGTTCAAAAATATTGTAGGTGTGTAAGAACCATTTTGCAATTCAGGAATCTGTTTGTGAAATATTAAGCTTTATAGTGATAATTTTTGTTTAGAGTCAAGTCCCCCCCCCCCGTGCCAGCTCAATGGTTGTATTTGAATTTGTGAAAATATTCACAGCAGTAGTATATATAACGGAATTAAAAGGAAAACTATCACTAACTGTAAAATATGTTAAGTTTGTTCTTGGGATACATTCATCCCAACTACGGAACCCTTCATTGTGCGTGGTCCGACACGCACGTGGTCGGTTTTTTTTAAAACTACATCAACATTTCTGATGGGGAGTTTGTTACGCCATTTCTTCTTCCCAGCTTAAGCACTAGGAAGTGGTGAAGGGCGGGCGTTTTTGGGGGACTGTCTTATGTAATTTTGACGTTCGAAAAGAACTGATTCTTAGCCTAGTTTGAATAAATGACGTTTGAATTTGACAGTAATTACCAAAACCAAATACATCGCACTTAATCCTACTTCAAACAGACAATGCACCAATTATTAAATCATCCTTCCACCATTAGAAACACGCCATATTCTGCTACCACAGGCCATGTCTAAAACTACACATGACAACTAAGTCAAAATGTTAACACACACACATTACTACCAGTATGTATCCCAAATAGTATGTTACCCAAAGTGAGGCAATGTTAATCATTGTTGCCAAGTATAATTTCCCAGGGGAGCTTGGGGTAATTGTATAAGTTTTAAATAATTATCCACTATCCAACTTGGTCGGGTAACGTACACGATGCAATTAGTGAATAATAGCTATTTAGCTTTTCGATTCGGGGATGAAACGGGGTAAAATTTTTAAGTGTTGTGTGACGAATGAAATTGTTATGTGTAGATATGTTGCGGTAGAAATATATTTTCCATCTTTCCCGTTTCGTAGGTATAATAGCTACTAGGGGACTAAATAGACACATAGGGAACTAAAGGGTCACATAGCAACACTGATTGTAATCACCAGTTAATCTGCCAAGTACGGTGATTCATAACCAACATAATCACATGAATCACCATAAATTGCAGACGAACTGGTGATTCATGTGATTATGATGATACTCTGTCTATCATGATGATTACATTACTATCTGATTATGAATCACCATATTTGGCAGACGAACTGGTGATTACAATCGTTGTTGCTATGTGACCCTTTGGTTCCATATGTAACTGCGATGATGATACTCTATCATAATTGCGTATGCTGCGTATGGTCGTAAGTTGTCGTAAGGTAATATTTCGTTACCATTTCATTAGACAGAGCTGGTTCATACAAGTAGCGTGTAGCGTGCAATAATGCGTACCTGAAAGGAATCTTATAAGCCGCCCTTTGATGCCAAATAACTCAATACACCCTGTAAAAGCCAGAAAATAATGCAAAAAAAAAACAATGAAATAACTCAAAAGATGCCTTAAAATAATTAAAACCAGCTGCCACTCATTCAATCTCACATAAGAATCTTCCAAACAAACACCAATCCAAGCTATATCGAAATATCATTTGTCAGTCTCATCCTATGCGACATCATGTTTTATTCATTCCGAACACGCTACAAGGGGGTGGGGGGAGAGGAAATGACGTCAAATGAGGGACCCAAGTAGGTGAGCTGGATCGCTACGGTACCTATTTTATAAAAGAAGGGTGTCTTTGTTTATACAAGTAGGTATATATGGATGGACAAGGGGGCTAAAGGGGTTGGTAAAAAAAATATTGGGTTGATTGGGGTAGTGAGTGATAGTTGGTTTTGTTTTGCAATGTGAATGTGGGTTCACTCTTTTAGTAGAAAGTTTGAAAATTTTAATATCATGAAAGTTGTTCCTCCTAAATAAAAGACGGAAAAAAAATAGGGCCTTGTTTCTGATTAATTGGCACTATCCAACAGGTAACAGTGGCGACCCAGTGGATCGTAGGTTTGAACCCTGATAGGCGCTTTACTTTGTGTAAATTATTTCATCACCACTGCTTTCAAAACGATAAAGAAAAACATCGTGAGGGAACCAGCATGTCCTTGAACCTAAAATTCGAAGACATGTGACATCTACCAATCCGCACTGGGCCCGCGTGGTCGATTATACGGCCCACTCCCTCTCACTAAGAGGAGGTCTGTGTCCCAGAAGTGGGAAAATTAAAGGTTCATTATGCTGTGTGTAAAAAGTAAATCTAATTATATAACAACATAACATTACATAACGCCTGTTTCATCCGCAGGTTTAGGCCAAGTTTTAGTTATTATATTATGGGTTATTTCATGTCATTATTATAGGTGTTCTGTAGACGGTTGAACATACGAAAATGGCGGATCGGTGGGGCAGTCTGCTACGTGTTTAGGCCAATAACAAGATCCAGGCCACACGGATTTTTTTAAATGTTTTTTTTTTTAATTTAAACGTAATTCGTCGTTGCTCAAACTTCAAACGTTAATAATTTCATTTAAAAATAACAAAACCGGCAACATTTATTTTTTGTTTGTTTTTAAAATAATTGTAGAACTAACACGTAAAAATAAATTTGGTTTGTATATAATTAATTTCACTTTTCGCAAATGTAGAGTTCCGTGAAAAAAGTCCCAGGCAGTCAAAATTGGCGAATTTTTCTAGTTTTTTTAAAAGAAATTGTACATATTGCATACTGTTAGATCGGGCATGAACCAAAGATGTTTTCCTAAAATTTGAACTGCTCTATTACTGTTAGTTTCTTTTAACGCAGTACAAAGTCGAGCTTTTGGTATTTATTTTTAATTTGTTTGTAGTTTAAGAGCTCGTATTTAATTTTCTAGTAATCATCTGCGTCATATACGAATTTTATAAAATTCTACAGTTACCTACTTTAGATGAAAATAAAAATAAAATGTTGCCAGTTTTGTTATTTTTAAAAGAAATTATTGATGTTTGAAGTTTGAGCAACGACTAATTTCGAATGAAATTAAAAAAAGATCATACATGTTCTTGTTATTATTTTTTATATTGTTTTCCTTGTTTTTGTTTAGTGTCTGTGCTTACTAACATAGTCGTAAGTATTACTAACAATCTTGTTGTTGAGTCTTGGTTAGGTACTCGAGTAAAGAAAATTCTATTCTATTCTATAAAAAAATATCCTTGTGGCCTGGGTGTTGTTATTGGACCTAAAAATAAAAAAAATAAAAATTTGGATTTTTTTGGATTTTTTGGTAGAAATAGGCCTCACGGACCCACCATTATCGAATGTTCAACCGACTGCCGAACACCCTGTATAATCTGTATAAAACTATCTGCCCGATACATAAACCGGAATTTAAGACGTTTATGTTTGTATTCATTTATATAGGGGTTTACGGGGGCGAAATATCGATCTAGTTATGTCTCATATCTGGGAAAATTCGTTTATGTCCGTATTTTCACCCGAGCAGGGCTCGGCCGCCCAAAATTTAGAACAAGATGGCAACCTTAGAATAATAATATGGCAACATGATATTAATAAATACCTACTATCATGGCAGCATGGAATTAGTATGTACTATACATGGAATTTGTCTATTAAATGAGCATTCTCTATTTTCACCAGAGCAGAGCTCGGTCGCCCAGGTACTGTAAATTACAAAACCAACTTTATTTTTAACGTATTACTAAGAAATAAAATTCAGCCGGTTTTTAACCTACATAACAATGATGAAAATATACAAAGTTATTATCGACCATTTACTTCCGTGTTTTCCTAATGGTCTCGCTAAGAGAACAGCCGTTCGATTCTGTAAAAATACCACCGTGAAACTTAGGTGAAGTGAGCGTGAAGTGTGTCAATAGTGTTCATCCCTAGCATCCTGCCAGTCGATTCTGTGGCAGTGACAGCTCACTTCACGCTCCCTTCACCTAAGCTTCACGTTAATATTTTTACAGAATCGACCGACAGGTTAACTTAATATGAGTTTAACTTTCGTTTTATTTGGAAAATCTTCTTGTGGACTGGAATTATATCTTTATTTTTTTAATGGTTTTTTTATAGTTTTGAATGGTTTCGAAAAAACAATAGGGATGATGACTAAACATTTTTTTTAGTCAGTCTTTGATATTATAAAAAAATATTGAACACGTATTTTTTCTTTTTTTACTTAATCTAAAGATTACGGCGATACATTGAGGTAAAATGTGCCATGACGTCACGAGTATGTAGATTTTATACATACTAGTGACGTAATGACCCCCACTCCCCAACTTAAAATGCATTTTATCTTAGTAATTTTTTATTAATTATATATTATAAAGCAAAAAATACGTGTCTGATATTTTTTTTATTATCTGACTGACGGACTAATTAGTTTTTTTTTTTTTTTACCCAGGCGTCATCCCTATTGTAGCTTTACGTGGGGCACTCAGAAAGTTTTGCAATACTAGAAAAAATATACTACAGGTTATAATTATTTTTATTATATCTTTTCAAAGAACTCTTAATTGGTGTCTATACACAGTTTCATGCGTCAAAACCAATATAACGCATTTTCCAGTTCGCATCAATCCTCTTCTCAAATGCAGCCAGTGCATCTTCCGGTGATGAAAACTGTTTTTTACTACCTTGAGTTGAGAAGCCGCACGGAACCAAATCGGGACTGTAAGGAGGATGACCTATAAGTTTGACCGGTGTGCTGTCCAGAAAGACCCTTGTTTTGAGCGCCGAGTGAGCCGGCACGTTGTCGTGGGGAAGCAATAGCCAACGGAGGCCGGTGTTAGATCGCGTGCTGCTTGAAGCAGTAAATACTTCTGGCAAACATTTGGTAACATATCATTCAGCATTGATGATTCTTTCATTTAAGGTACAAAACCTACGCGGTCAGGAAAATTTAAACAAGAGAGAGTCCAGAATCATGTACTGAATCCATGGTCGTGCGTCAAACTAATAACTACTTCTGTAACAAATATCAACAAAAATTAAGCTGTTCGTCACAATTCAATCAATGAAATAGCAGTAAGTTTTCCAATAAGACAATACCTGATATTAGACCAACAACCCAATCTTCAGACTCTGGACAATAATTTAGAAAAGAAAGAAAGAATAAAGTTTATTTGGACACGGTTCTTGAAATACAAATACAAAATAAAAATTGACAATAATGTTTTAAAGTTTTAACACTATCCTAGATGGAAATTAAACCTAGTGTTGGCTGCTTATCGACTCATCCAAGTTAGGCGAAGGATGAAACAAGCTTGGAGCGAGGAGCCTGGCAGAACTTAAATTACCTGAGATAGTATGGACAGCGGTGTTCATTGTGCTGTGTGACCAACTATAATAATAATATTATCATATTCTGTGTTGTTAACAATCTTAGTGAGGAGGGCAGCCTACTCAGAGAGATATGAAATACTCTTAAATACGTAACAGAAGAGTATGGTAACATGGAAAAAAAGATACTTTTTTTTTCCGACTAAATATTTATTCTTTTACCTCTATTTAAAAAAATATCCTATCTAGTTTTACAGTAACTAGATAGGATTTTTTTTCCAATTAGTCATTCTGTAGAACTAAATGTATTTTTTTGTTAGCCTGTTTTAGCCTACTGCAGGGCAAAGGCCTCCCTTTCTCCTTTCCACTCCTCTCTGTCTTGAGCTAGTGTGGACCAATCCTGCCTGAAGCCGTCAAGCTCGTCTCGTGATCTTCTCTTGAGTCTGCCTCGATGTCACCGAACGTTTTTTGGGACCACATCGTGGTAAATTTGACCCATGACTCATTTGACATGCGGCAGATGTGGCCGGTGCTTTTTGGGTGGCGTCGGTTATTTGTGTTTTGGAGCGCTGCAGTTTGTTCTTAACACAGTCCGTTAATCTGACTCCAAGAATGCTGCGCTCCATTGCTTGCTAAGAGTAAAACTAAGTGTATGACTACTTGAAATAAACAGCATGTCCTGAGTGTCATTTAAACCTGGTTTAATGGTACCTATACTTATCCTCCCTTTATTTATTTATGAAATGTTTTTCAGAAAGGACAGGTGCGTGGTACTCGCCACTGGCGTGCGTGTATAATTTGATGTGTAATGGTTAACGAAGCAAAAGGATTATATAAAGATCGTAGCAAATGTAATGGCGTTCTTTAATTTCGGCTTACCTCCAAGGGAGAAAAGCGTGAGCAGGAGTGATGTATGAATTTAATGTATATAAGTTATTGTTTTGTCTTAAAGTAAAGAATTTTGGCATTTGTGGGTGACTTGCATCCTACATGTAACAAGAGTTGTACATGTAACAAGTTTAGTATCTAGCACAATAGGTTCTTTCAAAAGTCCAGCGCAAAACTAACGAACCCTATACAAAACTGTCTGCAGAACCCAAATGCAAAACAATAGTCATTTTTAACCTTTCCGTAAGAACCGTAGCTCGTAATAAAACAAAGTTCTCAGTGTCTTTATCCAAGAATTCAGCGGAGTCATTTTTTTAATTCCTCCATCAAAACAGTCTTAGGTTCTTTTATACCTTTTATAAACTTAGCGAGCTCAGCTGTGCAGACCTGTTTGTAGTGTTAGGCCCATCGTCCACGAGTCTACTCAAACGTAACGTGTTATAAATTTAAATCACCAATGAGTATCTAAGTTGATGCAGTTCTATTTCAACGGCGGTCCATATTCGAAGCAACCAATCACAAACTATTTAACGCGTTAGCAAGTAGCGTCGTGACATAATCGGCTTAAAATATTGCCGCTGCTGGACCCAGGCCTTCTCTCGGTGAGAGGGAGTGGGCCTTAATCCACGTCCCTGTGTGGGTTGATGGGTGTCACCATTTCTTAGAATTTTTGGTTCTAGAACATGCCGGTTTCGTCACGATGTTTTCTGTCACCGTTTTGAGAGCAGCGGTGGTTAAATAGTTTACACAAAGTAAAGCGCCTGTCTGGTACAAACCTATGACCTACACTCGTAAGGGGCCGTGACCACTGGACCATGACTGCTCAGTAATTCAAATTCAAAATTCAGTAGCGTCGTGCATGGACCGTCATTTATAATATTAGTGCTCTGACAATCCGGCCACTTATTGGCAATTTGAGTTAGTAACACATTACTTTTGAGTAGCATTGTGGACGATGGGCCTTACGTAAATTACGATCAAATCAGATGTTTTGTTTGGTGCTCCAATCTCATAACCTAATTGATATCAAAATAGTATAGTTTCAACCAACCATGCTGTACGAAGCTATAAGCTTAATTTTTTTTACGAGTCGAAGTCACGGAGTGTAATGTTTTGCATGTCAAATGCCTGACTATGTATAAGGAAATTATTACTGACTTTAAGACTTCCACTGTACCAATACTTATTGCAAATAAATGATTATAATTACGACCACTTTTCCCAATATTCACACAATATCCACAGTTTTTTATTATTATTCCTGTCTTTTCTTTAAAAGTTACACTCAAAAGTCTTCTATATTCATACATTACAGTATGTACCTATAATTTTCACTAACGTAAACCGTTAAAATCAATAAGACACACTCCGAATGTAGCCATTTTCAATAGCCAGTAGACTTCGGTTAAATGGCGATAAACTTGACAAATTATACAATTTCCATATTGAGACCGTAACAGGGTTTCTTGTAATAGGGTTCCGTACTGGATATAAATCATAGATCCCAGAGAGCCAATCGCTAAGAGGTTCCGTGTGGGAGGACAGTGAGATTAATTGCTACGAATTCATTATCGTTCAAGTTTTGCCGATATATTGAGTAAAAACCTTATCTTGGAAACTTAGGTACATTCCACCTGATGGTAGATTATTGACACTTGACAGCTTACTTCAAGCTCACCTCACCTAATTTTTATATATTGTTTTATAGTAGACCGGCTGGTATAAGGCAATAAGGCGATTAATTCCTATCGTATTGCAACCTCCTTTGCTTTTCTCCCACCTCATATTCCTGTATCAATCTCAGCTATTTACCGCGATACCCACCAAACAATTGTACAAAAACAAAGAGGGGTAATTAACCGGCGTTTCTTTGTTACCGCTTTAAGAAAATATTCATTTATATACACTCTAACAAGTGCCTTCATTTTTTCATTGCCTTTTGTCTTTCTTATTTTTAATTCATTTGCTCAATGGTTCGCCTTCAAGATAAATAGGGTACTTTGAATAAAAAGAAAATGTTTTGTGTAAGATTTCTCGGAGAATAATGGTTATGGAAGAAATTGATGTTTGAGGTTTATATTGGAAGGAAGTCAAATGTTTTTCAGTCGATTTTCGATTGTAAAAACAACTTTATTATTCTCTCTTTATTCCTCAAAGTAATTTATTCCACGATATAATTTTTTGGCTTTAATTCATAATAACAGGACTATATTTTATTAATAGCTTTCTGCATCATGGTTGATTTCTTCCAGAGAGAGGTTACAAAATCTTCAGACAGTCTTGACTTCTCAATGCCCGATTTTCAGCAAATTAAAATCACACACAACCAATAGGTACCTAAAGTATAAGTTCAGTAGATACATAACTAATGGTAATTTTGTAACGCTAGTTTAGCATGAAGCCCATAATTTCCTCTTGTGTAAGCATAACACAACGAGCCTACAATATTCCCACTGCTGGGACGCAGGCTTCCTCTTTGGGAGTGGGCCATAATCCACCACGCGGGCCCAGTGCAAGTTGGCGGATGCCACATGTTTTCGAATTTTTGGTTCTAGGACAAGTCGAATTCCTCACGATGTCATCCTTCACCGTTTTGAGAGCAGTGGTGATGAAATAATTTTCACAAAATAAAGTGCCTGTTTGGGTTTGCACCTACGACCGCAAGCTCTTGTGTAAGATCTTCAATTATTATCGCACTGGTGTATCCCCAGCTTGTAAATAACAGCATCTACCCACAACAATTCTTAAAATTTATCTACGTAACAAACAGCTTAAATATTATCTCCACCGCCCAGCACACCGCAACACATGCAAGTTTCTGGCAAAATTTTAAATTGAACAAAAAATTCGACTACCCACTGCCAAGTTAATTACAATCTTAACTATGTTAGTTGTTTAACTTACAGAACGCTTAATATATTCTGCTATAAACGCTGGAACGGTTAGACGATGCAAAGCAATGCATATTAAACGCATACTGGGTTAGGGTTTGGGCACAACCCCTGCCGGGTCTGAATTTATTGAAATAATATAACATCTTCTTCAAAAAGTCAATTCATTTGATGTATTTTAGTTATTAATAAGCTCCAATCGTTTAATCAATACTGTACGCATCTTCTATTTATATAAAAATAAAATGCTGTTCGTTGGTAAGCGCATCACTTATTATGTTTTATTTTCAAATGTTTGTAAAAGTCCGAATTAGGGTTTTAAAGAACAAAAAATTGGGAGTGTTTCTCTGAAAATGTTCACATTCGGGAAAAACTGATGGGATTTTTGTATGTATTATTGATAATTTCCACAACCACAGAAACATTTCTTCCCCCGAACACGACCGAACACACCCGACAGATGTTGTCCTGTCTTGAGACAGGACAACGTCTGTCGGGTGAGTTCGGTCAGCTAGTTTCACAGACATGTCACAGTGTCATATCAATTGCTACCGGTTCTAGTCGGCAAGCTACTGATACTTCACCACCGCCATTTTGATTCAGTTCAAAATTCAAAATGAACGCCACGACGTTATGGTGTCCCAGTTTGATATCATTGTCTTCAGTCACACAAAAACACACATGAACACTCACTCGCGGTTCACCCATAATAGATTTATTTTTATTTCTACAAGAAGCCGTGCGCCTGATGTGTTTTCCCATCGTCAAAAATTACGACCTTCCATACAAACTTTCATCTCCTATTTAGCCCCTTTAAGGGATGATTTAAAAAAAAATTGTTCCTTAGTGCTCACTTTCGATATGTAAGGAGGTCTTGTGCAAAATTTCAGGCGCCTAAACCCATCGGTTTAGGCTATACATTGTATGTCAGTGAGTGAATGAATGAATGAATGAATTTAAGATGTCAATTATTAGGTGGTACAAAGAACTACGACATCTTTACAAAGTTTTTTTATCCGACCTAAGCTGTCCTGTTTTGTGACCTCACCCTTACACGTGGCTTCAACGAAGAACAAATGAATCTGCTAATGAGAACCACGAGGGGGCCAATTATACAGCTTACCCCACTTTGCAAGAGCCAGATAACGTTTTTATATTTAAATACCTTGGCTTTACTGTTTCTACCTTTTAAATAAACATTGGTATTACACGGGTTTTTGTGGTAGATAGATAATTTTTTACTGTTCTACAAAGTTATGTACAATGGACCTACGTCTATTAAGAGCGTTTATTCTGAAGATGGGCAACGTCGCAAATAGATGTCAAAAATTTCACTGTTTTGATTAATTTAGTAATATTACTGGGTGGAAATAAAAAATGTGGCTAACTAGCGAACTAGAATATTGATTATGAAATGCAATAATTAATATCGTAACACCAAATGTTTAGTTTTAGATGTAAAAAAACTATTTGGAAACGTTCCAAATGCGTTTTTTACACCTAAAATGGGTACAACATCAAATTCAATGTTATAATTGCAATTCATTATAAATATCATATTTCTTATTTCTATTCAATAATATTGCTATAAAAATCAAAACAGGTAAATATTTGACAGTTATTTGCGACGTTATCAACTTTTAGGATAAACCCTCGTAACTAAATAATAGATATTTTTAATACGCTAACATTTTTTTTAGTTTTCCACACCTTGGATGCTCGGGGTAAGTATGATCAGGCCGAAGGTGGAAGCGAACTTCACCCAGTGTCCTCAACCACAGAGGAACTGGCTATCTTACCTCTAACTGCCGAAACACAACAATGCTGTTAACATTATTGTTATGGCGACCTACTTAAATAAATTAGTGGTAGCTAGCCAGGCGGACTTAGAACAAGCGAGCAGAATTGTTTTTCCTCACTGGGAATAGAACCCGGGACCTCTGGGCTGGGTCCGAGACAGGTAGTCTAACCAATAGACCACCGAGAATTGTAAGTATTACGTTTTCATTTCAATTTATGCTTCACGGTTTAGGAATATGTTTAGTTTAACCGTTTTTTTTTTTTGAGGATTGGAAATCATCAAATGACTTCTCCCGCTCTGGGCGGAGCGAGAGGGCGTGTCTGACTTTTACTGACTAAAACCCACCCGTGTTCCTTCCGTTGCTCGTGTGCCGGGGCCGCGATATCCCTTTCGGACAAATTCATAACCCTGGCAGATTCTGAACCCCCTGCGATGAAATTTTTAATGTAAATTTTTTTTTATGGAACAGCAGAGCAACCCCAGCAGGCATTGGTCCTTACGGACCCCGCCAGTTGGTTCTGACATCTCTTTGAGGCGCGCGTGGAACACAACGTGCCGTCGGCCCGGGCCTGGTCCTTATCGGACGGCGAGCTACCCATTGCTCACCGTCCGCAAGCCCACGCCTACGGTGGCCAGAAGACTCCCGACGCCCGGGGCGTCTCCTGCGGCGACTAGGGGCGCGAGGGCGCGCATCTTGCATCTCCCTCGCGCGCTCTGCCTCCTCCTTCGCGAGCATAACTGCTTCGCAGAAGGAGGTGACGGCCTCCCATGCACTCTCGCTCCGAACCATGGCCTGAACCAGGGCTGGACGCGAGAGATCGTCGCTGCCGATCGCCTCCGTGAGTACACGTAGTTTTAACCGCTAAGGTGCAAGACTCGGGACAAGAGTTTGAGTTTTTATCGGATGCTATCCTATTTTGGTCTGGAGTTTGCAGGAATTAGTATTCCTAAAAGACTGATCGGCACACCTGCGAGTTAAACGTCAATTGACACAATTGAAACGTCTCTGCTGGATTGACAATAAAGTAAAAAAAAAAACCTAGATATGAGACCTAGCTTGATCGATCTTTCGACCCAGTAAATACCTTTAAGGCAACAGTAATTTTCATCGAACTCGTTAGAGCCGTTTTCGAGAGCAGGACTACAAATATTTATATACCTATACGAATATTGTAGCATCGGATAAAGTCACTTCTCGTGTCTGGATATTAATGCAATTTTCATCACCATTTTTAGAACTTATTCCGAAAGATTTTGCGTATAATATTCAACGTAAATATAATAAGAAACTTTCGATTTTTGTTCAAGTCGTAATAACTGTGCGAAGGAGGGGCTCTAGTAAAGAAGAAAACAACCTTTTACTAAGCGAATCCAATAATTGTTGTATCGTAATTTACTCACTAGCCATTGTCTACTTATAACGGCCTTACCTAATCACTGGAAGCTCTCTGGGACTTCTAAAGGTACTGGATTAAATTAAGACCCTCTAAATTCTAATCAGGTCTCTAGTTTGTCCCACTTGTACTGGCTTTATTTTGTAAACATGACCGCCATGTTAACTAGTTTGCATTCGATTATTTTGCCTTTGAGATAGTTATAATTCAATTTTGAAGTTTAATTAATCTGTAACTTTTATAAAGGAGTGTAGAATATCTTCACAATTACGATTTCTTTAGGTTATTTCAAGCCTTGATTATCGGCAATGCAGGGCAAAGACCTCCCTTTCCTTTTTCCACTCAACTCGATCCTGAGCCAATATGGACCAATCCCTCCTATAGGCGTCAATGTCATCCCGCCATCGATGCCTGGGTCTTCCGCGATGCCTTAAGACGTTTTCAGGAACCCATGTTTTGGTGGTCTTAACCCCCAATGCATTCGATATGCGGCAAACGTTTCTGACCCAGTACCATTTGAGCTTGCTGCTTTTTGGATTACGTTTGTGATTTATGTCTTAGAGCACAGTACCGTAAAACGGGCTGAATAGAATTCAAGGGGCGAATAGACAAAAAAACTTGGTATACATTCAGACGTTTTTTATGGCAAAATTTAGTTTTCCATTACGGTCTGTGTTATTATAAATAAATTGTGCTGTATAAATTGAAGTAAGAATATGCCCTAATGTATTAAATTGTTCGTATTTCGTAAGCCTTATTTTCTTTAATTTTCACACGAAAGGGGTGAATAGACACGCCTGAGGGGTTACTAGACACGGCAAAGGCGTGATTAGTTACGAAAGAGGGGTGATTAGAAATGATAATGATGGGCTATCACATGGTGTTTTTAATGTTTAATTTTTTTTTTGGTTCTTACTAAAGTTATGACGAATTTTCTATTCGCCCCTCAGGTGAGTCTAATGTCCCCTGATGGAAGGTAAATATAAATCACGTACCTATATTTTGAGGTTTTTCTTATTAACTATAAACATATCCAAATAAAAATGAATATATTTCAGTAGTTTGGCCTTTAAGACTCAACAAATATATGCTTTGAAAAATGGGTATCAATTCTGCAACACTACGAAAATCTATTCACCCCGTTTTACTCGTGTTCCGTATCCGGTTGACTTACGGAATGGTTTATTGTCGCTCTATATTGCAAGAAATTAAAAATAAATAAAAGCAAACAAGTAATTCAATTACCTATTGAATGCAATAACATTTACATTGCACCCAGCAGGCGATTCAATTGCCCGAGCCGTACAAAGTCTCATTAAAAAGCTTATCTCCTTAAAAGCTGATAGAAAAATCCACTAGCTCTAGCGATGTTTAGTAATTGAAACTAATATTAGTTTTTAGAGCTGGTAAGGGACTAGAGTCAGTCCCAGAAGTTTTTATTTATGGTTCACCAGTGAGGGCTGTACGAAAGTTTATTTATCTAGGTCACATCCTCACTGGTGATCTCACAGATGATGTCCACATAGAACGGGAAAGACGGGAGCTTTCGGTAAGGTGCAATATGCTTGCACGCAGATTTTCCCTTTGTAGCACGAGTGTTAAAAAAACTTTGTTCCATGCCTATTGCCTCTGTTTTTACACACATGCCAGCTGTGCACAAAATTTAAAAGGTCGACACTAAGTACCATGCATGTGCAGTACAATGATGCCTACCGCATCTTAATGAAATTTCCGCGGTACTGTAGCGCGACGAGTATATTCGCTGAAGCGAGAGTCGGGAGTTTTATGCCGTTATTCGATCGCGCATAGCATCATTACCAGCAGTTTACGAAAATCTACCAATCAACTGTTTAGGGTCGTTAGTGAGGATGGGAGCAGTCCAATCCACAGGTATTGGCTCGATGGGCACGCCACAATTGTGGCGATAAGTCCCCTCTTTGAGGAGTGGCTAGAGAGGCACCACGCAGCCCTCACCTTCCTCGAAGCTTCTCTGACGCAGGTCCTCATCGGACACGGTTGTTTCGGGAGGTTCCTGTTCCGCATAAGGCTGGGAGGAAACGCCCTTGTGTCACCACTTTGTTGATCAGTCGGAGGACACGGTGGAGCATACGGTGGATGTCTGCCCGACTTGGACGGAGCACCGACGTGTCCTCACGGAGGCGATCGGCGGCGGCGGTCTCTCGCGTCCGGCCCTGGTTCAGGCCATGGTTCGGAGCGAGAGTGCATGGGAGGCCGTCACTTGCTTCTGCGAAGCAGTAATGCTCGCGAAGGAGGAGGCGGAACGCATGAGGGAGAGGCAAGCCTCGCGCCCCTAGTCGCCGCAGGAGACGCCCCGGGATCGGGAGTCACAAGCCGACTTCTGGCCACCGTAAGCGCGGGCTTGCGGATGGTGAGCGATGGTTAGCTTGCCGTCCGATAAGGACCAGACCCGGGTCGGCGGCGCGTTGTGTTCCACGCGCTCCTCAAAGAGATGTCAGCACCAACTGACGGGGTTCGTTATGGCCAATGCTTGCCAGGGTTGCTAGTTTGACTGAAAGGGATATCCCGGCCCGCACACAGGCAACGGAAGGAACACGGGTGGGTTTTAGTCAGTAAAAGTCTGACATGGCCTCCTGCTCCGTCCAGAGCGGGAGAAGTTATTTGATAATAAAATAAAAAGAAAGGTATTGGCTCAAAGTCCATCGGAGTGCCAACCGACGATTGAGATTGTGATATTTTTTATCTTTTTACGTAATTATATATAATGTAATGAAATTTAATTTTAATGACTACTCAGTTTTAATGTAATTTACTTTGTGATTGCATGGAATTTTGAATGTTAATTTTAATGTGCATATTTAATTTTAAATGATCGATTGCATTGTAATGTCCTTGTTGTATATTGGGACTTAGTAAAGTGCTTAGTACTTAGTTTGGTGCGTTAGTAAATACATCATTAAATAAATAAATACATGTTAAATATATACATATATGTTCTGCAATGTTGAAAATATGTACCTACGTACTAGCTGCTATTTACTTCGAGATGGCCGTTACTCCCCTTTCCGCTACCCCGCACCGCACAAACCTGTTCCGTGGCAAAAACTAACACACGAAACAAATGACGTTAGCAAACTCACTATCCGTACTAAGCGGGTCTAACTTGAGGCGCGGTGTGAGGAAGCGGGGAGGGAGGTAGCGGCCATCTCTAAGTGAATGGCCAGTACTTGCGAAATTGAACACATCGTTCCATTTTACAAAAATCGGAAGTCAAATGTTTTGATGATCCTAAAACCACTTGTGCTTTTTTTTCTAGCTTATTATACTCTATAAACTAATCCTATTCACAAACAACTTATACGGACAATCTCGAATGTTCCATCCAATCTTGATGCGACACAGAATTAAATTAAACCTGCTTCATCGGAAGTTTCCCTGACGCACGGTAACTCACTTACCACAACTTAGTTAACTTAGAACTATCCGAGTCTGTGTCAACATCGGATCAGTGATGCAAACGGGATGTTTTGTGGGAGGACATATGGGTTTATTACCTGTAGAAGGGGAATGTAAAGGAGAAATTCTGTAGGCATGGTAGATTTTACTAGCTTTTCTACTAGATGTCGGAGAATATCCCACGGGAATTATCCGAAATTATTCTATGTGTTAATCCAGGTCTTAGTTCGAGAAGCGACGCTTCGACGTGAATTGGGCTCGACAAGACGTGTGAATTGTACATGACTTTCATCTTGTCCAAATTCATGCCGAGGCCAACCCACTGAGAGGCTCCATTTAAGCAGTGCAGTGTGAGATTTGCTCGCCGTTTACGTTGATACCCTTCGGAGCAGTTTGATGGGGCTGGTTTACAGATCCTGGATGGACAGTCATGGTAGCAGTATCATATAAAAATCTCAACACTTCGATGTACTGTCAGTCAATTCGACATCGTTGCAGAGACGCCAGAACTGCCCATATTTCGAGCGATTCGAAGGCTGTCTTGTAGTCCACAAATGCCATACACAGCGGCTGGTGGTTGTCCTCTGTCTTCTGTACAATTTGCTGAACAGTATGGATGTGGTCTATGGTACTGAAACCTTTTCGAGAACCAGCTTGTTCTGGTGGCTGAAACTCGTCAAGTCTCCTGGGGAGACGGTTCGTGACGACCCTCGAGAACAGCTTGTATGCGTGGCTCAGAAGTGAGATGGGTCTATAGTTTTTCAGCAAGGATTTGGCACCTTTTTTGAAGAACCGAACCACCGCAGCTCAGGACTGGAGCCCCGCCCGCTTTAAAGAGGTCTGTCATTATTCCGTTATCACCAGGTGCTCTGTTGCCCTTTAGCTGCTTGAAAGCCGCCCTGGTAATCTCGCCCTGGTTAATAAGTTTGATAATAGTTTTCTAATGGAGAGATTATCTATTCTCTAAAAATGTGCTATATTGTTTTTACCCAACTGCCAAGGAAGGGTTATGTTTTTCGTACGTATCTTGTATGTATGTATATTTGTAAATTTCCAGTATACCTCGTATCTTCCAAACGGCTGGATGGATTTCGACAGTTAAGGTATCGTTATATCCGTCTTAAAACCCAAGTCTCCTTAGATAGGCGTTTGAAAATAATAACAAAATGGCGGATTTATGGCGCGAAATAGTAATACGTTATTTAAAAAAAAATACCAAACCTATCGAGTAGGGTAACAAAATAAAGGAAATTAGTTTAACAATCAAAATCAGGGGATTACAAAAACATATATAAGTTATATGTTTATATTTAATTAGGAAAAAAAAAAAACAAAAAAATAGTTTAAAAAGTTTTTGATAGCGTAAAAATGGGCCATGTTTGTGTCAGACCAGTTTTTGTTCTTAGGAGTGTGCCGGGACGCAAAGAAGTCTAAAATAAAAAAATACATAAAGGCAGGCAATAATATAAACCCAACTGCAAAATCACATAAATGAAAAGAGGAAAACAAGCGTTATAATAATGTATAAAATGTTTATTTATTTATTTAAGGATTACCAACGAGGTACATTACAGTTATCTTTTACAATATAAAACCTTATGTAATATCCCTTATCCTGTAATGCACACTCAATTACAGGTAACCACAGCTTACACATGTTATATGGTATTGCAGGCCGACAAACAACAGTTACACCATATTTTCAGGTTATTGGTTTGTCCTATAATGTCCTTTAATAATCTATAGATTATAATGCTTGATTTTCTCTTTTCAGTTTTGCCAAATTATGATCATTAGTTTAGAAGTTATGACGTAACAGATGAACATACGTACATACATACATACCGGTCAAAATCATAACCCTCCTTTTTGCTTCGCTGTAGTCGGGTAAAATATACAGTTTAGTGCTTTAGTTATCGCGTATCGGAAACATGAGGTATCATCACGCACTCAATGCCTTTGACTGGCATGGCACCGCGCTGTAATGAAACCTCGCAAACAGTGGAGCTTTGTCACACTAAGCGATAGGACTTGTGCAGACTGGGAGAGTAGTAAGGCGAGTTGAAATGTGGGTTTATAGTTGAAAGTATGTAGTAGAATTAGCTTGAAATCAATTTCAGGTAGGTCTTTGGTTTTGACGGTTATTTTATATGAAATTATCCTATCATATTCATCTCATAATATATCTTAATGTTGCCATGTTTCTGTTGGTATATCAGAAATTGAGCTGTCTCTAAGAACTTAGACGCAATATAGAGATAAAACTTAACTTTTGAGTTTGTGAGAACTTTTTAAAGGGAAGTTGATGTGTTCTTGTTATGTGCCCACTGTGCGCTGGTATGTAAGGGACTGAATATAAGGGCACACGCAAGAAAGTGATTTCGAAGGGTTGCCGCTAACGAAATCGATAGGGAGGACTACCCTATATACATGTGATAATATTTTACTGAAAAGCAGTCTTTTATTTAAAAAAAATAATAATATCTAACCTATACCTTTTGCGATATTCAAACTCACACAGACACATGCCAAATAGGCACATTTCCCCTCGCCAATTATGTCCAGTTGCCACTAATTAACACAAATACTATTTGTCGAAATGTTACAAAATGTACAGTGCGATAAACACAATTTCAGTGGAAATATAATGTGCAAATACCATTAGTACTATACTCCACCAGCGCGTGATGTACTAGCATTGTCTGAAATAGGCTTAACTTATAAGGTTGTCAAACGCATTCTGTACTCTGCGTATTTTGTATCCAATATGTTTGCTAGTTTCGAGTTTAATTTACTTGTATTGCTTTTGTGCTGGACCACAGATTGGTACAGATGGGTCAGTCTGCAAAATCATTTAAATAAAAAGCGACTCTTGCTACTTGCTACAACTGCAGGTAAAATTACATTCAAACTAATTTCTTCAACATCACGTTTTGCTTTGGTTTTGTCCTGTACCGTGACTTCGTTATTCCTTCAAAGGACAAAATAAAATCTTATCTTACCAGCTTGAAGCAACGTTTTGCAACTAAAAGCTACATAAACCAGTAACCTCAATAGTTTCTTTGTTGCGCTGCGGTTACATCGAGTTGTCCTACGGGAGTAATGTCGCAGGTACTCCAGCGAAAACTCCATTTGAGCTGCAAATAAAATTTCTACAAGGTATCTAGACAACGATGTTTGAAACTTTCTTGTAGTAGATTGTGGTTTGTGTGTAGCAACTATGTTTGTTAATACGTGATAAAAAGTTTGTCTATCGTTAAATGGATCATTTGCTAGCCACTATATTTGTCTGCGACACCTTTTATTGTGAATATTTTCACAAGTTTATCTCATTGTTTGTACTCATTGGTGGAGAAAACTATATGGATCTGATTACATAAGACTGTTAGTGGTATGAGGAACAAGATGTTAAGTTCACTCATTCTCCATAGAAAAGGGAGGATCCTCCGACCAGACGGGTATCGTGTTTGGCGGGCAACTGCCCAACGATTGATGTCGGAAAGTTATATATATATATATGTTGATCACGCGGTAAACTGTGCTTGGGCGATGCAGGATTTGTGTGACGTCAGGATTTTGTGTAACGTTGACGTTACCTCATATAACTATTCATATTATAAATTAAAGTCTTGCGCGATGCAGGATTTTGGGTGACGTCAGTGAGATGCGTAATTCGCATGTGGCGATGTAGATGCCTAAAAGACTCATAGGCTATAGACCAAGGAACTGCTGGCATCTATGCATCGTACATTTCAGCAGATAAAGTTTTATTTACCATCGTTTTGTCTTTACATTCATATTTTTATTCTTTATTCTTATGTCAACAAATGCCGTAGTGAAAAGATTTACTTTTCTTTAGACACGTTTTTAGCGGGACTATTACTGTCCTGTGTGTAGCGGAAGTACGTTATTCTAATTGTTTAAATGTCGCAGCATCATGCTGAGATAAGAGCCCTTTGGCCTCGTACAGGACTTTCTGCTTTTATTTTCATTTTACTAAGTTTATTATTTATGTTTCTATGACTGTGTTAAGTTTAATTCGTGATCTCCTGTGCGAGTCCCAATAAATACTTTTTCTTTCTTTCTTAGTTACAATCAAAACTATAATCGCATTTTTTTTTGTAGTTCTTTCGTCTTCGTCATCCACACTTCACCCACTATTGGGCACAGGCCTCGCTTTTCTTGAGCCTATCTCTACGCTCCTGAGCCAGCCCTATCCAGGTTCTTCCCGCGATGGTAACAATATCATCCACCAATCTTGCCGCTTGACGACCGACACTTCATCTTCCAATCATTGGACGCCACTCGGTCACTGCCTGACTCAACTTGTCATCACTGAGTGTAGTAGGTAGTAACAACTACTATTACAAACTATTACTATCTCTACACACACCACCTATCCATCTATTACTGCTTGTACTACATAACTACTATTGTAGTTCTGTAAGTAACTAATATAATTTCAAATATACAACGGTCAAAGCACACCCCTATCACTGTATACCTGTCAATATTGAGAGCGGCGCCCATTGATTAGAGGGTAGAGGGGTGCAACGTGGGTCAGATATTTAATTATGTACCGCTTTGAGCGCGCCGGGGATTTAATATGCGGGTTCAGTACAAGTTTCAGTGATTAACATAGTAATCTGAAGGACTGTGACAATTGTTTCATGGTAATTAGGTAAATCTAATCTACAACTTTGTGTTTAGAGAGTTTTTAATGAGATTTTGTATTTGTTTTCTAAATTGTTTTGTCTGTGGCGGCATCTAAATTGCCACATGCGAACTACGCATCTCACTGACGTCACTCAAAATCCTGCATCGCGCAAGCAAAGTTTAGGGCGCGACTCGTATAAGTAATGCAACGTCTCGACATCGATCATCGGGCAATTTTGCAATTTCCTTATCTTGTCTTGCTTGGAAAGAAATTACTAGAGATAATAGGGATATTCCCGAACATACTGTTTAATTACGTTCCCCACCTATTTGTGTATGTTGTTTGTGAACTATTAATTTTATTGGTGAGCATGAGCTTTGTCTTAGATCTTAGTTAAATTCTTCTTCATTACAACCTCAAGGTTCTCTTTATACATTACTAGCGACCCGCCCTTGCCTGGCACGGGTGCAATGTATTGATGTGGCGATTAATTATAATAAACAGTTAGGTAAACCGTTTCGTTAGTACTAGCTATTGCTATCTCAGAAATATATGAATAGGTAGGTGGTATTCTCATGCTGTTAAAGCACGTAATTGTAACGGATTGTAATTTCTTTCATATATTAAGTATTGCATTAAATAACATCACGCCTGTATCAAAGATATGTATTGTTAAATCACCTTTCGTCTGGTACTTCCCATAAATAGGAACTGCTCTAACACTTTGTCCCGGGGATCGAAACCAGCACCTCATGCGCAGCCGTCACGGTAAGCACACCGAGGCCGTATATCTTTTAATATGGTTTGTGACTTGTGTACACTATGTTTCTACATGGCTAACTTACGTAGCAAATGACACGTCGTGACCAAAGAGATCTACCTAAGTTATAAATAAGTACACAATAAAGTTTTGCTTTTCGTTTTATTTAAACAATAAAATATGGAGCACAGAAAACAATATTTTGTCGATCAGTTTGAATTTGGCATATTACACCAAAATAATTGCATGAAAATATTTTAACTATCTAGACTAAATAGTTATATATGTAGGTATTTGACCTACATATATAACTATTTAATCTTGGGGCATGAACAGAAATCAAGGCAAGAATCATCATAAACTACTAAACAGTCCTTGAGATGCGATCAACAATAGCACTAGATTAAGGATTATAGGAACAAAACGCATCGCTCAAGTGGCCGCGATTGCATATAACTTGATTATAAATCTTCACACTCAAACATAAAGTTTATTATTGTTTGCAGTATATAGGTACACTACTTTGATTGAAAAGTAAACATTTTAAATAAGAACAAAATTATTTATGGAAAAATAAAACATAATTTCTAAGCAATAAGGTTAAAAAAACCATGTTGCAAAATAAGACCACAACATTATTGGTGGTTCTATTTTTCCGGCCGTTTCTTAAAGCGCTTATCGGAAATCTAGTACTAATTTTTGATCGAAGGCTGCGTCTATAAAACTATAAAGCGCGTGTTTTACATTATATCAAAGACGATCGAAATTGATGCCGGTTAGACTATTGTCTATTGATAGACGAACAGATTTTGTATGGAGCGAACCATGTCCGTTGTCTGGCCGGCACTATGACCGATTATCGATTTAAAAGTATTAAAACTAAAGTCAGCTTCGCTAGAATTTTCAAACTAACTACAAAATGCCGCTTTGAATTTTGCCCATACCACAAATCAGGAAATAACATCTGAAATACACAGCACCCAATTAAATAAAAATAAGTTTGATAGACATCGTAATATTGACATGTTTTTTTTTATCAAACAAATTAATGTTAAAGTATTGACTGTAAATAATTTTATCTATTTATTTTAAACCGCATTTTATCAGTATTCTTGCTTTAAGAAATATCACAATTTTATCTTTTAACGTTGATTTTAGTATTTATTATTTTAAATATACAAAGGGAATGTGCCAAAATAAAACTGATCGTCAGTAAAAATAATTTAAAAACGATAACATTAGAAAAATATTGTAGATCTAAACAATATTTGGTATGACTAACAATTTTTTAAAGGGATGTTTTTACAAATCGTTTTCACTGTAAGCTGACTTAGATTAACAATGTATAAATCGAAAACTAAAGAAGCTGAATATGGAACTAACTACAAAAAACAAAACCAAAGGATTATTATTTTTTGTATCATTACATCTCGTCATCACATCTTAGGCCATAAAACTGCGTAAACGACATTGAAGAATAATTTGTGTCACAATTGCAAGTCAAGACTAAGGGAATCGCGCACTCGGTTGTAAGTCGCAACGGCTAACTAGCCGCAGACCGGGCAATGGACCACGACTGGCCGGAGTCATGGCCGTCTAGTGCGCGAGATCCCTAAAACACTGTATTCTTTACATTGTACACATAAAAATTGAGAATGAAATTACAAATGCTCTCAAGTAAGGTGCAATCATGTAGGAAGTTTTTAAAGAGTTACGAACAAAGATAACTTTCCCATAGAACAATCGTGCTTTCATTATTTATGTACTCATCAACATCAATCAATAAAGATAAAGTGTATAAAAACGAGCGAGCCTTACAGTAGTCGCGTATGATGTGTAACATTTGACATCTTGGCTGACAGAACCAATCATCATCGTCATCATCATCATAGTTATCCTGTTCACAACCTCTCGGAAAATGGGTGGTGGTGGGATGGTGCCACCATCTGACGGCCAACTCTAGCACCGCGCGCGCTCATTGGTCAAATCAAATAGCGCACGCTTCCTGTTACACACTTCCGTCCCTTTCATGAAATCACTCCCACAGATTGCGGAAAAGCGAGAGCAAAGATGTTACACATAAAAAAAATATCATAAATACTTTTTCGTTATACTCGTTCGTAAACCTGATTGAAACAATCTCATTCAACCACGTTGAAAACCAAATCAGCTCACAGCGAAACTCATTCTTAATGACAATATAGTCAGGAATATACATCATATATTGCCTATTTTACACCCTAACCACATCTTAGTATAACTTCAAACAGCCATCATTAATTACATCCTATGTTACAACTAAATTATCTACAAATTTTTGTTTGGCACAGCTGAGATTCAGAAAGGTATTTATTCTTTTGGCATATTTTTGGCGCTTTTCATATAAAATGTTGGCAAATATTTAAATGATTTTTTAAAACTAGAGTTTTGGAGATATTTAAGAAATATATATGGTTCATATTTTTGTAAGGGACTGTATATACAGCAAGACAATTTCGAATTACATTTGAAACTATATAATTTATGGTAACAATATTTTCGTAGTTTTCGCTTGTGATAATGGACTTAAAAACAAAAGTCATACATTTAACAGGAACAATTCTAATTCAGCAGAAACTACTGCAGATTTGGCAGATGAAATATAAATTGAAAAATAATCAAGCTGATTATTGCCTACCATTTACAATGCTCTTGTGAGAATTCATAACATATTTGGCAAAAAAGGGAAGAAAATTGAAGTCTATGTACAATTTCAATCACTGTCATGTCTTCCATTTACAAAATATATACAAAATATTCCACAGTAAACTACATGAACTAGTGTCTCTAGTTTTGGTCATTGAGTTGACTATGAATACATAATCGCTCATAGCGAAACTATGCTGTCCAATTGTTTACATGTGCAATGCTGTATGGATGAAAATAACATTGAGGTAAAGTAATATTCGAAAGGTCTTTAATGAGGTTCATTATTGTAATGGAAGAAGAGGGAATTAATCTCAAAAGTATTAATGTTATGATTTTCAAAACATAATCTTTTAAATTTTCATCCACATAGCACCTTTACATTCCCATCAACAATAAATAAAAAATATTCCAAGGGACTTATCCTAATATTTCAGATTTGACACAAATATTTTGACTAGAAAAATCTAAGAAAAGAGATTTCATTATATTACAGATCCATAAAATCTAATGGGAGACATCGTTATCTATCGGGGTTTCACAGCTAGAAACATTGACAATTAACATTTAATAAGAATTGTTATTTGGACTATCATCGTTATCATTTGAATTTACAGTTGTACTATTAGTGTCTATTAAATTAGAATTAATCTCATCTTTAATCACATTATCATTATCAACTACTTCAGATATATTATGATTGCTACATTCACTGTAACCATTCATTTGGTCTATTTTATTTGATTCTTCAAGAGCATCACTGTCTTCTGTTTCTCTATTTTCAACTATAACTTCAATGCCCGGTTTATATATTATGTCATCTTTCTTTTCTATATCTGGTGGTCTGACTGTTGATAGGGTGTTGGATAAGAATGATGATTGTAGGTTGTAGCCTGGCAGTAGCTTGGGTTGTAAAGGCAGCATGAGATCTAAGGAGCCGGTGGTTGCAGGTCTTGGTTGCAGGGGCGGGGCGGTCATTAGAGGTGGTTGCAGAGACGCTAGTGATATTGCTCCAGACTGCGTGTTGATTACTGGACTCTCGACTGGAAATAGAGAATGTCTTCATTACTACAGTGAATTTGGAAACTAGAAGGTTTGGGAACGATAATATAACTTAGGAATTTTAATCTACTTAAGGATTATTAAATAATCATCTCAAGGTAATTAATGGTTGCAAGAATATGGATTTTATGTGACCCCTTCAACAGTTACTTTCCGTTCATACATTTTGCTTTTTCTTTCGAAATCGATTGAAAACAGTATCAAGTCTGTGCTATGGTTGGAACATTATAATGTGGGCTTTACCAATGGGTGCTCTCGCTTGAAGAGGTAGCGTTGCCGTGGCTGGTGGCCGGAGAAGGTTAGTTGTTGGACCCTGGAGTGCTATGCTGATCATGTTCATACCGTTAACACCTGGAAATGGCCGTTTTTATAAATTAGTTACGAGAATACCATCCTTAGAATATTAATCCTCAACTAATGTCAACGTCAACGTTTTGGCTGCCAAAACACAGGCCTTCTCTTTGTAATAGGGAGTGGGCCATAATCCACAACGCGGGCCCAGTGCGGGTTAGTCATAACGTGCATGTTAACTCGATATAAATTGATTTTTGGGAAACAAAGAAATATAACGTATGCTTAATTAAATAACTTGCACAATAAGTTTTCAACGAAGCAAAAAGTAGTAAATAATCATGTATCCCTTTAATGCAAGCAATAATTTGTAAGTTCTGTATTCTGTCACAGTTCTGCTAGCAGGAAAATTGATTGCCTAAATAAATACCTACATTTAAACTGAAAACTTTAAAGTTCGCTCCTCTCAGCGCCATCTCCGTATAGAAAACAGTAATACAAAGAAAATCAACTCACCAAACTTATTTCCTCCCGGAGGCAAGTCCTTCAGTACAACAGGATGTTTCACCGCATTGACACGGCGATTGGAGGCGCTAGCGTCGCGTTTTCTCCTCGGCTGCTCGACCGGTAACACTCTGCGCCTCTTCTTCGGAAGTTTTGACCGAGCCTGCAATAGATGGCGTTGGTAGTTATTAAAATAGAATTAAAGGAATATTTTAAATTAAATAGAATGAAGATTTGGTAAATTCACAAGGGATTTTTATTTTACTTTCACACAAAATTAATAGCAAGAATTGTTTATAACGGCAGATCTTGGAGCTTTAGAGAGATTTGACATTGAAGACGGAAATTACTGTGATCTTCATTCTTGTTACATTACAGAGGATTATTATTCCTGGTTCAATAGCGCTACCGCACAGCGTAAGAAGTGGAAAAGTATAAAACCAAAAAGGCTCCCAGCGCGACGGGATTACATACGCCATACAGGTTGACCAATAGATGGCGCTCACAACCAACAATTGCCATATTTCCTCACTAGGTGTCGCTACGAGTCTCAACTTGAGCCTCCCGTCTCTACCTAAGATATGGTGATATACGTACTTGTGTGATTTTAGTAATGTGTCACATATTGGGGATATTATTTATCATCTCCACACATCAATGACTTACAACCGTTACATTATGGAAAAGCGTTTTATGAAATTCCGTATTCAACGAGTGCTTCTAAGGAGAGCATCAATCATGTTACAATGTAATGATAGGCACAATATAAGGATTTTGGCATCAAATTGTGGCACATTTTAGGTATTAAGGAAAGTCTCTCTTATGAAAGATCGTTGGGCTTTTATTAAAAATCTGTTCCCTTGTAATACCTGATACGTTTACCATGTTCAGGAATGCGAAAGACTTTTAATAATCGATATACTACCTACTTTAGCTAATCGCGATTGTTTTTAATTAGATATTAGGAAATCAATTTTTTTATATTATTATGTGTTGTAAAGTTGATTTTGCGTTGGTCTAGCTTCCCTCGAGAATGTATAGTGGTTTTAATTTTGTACAAACATAAATATTGTAATGGGTACACACCTTACTCTTATATATATCTTTTTTCCACTCTGGAAACCCTCAAGTAAATCTACCGTCTAGGGATATTTTGTTAGTATTTTACCGAACTATACGGTCACTTGGCAAGGTTTTGGCGTATTGAGTATAAGTTTGCGCATGCACACTAAGTGCAACAACAAAAAATTACACTTTTATTGCTATAATTTATTTTTGAACATGTCTGTCAAGAAAAATAAGTGACAAAGAATTCTGCGCATCAACGATTCTTGCCAAGTTACGTGCCGGCGACTATACAATGGTCGTGTTCTGCTCATAAAGAGACGCTACGATCTTTGTTAGGATTTTCTGGACCATCTGTGCAAAAAGTTGTAACTTTGACCTTCAATATCTCCGAAACCTTAGGTTCCCAGGTATAGTCCAGTAGAAATAAAAAACTCGGCCTCGTTAATCGCTTTTTACACCCTTCACTCAACTAAGCAAGACGCATGAGTCCAAATATACTTAACTGTGACGTAGTTTAATTAGAACACAGAGCAGTCCAGACGTCGACACATGTTTACGAAGAGTAGGCAGAGATCTATGCTTAATGCAATTAGCATACACACAGACTGACAATCACATACCGCTGTAACGAAACAGACAAACAGAATATGTATAGATAGTTTATTGTTAATGTCTCTACGTTCTGGGAAGTGGTTCTTTTGTCGCCCAAATTAATATTTTTCCAAATTTTTCTGATTTATTTGTTCAGCTCTGTGCATCTACATAGGATATAGTTTAACTAATATAAGTAACTTAAATGTTATTGATTTCGTCGTAACCACTCTGTAAACTTGTTTCATGATTCTCCCGACTTTATTTGGGATAATTCTCTATTACTCGCCATCTCGGTAGTCACCTTCTATCTAGCTTGTAAACTCATGTTTTAAATAATTATGTAAATAAATGTGACGGGTATGTGTTCAGATAGTTTAGTGTTAATGTAGCAGGGAAGTGATAAATTATGTTGTTTACATATTGGTTCGAAACATTAAGAGATATTTTGTTCAGCTCTGAATATGTGTTATCAAGTTATATGTATATCCTCTCAATTGTTGGATCCGCAAAAGGTCCAAAAGTTCCTGGGGGGGGGGGGGGGTTACGTCGGTCACTTGTGGGTAGTCCCGTAACCCGATACTACTTTTCTTCTTTTTTTTTACTTGAGATTAAAATGACGATAAGTCTAAAGTTTTGAATAGGAGCTGTTTATAAAACTTATGTTGTTGGAATCGTTATGAAATAAGCTAACACATAAAAAATGGATAAGTACTGTTGTGCCTCTTAATATACTGACAATTTTAATGTAAATGCGTGGGGAGGGGGTTTTTTCAATTAAACGGATTTAAAAAAAAGAGATTTTTTTAAATAAAAAACTTAAATCTATTTTTTTATCTTTTTAACTTATAGTTATACTATTTTACACTTATCAATTATAAAAACCATACCTCCCCATACATTTTTTTCAAACCACCAGCAATAAAATAATAATCAAACTTATAACGTCAGCCGGGCAACCCGATAACGTAAACAAAGACTCGTTTATAAATACCTGTTTTCAACCGAGGAGGATGTGTAATGAAAGGTCTTAATGAAAAGTGGGCCTGAAATATTAATTATTATTTTAACCCATAATAAAGCGTTGCTTATAGTTTAGTAATAAACATGGGCGTAACTATAATTTTTGACATTTAAGCTTGTCTTAACAAGGTAATTATAAAACAAAGTCGCTTTTCGCGTTTGTCTGTATGTCCACGATGTTCTTCTAAACCACGCAACAAATTTTAATGAGGTTTTTAACATCAAGTAGAGAATTTATTCCGGAAGGTTTATGTGTATAATACGTTACTATTAAAGTTATGTTTGCCTAAGAAATGTCGATGTTTTGTCAAGTCGTAAAAACCGTGCGAAGCAGGAGCTGGCCGCTAGTAATTTAACAAAGTAACGTTTATGAGAAAAGGGATCGTGTCTAAAATGTTTTGTATTTGGTATGTTTCACGTAGAATATTCCAAAAAACTGATATCTTTATTCAATCTACAAAACAAGGAGATAGAAAAGAGTGGTGACAATAACAACAGTATGCATAATTTATCAAAATACCTTATGACTACGTACAGGTAAGAAAAATGCTTTGTTTATAAGAAAAACTCGTTTGTACTGGTGAATAGTGAATACATGTACAGACAAACAGATTCCAATCACATTACTTTGTTCTATTTGTTAAGTAATTCTATAAGATTATTGAGTGAGGTATCGTAGGTTCAATTTCTTTTTGTTTGTTTTGGCGGTCTTACTCGCAACACAACGTGATATTGGTAAACGTACATTGATATAGGGACAAACATAAAAATACTGTGTAATTACTTAGGTATTAATAATGTATAAAGTAGAATGCAGTCAACCTGGTAATTGCATTACCACCTTTATGTTGAATGACTTTCACTTGCATGCTTTGAAACGACAAGGTAATAATTGATCTTATTATTATATATTGATAGATGATAATTTGTCTATGTGAAGTAAGATAATTAGGTCAGATAGGCAGTCGCTCCATGTAAAATACTGGTATTCAGCTGCATCCGGTTAGACTGGAAGCCGACCCCAACATAGTTGGGAAAAGGCTAGGCAGATTGTGAAGTAAGATAATTCTAACCTTAGTGAAGTTTCAACTTACTGGGAATTGGTGTCAAAAGTGGTAAAGCAATTACCAGGCTGACTATACTCAATAACGCAGTTTTGGTTCAGTTTTAACTTAGTATGTTAGCTACACTTACTTACAACTTGAGACTGTTTGCAAGTAACTCTCATTGTGTGGTTGTTCTGTGCACTAAGTTACTTTCAACATGAGTCTAACTTTGACTTTGATATAAACAGAGAACTTGTAAGCTATCTGTGTAACAGATAACTGGCTACATGACTGCCAACTGACTGACTGATGATTTTAAGAAGTCTCCTAAACTTAAATAAACGCAACAAATGAATTGAATTAATAATGGAATTTTATTAATGTAACACTGAATGACGACAGTGAATATTCAGAAAATTTCCGAAATTTTTACGCAAAACAGAAGTAATGTTATGGAAAACAAGAAAAATACAGTGGATTCACTGTTCTTTGTTGTATTTATTTCAGTATAATAATAATTGGGTGACTTCATATTTACGCCAAAGTTATCAAAATACGGCGGCGTTTTGCACGTTTTCTTACGTTCAATCTTTAATGGTTTATCCACAATCAGACTTTTTCACTGACTGTTGAAACTTTTCAGCTACCCAGAAGTTTTTTTTGTGCTACTTCTTTAAGTTTACTACATTAAATTATAACCCATAACATGATTTCTTATACACGACCCTTATGGTGTAGCTACAAGTAAGTAACAATGTCTAAATGTTTTGTGTCAACACATTGATACAATATTATGGAACAAAGATTGTAGACAATTCAATGAATCCTTGTTGATGTACATAAAGATATTTCTTATACTGACTGTACTTACTTTTAAAGTAGTTTATCTTCAAATCTGTCTACACGACATTAAGCAAAGTGATACCTATTGTCTCAGATCAAATAAAAAACCAAGACAGAGCACTGCGAACAATACTGTGAAGAATGTCAAAACTACACCGCCGCTCTGTGCATACACGCTCACACACACACACATATACAACCTTTTATAGTGACACGACAAACAAACTACACCACACAAAGTGCACACATGTTTACGAAACTCACTTCACTGTTGACAGCGCTCTGTCTTGGTTTTGTATTTGATCTGAGCCTATTATGTTCCGCATTGCCAACGATAAAGACACATTATGTTATTGTCTACTGAAGCATTTTTTTTCTCATCCTAATTTATTTATTTTCGTACCCTGCCTATGTTTTTATAGCCTGTTATAACGTATATTAGCGAAATTAAATTGGAGAGTGAGGTTTTAATTTAATTTATTGCTTTAGTAATGATACTCCTATCGATGTATAAAGCCGTGTCTCAAATTGATCGGAACGTTTGAAGCGGTGCCGGTGGTTGCTTTGTAAACACCACTAAAATTCGCATGTGGTGTGAACACATTATTAGTTAATAGGCTATTAGTGGGTATACATTGGCTTTGCGAGTTTAATTAAAACTGGGATTAAATATCTCTATCAATAGAATAATAACTATGACTAACGTTAAATTACAGTTGCTAAACTCAGTATCTGTTTTTTTCTTTTGCTTGAAGATTAAAAACTCTTACAGTGAAATAATAAAAGATTAAATGTTTGATATGGTTTGTTTATTATTCGCTAGCAAATCATCGTAAAATACTCGTTTGTCTAACAGAAAAATTCCGTTTAAAAAAAAAATACATCGCGTCTTCACTCGTAGCAGATTGCGAATAGCTACGACGGCGTAGCTGACGTGGTCGTGACATCACTGCTTCCAGTCATAAGCCATAATGTCTTCGTAATAGTCTCCGTTGATCACTGCGAGACTCATTAAGCACTAAAACGGTTAATGGTTTAGTCCTTGAAATTCTAAAATTATCTGCTAAACCGTTACTTCTGATAACCTTGTAACCATTAGAATAGTCTTCGCGAGTGGAGAACTGGGGATACCTATATGTAGGTAAGTTGCTAACTTTCTTATACATGGTTTTCATGTTTGGTCCCTTAGTAAAAGTGGTTTATAATGATGAGAACATGACCCCTTTAGTGGTTTTCAGTTACTTCAAATACTACATCTTGTATTTTTACCGCAGCGTATAAACTGTAATCATTTTGATGTAGTAGGTAATTATACTTAAGTAATGCTTGACCAAAGGACTGTAAAAGTTGACTTATCCGCCTTTATGGTAAGAAATTGTAAATGGCCATACCGCATTACGTAAGGATGGTTTATAAAACTTAATCTTTTCTCAACAATTTAACCTTTCACAAGAAATCTAATCCCATAAAAATAACCTTGACATCACTGCGCCGTATAACTACATCATTCAATTACTCAACTTGCTCAGACGCAGCCGTTCGATTAGTTTATAATTGAGTGAATTGCTTGAGCATGGGACTTCATGTGTGAACGTCTAATAACTAGCAGGCTTCGTTCAAGGTGAGGTTGAACGAAGGTTGGGTGAGGAAGGGTGATCAGTATGTGAAGGTTGAAGTGGTAAGGGGATTTAATTTTGCAGTTTTTAGTTAGAAAATTTGAAGTTATTAGTAACCGATTACAATGTTCCGATACGAATTATTTTGTAATGTAGATTTTCTATCGAAAACAATTGAGTTTGTGTTTATATAATTTAACTCGATTTTCAAATGAAAAATATCTTTAAGGTGATTTTAATTAGAATTTCGGGTTTAAGTATTCAAATAACCAAATCAAAGCAATAAATTTTGTTACTGGTACTACCAATTGACATCCACCGGTACGTTTTCGGATCCATTTGTTTACATTTTCATCAGATAATTATAGTCGTAAAATAAACTAACAAACTCCCAGATTATTTTTCCGGCTTATTTTAGGTTGTTTTTATATTTTTATTACGGACGCTTTTAACGTGCACGTCTTACTAAATTGTTCTCACATGTATAATTTCAAGATGAGCGACCCAATGTATGACCCAATGAAACCAATTTTTTGTAACATTTTTTTTATTTAAAAGAGTGTCCGTGGAGTTTCTTGCCCGTTCTTCTCCATAGGTACCTACTACGCCTTGGAATGGGCAACTAGCTTCATATTTCTGACTGAATGACTTCTTGACAATTCAAAAGTGCCTGTAAATGGTTTAATTGAAATAAGTGCTTTAAGATAGAGTTTGATTCGGAATTCTGACTGATATGTAAATCTGCTGCCAAAAATAAAATAAAAATTGTGAATGCTCTGGACACGTCACAATTTTGTTTATTGTAAAAAGTTTCAAACCAAGCAGAACGATGACAATTACGTAAGTTTCTATATGGTATAGATTAATTACCCAACCATTAAATTCACCAATAACGTAGCAAAATGATTAGCCAAATTGTTGTCAAAGTTTGTCGGAAGTAATTTCAGTTTGAAACTGCAGAATATGATTGATGTTCCATTTGATGACGTACAAAACAATACTTTAATAAGTTTACGGATAAACAAATGATTAATTTGTTTGATAATTCGAAGTTTTAAAGCGAAAAATTAATTAGATTTTACTGACAACAACAGAACATTATTGCTAGAGGATTTTTGCGACAGTGGCTTAAATATTTTTCTTATTAAATTCTATGACAGTGTATTATTCTTACTTGAATAAGTTAAGGTATTTTTCGTTAAGTTAAAGTTGAGGGATATAATGATTATGGTTAAGTTGTTGGAATTTATTCACTTGAAGTTTTTGTTTACTAATCATAATTTTTATTCAGTGTTTGAATCTCAGTTATAACTATACTCTATTTGAAATAAGATTAGACATTTAACTAAACCTTTTTTAAAGTCCGCTTAACCGATTTTAACTTGTATTGTGTTAGTGGCATGACAAATGGCAACTGCAGTAAACAGTTGTATTGTAACCACTTTTTTGCTTTTAATGCCATCCTTATGCCTACGGTATAGAAGTCAGAATCAGTTGAACGGACTGTAAACAAGGTTTGTTTAAATGTCTAATCTTATTTTAAATGGAGTGTAGTTTCAAAAAGTATTGCTGCCATTTTAGATAAAACACAAGTACAAGTACTAGAAAAAGGCAATTATCTGTTGCTTATTGTCTTTGGTATTGTAGATAGAGATTATAAAATAAGACAACTTCCCAAGTACCTACCTAGATCTTTTAAATTTCCTCTTAATATAATAAAAAAGGCTTAATTCAAAGTACTTAAAAGATGTCCAACACTTCTCCAACGAAACAAGAACAATAATATCTAAACCGCAGCTTCCAAGCGTACAATCTGATTATACGGAAAATACGCTCCGAAAAATGAAAGAATAAAAAGTAGGTATAACACCTAAAACCTTCATGTACTACGGAGTAAATATTTTTCGACCTCGAAGAGTTTTGTATATTTCTATAGACGACATGAGACTGACTTGAAGATAGAATGTAAGATTGAGTGGCGTAGAAATGAATAGTGTGATGCGTTTCATGAAAAGTAGCAGTGGACAGCAGAAATTAAACAAATTTTACTTTCTTCTTTCTACTTAGTTTTTCCTAAACACCTCTGTGTGTTAAAGGAAAAACTATGTAAATTCATCGTTATTTTTTGCCAACTTGCTTGGCCACCTTTTTCCTACATGTCAGGCCTATGTTGTAAGCATGCCTCTAACCGTATTGTCGAAAATTCATTTAGGTACTTAAAAACTGTTGCATGACATGGCCAAATGAAAATTAAGCCATGATTTTTCTTTGGCCGTGTTTAATTGTTTATCAAAATGACTATACCAACTAGAATTGTCCGTATGTGTCCAAATCACATAGTATCTTTTGACAGTTGTATGAAATGGCTATAACACGGCAAATTAACGGAGTGCTAATTTATTTAAGAATTAGTTTCGCTAACTGTACCTGAATTAATTTCCAACATGATTTCAGTTTCCTGAATAAGCACTATTACCTTATCTACATTGAAATGATAAGATTACGTCAGAATTCGATAGATCTATGCCCTTGCAAAAAATAAACGATTAAGACGAGCTACTAGGGAACTAGGAAATTTTAAAACCTAATAACATTAACTTAAAGGATCTGCGAAGTAAATATTTTCCATCGTTCGCCGGCTTCTTGGCTGACTTATTATATCCAGAGAGTTTAGCTTATGACGTAGACATGCCAATTTGTCTGCTGTGCATCTCGTATGTAACGAGCATGAAGGTGGAGTGTTCACGGCTTTTTAATTTACTATGAGACCAGGATTTGAAGGGGTTAGCAGGACTAGTGTTTCGTTAGTATTTTTCTGAATTGCATTTAAATAAGATGGTTCCTGGTTTTCATTTCGGTACCAACGACTTATATCAGAGTTAATTTCACTTGAATTAACAGAAAAACTACACCACCTTTAAGATTTAAACGTAGAGATTATGTAATCGAGGATAGAGCCTATTACCTATTAACTGATTATGTTGACCATCTTGTATTTTGTTAATTACCTGGTACTTGTTGAAAGACCTCCACTGTCCTCCCATACCTATTAACACTGTTATTTGAAAATATTTGCAAACCCATTGCATTTGCACCCTGCACCATGGATAACGCTACAAATTAAAGAGCTTATGGCTCGCAGGGATAAAGCTAAGAGTAGATATAAGCGCAGACCTTCAGAGCTGAACCTCTCTTATAACAAATCCTTGCGAAACCGCTGCAGTCATCTGTGTCAAGATGCTAAGAGACGCTATTTCCACGATCAACTCAATAACCGCAGTTCCTCCGATGTATGGAAATTTCTCAAATCTGTAGGCATAGGCAAGTCACCTACCAACCTGTGTAAGGATGTGAACCTCAATGATCTCAATAAGCATTTCTCTCTCCTTCCCTTTTCTCTTGATCCGTCTGTCAAAGCTGCGACACTAGAGAGTCTTGCTGGTTTGCCGTTACCACAATGTTCTCACTTTAAGCTTAGCGTTGTTACTGAGGATGACGTTAAGAAATCTATACTTGCGATTACTTCTTCAGCAGTCGGTAATGATAAGTTGTGTTCAAGAATGATAACTCTTATCCTTCCCTCATTACTTTCTACTCTCACTCACATCTTCAACCACTCATTTTCGTCTTGCTCATTTCCATCAGTTTGGAAACAGGCTCACATAATACCTTTACCTAAAACTAACGATCCTACTTTATTGACCCACTTTGGACCAATTTCTATTCTTCCATTTCTCTCTAAAGTTTTTGAGCACTTAGTTCATAGACAATTATCATTTTTCTTGGCGTCAAACTCCTTAATTTCCCCGTTTCAATCCGGTTTTCGCTCAGGTCACAGTACTGTAACCGCGCTTTTGAAAGTAACTGACGACATCCGCTGGGCAATGGAGAATAAGTCCCTTACTGTTCTTGTATTGCTTGACTTTAGTAGCGCCTTCAACTCAGTGGATTTCGACATTTTATTAGGTATCCTTAAAGCTATTAATTTCTCTTCTTCTGCTTTAGCTTGGTTCAGTTCTTATCTTCGGGGACGCTCTCAGTGTGTTTGCCTGGAGGAGTCCTTCTCTGATTGGTGTAGCCTCACTGAGGGTGTTCCTCAGGGTAGCGTTCTCTCTCCTCTTCTTTTTTCAATATTTATTAACTTTGTTACCAGACTAATCTCCTCTAGTTTTCATCTCTACGCAGATGACTTGCAGCTCTACCGACATTTTACTGTAGCTGACGCGGGTTCTGCAATTGCTGCTATGAATCATGACCTGGCTTGTATCAGCGTTTGGGCTAAGTCATTGGTTTGCAAATCAATCCAACTAAATCCCAGGCCATGAGCAGGCCATGGCCAGGCAGCAGATTCGTTCGTAATGCGGCTGATGTTGCATCTCTGATGCCTTTGTATCTCGATGGTGTTTGCATTGACTACAACGAAACCGCCAAAGATCTGGGTGTAATTTTTGACTCCAATCTTTCGTGGCGTGCTCATGTCAATGAGGTCAGTCGAAAGGTACATTTCTCCTTTCATTCATTGAAAAATCTTCAAAGTCTTCTGCCCTTGAAGACTAAAATTTCTTTGGCACAAACACTTATTCAGCCGATTATAAATTATGCCGACGCCTGCTACCTGGATGCTACCGAGGAGCTATTAAATAAGCTTGAGCGCTTGCAAAACTTGTGCATTTATTTATTTATTTATTTAAACTTTTTACACTCAAAAAAGTACAAAGGCGGACTTAATGCCTTAGGCATTCTCTACCAGTCAACCAAGGGTGGTGAAGAGATTAGATGGCAGGTGCTCTATATGAGAGGAACAAGGATAAATAAAAAAAAAGTACGTAAGCACATACATACATATTTACTATAATATATACCCATATTATATATATATACATATATACAAATTCAAGGGAGAGAGGTGTTGAGATGACTCTACTCTATTTATTTTGAAAATAACTCCGCAATTTCCGCTTTAATGCATACCGACTGGTGGCCGTCCTGATATCAAGAGGAAGCGCATTCCAAAGAAGAATGGACTGAATATGAAAGGAAGAATGAACAAAGTCAGAAGTATGAGAAGGACAGAGTAGGAGAAGATTGTTAGAAGAACGCAGATTCTTAGTGTGTGAAGAACATAGATATTGGAAGTGAGACACAAGATAAGAAGGAGGAGTGGGAGAGTTGAGAAGGGAGAAAAGCGTGGTCAAAGCGCGCAAACTTCTCCTTTGACGAATGGACATCCATTTGAGCTCAGACCTATAGCTAGACACATGGTCATATTTTCTAAGGTTGAAAATGAACCGGATACAGTTGTTGAGCAGTCTGTCGAGCTTATCCAGCAAAACCGCATTCAAGTCAAAGTAGCACACGTCACCATAGTCTACGATAGGGAAAATCAAAGTCTGCACAAGCATAGTCTTCGTCTTAGCAGGCAAAAAGTTTCTCAGACGATACAGCGACCGCAGAGTACCGTTGACCCTTTGACTAACATTAGAGACTTGGCGTTGCCAGCTAAGTGTCGAGTCAATATGCAAACCGAGATCTTTCACCGTAGGGCTAATAGGTATGACGGTATTATTAAAAATTAGAGGAGGAAGAGAGCTAAGTGCCACCCTACCCATCATGCGCGAGCTTCCAATTATAATGGCCTGACACTTTGAGGGGTTTACTGACACCCCAAAACTATCAGACCACTTCTTGATAGCATCTAAATCTCGGTTTACATCTGCTATAGCGTCCGACAAACTCTCTACCCGCTCAGCTGTATATAATTGAAGATCATCGGCATAAAGATGATACGAACACCGAAGGCAGTGAGTTATAAAATTAATGAAGATGGAGAATAATAATGGAGAAAGAATACCGCCTTGTGGAACACCAGCATCCAGGTCGCGCCAACTCGATGAGCTCTCATCAACGCGAACCGACTGCTGACGTCCACGAAGATAAGACGAGAACCATTTCAGAGCCTCGGACGAAACCATAAGATGAGAAAGGATAGAAAGGAGAATATCGTGGCTGACGGCGTTAAAGGCGTTGGAGAAATCAATTAATACCAAAACGGTAACCTTGGTATCCTCCATCGCTTCTCTAACATCCCCAGTCACTTTAAGGAGAGCGGAGGCTGTACTGTGCCCAGGCCTGAATCCAGACTGAAAAGAGCTAACAAGGTTGTTCCGGTGAACAAACCCCGTAAACTGCTTGTGTACGCAGGCCTCAAGCACTTTAGACAGGAACGGGAGAATGGAAATGGGACGAAAGTGACTAGGTAGGGAGGGATTTGAAATTTTAGGGAGTGGGCGTACATAGGCCATACGCCACGGGGATGGGAATTGTCCGGAATCAAGCGAAAAGTTGATGATATGGGTAATTGGAGCGAGAAGGCTATCCAGGATCCAAACGACCATACTACGACTGATGCCGTCATAGCCCACAGCCTTGGATTTTATGGACAGGATGATCTTTTTAATTTCGTCCAAGGTGACCGGAGAGAAGCGAAATGGTTCTATGATGGGACTAGCTAGGCCAGTAATGTAGTCGACCGTCTGGGACAACATTTGGGAATCCAAATGACAAGTGGTTGTGAAGTGACGGTTGATATCATCAAGGCCAATTGTATTAGGAAAATTCACATGACGTGGTCTGCCAATACCAAGAGTACCAAGGAACTTCCAGATATCAGCAGGTGAAGAAGAAGATATGTTCTCGAGAATATGGCGGCGTTTAGCGTTGCGTATCATCTGATTACACCGATTTCTAGCAGCTTTGAAAAAGTTCCGATTTTCTTCACTACGATCCTTTTTAAATTTACGAAAGGCCCGATATCTGCGCCTCATCGCCATGCGAACCCCTGTCGTCATCCAAGGAGCAGGAGGACGCCGAAGTTTAATCATCTTAACAGGGGCGTGTTTGTCGTAGAGAGCAAGGACCGTCCGATCGAAAATGCGCAGTTTTTCGTCTACAGCTGTCGCCGCTGCCAGGTGTTCCCAACTGAGATCCGACGCATCCTGACGGAGCTTCTCAACGTCCATGCGCGCAAAACACCGCGTGTGCAGAACTTTTGGGACGGGTTTAGGCGGTTTTAGGACATACGAGAGGAAAATGAGGTCATGATGGGAAAAACCAGGAGCAGGACACTGACCATGAGAGGAAACAAGGGAGGGAGTGGATGTAAGGATTATGTCCAGCCAAGAGTCATCGCCAGAGATATTAAAATGGGTAGGTTGCAGTGAAAGTATATTGAGACTAACGGACTCAATGATGTGAAGAAGTTTACGGGATCGGGGATTGTGGTGAGCAAGGTCAGTGTTGAAATCGCCCATGATGACGCAATGTGCATACTCTGACCTTACGGATTCCAGCGCCAATTCAAGTTCAGAAAAATAGTCAACGGCGGGTGGACAATAGACAACACCAAGAAGGACCTTGGCCCCTTTGAGGTAGACCTCCAAAAAGAGGTATTCAGCGGAAGCATGGTATTGTGAGGGAGATGAGGCAATGATTTTGAAAGGGAAATCGCTACGAAGATAGATCGCTACACCACCCCCTCCCTTTCCAATTCTATCATTGCGGATAAGAGTGAAACCTGGGAGAGAGTAGGTGGTGGAGAGAAGATGAGGTTTGAGCCAGCTCTCAGAAACCAGAACGGCATGGGCATGGGCGTCGGTAAAGGTGTCCAACAGATCACTGTAGTGACTTGGGACACTGCGCATTTATATGGCAGACATTAAACAAATGACCCTTCTGTTGACTGAAGTTCCGACGCACAAAGTCACCAAGGGTGTCAGTCAAGGAGCTAAAACTTGCATTAGCGGATGAGCTAGAGGAATCAATGGCAGAGTGAAAAGAATCACCATCGGAAAACATAAAATATAAATAAAAATAAAATAAATAACTGATAAGTAAGCAAATAAACTATTAAATATGCTTTAGGTGCAACACTGTGCACCACCCACCAGCAACACCAGTATAGTTGTACATGGATCTTTTGGCACTAAGGCGTCCTGCATTCCAAAATTGACAAAGAAAATCAAGCGCCAAAAGATCCCTGTACAGTAGTATTAACAAAACCAGAAAAAAAACATCAATAAGGAACAAGAATCACCAAAATAAACACAAAATATTATAAAAAGCATGGAAAAAATAAACGATACATGACAAAGTTACGTGACTAAAAACGGAACGCGATTTACGAAATACAACACAAACACAGTACAAGAAAATGCATTCGCTTTGTTTTCGGTCTACGAAAGTATGACCATGTTTCTCACCTTCGCAAGGAACTCAAGTGGCTCCCAATCCGCCTTCGCAGGAACACTCGGATTTTATGTCTCGTTTTCAACATCTTACACAACCCGTCTTATCCTTCCTACCTGCGTGAGCGTTTTTCTTACGCTCGCCCTTCGACGCTCCGTGTAGATCACACCTTAGATCCCTCCTTAAATCTCATCCTCATAAGACAAGCTACTATTCTTATTCCTTCTCTGTGCACTCAGTAAGACTGTGGAACTCACTTCCGCCTAGCATTCGTGATTTAAAAACTGTTTCACAATTTAAATATCGAGTAAAAGAGCATTATCTTTCCTCTCTACTGTGAGTATTTATATACCTATAATATGTATGTTTATTTATTTAAGCGTTATGTATTTATTTAAGTATATGTTAATTTATTACGTTATACGTGTAGGTATATTTGATATGTTTTAGTATAAGACTTCGCAAATTCATATTTTTCTCTTTTTGTTCTCACACACTATTGTCTACATTTCTTTCTCATTTCTCCTTTCGCAGGTCTGCTGGAAGAAATTTCTTAAGAAATAAGCAGTACCTTTGTACTCAAATTATAATTATGTCGTATCTGTATGTATTTTACTGTGTGTACATAAATAATAAAATAAATAAATAATATTTTAAAAGCCAATTATTTTTAAAAGAAAATCACTGTAGAGTTTCTTGCCGGCTCTTTTCCATAGGAAACGATCAATTGGAACCGTGCACCTAGCTTCTGACGTTTCATAAGTGCCCATGTAGGTTCATGTTAAATAAAATATTTTCAATTTGATTTTGATTATGATAATGGAACAGTTTTGAATGATAACATGGTTAAAAAAAATCGACCCTCTTCCTACTTGGTCTATTGTAATACATAGTATTAAGGGGTTAAGAACCCATCACTGTTACCCATCAGCTGGGTACGGTTGGTGCATCGTCACAGAACAGAAAAAAACAGTGCATCGTAGACGTCATCCATCGCTTCCATTAGACTAGGTCAAAGTCAAGAGCAGGCCTCAGGCAAAAATCTTACTTATATATGCTATCCTACTTCCTACTATCCTACCGTATCCTATCCTACAATCCTATCCTACTTTCTATAAAATTCAAAAGTAATTTATTCAAGCTACGCTGAGAATCAGCGCTTTTCGAACGTCAAAATTACATAAGACAGTCCCCCAAAAACGCCCACCCTTCACCACTTCCTATTGCTTAAGCTGGGAAGAAGAAGTGGCTTAACAAACTCCCCAGCAGCACAGCTGTCTACTACTTCCTATCCTACTTCCTATCCTATCCTATCCTTTCCTATCCTATTAATAAATAAATGTGAAAGTTTGTATGTTTGTTACTCAATCACGCAAAAACGGCTGAACAGATTTGGATAAAATTTGGCTTACAGATAGCTTATAGCCTGGATTAACACATAGGATACTTTTAATCTCGGTAGTACGTTCCAGTAGGATGTATTCCGACATTTACGCGAGCGAAGCCGTGGACAAAAGCTAGTACTTACAAAATAAATTGTTTGAGCTACTTGTAAGGTGTTTCAAAACAAATCTTACGGCAGGTCCATAAAGCCCCTAATCAGAATATATACTAAAGTTTTTAATATAAATATTATTCGCAAGAAGAGGAGCAAGTTCTTACTTTGCATTAGGCTGTATTAGCTGTGTGTGTGTGTGTGTTCCTTCAGGTAATTTCTATCTAAAGTTTTAGTAACTAACTTGCGTAAACATATTAGCTTTTGAGCCAGCTCTTAGTAAACTTGATACTCTTATGAATGTCAGTTTAAATATAGGGAATAACTTTAATGTTTTGATGGAGGCTAAAACCCTTCATCTTGAAAGGTTTTTAACCGCCAAGGATCTCAAACTTACTTTGTATTTAACTTGTAACTCGAATTTTGATCCACAAAGTAACTTGAGCCTTCATGACAGGAAATTTAAAAAAAACTTTCTACATCATTTTATTATGTAGAAGTTATAGTTACAACGAAAATGATAAAAAATAAAAACACACGAGTCAAATTGAGAACGTTTTCCTTTTTGTTTTTTTGATTTTATTATTTCAATGAAATTATAAAATCAATATTTATAATCAACAATTTTCTTTATTACCTAATGTAATATGGGGAATTAAAGTAATTTGTACGTAAATAACCTACAACAAACTACATTACCAGTTGAGAGCGATGCGCATGATTTTTACGATGCCATATTTTAGTTTGTGCATAGTTTTAGTTAACCTCAGTCTATAATTTTGTTAATTAATTAGGTTTAAGTTGTTATTTTTTAAATAAATTAGATTTTTTTATCGGTTAAAGACATATTGACACAGTTAACTGCTGAATATAAGCAGTGAATTCAGATATTCTGGCCGGACTTAGGAAAGCTGAAATCACGCCACAACAACCGGTTGTCTTCCGCATTCTGAAGACACAAGTAATATAAAGGTAATTTTAATAATATCCAATTTATATGCTAAACAAAAATATTTTTAAAGGGTTGGTGTACACAAGTTCCTCAGTGTTAAAAGTAAGAGTACTTTCTAAATGTCTTACAGATTGGGCTGTATTTTTTTAAGTTAATATTATATATTAGTATTAGAGTTAGAGACTAGCGCGTGTTTTTTACTAACACTCTCAATTCTCGTGCAAAATTGCATGCTTCTACAACCAGCGGTCTAGGCTATGCGTTGTCTATCAGAGAATTAATTTAAAACTTTTATTATTTAGAAATAGATATGTACAGTACACTTATTTTCATAATATCCCTCGGCAAACTTCGTGTTTCGTCAGTCGCCGTATTTCTGTCAGTTGCCCTTTGCACTTGGTAATTACGGTTGACGGCAACGCGAGCGCAGCAGTAGCAATCAATTCGCGGGAAAGTCTGAAAGGGATACCGTGCCCCTAGCAACGTACAGGCAACTGAAGGAAAGCGGGTGGGTTTTAGTCAGTAAGAGTCTGACACGCCCTCCCGCTCCGACCAGAGCGGGAGAAGTTATATGATAATTTTCGACACAAAAAAAAAAGCAGTAGAAGTAAATACCTACAAGCACCAAGTGCAAAGGGCAACGGATAGAATTCCGACGACTGACTAGTTTGCCGAGGGACATTAAGAAAATAGTTGAACTGTATTGTGATATCTCTTCCGCTGGATCCGAGAAACACAGAACCGGTCGAAGTAGCGGTGCTTGGGGGGAGGCCTAAGTTCGGCAGTGGACGTTTTTCGTCTGAAATGATGATGATGACTAAGTAGAATACCCCCAACGAAATCTAAAATGATCTTATATACAATTTCCAAAAAAAATCATTTGTTTTTCTTATCCAACTAGGACTGAAGTTAGATAGTGAAGTTACTAGATCTTTGTTGTTGGTTTAGATTTCTAATTCGCTTCGTTCTATTGTGGTTACTACTTTTCTTTAAATTGAAGGGACTCGGGTTCTTATGTCTTGAAATAAGATGCTCCTTCGTAATGAAAGTGAAATCTACAAGGTTTTATTTAAGCAAAGTAGTAGAAGTTGGTTGTTTTGTAATAATTCTTGGGATGAAAATAAAAGAAAATGAATGTGAAGTTTTAACTTTGTTCAGACTTAATTTGGGTAACTTTTGTGTTGAAATTGTGGAAAGCTGCCTTCCTCTGTATTTATTAGTCAATTGTACTTTATTTTGGTGCCAAAATTTACTATGTTAATTATGTTCTCAAATCATCTTCGTGACTATATAATAATACCAGCCTGGTACTGTCCCACTGCAGTACAAAGGCCTCTTCTCATACAGAGAAGGCACGAGCATTGATCACCACGCTTGCTCAAAACGGGTTGATGATTTCAGACTTATATTAACTATAAGTCCTGGTTTCCTCACGGTGTTTTTTTTTTCATCAATGTCAGTAATGTTCAAGATAAACTCAGAAAGTACATATGAATTGAAAATGTCACATTGTTATTTGCTCGGATTAGAACCCACAACCTCGTGCATTAGAGGCGAGGCCTTAACCATTGAGCCATCACGACTTTATGACTACTTATCATTAAATCAAACAAAATCAGGTCAGTTAGACAGGAAGTTGAAGCTGAAGAACGGGCAAGAAACTCCAAGAATATCAAGCAGCATAAGCTAGAGCGGGTTTTAAAACCAGCCCCCAATTTCTTCTTAATCCAGCAAGAATCCAAAATCGCTTCAGTTCGAATTTGCAAACTATGTATGTAATTTGCTATCTCCGTTTAATAGGGATGATGCATGGGTGAAAAAAATGAACTTCTAATTAGTCCGTCAGTCAGATAATAAAAAAATATTAGACACGTATTTTTTGCTTTAACATATTAATAAAAAAATACGAAGATAAAACGCGTTTTAGGTTGGAGAGTGGGGGTCGCTACGTCACCAGTATGTATAAAATCTACATACTCATGGCACATTTTACCTCAATGTATCGCCGTAATCTTTAGATTACGTAAAAAATGAAGTTGCGTTCAAAAAAATGTCCAACCCGATTATGCTGTTCGAGCATGAAACTCAACATGGCTAGAAGGAAATGAGTTTTCCATTACCTACAGCAACACAAGGCAATTAGGTCATTTTGTATGCGCTATTTGTACTGCCGACTTAAATGCTGGAAATCGCTGCTAATTAGTTATGCTTTGTTATTATAATTATACGCATATTTTGTTGAGGCTCTTTAGTATATTATAAATGTATTATATAGTTATAGTATCTACTTTTGTTAGCCCTCCTTACAACGTAGTAATGTTGGGTTTTCATGAAAATTCACGGCGCCAGTTAGTTGGCGCCACTTAGACAAGAGGTCTTCCATTCCAACAGTGAATATAAAATACAATAGACGCTCAGTAATCCGGCGCTCACTAATCCGACACGTCCAATAGTCCGGTGTTTCCTAACTTAGCTCTCCTACCATAGACATCCGTCTCCTACTCTGTAATCAAGGTTTAATGCAAAAGTGCCGGATTACAGAGCGCGCGCATTGTTCGTTGTCGTTCTGTAGTCCGGTCCAGTTCTAAGAGTAAACTTATTAAAAAAATACTTTGTAAATCCAACAATTCGGCATGGGCAACAAAAAATGGGGTCCTGATTACCGAGCGCCTACTTTATAATAATATGATGACGTTCATTATTCGTTTCATTCATTCGTTCATCATTCAGTCGTGAATTAAGAAAATATAGGCGCATTGACACTATTGTCAGGTTCCCGGACCTGATGTCTCATTGCTGCCACTTAGTGAACGTTATTTCAAAACTCTTATTCGATTGCAAGGGCTTTCATGTCCAGAGTTTGGTTCTTATATCTATCTATATAACTAAATAAAAATCAATTGCCGTGAGTTAGTCTCGCAAAAACTCGAAAATGGCTCGACCGATTGTGATGAAACTTTGGTAAATTGTGTGCGCGCCGGAGAAGGTTCATAACCACAAAAAAAGCGCATTGCAACGTATGCCGGGCATTAGCTAGTAATGTATAAATACTGTTAAGACTTTTTTCTAGTATTCTGGAGTATCCTCATCATGTAAATTAAATGCCAGTCAAAACTTACTTGTCAAACTTTAATTTTCAGTTTCATTTCGTTTGGATATTCTCAAAGAGTCGGTCAATTAGATTAGTAGAAGGTTAGGTGCCAAAGTAAAACTATGGAACAAACTCAAACTAATATTTAAGCAAGAGATAATAAAGTCCATACACCTGCACCTTTGAAGATCAAATGAACGCAACTGACGCTGCTATTAACGTGGCTACATACTGGGCCCAACTAATTTTAAAAGTAACATAGACTCGGAAAAGGAGAAAAAGAATAAAATTAATGCACCATATTATAAACGTGGAAGTTTGTGAGGCTGGATGGACGGATGGATGTTTTTTACTCTTTCACGCAAAAACTACTGAACAGATTTCGATAAAATTAGGCACATAGATGTTTATAACCTGGATTACTACTACACATAGAATACTTTTTATCGCGATATTCCTACGGGATTGAGACTTATGCGGGTGAAACCGCGGGGCGCTGCTAGTAGGTGCATAAAACAGTTTATTCAGAATTTTATATAAATTGTGGAACATTAATCAAAGCATGCCGTCCGTTCTTGACTTGTGAATATTAAAAACTTGGCTCCTAAGTGCTTGCGGAAATTGTGCGTCTATACCACATTTCTGCCGCGTTGAAATGAGAAAAATATTTTATGGTGTCTTAAGATATATTAAAAACTATGCTGTTCTTCATTAGTGCAGTATATGTCTATAGGCAGCGGTTATACACAGTACATTGGGGCTCGTGGTCTGTTCGTGTATTATTAATCAATTGTTTATGTATTAATATCAGCACGCTTAGTTGGCTGCTTTCATTTGTTTCAAAGAGTTAATTGGGCTACGTCTCACAATCTTACCTTACATCAAAATCTTGTCAAAAAGGGAACAACTATCAAAATCCTATTTGAATTCAGGATATTAAAATCCAGTCTCCATTTTGCAAATCCAGGTAGTTTTCACTGGAATTCTGATGGCTCAAACGCTAAGCGTTTCTTAGTGATAATCGACAGCGGGCCTCCGCATTTTGAAAGTGCTTTTTATCAATAAATGGCAAGCGAGGGGGAGGCGAGCCTATTGCCGTAAAACGAGCATTAACCCAGACTCCTACTGAGGAATTCCAGATGAAAAAACCCAATAACACGTTGCCCGACCTGGGAATCGAACCCAGAACCTCTTGGTCGGCAGTAGCGCTTGCAACCTTTAGATCGATGAGGCAGAGATTTTCTGAAATAATTATGGTTAAAATTACGTCAAAATCTGTTACGTAGTTTATAAAAGAATATCGCGGTCACAGAGACACACGAAAAGTGATTGCATCTTATAATACGAGTTTTATGTATATGTCGGAGTATGTGTCTCTCTCATTATTATCAGGCATATTTTAACTTCTGTGGGCGTACTGTGGATAGTGTTGGTTATTGCGTAATTGAAAAACCGTTTGCAGTTTAGATCAAATTATAATTTACTATCGAATTAATCACACTAGCAATTCACACACTGTAGGTACACGACACAACTATTTGGAATGCGCGGAGTTTTTAAACGTCTTCACTGCTTGACCGCCATCCATTAACTCTGCTTAGGTCCAGCCGGACCGAGTGTTATGTTGTAGACTCTGTCGAGTGCCGCTAGACGGCGCTGCCGTCCCGATTAGTCAACTCAGTAACTCATTTCCGACATATAAATATAGAAGATAAACCAGCTGAAGTAATTAAGAAAAGACGCATTGCCAAGGAATTCAGAAAAACTTAAGAATTCATCTGATTATCCCAGCTATAACAGTCGCTGAACATCGCCAGACGTCTAAAGTCATAACCACTTTTAATACTGTAATAAAATGATCTTGAAAATAAGTTCTTAATGGCGATACTGGTATCCATATTAATGCGGTTTTTATCTTTTTATCGTGTTATCAGTGAAGTGCTGGCTATTGAGGTTTAATCCGCTGAGTAGGTTGGTGGAATTGGATTTTACTGCGAATCTTTCTTTTTAACAGACAAAAAGGGAAGCGAGTCTGAATTTAAGTGTTTCGTTTTAACCATTAATCAGTAAGCAGTAATCGAGTAAAGGTAGGATATTCTCTACAAAAAATAAAATCTAAGGCAATGTTCATACTGTTAAATTAAATACCTATGATAACTTAAATATCAAATAACATTACAATAAATTATCCGCAAGACTAAAGCCCCATTTCCACGATACAAGTTTCTTGCCTGTGGTCTGTGGCATACAATAAAATTAAAGCAACAAATGACCTGGACCGTCTAAGCACTGTTTAGACGATGCAACTTTTATTGTTGCTTCAACTGATGATATGCCACAGGCAATAAAATCACACCATCTACATCAGGCTTAACTGACTTCTTAAAGTGACTTGCAAAGTTAAAACATACACCTAAACATCCAACTTATAATAAGAAGAGTTCGGATTTTTGTTTCTAATTATTTTCTGATCATTCAAGACACAGATTTCAAAAAACAGACACAACAGTACTACTTTAAAGTACACCTCTGCCTTACCTTTAGGGAAAAACAGTCGTGATGTTATGTTATGTTGCACTTAAAAGTTTATTGGCTTAGAAAAACATAACATTTTCGCAACGTGTTAGGTTAAAAATTGAATATTTTCCGAATGTCCTCAACAGGTAATCCCAAGAGATGGAGACTCGTAGTAACTTTCTGATAATAACATTGACTTATAAGATAAACGAGTTAAACTTTGTTTGACAGACCTTCTTGTTGGAAAATATTATTTGGTAAAGTTTGAACAAGGTGTCTATTTGCAAACTATAGGTAAAGGCTAAAGGGTAAATGCTATAAAGGATTATCCACCAACCCACACTGGGCCCGCGTGGTGGCCCACTCCCTCTCACAGAAAGAGGAGGCCTGTGGCCCAACAGTGGGAACATTACAGGATAATTATGTATGTCATGACATGTTGCTAAAGTCGTTTGTTGGGAATCTAACCCGACACCTTGCTTGTTCAGTGTCATTGACGCGTTGATCACGCAGCCTGCTCATGCAGACCGCGCAGAAGTGTTGGGTCCGGTTCCCAACAACGTTGGATCTGGATATCAAGAACTAGTGAAATTAAATTCCAATTGGCAGTTGGACTTGGATTACGCTGCATAAGACAGGACAAACAATAAACTCAACAAACACATAACATCACGCCTATTCCTCAAAAGGCTCGGCAGAGGTAAATAGTACACCCACATTTTGCCAATTATGTTTGAGTCCTAATAGTGGCAAAGTTTTGGACCAACAAAATTTGACGTACTGTCGTGCCAGCGACACGAAGAACAAAAATCCGTCTATAAATGACGGAGTTATGCCCGAACATACATAAAAAATATAAACAATCGAATTGAAAACCTCCTTTTGGAAGTCGGTTAAAAATAGGGGGCGGGTCTATTGCCATAAACCGGGCGCAAAACCAGATTACTGAGAAATTCATATTCAACTAACACACGTACGCATTTAAGTATTAGTTTATTATTCAGATTCAGATTCAGATTCAGATTCATTTATTTGCAAAAACATGTGTAGATAATATACATGGTATGATGCTTATTATAGGTGTTACAGTTTTGTTTGGCTCAACATGTTTGACCATGGCTGGTGTACAAATTAGGTCGAAAGACAATAAGATTAAAAAAATCAAAGAATAGTAATATAAACAAATCAAAAAAATAATAATATAAACAAATCAACAATTAACATTATGTACTATTAAATTAAAAAACTTGGTCAAAAGTCATGCGATTCAAATAATAAAAAAAATAAAAAAAATAGAATTGATTCAGTCAGTATCTTCAGAGCGATTTATCATTTAAAAAATCATTAATATTATAATAAGCTTTTTCTGTCAGTATTTTTTTAAATGTTTTCTTAAATTGGTCTGTACTTAATTTTTTAAGACAGTTAGGAATATTATTATAAATTATGGGCGCTCTGCATACAACGCTTTTATACAGTAGCGCTGTCTTAGCTGGCTGAACACGAATTTTACTATTATCCCGGCGATTACGTATTATAAGGTCCGATATTCGAGGAAACAAATGGGGATTATTTCTGACAAATAGGGCTATTTCCAAAATATAAAGTGACGGAAGTGTGAGTATTTTATGCTTTGTAAAAAGTGGCTTACAACTCTCCGTACTTTGGATACCGAACATGGCACGTAGGCATCGCTTTTGCATTATAAATGCCATATCTTTGTTTGATGAGTTGCCCCAAAAGATAATGCCATATCTGAGGACAGATTCAACAAGTCCATAATAAGCCGAGAGTAACACATCAGTGTTGATCGATGGAGCAAGTTGGTACAAGGCATATGATTGACTACTGATTCTCTTACATAGTTTGTCAATGTGTTCTTTCCAATTTAGTTTATTGTCTATAATTAAACCGAGAAAACGGGCATTAGTTACTTCATTTATAGTGTAATTATTATGAATCAAATTTACATTTAATGGATTATGCAATCTTTGTCCAAAGTGCATTATATTTGTTTTTGATAGATTCATTTTTAAATTATTATTATCTAGCCAAGAAATTATAGATGTCAGTGAATTATTTATGTCAAATTTATAATGATTAATGTCCTTACATGCAATTGAAACTGTACTGTCATCAGCAAATAATGTCATAGGTTGAATCGTTGCCTTTGGCAAGTCGTTGATATAAATAGTAAACAACAGCGGCCCTAGCACACTACCTTGAGGAACGCCGTATGTGACATATTTCCTCACGGAGCTGAATGTTTCCTCTTTTTTTGTTTTATGATTCACTCTAGTTATTACTGTTATCTGTTGTCGATTCATTAAATAGGATCGAATTAAATCTAAAACATTGCCTCTTATGCCGTATGCGTCAAGTTTACTGATTAGTATATTATGATCCACATAATCAAATGCCTGTGACATATCGCAATAAATAGCACAAACTGGAACTGTTTTGTCAACGTGGCAGATAACATTTTGGATGAATTCATATATGGCCATATTTGTGGTTTTATTTTGTCGAAAGCCCTTTTGTTCATTGCACATAATTTTATTTTTTTCTAGATATGAATTAAGTTCACCATAAAGATATTTCTCGAAAGTTTTTGAAAATATTGATAAAATATAAATATTGATTATGTAAGTAGGAAGTATTCTGTGAGTGCTACCTTTTATATTTTTTCACCGTTTAAGGCCTGTGATAAATCGTGCACTCCTGTCTGAAGGCTCCTTAGGATATAGGAGTCGTATATAAACAAAATATCTACGTACATAAGCATGGTGGAAAACAAAAATGTACAATTCGGATTCTTTTTACAAAAAAAAACATAGAGCTTTTATTTTTTCCGAAAATAGGCTATTTTCGGGTAAATTATGACTTTTGCTACATTGCATATTATAATATGCAAATTTGCTTTTTCTGACAAAAATATTATATCAAATATTTGTGAACCACGCTGACCGGAACCGACTATGTATATATATCAGTTATTGAATCTAGATCTACGGTGAATAAATTGAAAGTCATGACTGAGTGGAGTCCTTTTTTTTTTTTTTTTTGAGGATGGGAAATCATCAAATGACTTCTCTCGCTCTGGGCGGAGCGAGAGGGCGTGTCAGACGTTTACTGACTAAAACCCACCCGTGTTCCTTCCGTTGCCCGTGTGCCGGGGCCGCGATATCCCTTTCGGACAAACCCGCATCCCCAGCAACCTCATTACTGCCTTGACCCCAGTACCTACCTAAATGAATGTGTTCTGCTCCGTCATATATAATTGCATCCAATATAAATGGAGATACCTACCAATGCGTTTACATTACTGCTCCATTTAATTAGCACAAGTGTGGGCCCGCCATTACACGTAAGTGCGATCTAACCACGGTGGCGGTATCCGGAGGCGGACGTATAAGTACATATGCCTTCTGAAGGTTGGTTTGTAAGTTCGATTTTTGTATTTTATTAAATTTTGTATAACTAAAAAAATCTTTAAATCATGGCTTCTGAATTTGTCGCTAATCGCCTTCCCGCACCTACTCCTCTCAGACTGGTGCTTACCAACTGATTTGGACCGCATAATTTTTGACATCCCTTAAGCGCTGTTGCTTGTTTTTTTTTTTTTTTTTCCTTTTTTATCTTATTTCCAATGTCATTTCGTGGACAATAGTATGAGTTATGCGTTCTTACTTCTAAAATACTTCTTTTTTTTTTTGAGGATGGGAAATCAAAACCCACTCGTGTTCCATCCGTTGCCTGTGTGCCGGGGCCGCGATATCCCTTTCGGAACTTCTATTATACTGCCATCTATATAATAAAAATGAAATGCTGTTCATTGGTAAACGCATCACTTGAAAAAGGCTAGACCGATGTGGCAATGTTTTGTTTTAAAATGTTTTTATATTGAATTGATTTGAATTAGGTTTTTATGAAAAAAAAAATTGGAAAAGTTTCCAGGATATTTTTCATATTCGGGAAAAACTGAACTGTCCTTTTTTCTTTGGAAATTTTGTATTTGACAGGACAATGTCGTTCTGGTCAGCTAGTTATGTTTAAATGCTCTAAAATATATATATATATATAACTGTTTTTTTTTTTTTTAAACGACTTTCCGACGATTTCTGCATAGCTCACATATTGTGCAAATTGATTTGTTTGTTGTTGCTTTGGTAAACTATTTTTTCCACTTTGGTTAATCATTACGCTCTTTTTGGGGCAGTCGGGTAAAAACAGATTACGGTAAATTAGACACGTAGAATAGTAAGTTCTTCCAATCAGAACAACTAAATTACGTATGAAAAAAAAACGACGTGGCGCTTTCTATTATGATGTCCGTTATTGTTACAAAACCTACCACAAAAAACCCTCATTATAATCTTTTTCTTAAACAAGCACAAAGCAATAGAAAAACTATCCCAACCCGAAACTTACCAAAAACTCCTCAACCGCATGGAAACTTGCACACTAACAACGGTAAATGTTTAATGTAGGACAAGATAGACCCGAACTCTGATTGATTAAATTGATGCCATCATGCGAACGAGGGTCACTACTTAGTATAACTTAGACATGGACAGATGTAACTTTGACATAAGGGACGGTTCACACCAAATGTATAGACAGCAACTGTAAAGGTGTGTTTAGACGAAACGAACATAGAACCAGAACAAGAGAGCATTCTTTTGTTGATATTCTTGTTGACATTTTAGTAGGAAGAGACCAACGAAGTGTAGCGGCATCTACATTACCACATACGAACTGTACTGACGTCACGCGAAATCCTGCATCCCGCAAGCAAAGTTTACCGCGCAACTGGCATATATAAAACGTCCCGAAAATAATCGTCAGGCCGTTGCCCACCAGACACGACACCCGTCTGAATCACCCGTGAATTTTACACCCTGTTCCTCATACCTCTATAGAAGGAATGTTCAATCCCTGATTACACAAAAAGATTTTGGAAGAGTGGGGATATAATGTGTAGTCGCTCAATCTGCCTAGCCTTTTCCCAACTATATTGGGTTCAGCTTCCAGTCTAACCGGATTCAGCTGAATATCACTTTACATATAGTGACTGCCTATCTAACCTCCACACCCCATTATCTGAGTAATACGATACCCCTTGGTAAGACTAGTTGTCAGACTTTCGGGCTTCTGACGAGCCGTAACGACTGTCAAAGATTCACGAATGACAGCCGGGACCAACGTCTTTACGTGCTTTCCGAGGCATGGAGGAGTCTCGGTATGTAAAAATGGTCACCCATTCACAGACCAACGATGGATCGACCCGAACGGCTGTTCTTACTTAGCCACGAGCTCCTCATTATATAATGTGTATTTGCTCGTTTTGGTCTAAATCGACCTCTAGAAGTCTCACTTACGCCCACTTGCACCAAAAATCACTATATTATACATTTAACTCGAAACCATTTTAAAACATCGTTCTATTGCTGTCAGTCATTTGAAGATGATCGACACAAAATGATGTTAGTCTTAATATTGTATCTAGCTATAAGTATTTTTTGTAACTTCTTGTTATGGAAAACATAAATGAATATGAATAGGTACATAACTACTGACTTTCTTGCCCATTCTTCTCAATACAAAACGACCTTCAGCATAGGGCGACTTGAATCAATTCTACTTGTTTCATGTAATTTTTGACGTTCAAAAATGCTTTTTAATGGTGTAATAGAAATATGCTATTTGATTTTGAACGAGACGTCGAATGGCGTATTGTGAGTTCGTTTGAACGTAAAATTGAAACGAAAAAAATCAAGAAACTGCGTGACCTGACCTCACATTCGGCGGCTGATTATGATTAGTTTTGGTGTGAACGGTCCCTAAGACTTCAGAGTCTTCGGACCGTATTTTGGGCTTTCATCTTATAGGAATAAATACTATTGTATAGTTACCACAATGTGTCTTCTCCATTAAGATCTGGACCTTTTGTAACCACAGGAAATAAAGGCGTTAAAATGGAAGGTTCTTGGGTTGGTTACCGGTCCTAAACCTAAAGCAAGTACTACCTACATATTTCATGTTTTATTCTAAGAATCCACTAACAGTTTTCAGAGTGGTAAAGCTATAGCTCCTGGTTTTTGTTTTATTACAACTTTTTTACAACTACCGCACTCAAGATTTCCAGATACATTTTGTCACACTCAAGCAAAAATCTAAACACAGTAAACACTCGCCTGCCAAACATAAAATTCACTGAGGGCGATTTTGATCAATGAACCTGTACGTGATTAGCACATCTAAACCACGTTTAGTTTCATTGGTGAAATTCGCCCTAAAGCTACGGTTCCCTTTAAGAGCGGTGGCCGCCACATAACGGCCGCAGTGACTGCTGTCATGAAAATGATGGCAGCGGGGTTTGACTTTAGGGTCAAAGACGCTCTGTAGGAAAACACACCAACTTACTCTCATAAAGAAAGTTTCAGTGACGTCATTTGCCGGTAAATTACTGACGCTATGTGGTGGCCAGCGCTCTTCTAGGAACCCGTTATTTTAGTGCGGGGTCAGATGAAAGTGAGTTCTGCTCGATTAGCTAATTTTGATAGAACTAATGTTTCACAAAAAACAATATTACTTATTTACGGAACTGAATGTAACGTAATAAGAGTTTTCATGAAAATTCACGCCACCGCACCGGTTGGCGCCACTTTCAAGAGGTCTCCCATTTCGACAATGAATATAAATGTATGATGACATTCATAATTCGTTCATCATTCAGTCACGACTAAAGAAAATGTGGACGCTTTGACACTTTTGACAGGTGCCCGGACCAGACGTCTTCATGCTGCCACAACGTCATAATTTCAAAAAACCTTCATTTCAGCAACACCTCTTGAACGAAGTAATTGATATTGGGTTACACCAAAAAGTAACATCATTTCGTAACCACGGTTTAAGTACTCGGAACGATATTACCATACACATATCTTATTACTCGTTATGATTAAGGAAACTCCGTAATTCCGACGTCTGCAGTCGACACGGGTGCCCGTATATTTAATGTAAGTCCCGTAATTTAAATAAAGGAGGAGACATTTATACTTACTTCGGTACCGCATTCAATCCTCTTTGATGTAGACGATGTTCTTTTTTTTACTTTTGGTAATATTCTGTGAAAATGCCCGGTTGAGGAAATTTGTCTTGAAACTCAAATTAGTATCTTGGTTGGTATAGTGGCATAATAGCTATGTAAAAATGACGTGTTATCTAAGGATTATCACTTTTCGTCAAACGAATAGTTACCGAAAACCGTTGGCGATGATTGCTTACCTTACCTTAACTTGATTAGAAGATGCAGGCTTTCTAAACTCAACTTAAAATGTAAGACTTTTTAAATCTAATTCATCATAACATTACGCCTGTATTCCACGAAGGGTAAGGCAGAGGTGCACCTATCGTGCACCCACATTTCGCCAGTTAAGTCCCATGTAATAGGGGGCGAGCCTATTGCCATCAATCGGGCACAATCCAGACCCCGGACACAGAAATACCAGATAAAAATAAATAAAAACACTGGAGCTCATACTCAGCAGTAGCTCTTGCGATCGCGAGGCAGTGTAATCTAGTTCTATCAAATAATAAATTATATTTTCTCGCTCAGAAGAGTTGTTCAATAAAACATTCAATTCCTAAACGTCTATTTCCTCCCAGCACTAACCCTAACACCGCTTCGCAAATGAGTCATTACCTCCGCAATCAGTGGACAAAGACTGTGTCTAAATAAAGCTATGGAACAGTGCCGTCCGATGAGCATAACACTCGCCGAGTCGCTCCGATCCAGTCGTACGTTAATCAGTACTGGCGGAAAAACCCTTACTAAGGAAAGCAAGATAATAAGTTTCTATGTGAAAGTTTAGCAACCAGGCACCACCGTGATAAGTTAACCTCACTAACCACTTTCCATTGAATTGGACACAAAATATCTGCAACACAAATAATTATCTGATTCCATTTGATCGTTTGTAGTTTCATATCAAGGACCGTGTTTTAGGATGCCACTCATCCTAAAACACGCTCCTTTCACTCAGCCCCTGCTGGGGTTGCGGGTTTGTCCGAAACGGATATCGCGCCCCGGCACACGGGCAACGGAAGGAACACGGGTGGGTTTAAGTCAGTAAAAGTCTGACACGCCCTCTCGCTCTGCCCAGAGCGAGAGAAGTCATTTGATGATTTCCCAATCTCAAAAAAAAAAAAAAAAGGACGCCACTCAGTCATGACTTTCAATTTATTCACCGTAGATCTAGATTCAATAACTGATATATACCTATACATAGTCGGTTCCGGTCAGCGTGGTTCACAAATATTTGATATAATATTTTTGTCAGAAAAAGCTAGTAGTTAAGTCTATGAAACATTCAGCTCGAAAATCACGCACGAAATCAACACTGGTAAATTTAAACAGACAAATATAAAATTCCAAAAAACTCCACTGCAAAAACAAATAGCTGAAAAGCGAAAAAAAAACATTATAATCCATAGAATTTTAGGATCGCAGGCAGGACAAAAAAAAGTTACACCATATTTCTGGTTATTGGTTTGTCTATACCCTAGTCCCACAATAAAGATAAATCTAACGATACCTCATTAAAATCCATCAAGCCTTTTAGGCTACAGAGCGTGCCAAATAAATAGACATACATACACATATTCATGACATACTCTCAAAAAACATTATGTGGAGGCCCCAGAAGGAGGCCTTCTGGGGCGGGCAGGTAAAAAGAGAACGTATCTCTTTCAATTTATTTCTAACTCACACAGACGCTACCCGGTTATCTTCTTTTCCCTTAGTAGTGACTCCAAGCAGTCTATTAGGAGATCGTAAATTAGACTGTGGCGGGCAATCTGTGCCGCTTTTGATTAAATTCAGCTGCCGCCGGTGATTTGTAGGCACAATATCGCCACAGTGTACTACATATTGAGTTTACAAGTGAATGAAGGCGTGAATTGCCTTACAGAGTACTGAATATGTCAAGGATTGAATTTGCATTTTCTTTTGAGAGTGTCTTAAGATTTACGATGGGAGGGTTTTTTGTATGGAATAGATTGAAGCGGATTGCTATTGATTACAAGAATAATCTAGTACTTTGAGTGTACTAAACCTAACCGTTTTGGTACTTTAAATAATTCTTAATCTATGACTTGTAAGTATCTATCGTTCAGCATTATAGATTGCACTCTTTGTGATCTAGAGAACTTAAGGTACGTACAGATTTTCTCCATTTTTGAAGATCGGTTAAGTTAAGTGTTTTCTATAGTAATTCTTCATACGTAAAGAAAAAGTAATGTTTAAAGAATATTTATGGGAGCACGCCCAATGAAACATCAAGTCAATGAACCAACTGTTTATTTGCAGCCTACCTGCAACGTATAATTATTATACCCATACGACGCGTGTCGCCGATTGTCAAAAACGAGTTAATCTTGAAGAAATATACCTAATCGATAATAGTTATTTATGCTATAAGTGCGGAAGGTAGGTGATTTCCGACGAGTGTATAAGTCGACACGAGTCGAAAATCATCTTACGCACGTGTATCATACAACGTTTTACTATGCATAGAGCGAGGAAAAAAAAAAAAAAAACGAGCGAGCCTTACGGCAGTCGCCTGTGATGTGTATCATCTAACATACGACGACGTATATAAATGATAAAAACAAAATTCATGACTTCGACTTCGACTTCGACTTCGACTTCGACTTCGACTTCGACTTTGACTTTGACTTTGACTTCGACTTTCTGATTTTGACCATCGTCATAATCATCGCGCCATCGTCAGCATCATCATCTGATTTGTAAATACTAATTTGTGAAAAACTTTTCTCAAATAATAAAATCTCTGAGACGAGACGGGCTGACGACGGCCTCAAAAATTAAAAAAAAAACAGAAAAGTAAAAAGCACTAGTGAAAAAAGCGACACTTTCCGCACAAATTGACTGCTTGGAAAACGCTCTTTTCGAGCAAATGCATTGTAAAATTGTTTTTCAGGGACTGTAGTTCTTTTACGCTCAACGAATAATAATACATTTTAACATAGGTTGATAAACTATCAGAATTTTCCAAGCGAACTTTGCATAGCTATGTGTGGGGCGCTTACTAAGCCTTAATAAATCTTTTTCCTTCGCCTATCTGCTATCTCAGCAAATTGCTATTATTGATAGGATGATCCGTTACTTATCTACTTATTTGTCCGTCACTTGTTTCCTAAGACACGTAAACCTTATTCTGACAAGCAAAATAAACACAGGATTCCCTTTTTGGGGAACATTCTTGTTATAATTCAAAGACAAGACATAATTTGCCTTATTTCTGTTTTGTATTAGATGGATTACAGTTTAACAACGGTATTTTGGTCTTAAATCCCGTCTTCAGTCGGGATTTATTTTGCAAAGATTGGCCAACTACTACGAAATTAATTACAGAACATTCAGATGAAAATCTGGCGTCACTAATCTTTAGATTCTTTTTATCCATTGTCTTACACAAGTGATTTATCTCGCATCGTGTATACACAGACGAATATCACATGTGCACACACTGGTGCCCAAAACAATTCATTCTTAGTAGATGATTCCAGCATTTCTAACAGGGAATCAAATATGGATATTGTTTCAATTACTGGTTAGAATCATTACCTACTACTACATAGAGCTATATCCACTGCGCTTATCACGCCATCAACAGGAATTTACAAAGTAAATAACTTCTCTTTCATCACGACACTTACTAACACATAAGCTCAAAAGCCGCAACACAAAAACTGCAACATACTACAAACAGGGTTTTCAAAAAAAAAAGTGTTTATTTGCAAGTTATATTACCTCCGCCAAACTGCATCAATACCGATTCACAATCATCAGTATTCATCATTCTTCACTATAAACATAATAGGCCCTATAAAAAATGGTTTCCTCACGAAATCGAAACTACATCCCACACTAATCATAGGTACAATTAACTGCAATTTACAAAGCCATAATATTAAAATTAACAATTATACAAAATATTCAAATTAGGCTGAGAATCAGCCCTTTTTGAAAATCTAAATTACATAAGACAGGCTGCCAAAAAGCCCGTTCTTCCAAAAGTTCTTCTAAATAAGTTCTAAAGCTCAAAAGCCGCAACACAAAAACTGCAGCGTCATACAAGCCTGGCTTTCCACAATGAATGCGCTCATCAGTAACACGGACACCTCACCGCATCCGCACCAAAGCGCTGACTTTGACGAACATCGCCATTCCCGCCTGTAATACAGCCAGTAATACCTTTCAGCCTGGATTATGTGACTGAGCTTTGTGGAATTACTGTTCTGTACCAAGTTGGGCAAGATTTAATGGAGGGATTTGTGTTAGTGGAGTTTTGATTACCTAAATGCGGTAAACAATAAGATTATTTTCATGATCGATCAAAAATTTAAATGTTGTTAGACTGAAAACTAGGATTTGTATTTCTTGTACGTAGAAAATTCTGATTATTTAATTAATAACTTATACTTTTTGCAAATAATGACGCGTTCCAAGTTTGAAATTCGTTCATACTGTAATGACAATACGTCATTCGGGTGGCGCCTAAAGCTAGGAACAAATTATCGGACGCGTCCGTAAGCCGATTTCTGTCAGACGTCCGAACGCTCAAGGACGGCCCAAGATCACGTCCGCGACTTACGACTGATAGTTTGTCAATATAGTGCTGAATGTACTATTCAGATACAAATAAGCCGCAACTGTCAGCCGCGGCTTACGGACACGTACGATAATTTGTTCCCAGCTTTATGAGTGTAACGTCACAGAAGCGTCATTAAGGCCGTCAGTAACGTCACTGAGCACGTGCTATGATCATCTATCACTGTCAAACTACAAGTGTAAGATGGAGAGACGGGAACATGATAATTATCTAAGCCAAGACACGTGCCAATGAACTTTTTTTTTGCATTCGATTTCTGTCAAAATTATGTTTTGCGCCACACGGAAATGCCGACGAGAATTACGCTTATCCTGCCCCATCCTCAAACTGTTATACTACAAACTTTCAAGAATAAATAACAAACGTTTTCACTCTTCAAGTTTTAGAACAAGTCGACGTAAATGCTACTATTTCAAAGGATAATAACCAACCGGGTGGGTTTACGTTACGTGCTCGAGCTCAGTTAGCTCAACGTAAAATTACACGTTCACGTGGATTGACTGACGTTGAACTTGTTCAAAATAGCTTAAGTAAGATTTAACAGCTGTTTGTGGATGAAATTTTGATGTCCGATCAAAGGACTGTGGATAAAGCTGGATAGTTAGGTATCAAAAAAGATCAGATTAGAAACCTTAATCTCATTGAATAAAGTCAGGTTTCAATTGCAATTAAAATAGTTTTATGTATTACTTTTTGAATAGCGTTTGCCGTCCCAAATTGATTCGTTAACTTTTTTACTTGTTTATTTTTGTGATAATTATGAGACTGGAATTATGTTTTAAGTAGCCTCAGTAATGTTTTATTAAAACACAAAAGAAGGAACCAACACCTAACAGCTGCTGTAAATTTCCATGAAAACATTTAAAAGATTCATTAAGTCCTTTCAATGCAACAGTTTTTACAAATGTCTCCCTTCAAAGGAAACAAGGCAACACATGCCTCAAATATTTGATGATCAGGCCGAAGGTGGAAGGGAGCTTCACCCGTAATCTTCAACCACGGAGAAATTGCGAAAGTTTTATCTCGACAATGTATCACTATGGCAGTAGAGACAACTTCTCATTGTCATATTGTATTCATTGATCAAACCTAAATCTATATAAGTTTTCTGTTACGCTGATAGGTAAGGGCGAGGTGCAACCGCTAGCGGTAATATTGTAGGAGCTCAACGATGATTGATGCATGCCTGCTATCTATCTGCAATGTTATGTTTTGGTCACTCAAATGTCTCGCTGAAGGTGGCGCGTGTGTTGGATCATTAAGTTCCCTTCAAAATGGTTGAGTCGAATGTTGCCAGTGGGGACTGGTCATCTCTTAGCCGCTACGGCATATTTTAATTGTTGAATTGTTTTTTTGTTTAAATTTATCTTTTTAATACGGATGCTTTTAACTTGCACGTCTTTCTACATTGTTCTCATATTATGTGTAATTTCAACATTAATGTTAAAACCAAAGTTTTGTAACAAAATTTTGCTTTAAAAGAGTGTCCGTGGAGTTTCTTGCCCGTTCTTCTCCATAAGAACCTACTACGCTTTGGAATGGGCAACTAGCTTCATCTTTCTTATTGACCGACCTCTTGACAATTCAAAAGTGCCTGTAATTGGTTTATTTTAAATAAATACTTAGAATTTGAGTCTAAGATTGGTAGGTTCTGACGTAGTTATAGATAAAACTAAACAGTCCTTACATTTTATTGCCTCTTCATTCATATCATACTTTTAAGACCCCCTTTGTTTGTTTCGGCATTTGTTTATCATTTCAATCAGATACAACTGCAAAAAGTGGGCAGTATTTGAAGTTGTATATGTAGACTTTTTGAAGTTCTAAATTAGATTTAAAAATGACTTTTGTGTTAAAATAATCGTGATTAATTACAAATTCAGTCACCATCATTCTGTATACTAATTTCACATTCTGTAACAAATTAGGTAGGTACAATCTATTCAAATCGTATACTAAGCCGGTAATGGACTAGTCACGGACTGGTAAACATACTAGAATATTTGTCCCAATGTATTGTACAATCCCAATGACCTCTTCTAGTTTTTAAAATATTATTGACGTGTAAAAGTGTTTGTACTAACCTATGTACAGAAAATAAAATCTTTTCATCATTTCATTTCAATAAGGAAAAATTGCTTATCAAATTGACATACTACGCCAATTTGACGTCATAAAGCCATTTTATACAACTGTCAAAGCATGACAGTTACTGTTTGATTATGTGGACAATTATTTAAGTTGGTAGTCAATTTGATAAGCAATTGACCAGTTTAGACAAATTATAACTGCCCCAAGGCTTTGAAAAAGAACTTAAATAAATCCGTCGCCATCTTGTTCTAGTATAGATAAAGCACTTTATGAAAGTGTTTTTTATCTATCCCTAACTGACCAATTTAGTCACTATTATGTTGATCACCACTTACATAATCATAACACAGCTACAAATAGGTACAATCTATTCAAATCGTCTACTAACTAAGCCGGTAATGGACTAATGAACAAACTAGAACATTTGTCGCAATGTACGTAACATAACGTAATGTTAATGAGCGAGCCTCGCATAATTTCAGGGATAGCTGACTAGTTTCGGACGATAGTTGAGCTCATAAGTACTTTTGAGCGGTTTTCAGAGCGAAGTTCACAGAATATACGAACGCTATAGTAATTGTAGTTGAATTGGTGTGTAATGTTTATTTAATTGTTTAATGTTGTCATCATAATATTACTCTATAAGCTTGAAGATGTGGTTTGTCACAGCTATAGATTCTTTAAAGCTTGAATTCATTGGTTGCCTCGGTGTTATATGCTATTTTAAACTCCAAAAAAATTATTTCAATTAAAGCCACTTTTACACTTGTTACAGGCACTTTTGAATTGTCAAGGGGTCGGTCAGTCAGAAATATGAAGCTAGTTGCCCATTCCAATGCGTAGTAGGTTCCTATGGAGAAGAACGGGCAAGAAACTCCATGGAAACTCTTTTAAATTAAATTGTTACTAAAATATTAGTTACATCATTATTGTTGAATTTAAAATCCTAACTTATAATAATATTATAAATGCGAAAGTGAGTTTGTTTATTTGTTACGCTTTCACGTTAAAACGGCTGAACGGATTTGGATTAAATTTGGCACATGGGTAGACC